>CM077163.1:125430089-126102910 GCA_039583875.1 Platanthera guangdongensis | reverse complement strand
AACCATAGCTATACAAGTTTGGGTCAAACATCCTAATTTAGTGAACCTAGCCCAAATCCATAGGGATCCAATAATCTCGCCCTAGTTGGGTCTAAGGTCAAAAAATTACAGACTCACAGTAATAACAAAGCAATAAAAAACATATATCTGGCATGAAAAATTTTAAATGTGCAGTAGATATATATATATATAATACACAGAGCTTTGTATCAAGAAATAGATAAAGCAGTATTTAAAGTAACTCAGGAAAATGACTAAAGACCACTTCAAAGTTTATTTCTTCTTCTTCTTCTTCTCCTTGTGCTTCTCTCTTTGTCTTTGTCCCTAGACTGTGTAAATATAATTTCTCTTGTTAGGATCTGCAGCTTGAGCTTTGGTCATTGTCATGTCAGCAGTTCCAATGATATTAAGAGATGTAGCCCTGGGCACTACTGCTTCTGGATACAGTTTCATATAATCATCAACATTAAAAAACTTGTTAGCCTTAGCAAACCTGTTCATTCTTCATTTATGTTCTTGGACATTGTAGAGTATTGAGAAGAATCCTTTCCTTCAGCTCTTACTTTGTTGATCATGGATAGGCAACCCAATTCCTGGAATCTGGCCATCCTAGCAGTTGTAGCTGACTCAGGATCTAAATGGTACAGGAGGAGAAGTAGGTCTCTTGGGGCTTTCAGCTTTTTGATGTTCAGTAAATTATTCATGTTGATGTTGTTGATGCTGCTGCTTGCCAGAAGAATAATGCCATTGCTGGCTGCTTCCTGAAGAGGAGGACCTACCCTGATGTCTTTGATAGGTTTGAAACTGGGTAGTCCTCTAAGTTGAAGAACTGGAAGCACCAGCAGCTGGTGGAGGAGGAGGAGGAGGGGGGTCCTTTCTGAATCTCTGTGGAGGAGGAGAATATCTCGTACTTTTCTTCCTTTCTTTTTGTTGATTCTTGGATAGCCACATTTATGCTGGTATGCCCTTATTATGGTGTGATCTTCTGAAGTATATAGTATGGGGTGTCATTTGCTGGATTTGGTTTGGGGGTAGAGGGGGTGGAGGAGCTTTCCTCTTCTTAGACACTATCTTTTTCTTAGGCTCATCATCTGAGTCCTCTTCATCATCATCATCCTCATCATCAGAATTTTGAGTAGCATCATATAAGGCATCAATGGCCTTTAGTACTGATTTTCAATTTGCTTTTCAGCCTGAGTAGGAGTTAGAGGAGGAGCTGGATCTATAGCTGGAGCTGGATCTGGAGGGGCTATATAAAACAGTACTTTTAGCAACTGTCTTATTTCTCTTCAATATCAGCGATGATCAAAGCATCAAGATCAGGCATGGGTTGAATCATCCATAACAAAAAACTGGAGCAGGAGGAGATGAGATAACAGCTTGTGGTGGAGATGGAATGGCTGGAATCTCTGTTACTGCCAAAAACTGGCCATTAGTTGCTTGGCAACTTGGGGCTTATGAGTGACGTATATGAGATTTATAGCCATGGATGGCTTAGTGTTGTATTCTGGAAGAAAGTTCAAATGAACTATATCAAAAGTTCTCAATAAATGTAACAAATCTACTGTGGGATTTATAATATAAAACTCCCAGTAGTTATTATTTCCTCTGATACTGTATCATCCACAGTATCTATTTCCATATCTGTTTCAATAAATTAATGAACTCCTGAATTCATCATCAGCATCTGTTTTCTGCTGTGTCTGCTGCTGCTGCTGTTTCTACTGCTGCTACTACCATTGCTGCTACTACTGTTGTTGTTGTTGCTATTGTTGTTGCTGCTTCTTCTTCTTCATGGAGTATATCCCCCTCCTGGTTTTAGTGTACACTGGAGCCAGGCCCCTAACTGAAGAGGAAGGAGCAGACTTGAGAGCAGATATTTCTGCAGCAAGGGAGGAAATAGAAGTAGTAAGAGGTGAAATGGCCTCTGCTATAATGGTTTTAAATGTAACAAACCCATCCGTTCATATGGTATATTCTAGAAGGTCCGGCGGGGCCCCATAGGATATATCACAAAACAGGCGGTGAAGGTACATGATGATACCAGAGTAGCGCATCGCACCTATCACACAGCATTCTAGCGGAAGCCTAGGACTACAACTTGAAACTCTCATGAATGTCCAAACATAAACTCCACATTTTATACAATATAGGAATGTCTTACAACAAGTGAAAAGAGTTGGCCTTATGGCCTTACATGGCTATCAAACAGTGGCCTAAACAGATTGGCGCAGGCCGGCCACAATCAAAGAAAACACACAACATAATATATAGCCTTCGAGGGTTAACAGCCAGTAGCAGCAACACCAGTAGGACATCAACCTCTATTCGTCGCTCGGCTCTCCAGCACCTGTATAGGGACAATCCACCCAACGGTGGCAAACAAAAGCAACAGTCAGCGTTCACTGACCAAATTATAACGACCCTACCCCTTCTCTCGGGGCAGCGGTATTCTTCCCTGCAGGCATATCATGTAACACCCCCTATCCGTCACATAGCATATAGCAATAGGGCCGGCTGGGGCCCGACGCCGTATGCTACAGAAAGACCGGGTGGTTACTTATGGAAACCATCCAACCAATCTCAACGTACTACACAGAGCATTCTAGCAGGAAGCAGTTTATAAAAGTTGCAATAAAGAACCCAGAGCATTAGAGCATGAATGTCCACTAATACAAATTAGGAATGTTATACAAAATACCCAAAATAAGCCTTAAGGCCTTACAAATGTTTCACTTCATATTACATGTTTTACAAACCACGGCACGCAGGCCGGTCACACATGAATAACGCAGTAAACACTTCCAAATAGGCCTTCAAGGGCCGGCTTCGAATTTGGGCTTTAGCCCGCTATTGACCGCATGGTCCAGCAGCACCTGCAAGCAACATAACCACCGCACGTGGCAAACAAAAAGGCAATGTCACAATGCTGACCAAATTATAACGATCCGCACCCAACTCGGGGCGGCAATGCTCCTTCCCTGCGTTTTATTAGCACAAGCGAGCATATAATAGTATTCATTACATCACAGGCGTAGCTCAACACGGCCACACACCCCGTGCACTCAGGGCACATTCTTGGTGAACCGGTCGATGTCACGTCAGTTAAAGCCATGGACATTCCGGACCCACACCGCCACTTTGACGGCCAAACATATGAGCAATTTTTCTTCCCGGCATGGGTCACGTCAATTTTAGCCATTGACCGTCGAAGAACTCCATCCTATGCCAACGGCAAGTGCCATGTAACCTTAGGTCTCTTTAACCCGAACGACATAGATAGGGTACGTTCCATCTAACCCGTACTCACGTCGCAACGATAATTTAAGCCATTGCGCAGGTCAAACTTCTCTCCGAGTCCATTTTCGTCACACAATTTCACATAACTCGATTATGTTCAAGTTGGCTCTCAGGCCTCCATGTTGGCAAGATCCGTATCCGCCCAGGTTTCCGGGGTGCCTTTGAGTTAGTCCCCAAGGCTCCCTGCTGCAATCTACTCGCGTAGAAAAACACGAAAAATAAACCATAGCATGGAGTCTTCCCGAGCATTTATGCAATGCAACATCACCGATCCAGACCAACATGTCCGGGTAGGCTTCACACTCATGCCTATGTCCGTTCTCGCTTACGGACTCTAAACAACGGGTACTTCACATATCTACCCGAAGGAACGCCTCCAACTCTCTGCAAACTCGCGAGAGCGGGCTTCCTATGCAAAGACACGAGAGCTACTCATTGCTCAAGATGAGGATCGTTAACCTAGCGTTCCTCTTGGCGCCATTGAAAGTAATCGGATGAAAGCAACCGCACTAGCTTTTGCCTCCGTGGATGAATGATGCTTCCACAAGTCTTTACAATTTGATTTAGCTCAAGATATAAAATCAATCAGGTTTGAGATGAACTGAACAAGAAGAGATGAATGATGAATGCTTCCACAAGGGTGGAAATGCAGTGGTATTTCTGGCAACTCATCAGGAAAAGATCAAGACTCAAGTAGATGATATAGCACTAAAGCAAGGCTATGTGCTGGAGAATCAATTAAGAATGAATGATAATTTAACTGCCTCCCATAATGCTATAGTGACTGAACTAAGGAATAGACTGCTGAACCTTCAACATCATCTGCTGCTGCAAAGGCCTGAATTTGATAAAGCTTTTCAAGATGAAATTGCTGTGTCAAGACTGCAATCAAGGACTCACAGAAGGTCATTTCTGAACAGCTTACAAAGCTTAGACCTTATTTTAAAGATGGGATCAGGTATTTGGACAGTCAGATCAGATTCCAAAAGGATGATGTCAGAGACCATGTTGCACAGGAAGTCATAAAGGGGGAGAGGGTGTTAGTCAAAGCTAGCTCTGACCATGCCAAATAGATTTCTAACTCCCATCAGAGCTACACTGGGCTATCCTCCCCTGTGTGATGATGATAATGTTGCTGAATCAGGAATTCAAAGTGCATATCTTGGAGGTGAGCAACAGGAAGTAGCTCAGGTGATCTATCCACCTCCAGATTTTGACATGGTTCATGCAAAAGTCAGCACAATGTATAGTCCAACTGCTGGAAAGTCCTAATGTTGTTCTGGAAAGGTTGTTCAACCTGTTACAGCAGCTATGCAAGAGGCTTTGGACAAGGAAGAAGAGACAAGGCTGTCAAAGAAGAAGTTTAGGGAACTAGCTGAGCAGAGAGCCAGATTTTGAACAGTGGAGCCCTACTTCTAGGAACATCATTCTCACAGCCTGGAAAGCAGCCAAAGACAATGCTCATGAAAGGAACAAATGGTTTTCAGAAGCAGAATGGAGGAAGCATGAGATTAGGCAGGAAGCCATTGTCCAGCATAGAAGGAAGGCTAAGTTAGGAAAGCTACCTCCTACAGCTGTGGAGCCTAGCAAGTACTTTCCTAAGCCCTATCATTACTTTGAGAGACAAAAGATCAAGGCTGATAAGCAAGATCTCAAAGGAAAGAAGACTGCTGATGCTGAGCCTGCTCTGCTGCTGCTGCTGTAAAGGCCAAAGTACAAGCTGGGAAAGGAATATTATAAAGAACCTGATCAGAATTAGACTAAGATTAGACTAAGAAAACATTGTTGTAATCATTTACATATGAAATATTTTTGTAAAACAATGGAAATGTATTAAAACAATGTTACAAACAATTTTGATAAATATATTTCATGATTGTTCAGAAGAATGTGTCTCATTCTTGTTTGTTCTGTAATGCTGAATGAGTATACATGTGTGCTTTATTACATGTTTAAGTTTACCCAGTTGACATATACCTGCTCTACATCATTTTCTAATTTTTAATTTGAGTGGTGTATATCATTGACTAAGGGTTATGACTTCTCAAATAGGGGGAGATTGTTGGGTACATTGGTCAAATGTACCTGATTTGAAGAAGCCTCACCTAACTCAATGATATACATCATAATGTATTTGATGTTTGTTTGAGTTACTTGTGCAGGTTAGGTATTCACTGGACTGAAGCTAAAAGTTTCTAAGTCCATGTGTCGACACCCAGAGGGAAAGTGTCGACACTTGAGAAATCTTGTGTCGACACCCAGACAAGCAGTGTCGACACTTGGAGTCATTGTGTCGACACCTGGGATGAAGAGTCGACACCAGACAGAAAGTGTCGACACTTGGAGCTGTGTCGACACTCAGTGAAGAAGAATGCAGAAAAAGCTGTGTCGACACTTAGCAGAAGTGTCGACACCTAGAAGAGCTGAGTCTACATCAGAAAGTGTCGACACTTGGAGTTGTGTCGACACTCAGCAAAATTCTGCAGAGACTAAGGACAAGTGTCGACACTCAACACAATGTGTCGACACTCAATCAGCAGAGTCAACATATGAAGAATGTGTCGACACTCAGCACAATGTGTCGACACACACTCAAAAGAGTCAACACTTGAAGAAAGTGTCGACACCCAGCACAATGTGTCGACACTTAGTTGAAGACTCTACACTTGAAGAAAGTGTCGACACAAGGAGCTGTGTCGACACTTAGCAAAGAACAGAAAAGTTTACAAAATACTTAGCAAAGAACAGAAAAGTTTACAAAATATTCTAAGTACAAGTGTCGACACTAAGGGAATGTGTCGACACTCAGCTGAAGAAACAAAATTGAAGACTTGTGTCGACACCAAGAAGTAGTGTCGACACTTGACAGTTTCAACACATGAAGATGTGTCGACACAAAGGAGATGTGTCGATACTTAGAAGAATACTACAAGATACAGAAGATCAAGTACTTGTGTCGACACTTAATTTCAGTGTCGACACTTGAAGAAGAATCTGTGTCGAGACATACAAGGAGTTGTGTCGACATCTTGTAGACTTGTGTCGACACTTACACAACATGTGTCGACACTTGGTCTATAAGTGTCGACACTTAAGAACAGAAAGTCTCGACACTATCTGATAGTTAGAGAATTTCAAGAAGTGACTGGTTGACATGATAGCTGCCGATTCAGCTGGTCTACAGCAACTGTCAGGGAAGTCAGAAGTCTGTTATGAACCGGACCAGCCGGTTACCATGAAGAAGGCCTATAAATAGGCACAGACCGTTTACAGAAATTGTTGTTATTGTTGAAGCCATTTTGAAATAATAGATCAGATTATTCAAGTAATCAGAAAAGTGGTACACAGAGTATCAACACAAGAAGATCAGGCAGTCCAACTGTAGATCTAAGAAGTTGGAGAGAGAGAGCTCCAATCAAGAAATCAGTCATTGGAACTAAGGCTGAGAAGAAGGATTCAGAATCATCTGGATCTCAAGAAGTAGAGGTCAAGGATCAACTGCAGAGGATTCAAACTAATTCAGTTCTACTCAAGAAGCTTTGAAGGAAGCTAAGTCAGTTTGGATCTAGCTGAGTTCTTCCAAGAACTCTTCAAGAAACTCTCAACTCCTCTCTTATTTTCTGAGTTGTAGAGTTAGTTATTGTAATTCAATTGTAACTTGTAGGATCCATTGGATCTGAGTGAATTGTAAGCCTATAGTATAAAGGCTGAGGGTAGGGCTTGGTTGCCTGAGTGTAGGAGTTGAAGAACTCTGAGTGTAGGCCTTAATTGGCTGAGTGTAGGCCTGGGTGGCTGAGTGTAGGCCTTGGTGGCTGAGTGTAAGGCCTTGGGCCTGAGGTGTAGGAACCTAGTTGGGTTCTGAGATAGTGGAGAAGTTTGGCCGAATCTAGTACACTGCTAGATAGGCGAAGAGGGAAAGTGGATGTACCCAAAGATTGGGGAACCACTATAAATTTGTGTGTCTGCTGTGCTGTGCTGTGCTGTGGATTAGCAGTTTATATTTTGTTATTGCTGATTAGCTGTAGAAATCTGTGTGATAACTGTTTTGCTGCCAACAAAGTTTTAAAAAAGGTTTAGGTCACCTATTCACCCCCCCCCCCTCTAGGTGTTTAGGTACCATATCTTTCATAATACGTCGTTGGTGTTCATGGATTTGAGGAATACGACTTTCAGGGAGTACTTGGACCACTTTGTGATCATCTTCATCGACGACATATTAGTATACTCACAGTGTGAGGAGGATCACTTCAAGCATCTGCATTTGGTGTTGGAGACGCTGAGGAGAAATCAATTGTACGCCAAGTTCTCCAAATGCGAGTTTTGGTTGTCCTCAGTAGCGTTCCTTGGTCACATAGTCAGTGGAGAGGGAATTGCAGTGGATCCGGCGAAGATTGTTGCGATACGAGAGTGGCCTGTGCTGTCTTCGATAGCGGAAGTCCGGAGTTTTCTGGGGCTTGCCGGCTATTACAGGCGCTTCGTGGAGAACTTCTCGCGGATAGCATTACCCCTCACGACTCTGATGAGGAAAGAGCAGAAGTTTGTTTGGACGTCAGAGTGCGCACGAGATTTTGAGGAGCTGAAGAGTCGGTTGACCACGACGCCTATGCTGAGTTTGCCGAGTGGGACCGAAGGTTTTGAGATTTATAGTGATGCTTCAGGCAGTGTATTGGGTTGTATCCTACTACAACATGAAAGTGTGATAGCGTATGGCTCGCGATAGCTGAAAGTGCATAAGAGGAATTATCTGGTCCATGACTTGGAGTTAGCGGCCGTGATTTTTACCTTGAAGCTGTGGAGACACTACTTGTATGAGCTGAAAGTCGATATTTATACCGACCACAAGAGCCTGAAATATTTGTTGGATCAGAAAGATCTAAACATGCGATAGCGGAGATGAATGGAGTTCCTGGGGGACTACACGTTCAAGATCCACTACATGCCTGGTAAAGGCAATGCGGTTGCGGACGCATTGAGTCGCAGTGCCCCTGCGCGGGCCAACTGGTTGTCGATTCATGATGAGCACTTGATTCGGGAGTTGGAGGCGTTGGAGATCTCTTGCGTAGACAAGAAAATAAGTGCCGAAGCGCTATCGTACTGGACGGAAGTTCAGTGTGACCTGGCTGATCGAATTCGGCAGGCTTTGGATATGGATGGCCGCATGAAGAAAATCATGGTTGATGCTTTGGATGGGTCAAATTCCCAATTTGTTGTTGAGGATGGATTGCTATGGAAGGACGGTCGTCTGTGCGTCCCGAATGTGGGCAAATTGTGGGTGGAATTATTGTACGAGGCACATCATACCAAGTACTCGATTCACCCGGGGTGCATGAAAATGTACCGCGATGTGAAGAAATTATTCTGGTGGTCAGGGCTTAAAAAGGATGTGGCACTCTATGTGGCGAAGTGTCAAACATGCGCCTTGGTGAGGGAGGAATGCCAAAAGCCTGGAGAATTCTTGAAGTCCTTGCCTATTCCGGAGTGGAAGTTCGACTACATTACTGTGGACTTTGTGCATGGTTTGCCGAGGTCACGGAAGGGAAACGACACCATCTAGGTGGTCGTGGATCGTTTGGCGAAAGTGTCACACTTCATTTCACATAGGAAGGATGAATCTGTGGAAAAATTGGCAAAGTTATATGTGAATAATGTTCTACGGCTTCACGGTGTGGCCCGCAGCATCGTGAGTGACTGAGATGGGCGATTCATGTCCAATGATTGGAGGTTGGTGTAGTAGGTGTTGGGAACAAAACTGAGTTTCAGCACAGCCTTTCATCCGCAAACGATGGTCAGACTAAGAGGGTCAATAGGATGATGGAAGACCTGCTTCGCATGTGCGTTCTGGACTTCAGGAAGCAATGGGAGGATCACCTATACTTGGTGGAATTCGCTTACAACAATAGCTACCAGGCGAGCATTCAAATGGCGCCCTTCGAGGCCCTTTATGGTAGAAGATGTCGCACGTCGTTGTCTTGGTTGGAAACAGGTGAGTCAAAGTTGTACAAGCGATAAGAGGTGGAAGATGCAACGTCGTTGGTTCAAACGATTTGAGAGAGATTACTAATCGCTCAGGACCGCCAAGCTAAGTACTATAATGCCAAGCATAGGAACGTGTAGCTCGCTGTCGGCGACTGGGTGTACTTGAAGATCAAGCCGTTCAAGGGTGTCTCGCGGGTGCGACGCTTGAAGAAGCTAAGCTCGAGGTACCTTGGACCGTTTGAGGTTCTGGAGCGGATTGGTGAAGCAGCTTATTGATTGAGCCTATCGGTGGAGTTAAGTGGTCTACACCACGTGTTCCACATATCGGTGCTGCGGAAGGCGGTTCAAGAGGCTTCGCAAGTGATTGCGGTCGACCAAGTGTCGGTCGATAATGGGTTGATGACAAAGGTGAAGCCCGTTCGCATTGAGCACTCGAAAGTCAAGCGGCTACGCAACAAATAGAACAAAATGGTCAAAGTCTGTTGGTACAATTGCGGTCGGGAGGAGCTCTCGTGGGAGCAAGAGCAGACCATGCTTGAGGAGTACCCGGACTTATTCCACTCAGGTACCGTTTAAGTTTTGTGTTTATCTTTCCTTTATGTAATTTCAGGACGAAATTCTTTTAAGAGGGAGAGAGTTGTAATGCCCCGAAACTCAAAAGAGCGACGTGTGGCATTTTGAGCCAAGTTTGGAACTTGGCAGGGGTCACACGGCCTGGGACACGGGCATGTCCCAGGGGCGTGTCATGCTCGGGTCGACGATCTGGCCGTGTGGTCGACAAATTCTGGAGTCGACGATCGTCGAGTGATGAGTCCACTTTATATACCTATTTTCGGACTCATCTGTGCTAGTTTTCACGTGTTTGCACTTCACTTTTAGTTCTTTATCGTTCCTATTTCATCTTGCCTATATTTCCATAGGAAGTGCACATTTATGGCCGTGGTTGTGTATTTTGTTACTTTTATTGTTTGTACTCCTTTTTGTGATTGCCTGTAATGTCTGCACATATCAGTGATTGGTTTTTTCTTTCGGTACAGGGGTCATGTGCGTGTTCCGGGATGGTTGTGAAACAGGAATACTCCACACGATCATGAGATCTAATGCGTACGAACACTGGTCGTGCGCCCCTGATCGTGCGCACTACTCTTCGTTTCCCAGAATCAGCCTGGGGTAAGAGCACGACCACTGGACATAATGTGCATGACCACCGGTTGTGCGCCACTGATCGTGTGCATTGATTCCTCTTTTCTGGAGTCCTGTCTGGGGTAATCGCACGACCATTAAACTTAGTGCGCACGACCACCGGTCGTGCGCCACTACTCGTGCGCGTTATACCAATTCTTCTTCCTGATCTTCCATGCCAGTGCGCACGAGCACCAGACATAGTGCGCACGACCAATGGTACCGAACATAGTGCGCACGAACACTAGTCGTGCGCCTGTGATCGTGCACATTGTTCATTTCTGCATTGTATAAATAGTGCAGGTCTCGCCCTAATTAGAGAGAGGATCCGGTGCTCGACATTTCTCCGTCGTTTTCCGCCTTCTCCGCCGTTCCCCTTCATCTTCCACCCTAGGGAGGTGCTCCGGGCAAGCTTTCACCGCCAAATCCGAGCCGGAGCTTCCTCTCGGCCTTCTCCTTCATCCGTGAGCTTCAAGTAGGGTTTAACGCCATAGCCATCAAGCAAAGGAAAGCTAGAAAACTTCGTCCGCTATCGTGAGACGAAGAAGATGGGCCATTGGAAGGTGGTGACAGCCCTTCTCTACCCCGGACGCAGTTGAGGACCGAGCTTGGATGCAGAATGACAACCCGACGATTCCAACCGTGAATCCTCAGCAAGACTTCAGATTCGGTCGATCTCTTGACTTGTTCTTGCTTTATTGTTGAATATTGGTGTTTAACTTTATTTATATTGATGAAGTATGCTTAGTTTGTAAAACGTTTTTATACAATTATGTCTATGTGATTGTATGTTTTCGTTATTTACTTGAGTTGCGCCATATTCCATCCACCACCATCCACCCTTGCCGCACTAGCAATTGCTAGTGGCCTGCGTAGCGAAGAGGTGCTCACGACCCTCATTCCGCCATTCTAACCACCTCATCCGCTAGCCTTCTCGTCCATCCGCCTAGTGATTCGGTGCATAGCGGCCCGTCTAGTCTTCCATCCCGCTTGGCGAAGCATAGCATGGCGGTGTTGCATAGGAGTAGTTGTTAGATTTTTACTTTCTTTTTATCGCAACAATCCAAACCCCCCTTAGTTAGCTCCGACCTGAGGACTTAAATCTCAAGTCCTCCTCGAAATTAACTCCACCTTACTGTGTTCCTTGTGAGATCGATACTTGGGAAAACCCCCATTTTATATTACTTGTGCGACCGGTTCACTGCCGTGATCTTAAGCATCAAGTTTTTGGCGCCGTTGCCGGGGAACACAGTCATATGAGTTTGTGGAGAGGGAGATAATAGATTGAAGCCCTTTTCCATTTGTGCATATCATTTGTTTTATTTGCTTTTGTTATTAGAATTTTTATTTTGCTTATTTCTTTTTACCCTTTTTTTATTTTTGATTTAGATAGCAGATCCGTGCTATTTTCATTTTAGCTGAGTAGCACTTTTTCAGCACTTATTTTTGTTCGTGATGGATCCTGATGCTGAGTGCCGTATCCTTGACACTTTGCGCCGATCCATCGATGCCATTGCTGTTATGAATGCCAAGCATTGCATTCGTTGTTTGTTATGTCAAGGTGTGGGCCACATGTTGAAGGATTGCCCTCGTTTGTGCAAGCCTTCTCCCTCTGAGGGCGTGTGCACAACAACCTCCCGTTCGCGGAAGACTGTTGTGGACAGGCCTACCTTGGTGTTGCCTGGCCCATACACTGACATAACGCACTTTGCATATTCTTTACCCGTTGAGATTACTGAAGAATCTCTGGCCGCATACAGCTCTTTCATGGGTCCCTCGATCCATTTTTACGAGCTTTCCTTGAGTGATGATGATCACTCTGGTGTTAGCCAACAAAAAGAGGAGCAGGAACTCATGGACACTCCTGTATGGGACGATGAGATTGTTCCGGTTGTCGATGGGGTGGCGTCAGCGAATGATTTTGCGATGGGGCCTGCTCATTCAGTGCTTGATTTTGAGAGCAGCCTTGCCCCTCCGTAATTTTTGCCGGATTGTGCTACTCCATTTTTGTGTGAGTCAGTTGATGATGCCGTATTTGTGGATGATTCGGTGCCCGAGGTTGCACCGAAGTGGGATGATGATTCCTCTATCTCCGACGGAGAAGGTGGATCTTCGGAATACTTTTACGCACCCCGGTGGGATGAGGAATACCCTCTTTCCGATGCGGAGGTCTGCACCTCCTTATTGGATGAGGTCGTTCCTCTTACCACCGCGTACCTTGAGTACTCGGATTCCCCTCGGTACGACTTGTATGATACCGACGATGATCTCTGCTTGGATCCTGCTGAGAGTGAGACCGGGATCACTCTCCCATTTTCTGATTCTTTTAGTTCTTCTTCTCTTTTCTTACTTGATCCCCCTTCCTTATCTGAGCCTGTGCAGGATGAGTCTCCACAGGTACGTTGGGATGACGATGAGCTTTGTACTTATGCCGTTGCCATCGCCTCATGCGGGCCTGTGATAGACGATACCTTGCTAGGCAAGGATTTATTTTGTGGTGAGATGAGTGAGGACCAGGCATCCTCCTCATCCTATTTCCTATTTCCTCTGCCTGCGAGGAGCAGGTATGATTATTTAGGTAGAGGGGTAACTGCTCTATCACCGTATCGGTACCCGTTACCGAAACGGATATTAGGTCAGTTACCTGTGCACTTTTTATTTCATAGGCCTATAAGCTAGAACTGTTTAGAATTTAATAAGTCGTGCTGGGATGACAATAACCCCAGTACTTATCTTTCCTTTTCTGCATTTTATTTTTCATATCTATTTTAGTTTTAGCATTTCTTTTTGTATATTTTGTTTTGTTTTTGCGAAGCTCACCCCTGCAGGTATTCTTGACAACATCGCATTGGCGGGGTTGTGATTCTTCGTATGGCGGACCTGCTTCAGGTTTACACGCGTCTTCTGGTATGCTCACTGGCTGAGCATTGGGTAACCTCTTCCCTTAGCTCTTTTTGATTTTAATTTCTCTATCATATGTTGTGTAGTTTAGTTTAAGTCTAGGGGAGAGCCAGTTTTGTTGCCTTTTGCACGTGCACATCTCATGTGCATACTGGAAGCCTTTATTGTTTTATTTTGATTAGTTCATTGCATCACACACCACTACATGAGCGCGTGCTTAACTTTTTGCGTGCTGTGAGTTAAACTCATTTCTTCGTTAGATTTGGGAAAATTATGGTGCTAATATAGGATTGTGAGACGGAGTAAAGTGTTGACCTTGTTGTGCTCCTAGTTGAAAGTCCACCTAGTGTCGGCTATGTGCACCTATGAGGGGGGGGGGGGGGGGTGAATAGGTGACGTGTGGTTCTTTTGCGGAATTTACAGATGTACCTGCACAATAAAAACAACAAACACAGCACACAGAAAACACAGCAAATTTATAGTGGTTCCCCGACTTGGGTACATCCACTTTCCCCCTTCGACCTATCTCCCAACAAGGGACGACTCGGTCACTTCACCAACGGGATTGAAATCCAATCCCTGCACTAACGGAAGGAGCCCTTCCACACGTGAGAGTCAACACTCCCACAAACTGGGTTGCACCCAACCCTTACAACACGGAACAAGAGTTCCTTTACAACAAAAGTAAATATGGAATGTATATGAAATACAAACTTCTTTCGGAGACTACGGTGTTCCTCTTCGTTCGACGACGTGTTCTCGAGGTCGATGAGGAGTCTACAACCTTGGTCTCTCTTGGAGAGGATCTCCCGAGACCGGCGGCGGCAATCCGAGCGGCGGCTTGGTTCGGAGTTGGCGGCGACGAAGGTGCGCTGCTGCAGTGATTTGAGATCCAAACTTCTTTGCGAAGCAAACTAGGTCTACCAACGGTCACTCTAGGATCGGTCGTCTCGATCGATTCGGACGGGGAAGTTTTCCCGGTCAACAAATCGAGAGACAAGAGATCTCTGGATAGACACGTGAGACGCAAGCTTTGCTAAGCTTCTGTCGCCGGAGATCGGGAAGGAGAACGATCGGCGGAGGCGACGTACTAGCCCGAGCGCGACGGCGGCGGCGGAGAAGAGAGATCGCGATTTTAGGGTTTCGTGCTCGGGTTCTTTCTCCGTAATCACTGTTCAAAAAATACCTGTGTATAAATACTGTAGGATTCTCAAATATGACCGTTTGTGGGACCCACAAATGAAATCCCCAAAATCCGGTTCAACCAAATCCAGAAGCAGAATCCGGTTCAGCAGCATTCTGAGAAAATGCCAAGTAAAAATCGGCGAGAATCGCAGACGATTCTCGACGAATCGGCGAGAATCACCAAGTGATTCTCGATGATTCGTCGAGAATCGTTTGTGATTCTCGTCGAATCACTTGTCGATTCTCAACGAATTGGACTTTGTATTCATGGGCTGCTTGACCACTGGTTCGGCGGGAATTACAAGTGATTCTCGCCGAATCTTACTTGGCACCATTTTGAGATGGCCAGAAGGAGTCGGCGAGAATCACTGACAATTCTCGACGATTCGACGAGAATCACCTAGTGATTCTCGCCAATTCGGCGAGAATCACTTGGTGATTCTCGTCGAATTTGCCTTGGACGATTTTTCGTCTTCCACCTAGGAGCTGCTCCTTGATCCTCCAAGCTCCTTGTCTTCTCTTGCATATGAGCGGCCCTGTACTTGAAAGTAAGTGCACTCCAATAGAGAGAGTACACATAGGCCAACACACTGATCTGCTCAACGAGGGATTACGTCGTGCAGACCCGTGTATATTGACCTACTGCACCCTGACATTGGTGTGCACTTAGCGTGGAGAAACTGCAAGTACACCTTGAAAAAGTTTATCAAATATATAGTCTATTGACCTTAGCTTGTCCAGGGGCTTCTTCAAATCAGGTACATTGTGGATACAATACCCAACAATCTCCCCCTATTTGAAGAAGCCTAAACCCTACAAGCTAAGGTGAATAGAGCAAATGAAAAGGAAAGCAACTGAAGGCCATAAACTTAACATCATTAAGTGGAGACATCCCTTACCAATACCGAGTGCTTGGGAGCAAGCTGGAGCCACCTTAGCCTTGACCCCGAGAGGGTTATCTCCCCCTTTTCGGCTTCGGCAAATCGGGGGTCAGTAACCTTTGGCCCTTAGCTCCCCCTCAGTTCTTGCAGCTGTACTCACGCTGGAGTTCCCGGCTCCCCCTCAGCTTATGCCTCTGTAGTCTTCATTCTTCATAATTGAGCATCCCCAATTCTGTCTTGAAAAGATTGAACTTTGCCTCGTCTAGGGGCTTTGTGAATATATCAGCAATCTGCTTGTCCGTGGGGACATAACAGAGAGAGATATCCTTATTCTCCACGTGCTCCCGAATGAAGTGGTAGCGTACTTCAATATGCTTCGTTCTGCTGTGCGACACCGGATTGTTGGCAATGGCAATTGCACTGGAGGAGTCGCAGTACATTGGAACTTCCTTGAACTGAAGGTTGTAGTCGGCCAACTGATTTCGGATCCAAAGGAGTTGTGCGCAACAGCTTCCTGCTGAGATATACTCTGACTCGGCTGTGGAGGTTGCAACACAATTTTGTTTCTTGCTGTTCCATGAGATAAGCCTCCTGCCGAGGAATTGACACGTCCCGGAGGTGCTTTTCCTGTCATCCCTGCTCCCTGCAAAATCAGCATCTGAAAAGCCTATTAGCTCGACATCATTGTTCCTCGGGTACCACAAGCCAAGATTAGGAGTACCTTTAAGGTATCTTAGAATTCGCTTTACAGCGACATAGTGAGATTCCTTAGTGTTCACCTGATATCGGGCACATACACATGTGGAGAACATAATATCCGGTCTACTGGCAGTAAGGTAGAGCAGGGATCCAATGATGCTTCTGTATTTGGTTTCATCGAAAGGTTTACCTTTCTCATCCTTATCCAGAGACATGGTGGATCCCATTGGAGTCCTCATAGAGGTTGCACTCTCCATACCGAATTTCTTAAGGAGTTCATTTGTAAACTTCGTCTGAGAGATGAATATTCCATCCTCAGACTGTTTCACTTGAAGGCCTAAGAAATACTTGAGCTCTCCCATACTGCTCATTTCAAACTTTCCTTGCATGAGTTTAGAGAACTTTTTGCAAAGATTGTTGTCCGTTGAGCCGAATATTATGTCATCGACATAGATTTGCACCAGCAAAATCTTGCCTTTGACTTCCCGGAGAAACAATGTTTTATCTATTTTACCTCTGGAGAACTTGTTCTCAAGAAGAAAACTAGATAAAGTCTCATACCAAGCTCGTGGAGCTTGTTTCAACCCAAATAAGGCCTTATTAAGAAAATAAACGTGATTGGGATAAGTAGGGTCGACAAAACCTGGGGGTTGAGCGACGTATACTTCCTCTTTCAGGTCTCCGTTCAGGAATGCCGATTTCACATCCATTTGGTAGACAGTGAATCCTTTGTGTGAGGCATATGCCAGGAACAACCGGATTGCCTCGAGCCTTGCGACTGGTGCGAAGGTTTGGTCGAAGTCAATCCCTTCCTCCTGTCTGTAACCTTGAGCCACCAGCCTGGCCTTGTTCATTATGATGACACCATGTTCATCCAGCTTGTTTCTGAAACTCCACTTCGTGCCGATGACATTCTGCTTGTATGGTCTGGGAACCAGCGACCAAACCTTGCAACGTTCGAATTGATGTAGTTCCTCTTGCATGGCCAGAATCCATGCCGCATCCTTGTTCGCCTCGTCGAACTTCTTTGGCTCTACCTGTGACAGGAAGCTGAGATGCAATACTTCGTTAGTTGTACCTCTTCGAGTTCTGACGCCTACACGAGGATCTCCGATGATCTGTTCTCTAGGATGATCCCTCACGTGATGGAGCTTTAGAAGTCTGGCGTCTGGAGCTTCAGCTACTTCTTGTGCTTCTCTTTCTTCTAAAAGATTTGTTCCATCTTGATCTTCAACATTTTCAGTTGACGTGGAGGTGGAAACTTTGATGTACTTGGGTGCGTCATCTTTAGGGGTCTCATCCAGATTCAGCTGGTCAAGTCTAGCACCTGCATCTTCAAGAAGACTACTGGAAGAATTGCAGTTAAGCAAACTTCCTTCATCAAATACAACATTTATTGATTCTTCTACCGCTAGGGTTTTCTTATTGAAGACCCTATATGCCCGACTATGGGAACTATAGCCCATGAATATGCCTTCGAAGCATTTTTCACCGAATTTAGTACGCGGGTACTTCCCATTATTCAGTACATAGCATCTGCAACCAAAAATCCTCAAGTAGGACATGGTTGGTTTCCTGCCTTTCAGTAGCTCGTAGGGCGTCTTACGATGATGTTTGTTGATCAAAGCTCGGTTTTGTACATGACATGCCGTATTGACACCCTCTGCCCAGAAGTATTCCGGGAGAGAAGCATCTTTCAACATGGTCGTGCAGGCTTCAATGAGAGTTCTATTTCTCCTCTCCGCAACTCCATTTTGCTGAGGAGTGCGCGGGGAGGAAAACTCATGAAAGATACCTTGTTCTTCACAAAATTCTGTCATAGCACCAGATTCGAATTCTGTTCCATGGTCACTTCGGATTTTGACCACGGAGCAGTTAAATTCGTTCTGAACCTGCTTGACAAAACTAGTGAAGATGTCAAAAGTATCTGACTTTCGTTTCAAAAAGAACACCCATGTAAACCGTGAGTGATCATCAACTATCACTAGCGTATATGACTTGCCTCCCAAGCTATGAACTTGTATTGGGCCAAACAAGTCCATATGTAGCAGGTAAAGACATCGGGAAGAGTCTTTGTCTGCAATGCTCTTAAAGGTAGCCCGTGTCTGTTTGCCCATCTGGCATGCATGACAGGGGCTATCCTTGATGCACTTGATACTGGGAGCATCTCTTACCAAATTCTTAGAAAATAGCATACTAATTGTCTTATAATTAATATGTGCCAATCTCTTGTGCCATTGTTCGCAAAGAGAAGCACTGCCTGTTGCCACAAGGCATACGGGGGTAGATGAATCTATACTAAGAAAATCTAAGCAGAAGATATTTCTGCTCCTAATGCCTGATAATACCGTCTCAGAGGAGGTACGTGAAATTATCAGACATTTATCCTTGCAGAACTTAACGTCATAACCTTTATCACATAACTGACTTACACTGATCAGGTTATGATTTAACCCTTCAACATAAGCCACGTCGGTGATAGAGATTATACCGTTGGAAATCACACCATAACCTCTGGTGACTCCACGATCTGACCCTCCAAAGATGACTTTGGGTCCATTCTCGACTGGAGTGTAATCACGCAGCAGGCTTCTTGTCCCAGTCATATGCCGGGAGCATCCACTGTCCAAATACCAGATTGGCGTTTTGGTGGCCTTTGGACATTCCTGCAAAACAAAATTAATTTGCCTTAGGAACCCAATCGAACTTGGGTCCTAGATTCCTGGTTAGCACACTCCCCCTCGGTTGGTTAACCCTACGAGTGGTCGGTCTTGCATTGTTAACATGGGGAGTCTCGTAGTTCCTTGGATTAAACCAACAATCCACGGCAAAGTGACCGACTCTGCCACAGCACCAACAGTCGAACCTGTTGTATCTCTTCCGAGGCTCCTGCCTTACCCTGGGAACAACGGGTACAGCTGGGGCCTTGGATCTGGAGGTGGAGGCCTCATGGTGACGGCAGTCACATGACTTTGTCACCTTCTAAATAACAGGCTTGACTTTTGGCGCCTGCTTTCCATTATGGCCGCTAGAGAACGGACCATAACTTCCTATGTGGATCTCCTCATAAGGTGCCTTGAGGGCACTCTCACCAAAGTTCCGGGGGAAGTTCCAACCGTCATACCGGCTCTTAGGCTTTGCAATTGAGGGCCGGAAATGATGCCCAAATGTTGACTCAAAGTCATGTTGGTTGCAAGGAAAGCCAGGCTTTCTGAACGCAACAGGACTAAGAGGAGCCTTCCCCTTTTCATCAGCAGAGGCCTTCTTGGCGGCCTTATTCTTCCTCTGGTTCTTGTTCCTCCTAGATGAAGAACCAGATGCCCCAATATGCCCCAAGCCAGCTCCTTTGGCCTGAGCAGAGAAGGTGTCAACGACTGGAAGCACTGTTTTTGGCATAGAGAAGCTCTGTACGATCTTCCTTTCTGCCGCAAGTAGTTCTTCCAATTTGTTGACTTCCTCCTGCTTGAGATCAAGGAGCTTCAAGGACTCTGAGTGCTTTGAAGTTAGGTCAAGGTGCTCCTGTCTGAGAGAGATCAAGCTAGTGACCTCTTCCCTTAGGGATACACACTCACCCTTAAGGAATTTTACTTCCTTCTTCTCAGCCTTCAGTCTCTTGCGGCACTCGTCGAAAGTGTTGAGCAGAAGCTCATACTTTTCGAGGAGTTCAGCTTCGCGGGCCGAAGGGCCATCCTCAGGTTCATCATCCTGAGACTCAGGATCAGAGTCGGAGTCAGAGAGAGGGGTGTGAGCTTTTACCTTCCCAGTAAATGGGGGGCATTCTCCTTCTGAGTCCGAGCGACCCACCAGCCCGAAGTAGGCTTCCTCATCATCACTGGAGTCTGAGGAGTCAGACTCACTTAGTGTCTTTGGTCTTCTAGCGATGTAGCTCCGCTCCTTCTTCTTATCTCTGGAGGATTTGAGCTCCTCTCCTTTCCCTTTATCTCTTTTGCTTTGATGGCAGTCAGCCACAACGTGACCTGGCTTATTGCATCCAAAACAAATGATATCAGAAGAACGATGTTTGTTAGGTTTAGATGCATACCTGTCAGAAGAGTAGTTTTTCTTCTGATGTCTGGAAGAGGAGCCGTCTCTTTTTCTTTGATTCCTCATCTTGAGGAATTTCTTGAACTCTCGAGTGATGAGGGAGAAATCCTCTTCCGACAGTTCTGAGCTGGAGGAGCATGGATCGGAGTCCTCCTCTTCTTCCTTATTTCTGGCACGGTATGACACCGCACCCTTCCCTTTTCTGGAGTGACTGGCTTTTAGGGCCACAGTCTTTTCTTTAGCAGCAGCCTTCTCTGCTTCTTCCTCTGCCTTCCTGGTGTTCAGCTGAAGTTCATAGGACATCAGCTTCCTGAACAGGATTTGTGGATCAGTTTCTGCTAGTCTGCCAAATTCTCTGATGGTGCAGATCTTTGTGTCCCATTCCTTAGTAAGGGACCTAAGGAATTTGTCATTGAGTTCACCATTGGTGAACACTCTTCCATAGCCCTTGAGGGCGTTGACAATCTTCAGGAAGTTCTCGTATGTGACTCCGATCTCTTCCTTAGGCCCTTGCCGGAAGGCCTCATACTTCCGGTTCAGGAGGGATCTCCGATCATCCCTTACTTCATCTATGCCCTCCATTAGAATGATCAGACACTGCCATATCTCCTGAGCTGTCCTGCAGTTGCTGAAGTTTTGCATCATCGAGTCATCAACTGCACTGACCAGGATGTTTCTTGCCTTCATGTCAAGGCCCACTAGGACCATCTCATCCTTATCCATTTCAGAGAGTGTCTTCGGCACTTTCTTGGTGGGATCAATGGTGGAGGCCTTAGTGGGGACATAAGGTCCCTCCAGCACGATCATGAACAGTCGAGGGTCCACTGCTTCCATGTAGAACCTGATTCTTTCCTTCCAGATAGGAAAGTTGAGTCTGTTGCACACTAGGATCTTGCCGGAGTACTTGAGCCCGTCCATAGTAGATGTATGTCTCCTTGTTGACACTAGTGGCAGGATTCACCTCAAGGTGTTAGCCTTTTTGTTGAGGAACCTCCCTCTGATACCACTTGAAAGTCCACCTAGTGTCGGCTATATGCACCTATGGGGGGGGGGGGGGAATAGGTGACGTGTGGTTCTTTTGCGGAATTTACAGATGTACCTGCACAATAAAAACAACAAACACAGCACACAGAAAACACAGCAAATTTATAGTGGTTCCCCGACTTGGGTACATCCACTTTCCCCCTTCGACCTATCTCCCAACAAGGGACGACTCGGTCACTTCACCAACGGGATTGAAATCCAATCCCTGCACTAACGGAAGGAGCCCTTCCACACGTGAGAGTCAACACTCCCACAAACTGGGTTGCACCCAACCCTTACAACACGGAACAAGAGTTCCTTTACAACAAAAGTAAATATGGAATGTATATGAAATACAAACTTCTTTCGGAGACTACGATGTTCCTCTTCGTTCGACGACGTGTTCTCGAGGTCGATGAGGAGTCTACAACCTTGGTCTCTCTTGGAGAGGATCTCCCGAGACCGGCGGCGGCAATCCGAGCGGCGGCTTGGTTCGGAGTTGGCGGCGACGAAGGTGCGCTGCTGCAGTGATTTGAGATCCAAACTTCTTTGCGAAGCAAACTAGGTCTACCAACGGTCACTCTAGGATCGGTCGTCTCGATCGATTTGGACGGGGAAGTTTTCCCGGTCAACAAATCGAGAGACAAGAGATCTCTGGATAGACACGTGAGACGCAAGCTTTGCTAAGCTTCTGTCGCCGGAGATCGGGAAGGAGAACGATCGGCGGAGGCGACGTACTAGACCGAGCGCGACGGCGGCGGCGGAGAAGAGAGATCGCGATTTTAGGGTTTCGTGCTCGGGTTCTTTCTCCGTAATCACTGTTCAAAAAATACCTGTGTATAAATACTGTAGGATTCTCAAATATGACCGTTTGTGGGACCCACAAATGAAATCCCCAAAATCCGGTTCAACCAAATCCAGAAGCAGAATCCAGTTCAGCAGCATTCTGAGAAAACGCCAAGTAAAAATCGGCGAGAATCGCAGACGATTCTCGACGAATCGGCGAGAATCACCAAGTGATTCTCGACGATTCGTCGAGAATCGTTTGTGATTCTCGTCGAATCACTTGTCGATTCTCAACGAATTGTACTTTGTATTCATGGGCTGCTTGACCACTGGTTCGGCGGGAATTACAAGTGATTCTCGCCGAATCTTACTTGGCACCATTTTGAGATGGCCAGAAGGAGTCGGCGAGAATCACTGACAATTCTCGACGATTCGACGAGAATCACCTAGTGATTCTCGCCGATTCGGCGAGAATCACTTGGTGATTCTCGTCGAATTTGCCTTGGACGATTTTTCGTCTTCCACCTAGGAGCTGCTCCTTGATCCTCCAAGCTCCTTGTCTTCTCTTGCATATGAGCGGCCCTGTACTTGAAAGTAAGTGCACTCCAATAGAGAGAGTACACATAGGCCAACACACTGATCTGCTCAACGAGGGATTACGTCGTGCAGACCCGTGTATATTGACCTACTGCACCCTGACATTGGTGTGCACTTAGCGTGGAGAAACTGCAAGTACACCTTGAAAAAGTTTATCAAATACATAGTCTATTGACCTTAGCTTGTCCAGGGGCTTCTTCAAATCAGGTACATTGTGGATACAATACCCAACACTAGTCAACTGCTCTCGCCTCGTGTAGAAATTCGAGTAGATTTAATTTTTCTATATGCTTATAGTTTTATATCTTTCTATTTGCGTAAAGACTTTTTATTCTACTCAAAAGTTGGTGAATCCGGTATGAATCAAACGGTAGCTTAGGGATGTGTGTAGACGGCCGTTAGTTTTGTATTGCTCGAGTCGGGAGGATGGATAGTTTTTCTCGTTGGCTAAGAACTTGCCCCAAGCTATTCTTGAAGCATGGGTATAGGTTAGTCATGCATGAGCGTGATGTAGGCCATCATTTTGGCCCGGTTGAGCTTTGTACCATTCCTAACATCATATCCTCGCTAGCCCCGTTGTGCTTACCCCTCCTTTTGATTCAGCTCCACTATTATTTCACCAAAGCCTCATATCCAATCCTAGTCGCACACCCAAGTTGAGCTTCAGAGTTTTACATTTTAATGTTGGGATGTGATGTGGTGTTATTACATGTGAAAATGTGGATGTGCTCCGAAGCTTATATTTGCTGAATTTGTGAAAAGAAAAGTAATTTGAAAAAGACAAAGAAAAGTTTTAAAAAAATGATGTTAAAGTGAAAAAGTGAAAAGGAAAAGTAAAATTGAAAACCTATTTGAGATGTGCTTATTTTTGGAGTAGGCGGTGCACACACCCATATGTTAAAAGTTAAGTTTGGGGGTGTGGTGTACCCGCATGTATTTTGGTTAGATGATGGATTCCTTTTATACTAGCTCATTTGGGTTAGGTGCATAGCCTTCTTGTTTATCCCTGTTTACCTCACCGAAACCCAAGCCCCATCTCTTCACCAACAGTCCTACTGATTCGTGTGTGAACCAAACTAGTGCCGTGGAGAGAATGCGAAAGGGCAAGCATATGGTCACCAACATTGGTGGATTCCTTTGGAGGTAATCCCGAGCCCTGATCTTTGGCAATGCTCGTCTAGCGATTAGTCTACTTTCTCCCTACGCATGACCAGATGATTCACCGTGGTTCCATTTTTTAGTAATAATAAAATGTTGATACGCATTATGAAAAATATAAACTATTTTGCATACTTAGAAATTTCTTCTATTATATTTTTACGCGTGCGAGCATGCGACTTCGCATGGTACTTCGTATCGCAATTTCTTTGTTAACTAGTATTTTTCCCTATCTGCTTAGATTTTGTTTGCTCGGGACGCGCAAACAGTTAAGTCTGGGGGTGTGATGAATACACTTTATATACTTATTTTCGGACTCATCCGTGCTAGTTTTCACGTGTTTGCACTTCACTTTTAGTTCTTTATCGTTCCTATTTCATCTTGCCTATATTTCCATAATAAGTGCACATTTATGGTCGTGGTTGTGTATTTTGTTACTTTTATTATTTTTACTTCTTTTTGTGATTGCCTGGAATGTCTGCACATATCTGTGATTGGTTTTTCCTTTCGGTACATGGGTCGTCTGGGTGTTCCGGGATGGTTGTGAAACAGGAATACTACGCACGATCATGGGATCTAATGCGCACGACCACTGGTCGTGCGCCCCTGATCGTGCGCACTACTCTTCGTTTCCCAGAATAAGCCTGGGGTAAGAGCACGGCCACTGGACATAATGCGCACGACCACCGATCGTGCGCCACTGATTGTGTGCATTGATTCCTCTTTTCTGGAGTCCTGTCTGGGGTAATCGCACGACCATTAAACTTAGTGCGCACGACCACCGATCGTGCGCCACTACTCGTGCGCGTTATCCCAATTCTTCTTCCTGATCTTCCATGCCAGTGCGCACGAGCACCGGACATAGTGCGCACGACCACTGGTCGTGCGCCTGTGATCGTGCGCATTGTTCATTTCTGCTTTGTATAAATAGTGCATGTCTCTCCCTAATTAGAGAGAGGATACGGAGCTCGACATTTCTCCGTCGTTTTCCGCCTTCTCCGCCGTTCCCCTTAATCTTCCACCCTAGGGAGGTGCTCCGGGCAAGCTTTCACCGCCAAATCCGAGCCGGAGCTTCCTCTCGGCCTTCTCATTCATCCGTGATCTTCAAGTAGGGTTTGACTCCATAGCCATCAAGCAAAGGAAAGCTAGCAAACTTCGTCCGCTATCGTGAGACGAAGAAGACGGGCCATTAGAAGGTGGTGACAGCCATTCTCTACCACGGACACAGTTGAGGACCGAGCTTGGACGCGGAATGACAACCCGACGATTCCAACCGTGAATCCTCAGCAAGACTTTGGATTTGCTCGATCTCTTGACTTGTTCTTGCTTTATTGTTGAATATTGGTGTTTAACTTTATTTATATTGATGAAGTATGCTTAGTTTGTAAAACGTTTTATACAATTATGTCTATGTGATTGTATGTTTTCGTTATTTACTTGAGTTGCGCCATATTCCATCCACCACCATCCACTCTTGCCGCACTAGCAATTACAAGTGGCGTGCGTAGCGAAGAGGTGCTCACGACCCTCATTCCGCCATTCTAACCACCTCATCAGCTAGCCTTCTCGTCCATCCGCCTAGTGTTCAATGCATAGCGCCCCGACTAGTCTTCCATCCCTCCCGGTGAAGCATCGCATAGCGGCGTTGCATAGGAGTAGTTGTCAGATTTTTACTTTTTTTTTTATCGCAACAATCCAAATCCCCCTTAGTTAGCTCCGACCTGAGGACTTCAATCTCAAGTCCTCCTCGAAATTAACTCCACCTTACTGTGTTCCTTGTGAGATCGATACTTGGGAAAACCCCCATTTTATATTACTTATGCGACCGGTTCACTGCCGTGATCTTAAGCATAATCGAGCAGCGAACACGGCCTGAGACACGGGCGTGTCCCAGGCCGTGTCATTTGTGACAACACCATTTTAAAATAATTTAAATACTTAAACCTACCCCCCCCCTCATTTTAATAATAACAATACTAATAATATAACCAAACCGAAACCTACCCCGCCTCTTTAAAAACGAAAACCCGAGCCGGCAGATTCCCGCAACCCGCAACCCGCACAAGTTTCCCCCGATCCCGCTCCGTCGGCCCCGCCTCCGTCTCCCGAGCGCCCGGTGGCCCTCTCCTCCGCCTCCAGTGGCCGGTAAATCTCTCCTCCATGCCCAGCGCCCCTTCCTCTTGCTTCCCCGCCGTCTCTGACGCTTCCCTTGGCCGCCAACTCCCGCAACAACCCTTCTCGTGGCCGGCTGCTTCCAAGGAGGACGACCACCCCTTTTTTCCCCTCCTCTTCTCCTCCTCCGTCCAGTGAGGGCAAAGACGACATTTCTTCTCCGACAACCCTAGCTCATACTCGTTCCGACCGGTGGATTTCGTGAGGGACTCCTAGGGTTTCGCTCGAAACCCCCTTTTCGTGGATTACTGAGCCCAATCTGGTCTCCTTGGGTAAGGAACTCCGCCTCACTCCCATTTTCAATTTGCTCTAATTTTTTAACGCTAATTTTCGCTCCCCAATCGATGTAACCACATCAATTTAACATGTGTTCATCGTATATTCGACTAATCCAGTCTTATTTGAGTTTTTCGGTGCATCTCCTCGGATTTAGGTGGTGGAATCGCTCCAAGACCTCTCCGAATTAGGGTTTTTCTCATCCAAACGCCGCCAAAATCCCTGATCCCTTGCGGTAGCCTCTTTTCCCCTCACTCTCGAGGGAGGTAAATTCCTAACTCCTTTCATATTGTGTAGCGCTGTCACCAAATGCGTGTGCAAGTGTAGGAACATTATTATTGCTTTGAAGTAAAATTTTGATCTTGGAACAGGTTTAGCTAGAGCCGTTAACCTCGCTTGCACCATTTAGCTGTCGCTAGCGTTTTCGACGTCAGCCTAAGGCAAGTAGAGAACCCCCTCTCACTTGCGAAACTTTAGATTTAATCTGGATACCTGTTCTTTTACAAATGCTTTTTCTACAAAATTCTGAACTCTCATGATGTTGACATAACATAAAATGATAAGTAACCACCTAAGAATGAAACATAAAGACAAATCCGTAGTTGTAAGCAAATCTTTGAATTGTAGCGTCTAACAGGGCATCTGTCTGCTGACATGGTCGCGAC
Organism: Platanthera guangdongensis; assembly: GCA_039583875.1. Taxonomy (NCBI): domain Eukaryota; kingdom Viridiplantae; phylum Streptophyta; class Magnoliopsida; order Asparagales; family Orchidaceae; genus Platanthera; species Platanthera guangdongensis. Next base: position 126,076,065 of record CM077163.1, on the reverse strand, counting down.
AAGCAGGTTTACTTTTCCAATAAGACTTGCACCTAGATCTGAATGTGAGACATGTGTGCCCGCTATAGCACCTACACTTCATCATTTTAAATTCATCATTTCTCACTCACCCTGTCATTATTTTTTGTTCGCGACTGAAACATTGCACACACTCACTCATAATCATGAGTAGTATGCACACGAATGTTAAGAGGTTATGGGAAAACTTAACATTTTTATGCATATGAATTTCCACTAGTCTATACACCGCTTGCGAATATTAAATTGTATGGGCAGTTTAATATTTTCAAGTGCGATGACATTAGAATCATAATATACATGTCATGTTAAGTGATATGGGTGCTTAACATGACATGTGTATCCATTCATGAACATTCGTAGGATTGCATTTTAGACATAATTGCATTGCATGCATAACATAACTCATTACACAAATGTTAAGCCAAGAACAACAGATGATGATTGTACACACATGGATTTAAAAATTATTTGACATTGCATGTGATTTCTTGTTATTTTAACATGAGCATTACCTAGAGTTGTCCAATGAAAATGTTGGAACTAATATATGATTTATGTATTCGACAGTATCAAAATGCTAGAATCTATTGTTCTGTAATCTTCTATGATTAACGTAACTGTCTCTCTTAATCGATTTATTTGTATTCCGGATTAGATGGCCCCTAAGAGATCTCAGCGCAAGAAGGCTACCCCTCTAGCCGGGGCAGCTCATGGAGACGCCACTGCCCAGCTGTTAAGGCAGATTCTCGAGCGTCTCACTCGCTTAGAGGAAGATCGTCAAACTCCTGACATAGCTCCTGATTCTGGCAGTGCAGGGACAACTGGAGTCACTGCTACCGCCGCTCTTGGAACCACCCCTCTTGCACCTGGTTCAGGAACGAGCTTGCGTACTGACACCCTGGTGGTCCCGCTCGTGCTATGTATAGTTGTTCCTCCTGTAGCGATGGCGGATACGCTGATGTTCAAGAGGCTGAATCCGCCGTCCTTCAATGGCAGTCGTGATTTCTTCGTCATTTCAGAGTGGCTCTCCCAGATGGAAACGCACTTCAAGTATGTCGGTGTCCCTGAGGCACAAAAGGTTCATCTTGCGGCCTACCACCTGGCCGAGGATGCATACACCTGGTGGCTTCAGCGCCGCAGTCTCCCCAATTCTTCCGCTCTGACCTGGGAACAGTTCAAGAATGCGCTCATGGAAAAGTTTCTTTCATCCGTGGAGCAAGACAAGTTAGCTGAGAGGTTCCTGTCCCTTCAACAGCCCGGTAGGACCGTGACTGAATATGAGATAGAGTTCTCTCGCCTATCTCTCCTTGCCGCAGAGTTCGTGCCCGATGAGTCTAAGAAGATCAGTCGATTCGTGAAGGGCCTCCGACATGACTTCCACCAGCATGTGGTAGCCCAAGGCGCCACCACCTACGCCGAGACTGTTGGGGCCGCCTTGAAGGTTGAGGCTATTAAGTTGGACCGCACAGCCAAGATAGTTCAGCATAGTACGAGCAATGACGCTGCACCTGACGACAAGCGTAAGAGTGCTCCACCTCAGGAGCAAGGTCCCAAGTCACAGGAGGTGTGTGTCTACTGCCATAAAATTGGCCATACCATTCTAGTCTGCCGCTCCCTCCTGAAGAAGCAGAAGATGGCTATGCCCGCACAACAACCCCGAGTTACGCTTGCCTCTGCCTCCTCCGTCTGTACTTACTCCAAGATGTCGGGTCACATGGTGGGATATTATCTCCGCAAGATGAATACCTGCTTCAGATGTGGGCAGTTTGGACATCAGATTAAAGATTGTCCCGTGAAGGAAAGTGCGATCCCCTCTCAGCCTTTGCAGGCTATTTCTGGTGCCCAAGATAAGGGCAAAGCTGTGCTGAATGTCACCACTCAGGGAGAGGCACTCGCATCTACCTCTGTCATCCGGGTATGTTTTATGTAAAGTTTATTTTGTTAATTTTCTGCATCTTTTCATTTGCTGGCTTAGCGCCAAATAATCTTGAATGTGCCCGTAATGTTCATTTCTAGGGAGTTTTAGGGTCAAGAACAAGTGGATGCAAATCCTATTCGACTCTGGGGCATCTCACTCTTTTATAGCGCGTCATATCGTGGATCTTTATAGTTGGCCTACTTCGCCACTCGAAGTCTCTTTCGAGATTTCTGTGCCCGGTCATCTGCACTTGTCAACTAGAGGCATACTCAATTGTCCAATACTGCTTGGTGAATTACAAGTCGTCGCCGATCTCATAGTCCTGGATATGACAGAATTCGACGTAATTTTGGGTATGAACGGCCCGTTCACATTATTCTGACCACCCGTAATTTTGGGTATGAATTACAAAGATCCCTTTGAATTTTTGGTGATGTCTTTTGGGTTGACTAACGCCCCTTCTGCTTTCATGGATATGATGAACCGTGTCTTCCGCGACTATTTGGATAAGTTCATCATTGTTTTCATTGATGATATCTTGGTCTACTCAAAGACTCGTGAGGAGCATGCAACTCATCTTAAACTCACTCTCTCCATTCTTCGTCAACACCAGATCTATGCCAAATTGGCGAAATGTGAGTTCTGGCTGGATCGTGTTGCGTTTCTGGGGCATTTCATTTCATGCGATGGACTTTCCGTTGATCCTGCCAAGGTCTCCGCTGTTATGGACTGGAAGCAGCCTTCTAACACTACTGAGATTCACAGTTTCCTTGGTCTGGCGGGCTATTACCGGCGTTTCGTCAAAGACTTCTCCTCTCTTGCTGCTCCCCTGACACGACTAACCCAAAAACATGCCCGATTCGAGTGGTCAGAATAATGTGAACGGGCCGTTTCTGAATTGAAGCGATGTTTGTGTTTAGCGCCGGTTTTAGCTCTTCCTTCGGAGGGGTTGGACATTTCAGTTTATACCGATGCTTCCGGAGTGGGCTTGGGCTGTGTCCTGATGCAAGAAGATCGTGTTATTACTTATGGGTCGAGACAGTTGAAGTGTCATGAACGCAACTACCCCACTCATGATCTGGAGTTCGCTGCGGTGGTGTTCGCTTTGAAGCTTTGGCGTCACTACCTCTATGGCGTGAAGTGTCACTTCTTCACTGACCATCAAAGTTTGAAGTATATTTTCGTTCAGAAAGATCTCAATCTTCGCTAGAGTCGATGTCTAGAATTCATAGTAGATTATGACCTGCAACTCACTTATGTGCCCGGGAAAGCCAATTCAGTGGCAGATGCTTTGAGTCGTCAGGCTTCAGTTGCCACCTGTGCACCCATGTCAGCTTCTCTCGCAGCCCTGATTGACGACCTCGAGCGGATGGACATATCCTTCTCACCTGGAGGCCAAGGAGAAGTCTCTGGTCCATTATGGGTAGAACATATGAAGGATCTGCAACCATCTGATCCCGCACTCCAGCGCATTCGCCGACAGGTTGAACTTGGTACTTTTCTAGATTTCTCTATCTCCGGCGATGTTCCACATTTCTGAGGTTGCTTATGTATTCCCGATGTCCCTGAGTTACTGGATAGTATTTGCCGAGAAGCTCACGAGTCCCGCACATCTGCCCATCCTGGCAACAATAAGATGTATCATGACCTGAAGCAGATTGTGTGGTGGCCTGGTATGAAGAATTATATCGCACGCTTCATCTCTCGATGTCTGACATGCCAGAAGGTGAAAGCTCAGTGTCAGCATCCTAGTGGATTTTTGTAGCCTCTGCCTATCCCTGAATGGAAGTGGGAAGATATCTCTATGGACTTCATCACGGGTTTGCCCTGCACTCCGAGGGGACATGATGTGATTTGTGTCATAGTAGACCTCCTGACTAAAGTGGCCCATTTCATCCCGTATAAGGAGGGTCATTCCACCGAGAAGATGGCCCGGATTTATGTTTCTGAGATTGTTAGGCTCCATGGGATTCCTCTGCGGATTATTTCTGATCGTGACTCGAGATTTGTATCTCACTTCTGGAAGGGATTTCACCAAGCTTTGGGCACTGATCTCAACCTGAGTACCGCGTATCATCCGACGACCGATGGCCCGACTGAGAGAGTTAATCAGATTCTTGAAGATATGTTGCGGTGTTATATTATGGACTACAAGGGAACTTGGGATGATCATCTACCCTTGGTTGAATTCTCCTACAACAACAGCTATCAAGAGAGTCTCAAGATGACTCCCTTCGAAGCACTGTACGGGCGTCGCTGTAGGACCCCGCTCTACTGGTCAGAGGTTGGCGAGAAGGTGGTGTTGGGTCCAGAGTTACTTCAATAAATGGAAGAAGCCACCAAGAAGACACGTCTTCAGCTCAGTCGTTCCATTGAGAGGCAGAGAAAGTATGCAAATCAGCGCCGCCGTCCGTTAGAGTTTGCTGTGGGCGATCAAGTATTCCTGAAGGTTTCTCCTACTCCTGGGGTGAAACGGTTCGGTCATCATCATAAGCTCAGCCCAAGGTTCGTGGGACCGTACTCCATTTCAGAGTGTGTTGGAGGATCTGCCTATCGTTTAGAACTACCTGCTTCTTTGGTTGGTTTCCATGACGTCTTTCATGTTAGCCAGCTTCGGAAATATATCCACGATCCAAATCGTGTTCTTGAAGAAGTTCAAGTGATTCCTGAAGTCATTCTGTCTTATCCGATCAAGCCTTCGAAGATCGTCGAATTTCAAGAACGCAAGCTTCGCAAGAGAACCATTCCGATGGTGAAGGTACTTTGGCTGCATGGCAAGTCCGAGGAGTACACTTGGGAACTCGAATCTGATATGCACAGCAAGTATCCACAACTCTTCTCTTGATCTCGGTACGTCTCTTAGTCTGACTTCCTTGTTATTTTAGTATCTTTCATAGTTAGCTTTCATGCGTTTATCCACAAACTTCTGTTTGAAGTATATGTCATCTGAAACTTTGTTGTTTAGTATCATTCAGAGAGTTCTCAGGAAAGTTTCAGGACAAAACTTCTTAAGTGGGGGAGAATGTAACAGAACCATTTTAAAATAATTTAAATACCTAAACTTACCCCCCTCATTTTAATAATAACAATGCTAGTAATATAACCAAACCTAAACCTACCCCGCCCCCCTCTTTAAAAATGAAAACCCGAGCCGGCAGATTCCCGCAACCCGCATCCCGCAGAAGTTTCCCCCGATCCCGCTCCGTCGGCCTCGCCTCCTTCTCCCGAGCGCCCGGTGGCCCTCTCCTCCGCCTCCAGTGGCCGACAAATCCCTCCTCCAGGACCGACGCCCCTTCCTCTTGCTTCCCCGCCGTCTCCGACGCTTCCCTTGGCCAACAACTCCCGCAACAACCCTTCTCGTGGCCGCCTGCTTCCAAGGAGGACGACCACCCCTTTTCCCCTCCTCTTCTCCTCCTCCGGCCAGTGAGGGCAAAGATGACGGTTCTTCTCCGACAACCCTAGCTCCTACTCATTCCGGCTGGTGGATTTCGTGAGAGACTCTTAGGGTTTCGCTCGAAACCCCCTTTTTGTGGATTACTGAGCCCAATCTGGTCTCCTTGGGTAAGGAACTCCGCCTCACTCCCATTTTCAATTTGCTCTAATTTTTTTTACACTAACCTTCGCTCCCCAATCGATGTAACCACATTAATTCAACGTGTGTTCGTCTTATATTCGACTAATCCAGTCTTATTTGTGTTTTCCGGTGCATCTCCTCAGATTTAGGTGGTGGAATCGATCCAAGACCTCTCCGAATTAGGGCTTTTCGCATCCAAATGCCGCCAAAATCCCCGATCCCTCGCGGTAGCCTCTTTTCCCCTCACTCTCGAGGGAGGTAAATTCCTAACTCCTTTCATATTGTGTAGCGCTGTCACCAAATGCGTGTGCAAGTGTAGTAACCTTATTATTGCTTTGAAGTACAATTTTGATCTTGGAATAGGTTTAGCTAGAGCCGTTAACCTCGCTTGCACCATTTAGCTGTCGCTAGCATTTTCGACGCCAGCTTAAGGCAAGTAGAGAACCCCCTCTCACTTGCAAAACTTTAGATTTAATCTGGATACCTGTTCTTTTACAAATGCTTTTTCTACAAAATTCTAAACTCTCATGATGTTGACAAAACATAATATGATAAGTAACCACCTAAGCATGAAACATAAAGACAAATCCGTAGTTGTAAGCAAATCTTTGAATTGTAGTGTCTAACAGGGCATCTGCCTGCTGGTATGGTCACGGCAAGCAGGATTACTTTTCTAATAAGACTTGCACCTAGATCTGAATGTGAGCCATGTGTGCCCGCTATAGCACCTACACTTCATCGATCACGACTTACAACATTTTTACATTAGGCTATACTCCGGAGTAGGCTAATCCTTCAAAAATGTCTGTTGACCTGGTTTTTGGTATTTTTGGTAGCTTTGTACAAGATAAACCAGTACTTGAATATATCTATTTGTTTTTGCTCACATTCTAATTAATTAACATGCTCAGGTTTAAATTTTCAGTTCTAAGGCATTTTTCTTCTGTGTTGAATTTGCCTTAGGTTTCGTGACTGCGCCTCCTGCCCCCTGAGCTACTTCCCGTTCAGCTGCAGCTTTGCTTGGAGGTTTTTCCTTTATAGTTGCTTGTATCAGATTCTATGTTTTTGAAACCTTTACTGTCTCTTCGTTTATCATGTACTAGTTATGGTAAGAAATTTTCTTTTGTATCATGGACAACTTCAGGGATGTTTCTGTTGTACTAGATCATTTCATGACATTTCCATTATTATTGCATTTATTTCCGTTTCAGTACTGTGTGTAGCATTAAATTTTACAAGGAAATACATGTGTATTAAATTTTAACTGTTTTAAAATTTTAAGCGCTTCCGCATATATTTTTTTTTTAAAAAAATCATAACCTTTTAAACAAAACAGCTATTTAAATTTCAGATTTTTCTCTGTATCCTCCTTAGCAGGCATGGTTTCTTTTCGCCCATGCTTGTGGCATCACGGCCCGTCCGAAGCGCACTCTGAATTTCATCGAGACGGGTCGTGACATCCTTCACGGTGTGAAGTCAGGCCGTGGAGGGGGTTATACACGGGGTCAGCACATGGGCTGTGTTGGGTAGACACGGGCATATCAAATGCGACACAGGCATGTCGAGTACTCGTGTCCCTTTCAGGACGTTTTTGTTCCTTTGTCGATGGAGGAACACGCCTGGCAACACGGGCGTGTACTGACTGACATGGGTATGTCAAGCCTGACACGGGCATGTCGATAGCCCGTGTTCTTTTCAGGATGCGTCAGTTTTGACGGCGAATGGGGAACACGGCCTTGGACAAGGGCGTGTCACAAGCCGTGTTCGGCCCAGGTTTTGGATTTCAAGTCCGAATCGTGGCCGTCTGTTTCCTTATTTTGGGATCTAACGGCTCAGGGCTGTTCTTGCTGGTATATACCAGGGAATAGGGTTGGCAAGCCTTCATTTCCTTTAAGCATTCTCTTTCTAAACTTTTAGAGAGAGGGGAGAGAAAGGAATAAGAAGGTAGCTAGATCCGGTCGTCGGCGGAGCTTCAGAGCTCCAAATCGCAAGCCGACTTCGGATCTACGGAGGCGAGGACATACAGTGCTTTTCATCTGCATAGATTTCCATGGCACCAAGGAGAAATGCTAGGGTAACGATTCTCATCCTAGGACATGTGAAGTCCTCTTTTCTTTGTATAGGAAGCCTGCTCTCGCGAGTTTGTGGTGAACTTGAGGCGTTCCTTCGGGTAGACATGAATAGTCCCCGTTGTTTTTCATGTAGAGTCTGTAATCGAGAAACGGACATAGACATGATGTGTGAAGCCTACCTGGACAAGTTGGTCTGGATCGGTGATGTTGCATTGCATGAATGGCCGGAGAAGACTCCGCGCCGATGGTTGTTTTTCGAGTTTTCTACATGGTAGATTACAACAGGGAGCCTTGGGGACTAACTCCAAGGTGCACCCGGAAAACTAGGCAGATGCGTGATTCTGCCATCATCGTGGCCTGGGAGCCAACTTGCACATAAGTGGGTTATGTGAAGTGTGTGATCGGATTGGGACTCGGGGAAGTTTGACCCGCGCCCATGTCTTAAGGTGATAGGGCGGTGTGAGCAACGGGTTAGGCGGAACCGTACCTGCTGTAACGCCCCCGATTTTTCTGCGATTATTTAATTCTCGTTTGGCATTACGTTGACGCGTTTCCGGCTTGTGCCATTTGTTATAGCGTGGTCTTAGCTCTTTATGTTCCTTGTGTGGTTGTTGGTAGCCTATTTGGCAAGATTCCCTAGCAAGCCGGGTCTGTTTTGGTGACTGGTGAGGCCTCTCGGGGGATGCTTGTGTTTTGGCTTCGGGTGGTGATAACCCGAGTTTTGTTCGTCGAAAGTTGATTTCGGCTTCACCGTTGCGTTTGTAGCGTGAGTATTTAGCTACTGTACAAATTTCGTCGAATTCCGAGGATGTTCGGGTTTCGCGTCGTTTTGTATTTTATTTATAATAATGTGATATTATATATTATATATAGATATTTTTTTAGAAAGTAGCAGTTATGGTGAAAAGGTGGCTGGCAGCCTTTGGGTTGGCTAAGAATAGAAAGTATTTGAGACTTAGCCGCTGTCTATAAATAGTCTTAAATTAGAATAAAGACTATTCATTGTCTTTTCGGAATTAGCTTAACCGCCGTCCCTATTCAAGAGAGGAAAACCGGCGGGCTGCCCTTGCCTTCCACTGCCGATTCCCGGAGTTCTAGCGGTTGGATTTTCGTTCCGAGGGTAGATCTGGACTGCTCTCCCCTAGATCTTCATTTCGACGGTAAGCTTTCCCCATTTCGTGTCTTTCTATGGTGTTGTAGATTTTCGTTTGACCCCTCTCCCTCTCCGAAAATGTCCAGTCTTGCTCGGTTAGGTGTTTGCTGCCAGGTTCGTGGGGAAGCGGAAAAGTCGGTCGAGACCTTCCGGAAATCAAGGCAAGTGGTGCTCCTGCATTGTCAAGTAACTTGTTTTAGTTCCTTTTATACCTTGCCGCTCATAGACTACCCTGTTGCTTGGATATTAATGTTTAGTGTCTATTAATCTTAGTCACGTAAATGCTTAAGCCAATTTGATCACTCTCTGTACAAGTTTACTCAAGAATCGGCCTTGTTGTTAAATTTTTTTTCTTCTTTCTTTCACTTCCTGCTGTTAATTTGACTTGCTCTCGGGCTGGGAATAGAGAGATGAGAGTGGAGATGTTTTTCCTTTTCTGCACAGTAACTATAGCCGGATAGTTGTGCTGTGGCCTTAATATTGCTTTTGTACAAAGTAATCTGTCTTGGTTAGGCACGAATTGGGGGAAATTAGGCTTGCCTATGTAATGGTTGTATCAGAACACCCCCTCTTTTCCTTAGTCTAGTTGATTAGAGCATTTCTAGGCTATATGAAGTGGTCTGGAGAGATGAGGTGGGTACAGGAATTAGGTTGTAGCGTTTCTGGCTAGGGGCGTTGATTAGTTCAGGTTTGAGTTTCTCTGATTTTGCCTAAGTGTAAAATCGTTGAGTGAGGGAAGCTCACTCAACGCCGGGCTTGGTTTTTATGCTAAGTATAAAAGCGTTGACAGCATTGAGTGCACTCAACGCTGCCAGGTCGACGACGTTCGTCGTTCTCAGCTCGACGTTGTTCGTCAAACTGAGATCGACGATCTCTAGTTGCCTGAGATCGACGAAGATCGTCGATCTGCGTTCGACGAAAATCATCGGGCTGAGGTCAACGTTTTCCTGTCATCTGAGTTCAACGAAAATCGTCGAACTGAGCTCGACGTTTTCCTGTGATCTGAGTTCGACGAAAATCGTCGAACTGAGATCGACGTTTTCCTGTGATCTGAGTTCGACGAAAATCGTCGAACTGAGATCGACGTTTTCCTGTAAGCTGAGATCGACGTTTATTTTGCCTTAACCGATTTTTTTTTCATTTTCTTTTCTTCCCGAGTGATTACCTCCTAGGTGGGGATGTCTTGTCGTCCATTCATTTCTTCCTTTATTTTTGAGGGCTGAATCGTGGGTTATGGCAGGTAGTTGTATTTTGATGCTCTAAAGGAGTGGGATGTTTTGTGTGCGAGCCGTGGCCGCCACCTTTTAGTCCCAGGTACGGGCTGCGTATAGCCGTGGCCGCCACCTTTTAATCCCAGGTACGGGCTGGGTATGTGGTGGCCTTGTGCTGACGCAATGAATTTTAGTTGGAACTGTTTGTTTGGGGGACTGTTTTTGGTCACCAACTCAGCTCCATGTTGTTTTACTACTGCCATTATTCACAATTTAGGATTGTTAGATGCTTCTTCCTTTGTAGATTGCAACATTCCTTTTTTTTGGGCACATATTTGCCTTGTAGACTCTGCAGGTTTTATGACAGGGTTGTTGCTGTTTTTCTCGCACTTGGTGCAAGTGCGTCTTGTCTTGGACAGTGTTTGTCTATTACTGTCTTACTTTCTTCTCTTGCGTACCCTTTTATATAACACTTCCATGCAACTTATTTGTTTTACTTGCTGAGGTAATCTTTTCTTCTCTGAATGCCTCAGGTTTTGATTAGTAGCCGAGTAGACGACTAGTTTTGCTGTGCTATTGCTGGTGATCTCTTGTACTGTAGAGATCAGTTTCTTGGTCTTGTGAGGTAGTTTCCTGTTTTTCATACAGACATACATGCTCGCTAGTGGGTTCGTGTCAGGTTGTTGGCGCCCGCTGGTGGTTTTTACTTATGATACTAGATATGTTTCTTTTACTGCTACCTTTCTGGAGATAGTCTATTTGCTCTCGAGAAGATTTATGCTAGGTTGCTAGTTACTTTTAAACCTAAAAACACTATTATAAGTATATCTCATGATCAGTATGTTTATAAAACTCATACACTACTTTCCAAGCAACGTAAAAGATCGTTTTCTTACTTATAATATAAAATAAATCTAGAGTCTTGCATAGTATAAGTTGACCTCGGGGGACACTTATGAACTCTCATAGGATGTCAAATATAAATAAAGTATTTTTCGCTGCGTATAAGTATAGTTTTTAAACTGTGGACTAGATGATCCACTGAGCCGAGGGATACGTCCTTTAAAATATAACTGATTTTCTAATCATTAAACTTATGAATTTTCATAGTCTAGGTAGATGTTGTTCGCCTGAGCGTCGATAGTTATCCCCTGCTCGACGTGGCATCACGACGCGTGTTTTCTCATACTCTGATACTTCTTAAATTCGGAGAAAATGAGGGTTGTGACAGTTGGTATCACAGCCAGGTTTCTTGACAATTTGTCGGGCAACCTTTCTTTATAGTTATTAGATGTTTAGCATCATGTCATACACACACCGATATGTCATCAGCACATCTTGGATGAAGCACAAACACTACACTCATAGCATAACATGAAGTATATGGGGCATATTATGTAGTATGAGATGCATAATATGTATCTGTATATGGATCCACCATAGGGGCAACATGTGAGGGTTATGTAGTATGGGATGCATAACCTCACCACATGAATGCTACTAGCACGTTTCCTTTTCGTTGCATGAGAATGTTATGTAGAATGGGATGCATAACATTTTCATGCGTACGCCACTCATAACATGCATTAGGGCCTTTTTAGAATGCATAGCACAATCATGCATATCATAACATTGCATAAGCACAACGTGCCAAGCTAAAGATTTGTAGGATGACATATGTACACACATGGTTTTAAATCAGAAAAAGAATATAAATTCATGCATTCCCAATCTAGACACAAGAGTTAGTTGATGGTGGTAAACCATCCTAGGTTAAGCATAACATCACTTTTGTAAAAATAAAATAAAATCCCAGAGCAAGTATAGTAGTTAAAAGTTCATATTTATGCATGTATTGTCTGTACTGGTAGTTTGTTCTAACTGTTGTACTAGGTTTCGACCTCAGTTTTTATGGTTTTAGGATGGCGAGATGTCCTTCGACTAGGTCGACTCCCCTGTCTGAGGGTTAGTCTTCAGGAGCGCAGAGTGATGTGGTGATCAAGAGCCTGCGACAGAGCAACGATTCCTTGACCAGGCAATTGGTGGAGATGCAGGCCCAGATCCAGTCTCTGGTGGCAGTTGTGGCATGACAAACTCAGAGAGTGCAAGACCCTACAGGGGGGTTAGTTGCTCCTCCCCCTCCTTCTCCCCTGAGACCTCCAGTGGTGGTGCCAGCAGAGATGACCTTTATCTCACAGTTTCAGAGACTTAGCCCTCCTACATATGATGGGAAGGCAGATTTCATGGTCATAGATGATTGGCTGATCTCCATGGAGGAGATGTTCACGTACTCTGGTATTGCAGATGATCAGAGAGTGATGATAGCCGCCTATCAGCTAAAGGGTTTGGCTAAGAGCTGGTGGTTTAGGGAAAAGGAGAGCTTGGTGGTCGGTTGCTCTTGGGGATTATTCAAGGAGATGCTGTTGAGGAAGTTCTTGCCTTCGGTCAAGCGTGACCAACTAATGAACGACTTCCTCCACCTGAAGCAGAGGCAACTCACGGTCAGTGAGTACAAGATAGAGTTCAGCAAGTTGAGCAAGTTTGCCCCTGGGTTGGTGAGTATTGAAGCTGATCGAGTCAAGCGATTCCTCGCCAGCTTGAGGAGCGAGGTTCACCAGTTGGCCAGTGCATATGGATCAGAGACTTATGTAGGGGTAGTGGAGGCTGCTCTGAAAGTGGAGGCAATTGAGACCGTAAGGAACAGAGGCCAGCAAATGAGGAAGGATAAGAGGAAGTCTGCTGAAGAGAAGAAACCCCAGGTACCCGGTGCTGCTTCGGGAAAGAAGAGCAATGTAGTGTTTAGCTTTTGTGGCCGTCCAGGCCCCCCTGTTGAGAGGTGTTTCAAGAAGGCAGGAGCTCAGAAGAAGGAGCATGTTCATGCTATTCAAGGTGCTCCTAGGAAGGATTTTTTCTGTTCTGTTTGCAAGCGACCCAGGCATGATGATGCCCAGTGCTGGTCCAAGGATAAAGTCTGCTATCAGTGTGGACAGAAGGGCCATATCAAGACAAGGTGTCCTTAGGTCCAACCTGTTCTTCAAGCAGTTCCACCTTAAGCATTACCTATGCCCCAGCGTGTGGACAAGGGCAAAGGAAAGCTGAACGTGATCTCTTTTGAGGAGGCTCAAACTTCGACTCAGGTCATCTCAGGTTAGTTGTTTTCCTAGCATGAAAGTTTTATTTACTAGAATGTGAAAGTGAGGGTTAGGTCTACAATACTTTAGAGGGGGGGGGAGGGGTGAATAGAGTATATTTAAAATTTGTTAGGTCCCAATAAAGGTGCTGTTACAGCTTTTGCTATAAACTGAAAATGTGCAGTAATTAAGAAACTGGAAAACAGAATATAATAATCCTAATCACAGCCACACAGCAAGAACGAAAAGAAAAAGATAGGTAAACAGACGACACAAGAAATTTATAGTGGTTCCCCAAATCTGGGTGGTCGACTCTTCTACCACCCTGGTAGGAATCCACTCAGGTTTTTGATTAGGTGCCTGAAACTAATGGGTTTTGATCAGGTCCCCAAAAACCAACTCAAGTCTTTTGGTTAGGAGACTTACAACCAGGAATCACTTTTGAAGGGAGATGACAACCTTTTATATAGGAGGGGGTAAGAGAGTGATTATGTCTTCTCTGTCAACAATCAGAGAGAAGCCTTATGTGGAATGATGTTAGCAAATAGCTCCCACTGAGATGTAGAATGATTCGGGGAAGATCTGGAGCTTTGCTGCAGGGTGATAGGTCTTCAATTAGAGTTCTTGACTAGTAGTGATGCAAGGACTTCTTGACTGATTTGATATCTATTGTCCTTGGAAGTCCTGGAGAGAATGTGGAAGAAGAAGACTCTTGATATTATATGATTGTTCTTCTTCTTCTAAATCAAGATCACTGCCTGTCACTTGTATGTCTTGTATGCTTCAGTAATTTTTGACTGTATGAAGCTTTTTCGCTGCTGTATGAATTCTTGCAGTCAGTCTGCGTGTGTCTCTATTTTTCTTATTAGACTGAGTATCGATCTTCTATACTTCTTTGTCTTTTTAAAAATTTGAATCCTCTGTAATTAATACTGATGCCTTGAGAATAATCAGCATTGAATCATTTCCTCAACTGCCCCGTGAAAAATCGGCAAGTAATATTCCTGAAGAAGACCGTAATCAATGCTCCTTCTAACAGATACATTCAGAGAATTTAGAGCATTAATTACTCAGGAATTTCCGCATTAGAATGGGGATAGAAGGCTGGAAATGGCTAAGTCTGGAGTCATCGAACGAATAATAGAATTCGTCGAACTGAGTTACTAGTTCGTCGAATTGAGATTTTGTATTCGTCGACCAGACAGCTTCTTGTTCGTCGAACTGAGTTCCAAGATAATCGAGCTAATAACAGAACTGCATGCTTCTGAACCTTTGCCTTTTCTGTCTGAAGTTCGTTAAGTTGAGTTTGTAACTTCGTCAACTGGAGTTCAGCAACCATTCTGGACTTAGTCGACTATTTTGTGTTGGACTGATATTCTGTGTGTCGACATGAATCTTCTGGTGTCGACACAGGTTTTCTGGTGTCAACATAAGTGGGTGTCGACTGATTATTCTTGGTGTCGACACAAGTTTTTTGGTGTTGACATAAGTTGGTGTCGACACATGCCCTAAGTGTCGACACAAATCTTCTGATTCCAGAATTCGTCGAGTAGAGTACTGAGTTCGTTAACCTGAGAAGTTGACTTCGTCTACATGAGAAGTTGACTTCGTCGACCTGAGAAGTTGTGAACTTGAGGTCCAAGTTCGTCGAGCTCATAATCTTGTTCGTCGACCAAAGTCTGAAGTTGGACTTAGAATAATCTGGAGTTATCCTGACTTTAGTTGGTTGAAGTATCCCAGTTTTCATCGACCTGAGAATGAAGATCGACGAGATCAGCTCAGAGAAATATCTCAAGTTCGTCGAGCTGAGAACGTCTTTCGTCGACCTGGGTTTGACGAACGTCGAACTCATTTTACATGGTCTTGAAATCTTCTAAATCTTGAGTCTCTATAGTCTTGTTGATAGCTGGTCCATCTGATGTTGACTCTAAGGACTTGGCCTAGACTCTAGGACACAACTATGACCCTGGCTATACATGTTGGGTCACATCATCCTAAGTTAGTGAACCTAGCCCAAATCAACTAGGAATCCAACAATCTCCCCCTATTTGGGTGAGGTCACTGATAAACTCAAAACAAAAATATAAGAATAAACAAAGCAGGGAAAAAGGTATATCTGGCAGAGATTTACTAACACATGCATAAGATATATATAAGTACATGAGCTTTGTTTTAAATAGAAAAAACAGTTTTAAGGCTAATGCAGAGAGAAGAAAATTTAAAGCAATGTAAAGATTATTTCTTCTTTTCCTTATTTGTGGGCTTATCTTCTTTGGTCTTTTCTCCTGGCTTTGTAAAGATAATTTCTCTTTTTGGATCCAAAGTCTGTGCCTGTGTCATTGTCATGTTAGCTGCCCCAATAATCTTCAGAGATGTAGTTCTGGGGACAACTGCTTCAGGATGTAGCTTCATGTAATCATCAACATTGAACAATTTATTTGCTTTATCAAATCTTTTGAGTTCTTTCTTTCTGTATTTGGACATAGTTGAATATCCTGATATATCCTTGCCTTCAGCTTTTGCTTTATTTATCAATGAGGGACCAATAATTTCCATGAATTTAGCCATTCTAGCATTGTTTGCTGTCTCAGGATCCTCAAAAGGAACAGGAGGTGAGTATGGTCTTTCAGGACTATTAGCCTTCTGGTCTGCAGAGATACTTTGCTGTTGCTGCTGATGTTGTTGATATTGTTGTTGTCTTTCAGAAGTGTAGTGCCTTTACTGACTATTTCTAGAGGGTCGCCCTTGGTGTCTCTGATAGGTTTGAACAGGGGCAGACCTCTGAGATCTAGAGCCAGTGGCACTAGCTGCTGGAGGAGGTGGAGGAGGTGGATCTCTTCTGTATTGATGAACTGGTGGAGGAGAATATTATCTACTTATTTTATTCTCCTTTTGCTGATTTTTAGACAACCACATCCATGCTGGCATTTCTTTGCAAAGAGTAATATTTTGGACAATATAGAATGGAGTGTCATTTTTTGGGTTTGGCTTAGCAGCAGGAGGAGGGGCTTTCCTTTTCTTTGACAACGATTTCTTCTTCTTCTTAGCAGCTTCTTCATCTGAATCTTCTTCTTCATCATCATCATCAGAATCCTGAGGATTATCATCTAAAACATCTATATCTCTCAAGATGTCCTCAGATACTATAGGTTTTTCAGTTGGAACCTGAACTGAGCTTTCAGCTGCTTTTGTTTCTTCTACAATATCAGCCAAGATCAACTCATCTAGATCTAGCATTGGGGAGTCATCCATTACAAAAGTTGGTGTAGAGAGAGCTACTGGAGGGGATGGAATGACTGCCAAGGTTGGTGCAGATACTGGAATTACAAAGCTATTACACAGTTGCTTAGCAACTGCTGGACTGACAAGAGAAATATAAGGAATAATAGCCAAATGTGGCTTAGTAAATTCTTATGGAAGAGAATGCATATGTACAGTGTCAAAAGTTTTCAGCAATTATTCTAAGTTAACATCTGGGATTTAGGATAAAGTCACCAACAGTTTTGAATCCTTCAGAATCTGACTCATCAAAATCCATGTCAGTATCAATGAAATTAATTAACTCTTTACTTATACCATCTGTATATTCTGCTGTGAAGACTGGAGTATCTGTTGGTGCTGGAGCTGAAGACTCTGAAGTTGTAGCTGCTGCTTCATCATCAGGCATCTCCCCCTGCCTGGTTTCAGTGGGAACTGAGGCCAGGCCCCTGACTGAGGAGGGGGCAGCAGTGAGAGCAGATATTTGGGCAGATAAAGGGGTAATGGTTGTAGCAAGAGGAGTAATGGCCTCTGCTATAAGTGATTTAAGAAGGGGAGTGATGATGGTGATGATAGATGAGATGGTAGAGGGGTCCAATGAGAAAGTGGTAGATGGTGTTGCAGTTGGTGTGGAAGAGGTGGCAACTATTGATGGAATAGAGGCTGGAACATCAGGTATGTGAAGGTTAGATGTTGATGGGGATGGAAGGGTGGCATCTTGCATCATGGTGTCTGATGGCAGGATGTAAGATGGTATGGAAGATAGATGTGTGGGAAGTAGAGACTGTGGTGGGGTAGAGATATATGTGTCATGAGGGGATTCAGGAGGTGTGGATGTTTGATTTTCCTGAAGGGATGAAGAGGGAATGTCATTGATGGTGATTGGTAAAGATGGAGTGACTGGGGATTGTGTTTTTGTTGGAAGGGGGGTGGAAGAGAATATGTGGAAGGAATGTTCTCTTCAGCAGGGTGGGGAGTGGCTTTAATAGCCCTGGTGCCTTCAGAAGCTTTGGTGGAAGAGGGGGAAGCCTTAGAGGGCTTAGTGATGGTCCTCTCCCATCTGCCAAATAAGGCACATGTCAGCCTTTTACTAGCATTTATGAATATGATCTGGGAGACCAGGGATTCAACAGCCTTTTCCTATAGGAAGATGCCTAGAATTCTTCCAAAATAGACTTCCTTCTTAGTGTTCTTTGTCTTTATCAAATCAAACATAAGTTGTGCCCAGTTGATTGTCTTCTTGTTGATGATTGCACACATAACTAGAAACTGGTGTTTGGTGATATAATTGTGTGCAGTGTGTTTTCCAAGTAGCACTTTGCCAACCAAGTCTGCTAAACATGTATAGGGAGCAGACAAGTGTTTCTTCAACAGTTTGTTGGGATTGTCTCCAGCATACTCCATGAGGTTCAACATCATATCAGACTCCTCTGTTTCAATTTCGAGGTCCTCTAATCCATTTATCAATCCAAAAATCTCAGTTAAGATTGCGGGGGTTAAAGAGATCGAGTTACCCGCGATAGTACCTGTCATGATGTTCTCTTCTGTGGACGATAGTGTGTATACCCATTCCCTGATTTCCATGCTGTGCAGTTTGACCCTTCTCGTCATCAGGGTTTTTAGTTCCTGTTCTTTAAGAAGTTCTAGGATATACAGGAAGATTGGATTGGAATGCTGAAACGAATCGAAATCCACGTCAAATCCTGTATCAAACTTCATTCCTGTGAGATTGCTTCCCAGAGCCGCCATTGAAGTCACCTGCAAGAAAGACACAAAAACGGCAATCAAGTGTAAGGGAATAGAAAGCGCGGGATGGAGGTCAAAGAAAACCTAGATATAAGGTTTTCCAGAATATAAATCGACAAACTCCGTTCCACGAAAATAAAATTTGTTCTTCGAACTAAGGTCGACGAAATAGTTCAGAGTTAAATAATTCGTCGAGCTCATCAAAAGAATTGAAGACGGTTCGTCGAACTTAGGTCGACAAATATCTTCTGAAGTAAAGTTCGTCGATCGCTGGTCGACGAAAATTGTTTCACTCACAGAGAGTTCGTCGATCTCCGTTCGACGAGTATCTTTCAAACTTTCCCTGGTTCGTCGAACTCCATTTGACGAACTCTGGAAAAATCATCAAATGCAGACAGAACTTAAACTAAGTCTTCTCCATTGATCATTCCCAGCTGATTGAGAAAGAAAGCATGATTTTTCTCATCCAGAGGTTTGGTGAATATATCAGCTTTTTGAAAATCAGTGTAAATATAAACTAGCTTAATCTTATTTTTGTCTACACACTCCCTAATGAAATGATGTCTTATGTTAATATGTTTTGTCCTACTATGGTGAACTGGATTTTGTGCTATGGCTATAGCACTAGTATTATCACAGAATAGGGTTGAATTATTTAAGTTAAACACATAATCTAGAAGCTGATTCTGTATCCAGAGCATCTGTGAACAACAGCCGCCTGCTGTAATATATTCTGCTTCAACAGTTGAAGTTGACACTGATGTTTGCTTTTTACAGAACCATGATACTAATCTCATACCCAGGAAATGGCAAGTTCCTGAAGTACTTTTTCTATTAACCCTGCATCTAGTAAAATCAGCATCAGAGTATCCAGTTAACTCAAATTCTGATTCAACAGGATATCATAGGCCTAGATTAGGATAGCTCTTTATATATCTTAAAATCCTTTTTAAGAAAATTAGATGAGATTCTTTAGGGTTCACTTGGAACCTAGCACAAAGGCATGTAACAAACATAATATCTTGCCTACTTGTTGTGAGGTATAATAGGGACCCAACAATGCTCCTATAAAGTTTCAGATCTACAGGTTTTCCTGATATATCAGAGTCCACAACAACATTGGTGGCCATGGGAGTTTTCTTAGCTAAGTCATTAGCCATCCCAAACTTCTTTAGAAGTTTTTTAGCATATTTTGCTTGAGAGATGAAGATGCCATCAGGAAGCTGTTTCACTTGGAGACCAAGGAAATATGAAAGATCTCCCATGCTACTCATTTCAAATTTAGAATGCATGAGGTCAGAAAACCTCTTGCACAATTTTGAATCTGTAGAGCCAAATATAATGTCATCTATATAGATTTGCACTAACAAGATTTGGTCCTTATGATGTCTAGTGAAAAGGGTTTTATCTACAGTTCCTCTTGTAAATTTATGCTCTAATAAGAAACTTGCTAAGGTCTCATACCAAGCTCTTGGAGCTTGCTTTAGACCATAAAGAGTCTTATTTAATTTAAAAACATAAGAGGGATAAGTTGGAGAAACAAAACCTGGAGGTTGTTCTACATAAACCTCTTCTTGTAACACTCCATTTAAGAAGACACTTTTCACATCCATTTGAAAAACTTTGAACCTTTTGAATGCTGCATAGGCAAGGAAGATCCTTATTGCTTCAAACCTTGCAACAGGTGCAAAGGTCTGATCATAGTCAATTCCTTCCTCTTGCATATATTCTTGAGCAACAAGCCTAGCCTTGTTCCTCACAATGACTCCTTGGGCATCAAGTTAATTCCTGAAAACCCATTTGGTTCTAATAACTGGGTAGTTTTGGGGTCTTGGAACCAAATACCAAACTCTACATCTCTTAAATTGGTTTAGTTCCTCTTGCATTGCAAGGATCCAGTGGGGATCTTGCTCAACATCATGAATGGTTAGAGGTTCAACCTGAGAGAGAAAACAGGCATGCATCAAGTTTTGGTTGAGTTGATGCCTTGTCTGTACACCTGCTGATATGCCTTCAATTACTTGAGATCTGGGGTGATCCCTAAGTGTGACAAAATCAGTGGGTGGAGTTGGTTGTGCAATAGCATTTTGAATAAATTCCCCTTGTGGAATTATATTTGCTGTTGGTTGAGGCTCAAATTCTTCAGCTTCATCTTCTTCACTATCTTCAATGACTTGTGGAGAGGGATGAGTGGGAACCTCTTGGGTGAGGTTTACTCCATCCAATGTCTCACACAAGTGGGGTACCTGCAAATTGCTACTGGTAGAAACTTCTTTCTCCTTGCAATACATGTTAGTTTCATCAAAAGAAACATGAATTGACTCTTCTACTTTTAATGTTGATTTATTAAATACCCTATAAGCCTTGCTTACTTGGGAGTATCTTAGAAAAACTCCCACTTCAGCCTTAGCTTCAAACTTTCTAATATATTTCTTGTTGTTATTATGTATATAGCATGTACAACCAAAAACTTTAAAATAGTTTATTTTAGGTTTCTTCCCTTTGAGCAATTCATAGGGAGTCTTGTTCTTTAGTTTGTGAATTAAACTCCTATTCAGGACATAGTTTGCAGTGCTTACAGCCTCTGCCCAAAAGGTTAGTGGCATGTATGCATCAGCAAGCAATGTACCTGCAGCTTTAATGAGTGTCCTATTTTTCCTTTCAGCTTCCCCATTTTGTTGGGGAGTTCTAGGAGCTGAGAAGCAATGCCTGATACCTTCCTTCTCACAGAACTCATGCATAAAAAGAGACTCAAACTCTATGCCATGATCACTTCTGATCAATGCAACATGAGTAGAGAACTCAATCTGTATGGTCCTGAGAAAATCTGTAAGAACCTTGAATGTATCTGACTTTGTTCTCAGAAAGAATACCTAACTGAACCTGGAGAAGTCATCCACTATAACTAAAGTGTAGGATTTCTCTCCTAGGCTTTGTACAACAATGGGTCCAAAAAGATCTAAGTGTAGCAAGTATAAGATCCTAGGAGAATCACTCTTATTAATTGATTTGAAACTAGTTTTAATTTGCTTGCCTAATTGACAAGCCATGCAGAGACCTTCCTTCTTGTAGGGAGCACAAGGTAGACCTCTAATAAGGTTGTGCTTAGATAGCCTAGCAATGTTTTTCAGGTTTACATGTCCTATTCTTTTGTGTCATAAGTCATTCTGATTACTAGTTAAATTTAGTAAACAAATATCAGTTGTGGCAGAAAGAAAGTTTACTAAGTAAATGTTTCCTTGTCTACTTCCAGTTAAAACAGTTTGGTTATTTTTATCAATGATAGAGCAAGTAGATGTGTTAAAGTATACCTGATAACCATCATCATATAATTGACTTATGAAGATGAGGTTATTCTTCAGTCCACTTACATATGTCACCTTTCTGAATGTGACAGCCCCTATTTTCACTTCTCTAACTCCTTCTGACTGACCATATTTTGAGTCACCAAAGATAACCTTTGGCCCCAGCTTGGACTTATAGTTGAATAGAATGTCTTTGCTGCCAGTCATGTGTTTGGAGCAGCCACTGTCCAGGTACCAAGTTTGATTTTCCCTTGGACAAATTTTCACCTGCAATACAAACAGTTAATGATTTTTGACCCAGGTTACCTTGAGCCCTTTGTATGGCTGATAAGAGAAACTAGAAATAATAAAAAATTTTGGCTGGGATTTATATCTAGGGGTGATATCTTCTAGGTGGAATGGTCCAGTCAGCTAATGGATTAAATTGTTTCCTAGAAGTATTATAGTTTTTGTTGAAGTTATAGTTTTGACTAAGTCTTCCGGGGTTCGACGAATTTATGTAAGTTCGTCGACCAGAGTTCAACGAATTGGGTTGAGATCGTCGACCTCTGCCTAGAGAATGAACATGTTCATTCTCTGTGCCCCATGTTCATCGAGCTCTGCTTGACGAACCATACAAAGTTCGTCGATCGCAGTTAGACGAATAATAATAACTATAGTTGGCGTTCAGAGTTCGTTGATCTGGGTTCGATGAACTGGCCCCTTTTCGTCGATCTGAGGTCGACGAAAATTGCTGAACTTTGTTTTTATTGGGTGTTTTTGTTTTTCAATTTTGTCCTTAGTTTTAATTTGTTCAAAAATTTTATTTACCTTATATACTTGATCAGTATTCTTCTTTCCTTTCTCAGAAATAAAATTTATGGGTTGTGATAGGTGGTTTTTTTGAATAATAGGTGGTTCACTAGATGGTGCACCTAATCCTAACTTACTTCCATTAAATCTAGCATTAGATATGTTGGTGATTACTGCTAGTTGTTTGCTTCTTCCATTTAGTGATTCTTCTAGCTATTTTGCTTTACTTAATTCATCTTTTAGAAGAGTGATTTGTTCACTAAACATGTCTATTTCATTTTTTAATTTAATGTTTTCTAGAACTAAGCTGTCATAGTTAACTTGTTTATCTCTGAGAAGTTTGATTTCCTTCTCAGAGTTGATTAAATCTAAACACATGATTTTAAAATCTGATTTGAAAGATTCTGAACTATAATCAAACCATGATAATACCTGATCAGCTTCTGATTCAGAAGCTTCCTCATTTTCTGAATCTCCTGCTTCTGAGTTGCTTCTTGAGGCATCAATTGCCATGATGCAAACCTCCTTTGCTCTTTCTTCTTTCTCATCTTCACTGGAGCTTGAGGATGTTGACTCTTCTTCAGTCTCACTCTAGGTCTCAGCCACAAACCCCTTTTCCTTCCTCTTGTGTTTGCTGGAAGAGAGTTTGCTGGTGTACTGCCTCCTGGAATCCATTTCCTTTTCTCTTCTCTTTCTTCTGGTTCTCTGGACACTCAGAGAGAAAGTGCCCAGGCTTCCTGCATCCATAGCACACCACTTCCTTTGTTGGTGTCTTATCATACTTTGGACTGTCATCTTTTCTTGATGACCCTCTTCTGAAGTCCTTTCTAGCCATCTTGAAAAATCTCTTATCCAAGAGACTTATAAGTTCTTCATTTGATGTTGAAGATTTTGATTCTTCTGAGGCTTTGAAGGTTATGCTCTGTTCTCTTCTAGCTGTTGGAGGTGTTCTTTGTTCAGCAACCTCCCTTGTCTTTACTAACTGCTCATAAGACCTTAGTTTACCCAATAGAGATTCAGTTGAAATCTCAGTTAGGCATCTGGCCTCCTTGATGGGCCAAATTCTTGTGTCCCATGAGCTTGGGAAGCATAGCAGAATTTTGTCATTCACTTCAGTGAGAGTGATGACCTTGTCCAGAGTTTGTAGCTCATTAATAATTGAGCTTAATCTATTATACATCTCTGAAACTGTCTCAGCTTCCTGTTTCTTGAAATTCTCATATTGAGATATGAGATTTGATCTCCTATCCTTCCTTTCATTAGCTGATCCATCAACCATTTGGTTTAGGGAATCCCAAATGGCTTTTGCTGATGTGCACTCAGCAACCTTCTGGAAAATGTCATCAGACATTGTTTGTGCCAATATGTTCATGGCTTTTGCATCAGCCATCTTGGCTTTACTGTAAGTATCATTATAATCTGGAGGAGGTACTGCAGTCATATTTGTAGAAGTGGTTGGAGGAGCAGCAGGCGGTGAAGGTACTCCTGTTAAGATGGAAGCAAAGATATCTTCATTAATAGAATTCATATATAGCTTGATTCTTGCCTTCCAGATTCCAAAATTTTGCAAGTTGCAAACTGGAGGTCTGGTGCTTGCATAATCTTTATTCTGTGCCATGACTGTGTTTCTACTTTAAAAGTAAAATATGAATGAAGGTGATGTGTAGATCTAACAAGGGATCTTTTGGTTCAAGATTTAACTTGTGCAACCAAAGGAACCTCCTCTGATACCAATTGAAAGTGAGGGTTAGATCTACAATACTCTAGAGGGGGGGGGGGGTGAATAGAGTATATTTAAAATTTGTTACGTCCCAATAGTGGTGCTGTTACAGCTTTTGCTGTAAACTGAAAATGTGCAGTAATTAAGAAACTGGAAAACAGAAAATAATAATCCTAATCACAGCCACACAGCAAGAACAAAAAGAAAAAGATAGGCAACCAGACGATACAAGAAATTTATAGTGGTTCCCCAAATCTGGGTAGTCCACTCTTCTACCACCCTGGTAGGAATCCACTCAGGTTTTTGATCAGGTGCCTGACACCAATGGGTTTTGAACAGGTCCCCAAAAACCAACTCAAGTCTTTTGGTTAGGAGACTTGCAACCAGGAATCACATTTGAAGGGAGATGACAACCCTTTACACAGAAGGGGGTGAGAGAGTGATTATGTCTTCTCTATCAACAATCAGAGAGAAGACTTATGTGGAATGATGTTAGCAAACAGCTCCCCCTGAGATGTAGAGTGATTCAGGGAAGATCTGGAGCTTTGCTACAGGGTTATAGGTCTTCAATCAGAGTTCTTGACTAGCAGTGATGCAAGGACTTCTTGACTGATTTGATATCTATTGTCCTTGGAAGTCCTGGAGAGAATGTGGAAGAATAATACTCTTGATATTGTATGATTGTTCTTCTTCTTCTGAATCAAGATCATTGCCTGTCACTTGTATGTCTTGTATGCTTCAGTAATTTTTGACTGTATGAAGCTTTTTCGCGGTTATATGAATTCTTGCAGTCAGTCTGTGTGTGTCTCTATTTTTCTTGTTATACTGAGTATCGGTCTACTGTACTTCTCTGTCTTTTCAAAAATTTGAATCCTCTGTAATTAATGCTGATGCCTTGAGAATAATCGGCATTGAATCATTTCCTCAACTGCCCAGTGGAAAATCAGCAAGTAATATCCCTGAAGAAGATCGTAATCAATGCTCCTTCTAACGGATACATTCAGAGAATGTAGAGCATTAATTACTCAGGAATTTCCGCATTAGAATGGGGACAGAAGGCCGGAAATGCCTAAGTCTGGAGTCGTCGAACGAATAACAGAATTTGTCGAGCTGAGTTACTAGTTCGTCGAACTGAGATTTTGTATTCGTCAACTAGACGGCTTCTTGTTCGTCGAGCTGAGTTCCAAGATCGTCGAGCTGATAACAGAACTGCATGCTTCTGAACCTTTGTCTTTTCTGTCTGAAGTTCGTCGAGCTGAGTTTGTAACTTCATCGACTGGAGTTCAGCAACCATTCTGGACTTAGTCGAGTATTTTGTGTTGACTGATATTCTGTATGTTGACATGAATCTTCTGGTGTCAACACAGGTTTTCTGGTGTCGATATAAGTGGGTGTCGACTGATTATTCTTAGTGTCGACACAAGTTTTCTGGTGTCGACATAAGTTGGTGTCGACACATGCCCTAAGTGTCGACACAAATCTTCTGATTCCAGAATTCGTCGAGTAGAGTACTGAGTTCGTCAACCTGAAAAGTTGACTTCGTCGACCTGAGAAGTTGACTTCGTCGACCTGATAAGTTGTGAACTTGAGGTCCAAGTTTGTCGAGCTCAGAATCTTGTTCGTCGACCAAAGTCTGAAGTTGGACTTAGAATAATCTGGAGTTATCCTGACTTTAGTTGGTTGAAGTATCCCAGTTTTCGTCGACCTGAGAATGAAGATCGACGAGCTCAGCTCAGAGAAATATCTCAAGTTCATCGAGCTGAGAACGTCTTTCGTCGACCTGAGTTTGACGAACGTCGAACTCATTTTAATTGGTCTTGAAATCTTCTAAGTCTTGAGTCTCTGATAGTCTTGTTGATAGCTGGTCCATCTGATGTTGACTCTAAGGACTTGGCCTAGACTCTAGGACACAACTATGACCCTGGCTATAAATGTTGGGTCACATCATCTTAAGTTAGTGAACCTAGCCCAAATAAACTAGGGATCCAACAGAATGGTTATAGTTTTTGTTTTGGTAGTTCCTTAGTTGCTTATATACTCCTATAGGGAAATTTAAGGTGAAGAACCGCTGGGAGCGTGTTCTGTTCGACTCCGGTACTACCCACTTGTTTGTGGCTAGAGCCTTTGTGGAGCGATATCAGTTGATTCTAGATCAAGTTCGTCATACCTTCCGCATCAAGTTCCCTTCTGGTGAATCTGTGTTATCAAATTTGGGCATTCTGGATTGCCCTATTTTATTGGGGGACTTTCTTGCGAAGGCAGACTTGAAGATGATTGATCTAGAGGACTTCGATGTTATTCTGGGCATGAAGGAACTTCAAACGTCTTAACAAAGAAATATTATGGCTGGATCTCTTCAAATGATCAGCATGCAATTTAGGAAATAATCCTAATTTGGAATGAACAATGCATATCAAAATTTGATTCAGGAAAGTATTTGAAATATTTTGAATATTCTCTAATGAATGAGAATATTACTCCTTACTTGCAATCCCTGAATTCCTACTGCAAATCCCGCGAATTTATTCGATTTTAAATCATTACACAATCTGTTACTTAAATTAAGGACTTGACCATTGCGCCACGTGTCAGGCTGTAGAAAATAAATCGAAGTAACCATGACATGATCCCGTTGATAAACTCAAATGGTCCATATGAATTATGTGTGGTCAACTTAGAAGATATAAAGGTTATAAATAAGCCGACACAATAACGCGAGGCTTTGAACCCTCTGCTAGAAATAAGTATTCTAAATGATTGGGTAATTATTTCAATTCTAAAGTTGGAGGTTCTTCATAAGAAGTTTTTAATCGATCACTACCTAATTCAAAATTTTCAAAAATAAGTGTGCGTATGATCGAATTGTTATCACTATTTTCATGAGAAATTAAATCTAGATTTTCAAAATTTTCTTCATGAAAAATAGGCAATGAAAAATATCCAAAAAATAAAATGGAGTCTTAATCGGGAGAAGCCTCCAAAACGAAACACGATTCGTCATTAGAAAGCATATTTTTCATAGATGATTTAATAGTAAAGGTAACTTCTTCATTTCCAACTCTATGGAGAAGTTTACCGTTACTAACATCTATTATGACGCACGAGGTGGAAAGAAAAGGGCGACTGAGAATGAGCGAAACCTCGGTGTCCTCTTCTATGTCAAGGATGATGAAATCTACTGGAAAGATAAATTTGCCAACTTTGACAAGCACATCCTCTATAATCCCCATAGGGTATTTAATACACCGATCCACCAATTACATGCACATTCTTGTTAGATCAGGCTCACCTTATCCTAATTTTTTAAATAAAGAAAAAGGCATCAATTAATAAAGGCGCCAAGATCGGCCAACGCATGTTGATGGTGCTGACGACCCCCGATTTTATGATGATGGTGTCGTCATGCTTACGGAGGATCCCTTGCCACAAGGGACTTGCGGCGCTGGGGAATTATTAATGATCGCCGCTACAACTTTCGCCCACAGCGCATGACATAAATGGGATGTTGAAAATGATTTCTACATATTCTAACATATTTAGTGTCATGTTTAATTATTCTAAAACAAAAATCTGCTTTTCTTTTTGTAAAATCTGGATTGCATTATTGCCTTCTATTTTGGCATGCAATTAGCCAATTATTGTAAAGCCTTATTTAAAGCTAATGTTGGGAGGATGATGGAACTTTTGGAATTGAATCTAATAGAATTTTCTCCAACCCTAACTTCTATTACTCTTCATCCCTACCGCTGCCTCTTTCTCCCCTTCCCGTGCTTTTGAAAATTTCAGCCTTCCTCCTCCCTCTCCCTCTCAGCACCCGTCGTCCACCACTCCCCTTCCCTTATCCTCTTCAAACGGGACGACAACTTCCTGTTGTGTATATTGGAAAATGTGTACCAGATTTGAAGAAGCCTCACCTTACTCAATGACATGCATCAAGGTGTATTTGATGTTATTTTGAGTTTATATGTGCAGGTTAATAAAATGCAGGAATGCAGAAAAAAGTTTCTAAGTCCATGAGTCGACACAAGAGAAGTTGTGTCGACACTTATGAAGGCTTGTGTCGACACTG
Organism: Platanthera guangdongensis; assembly: GCA_039583875.1. NCBI lineage: Eukaryota > Viridiplantae > Streptophyta > Magnoliopsida > Asparagales > Orchidaceae > Platanthera > Platanthera guangdongensis. The sequence continues at coordinate 126,048,095 of CM077163.1, read as the reverse complement.
GAGAAAAGCTGTGTCGACACTTGGAGTCAACTGTGTCGACACTTGGAAAGGCTGTGTCGACACCAGATGAAACTATGTCGACACACAGAGGCAGTGTCGACACACAGAAAAGTTTAGTCGACATCAACTATGTCGACACACAAAGGCAGTGTCGACACACAGAAGATTTTGTCGACATCAACTGTGTCGACACACAGGACTTATGTCGACACACAGTAAAGTTTCAAAAAAGTTGATTCTTATGAAAAGAAGAAGTGACTGTGTTGACACAACAGAACTAGTGTCGACACATTCTACATAAGCTGTGTCGAGAAGTAGTGTCAACACCAAGGGAGCTGTGTCGACACCACCAAGGCTTGTGTCGACACTTAGTCTACTTGTGTCGACACATGATGAAGTTCAGTCTCAACACTTTGCTGACAGAGACATAGTTTCAAGAAGTGACTGGAAGACTTGACAGCTGCCATATCCAACCGATATACTGCAACTGTCAGAGTTGTCAAACGTTTGTTAGAAACCGGATCAGCCGGTTACCATGGAGAAAGTCTATATAAGGACATTCTCTATCAACAAAAGGCATGATAATAATTGAAGAAGTGTTACACACATGAGATAGAAAAACCAGAAGAAGATTTTCAACAGAAGATCTAAGAAGACATTCTGAAGTTGTGATCTACTCAGATTTTGTCAAGAGAATTCAAAGGAGAATTCAGAAGAATCTTCAGAAGAAGTCGGAGAGACAGAGCTCCATCTATTCAAGTGAATAAAGGGACTTACATCAACAAGTCTCTCAAGTGCAGAGTTTGAACCAGTCTGCCAAGAAAGATTCAGATTGATTTCTGAATTTCAAGAAAGAAGCTGATTGAAGATCAACTTCAAAGGAGATCAACCCTACTGTGTTCAGATTCAAGAAGTTTTGAAGAAATCTAAGTCAGGTCGATCTCTATCATCAGATTCTGTCAAGAACTGATCAAGAAACTGTCCATCCTTTCTTTCTCAACCAGGGTGGTGGTTAAAGTTTAGATTAACATCTATTTTCTGTAGGATCTTTTTAAGATTTGAGTTGTAAGCCTGATTTATAAAGGCTGAGTTGTAAGCCTGATCTAAGTCAGGTCGATCTCTATTTTCTGTAGGCCTTGTTGAAAGCTTAGGTAAGGCTGTGAGCCTGAGTTATAGGAGATTGTTATCTCTGAGTTGTAGGCCTTGTTGAAGGCTGAGGTAGGGCAGATTGCCTGAGCTGTAGGAGTGTGGACTCACTCTGAGTTTTAGGAGCCTTGTTTGGGTTCTGAGCTGTAAGATTTGAGGATCTGAGAAGAAGGAAAGAAGTTAGGCCAAATCTAGCACACTGCTAGATAGGCGAAGGGGGAAAGTGGATGTACCCAGATCTTGGGGAACCACTATAAATTAGTGTGAAATCTGTGTTTGTGTGTGGTATTATTAATTCTATGCTGTGATAGCTGTAGAACTATCTGTGTTTGTTAATTAACTGTATTAAAAGTTTTGCCTTAGAATAAAAAGGAATTACACCTATTCACCCCCCTCTAGGTATTTAGGAACCAATTCTTTCAAGTGGTATCAGAGGGAGGTTACTCAAAGATAGACATAACAGTCTGAGTAAGATCTGTAAGGCAGAATTAAGATTAAAGAATATGGGTTCAGGAGAAAACCATAAAGAACTTGCTTTAATGAAGTTGTCTATCTGTAGGAAGGAAATCTTTGGAATTTGGAAGGAAAGGGTCAGACTATTTATGGAGGCATCTGATCCTAGAATATTTATAACAGTTCAGGAAGGACCATATATTCCAATGAAGGTTTCTGTTTTTAATGCAAATCAAAGGACTCCTAAGGATTTTTCAGAAATGACTAATGATGAGATCATCTTGGCTACAATGGATTAAAGAGCACAGAATATTATAGTGAGTGCCATAAATGATTCAACATTCCAGAATCTGATTCACTACAAAACTTCCAAGGAAATATGAGACACATTGGTTGTCTACATGGAGGGTTCTGAAGAGGTTAGGCAAGATAGGAAGTCTCAGCACAAGAGCAAGAAGGAGAAATCCTTGGTAGCTAAGAAAGAGAAAAGTTGGACAGATCAATCAACTTCAGAGTCTGAATTTGAGGCTGAGGCCTATATTGGCCTGTTTGCAACAGAAGAAGAGGATGAGTTCTTGAGATTGCTGGACTCTATCTATGAGCAAGAAGACCATTAGTGCAAAGGACTGAAGAAGACCAGTGCCAGGATCAACCTGGCCCCAGTAAGGTAAAAAGTTCATCTGTAGATTCTGATTACTTCACTAGGTCAGAATCAGATGCATCTGCATCAATAGATGTGGATGAGTCTGAATCTGAAGGAGATATTCATCAGCTTATAGATGAATATGTGGATTTATTGCAGACACTCAAGAGAAGCAAACACCTGGCCAAAAATCAGGCTAAGGAAATTGCAGCTCTTAAGTTGGCTGCATCTGATTCAGAGAAGCTGCTGGATCAGAAAATGAATGAGATTGTCAGGCTGAAAAACATTATTGTTATTCAGATGGGTACAATCACATTCAAAAATGATCTAATCAAAAGTCTGGAAGACAGACTTCAGAAAGAGAAGGAGATATTGGCTGGTTTCTCTAAGCCAAAATCTGTCCTACCCCTAATTGATGACTTTGTGTCTCAAAAGGGTAAGGCAGGATTAGGCTTTAAGAGAACTGCATGGGCTGCACAGTCCATTAAGAAAGGCAAAGCCCCAGCACAATACAAAAGATCTGCTACAAACAATACATCTAAGATTGTACCTCAAAAGAGGTATAATAAGTTTGAGTGCTGGTGCTGTGGCAAGATAGGCCATTATGCCTTAGACTGTTGGCACAATATCAGTGTCAGGGAGAATAACAATATACCTGTTAGAAAAGCTGCAGGCAGATTTGTCAAGTTTTAGGCTAACTTGAACCAAGGACCCAAAAGTTATTTGGGTTCTAAGGTTAAGTAATCTTTGTTGCAGGTGATTCCAAGTTGCCATGCCCCTATATGGTACTTGGACAGTGGATGTTCCAGGCATATGACTGGAACAAGAGGATTGCTGAAGGACTACTCACCAATACTGAATGGGCCTAAAGTAATCTTTGGTGGTTCTGAAGAGGGAGTCATCAAAGAGTTTGGTTACATTTCTAACAACTTAATCACTATCACTCAAGTGGCTTATGTGAAGGGTTTGAAACACAACCTAATAAGCATTAGCCAGCTGAGTGATCTTGGATATGACATTTCATTTATCAAAAATGGGTTTCATATCAAGAGGTCTAGTGACCAAAAAGTCATATTGACTGGCTATAGAAATAGAAATATGTATTGCCTAAATTTTGAGTGTGAGAATAAAAATTCTCCTATTTGTTTTGTGGCTGATGAGAAAGCCTCTCATTGTGTCAAATGACACAAGAGGATAGCTCATCTTAATTACAATACTATTGGCCAACTCTTTAGTAAAGAGTTAGTGAGGAATGGTCCTCAAGTTAAGTGCTATAAGGATGGGATATGCTTAGCTTGTCAAAAAGGGCAAGCAGGCCAGATCCTCCTTTCATAGCCTAGAAACCAAAGTTTCAGTGAGGTGCTTATACCTCTTGCATATGGATTTATTTGGTCCTATCAGTTCATAGTCTTGGTAGGAAGGTCTACACTTTTGTGGTAGTAGATGACTATTCTAGATTTTCATGGGTATTCTTTCTAAGGTAGAAATCTGAAACCCCAAATGTCTTCTGCAATTTTGTCAAACAAATTCAGAATGAATTAGATAGTTCAGTGGTCAAAATCAGAAGTGACCTTGAAACTGAATTCCAATCTAAAAGTATGACAAGGTTGTGTGAAGAATTTGAGATTCATCAGGAATTCTCCTCAACTAGAGCACCTCAGTAAAATGACATTGCTGAAAGAAAGAATAGGACATTGATTGAGGCTGGAAGAACACTATTGAGTGACACTACTCTTCAAGAATATTTTGGGCTGAGGCAGTAAACACTGCATGCCATGTGCTCAATAGGGCTTCCATTACCAAAAGCCACAAAAAGACACACTATGAGGTTATGAACGGCAGAAAACTAAACTTATCCTATTTTAGGATCTTTGGTTGCAAGTGCTATGTACTTAACAATGGCAAGTCTCACCTAACTAAGTTTGCTGCCAAATCCCAAGATGGGATATTTGTTGGGTACAACAACAATAGTAAGGCTTATAGGGTCTACAATTTGGCTACTCAAGTTGTAGAAGAGTCAGTTCATGTCATTTTTGATGAATCTAGACTTATTAACAGTGAGTTGCCAAGTAGTTCTTGTAGCTCCATAGGTATACAACAGAAGATGGACAAGCTTATCATTAGAGAAGATCCAATTGCAAAGCAGGATGAGGAAAATGGTAGTTGATGTCCAGGGGGAGTACAAGACACTCAAGAGGAAAATGAAGACCATGAGGTGCACCATAATGAAGAGATTGAAGAAGGTCAAACTGTTGATAGATTACCTACAGCAGTTAGACATTTAAAGGATCATCCTGTACACCAGATCATTGGTGATCAAGACATGGAGTACAAACAAGGAACAGGAACTTAAATACAGTTCTTTGCTCAATCTTCTTATCTCAGCTGGAACCCAAGAGATTTGAAGAAGCTATTCAAGACCCACACTGGATTGATGCTATGCAGGAGGAGTTAAATCAATTCAGAAGGTGCAAGGTCTGGGAGTTGGTTCCAAAACCAAAGGGCCACAATGTCATAGGGATAAAGTGTATTTATAGAAACAAGCTTGATGAGAGTGGGATCATAGTGAAGAACAAGACAAGACTAGTTGCCAAAGGTTACAGACAGGAAGAAGGCATTGACTTTGATCAGACTTTTGCTCCAGTGGCAAGGTTGGAAGCAATCAAGTTATTCCTTGCCTATGCAGCATATAAGGGCTTCAAAGTATTCCAAATGGATGTTAAGTCAGCATTCTTGAATGAAGACTTAAAAGAGGAGGTCTATGTAGAACAGCCCTCAGGTTTTGTTGATCCTCTCAAACCTAATTATGTTTATAGACTTAGGAAAGCTTTGTTTGGGTTAAAACAAGATCCATGGGGTTGGTATGAAACCTTGTCTACTTTCCTCATTGAGAACAAATTCTCAAGGGGGAAAATAAAAAAGACTCTATTCCTTAGAGAATCCAAAGGAAAGATTATCCTAGTTCAAATATATGTTGATGCCATAATATTTGGTTCTACTGAGAATAACCTTTGTAGAAAGTTTGCAAAACTTATGCAATGGAAATTTGAAATGAGTAGTATGGGAGAACTTAAGTTCTTCTTGGGTCTCCAAGTAAGACAGACTGATGATGGTCTGTCCATATCTCAGTCTAAGTTCACCCTGGAGTTAATTAAGAAGTATGGTATGGAATCATCCACTACCATGAGAAGTCCAATGGGGACAAGTATGTCTCTAAGCAAAGATGTGCAGGGAAACCTGTAAATGAATCTTTATATAGAGGGATAGTTGGCTCCCTCCTATATCTGACTGCCAGTAGACCAGATATCATGTATGCTACATGTGTCTGTGCTAGGTACCAATCCTGCCCTAAAGAATCTCATTATACTGCTGTCAATAGGATTTTGAGATATCTTAAGGGCACACCTAATCTAGGCCTTTGGTATCCTAGGAATAGAAATTTTCTACTAATGGGTTATTCAGATGCAGACTTTGCAGGTTTCAAAGTAGATAGGAAAAGCATAACAGGCACCTGTCAATTTCTAGGAGGAAGACTGGTGTCATGGAGCTGTAAGAAGCAGACTAGTGTGGCAATTTTCCATAGTTGAGTCTGAGTATGTTGCTGCAGGAAGTTGCTGTGCACAGCTGTTGTGGATACAACATCAGTTAGAAGATTATGGTATTCAGGTAAGTAGAACTCCACTATTATGTGATTCTACTAGTGCTATTTCTATTGCTCATAATCCTGTTTCTCATAGTAGAATAAATCATATAGAAATAAGATACCATTTTCTTAGAGATCATGTAGAAAAAGAAGATATTTCTTTAGAATTTGTTAACACTGATTTACAAATTGCTGACATGTTCACAAAGTCTTTAGATGAAACTAAATTCAATAATTTCAAAATTGAATTTGGAATGATGAACATAAATTAGTTTAACAAATTTGGCTAAGTAAAATGGTGTCGACATAAAAAGTTGTCTGTGTCGACACATAGTAGTTGGTGTCGACATTCCAGGGAAGTGATGTCGACACATCCCGAAAATTGGTGTCGACACTTCAGAGAAGTAGTGTCGAAACATCCAGAAGTGGTGTCAACACTTAGAATCAATACATAGATTTTGTCGAGCGCAGAATCGACACATATCGTCGAGCGCAGATTTGTCGACCTCAGATTGTCGACTTCACGGTCTCTTCGTCGAACACGACCAAGACAAATAGAATTTTGTCGACATATATAAGTCAACACTTCTGTCGAGACATTAGAAGTCTGTGTCGACATATTTCAACTGTATCGACACATTAAGAGATTTTTGACGCGACTTTTGACCTTCATTATTTAGAAGGGTATAAATAGGTCAACAACATATTCTATCGACACACTCTCCATCTTTTCGAGACCAAAATACTGTGTCGACAACTTCTCTCTTCTCAATCCAAGCTTTCACTCAACCCCAATGGCGCCAAAGCTTGAAGATAACATCAATGAAGGCTATGAGCTGGTTCGCAATGCCTTTGATAATGTGGAACCCGAGATTAAAGCAGTAGTAACCCTAATTGCAGAAAATGGGTTGGAATTTTTGATATCTGAACCTATAAAGATTTGGAAGAAAGAAATACTGGAATTCTATGGCGCAGCTACTTTAGATTCGACTAGACTTAAGATCAAATCTACTGTTCACGGAGCTAAAGTTAAACTTACCTTGAATAGCTTGAGGAAAACTCTTCATCTGCCCATAACTCAAGAAGAAGTAAAAGTTCCATCTACCAAGACTAGGGAAGCACATCAGTGGTGTGGATTGGATCCCACCATGAAGATTGGATCTGCAATGAACAGGAAAGGGATGAATCTGCAAGGCAAATTCCTTTCTAAAGTGGTTGGCAAGGTCATTCTCTGCAAACCAGGTGGACATGATAGGGTTTCAGCCTATATATTCAGCCTGATGACCAGGATTATCTTCAGACTGAACACAGATTGGTCTGCAGTAATCTTTGAAAATATTAAGGAAGGCATTAAGAAGCCAAATCTGGGAAGGATCATGAGTCTATACTTGGCTGGAATAATTCCAGAAGTAATGGAATAGACTGCTGGATCCAAGATTAATCATATGAGGAGAATGGACATAAGGATAATCTCCAGATGGGATAGAGTACTAACAAAGGACATGCCTGATGAAGAGAGGCCAGAGATTCCTGAAAAATCTCCTGCACAAGAAATTACAGATGGTGCTCAGGTGCAGGGGGAGCCTCATCTTGAGGAAGAGCCAACACAATTAGAAAGTGAAATGGCTACTCAAACTATACTTGAGGTAATCCAAGAAATTAATCAATCAATTTTCATTAATAAGGATGAAACACTAACTGAGCCTTTGATTGATGCTGACCAGACCACTCAAGCACAGGATGCTATCATGAAGGATACATCTACAGCTGCTGATGCTCCTGAGTTGGTGGTGCCTCAAGTCCCAACTTAACAAGAGTTTACCATTAAAGAGTTGTTCCCTGATATAGATAAATCAAGAATTGAGGGGGAGCAAGATGGAACTGAGGGGGAGCAAGCTGAAACTGAGGGGGAGCAAGCTAATATTGAGGGGGAGGAGCAAAGGACTCAGGGGGAGCAACCTAGGACTGAGCAGGAATTGCCTCCTAGTCCTAAGGAAAGAGTTGATATTGCCAGCACCTCAGCTTCTGAAGATGAAGTAGAAATTCAAGCCAAGATGAGAAAGCTGATGGTTTTCAAAAGGAGAAGCCAAAGTTATAAAAGAGCATTGCAAACTGCTCCTCAACCTGCCCCAGCAACTGATTTTAGCTCTTTGTTAGTATCCTTGCAAGTCAAGTTAAATAAACAAAGGATAGCCATGGAGAAATATATGGATGAGACCCATAAAGATCTGCAATTCTCCTTGGCACAAGATATCAAATCCATTAGATTTGAAGTAAATCAGAATAAGAAGGAAATGATAGATTGTTTCCACAAAGGTGGCAATGCAGTAGTTAATCTTGCAAAACAACAAGTAGGCATAAAGACTCAAGTTGATGATATAGCTGTCAAGCAAGGCTATGTTCTTGAAAATCAACTAAGGATGAATGACAATCTGACTGAATCACATAATGTGATTGTCATACAATTGAAGAATACTGCTGCTTCTCAGACTGAGGCAAGTGCTAAAGCCAAGTAGGATTTTGACAAACAATTACAGGAAGGATTAGCTGCTGTCCAAACAGCTATTAAGACTTCACAAAAGATCATTTCTGATCAGCTGCTGAAAATAAGGTCATTTTATAAAGATGGTGTTAATTATCTAGATGAACAAGTCAGATTTCAGAAAGATGACCTCAGAGATCATATTGAAAGAGAAGTCATAAAGGGGGAGAGAGTATTAGTCAAAGCAGGCTCAGATCATGCTAAATGGATATCTAATAGCATCAGAGCCACCCTTGGATATCCACCCCTCTGTGATGATGATAATGTAGCTGAGTCAGGTGTGCAACCTGCTTATTTAGAAGGTGATCAACCTGAAGTTGCTCAGGTTATTTACCCTCCAACAGATTTTGAGATAATTCAGCAAGAAGTACAATCCATGTACCGCCCTCCAGAGGGTGCTAAAAATGTTATCCTTGAGAAGGTAGAAATGTCAGAGGTAGCTGTGAATAAGGAGCAAGAAGCTCAACTATCAAAGAAGAGATTCAGAGAACAGACTGAGTTGAAGCCTGATTTTGAGCAGTAGAGTCCTACTTCAAGGAATATTTTAATGACAGCCTGGAAGGCTGTAAAGGACAAGACCCATGATAGGGGTAAATGGTACATAGAGCAAGAATGGCAAAAGCATGAAGCTAGGCAGGAAGCCATTCTACAATATAGAAGAAAGGTAAATGCTGGGAAGCTACCTCCTAATGCTCAGGAGCCTAGCAAATATTGGCTGAAGAACAAAAGAAGAAAGATCTGAAGGGAAAAAAGCCAGCTGAAGATACTGATGCTCTAGTACAAGCCAAGATCCAATCAAGCAAAGGCATAGTCATCAAGGAGCCTGAGCAGCCTTAGGATAGATTTAATAAATTTTACAACATTGTAATCTTTAGTGTTAAAAATCTATGTAAACTATTATTAAGAAACTTTTGCAAGTTTAAACAAAACTATAATTAATGCTCATTATGTTTGCATCATTATTCTGTGATGTTATCTTATACATGTTTTGTTTATAAGTTACCATGTCATATAATGTTTTTATACATCATAATGTGTGTTTATTATGAATGGTGTATATCATTGACTAAGGGTTATGACTTCTCCAAATAGGGCGAGATTGTTGGGTACATTGGAAAATGTGTACCAGATTTGAAGAAGCCTTACCTTACTCAATGATATGCATCAAGGTGTATTTGATGTTATTTTGAGTTTATATGTGTAGGTTAAGAAAATACAGGAATGCAGGAAAAAGTTTCTAAGTCCATGAATCGACACCAGAGAAGCTGTGTCGACACTTATGAAGGCTTGTGTCGACACTGGAGAAAAGCTGTGTCAACACTTGGAGTCAACTGTGTCGACACTTGGAAAGGCTGTGTGGACACCAGATGAAACTGTGTCGATACACAGAGGCAGTGTCGACACACAGAAAAGTTTAGTCGACATCAACTGTGTCGACACACAGAGGCAGTGTCGACACACAGAAGATTTTGTCGACATCAACTGTGTCGACACACAGGACTTGTGTCGACACACAATAGAGTTTCAACAAAGTTGATTCTTGTGAAGAGAAGAAGTGACCGTGTCGACACAACAGAACTAGTGTCGACACATTCTACAGAAGCTGTGTCGAGAAGTAGTGTCAACACCAAGGGAGCTGTGTCGACACCAGCAAGGCTTGTGTCGACACTTAGTCTACTTGTGTCGACACATGATGAAGTTCAGTCTCGACACTTTGCTAACAGAGACAGAGTTTCAAGAAGTGACTAGAAGACTTGACAGCTACCATATCCAACTGATCTACTGCAACTGTCAGAGCTGTCAGAAGTTTGTTAGAAATCGGATCAGCCGGTTACCATGGAGAAAGTCTATATAAGGACATTCTCTATCAACAGAAGGCATGATAATAATTGAAGAAGTGTTACACACATGAGATAGAAAAACCAGAAGAAGATTTTCAACAGAAGATCTAAGAAGACATTCTGAAATGGTGATCTAGTCAGATTTTGTCAAGAGAATTCCAAGGAGAATTCAGAAGAATCTTCAGAAGAAGTTGGAGAGAGAGCTCCATTTATTCAAGTGAAGAAAGAGACTTACATCAACAAGTCTCTCAAGTGTAGAGTTTGCACCAGTCTGCCAAGAAGGATTCAGATTGATTTCTGAATTTCAAGAAAGAAGTTGATTGAAGATCAACTTCAAAGGAGATCAACCATACTGTGTTCAGATTCAAGAAGCTTTGAAGAAAGCTAAGTCAGGTCGATCTCTATCATCAGATTTGTCAAGAAATGATCAAGAAACTGTCCATCCTTTCTCTCTCAACCAGGGTGGTGGTTAAAGTTTAGATTAACATCTATTTTCTGTAAGATCTTTTTAAGATCTGAGTTGTAAGCCTGATTTATAAAGGCTGAGTTGTAGGAGATAAGTTCTCTGAGTGGTAGGCCTTGTTGAAGGCTGAGGTAGGGTTGTGAGCCTGAGTTGTAGGAGATTGTTATCTCTGAGTTGTAGGCCTTATTGAAGGCTGAGGTAGGGCAGATTGCCTGAGCTGTAGGAGTGTGGACTCACACTGAGTTATAGGAGCCTTGTTTGGGTTTTGAGCTGTAAGATCTGAGGATCTGAGAAGAAGGAAAGAATTTAGGCCGAATCTAGCACACTGCTAGATAGGCGAAGGGGGAAAGTGGATGTACCCAGACCTTGGGGAACCACTATAAATCAGTGTGCAATCTGTGTTTTTGTGTGGTATTATTAATTCTGTGTTGTGATAGCTGTAGAACTATCTGTGTTTATTAATTAACTGTATTAAAAGTTCTGCCTTAGAAGAAAAAGGAATTACACCTATTAACCCCCCTCTATGTGTTTAGGAACAAATTCTTTCACTACCCCCTCTTGCGAACAGTGGCCGATCGAAATCTCTACCTGACGGTGGGCGACTGTCCCATGCCCACACCAGAGATTGTTCGGCTAGAGTTGATCAACAGCAGTTTGCATGAAACACCACCCAACGTGACTCCGAAGAAGGCGACATGTTTCACTCTAGTTAACAAAAATCCAGTGGAGCCGTGGAGGAGCGAACCTCTCCGAGGAATATACATCCGAGCGAAGGGTAACGGACGTTTCTACTCAATCTTGTGATTTTCCTTCTCGATAAATCTCGTTGCGAGATAATATTGTGTGGCTTTCGAAATCATCGAATTTCATCGTGGTTTCTTTGCAACGATTTGTTGTTGTTTATCTTGACTTGTTTAAGTTCGTGAGCCTTGGAGGCCTCGTTTTATTTTTTTGGGAGTGGTCCACCTTTTCCGAATCGTTTGTTTTCGGTGGATCCCTTTTGGTATAACTTCTGCTTGATCGGATCATGTGGATCCATTTCGCTTGAGAGGTTGGCCCATAGCCTCTATTCTCTCACGAGAGGTTTGGCAAACATTCGTAATTGCATGCAATTAGTAACACAGAAGTACAGGTTGCTGCATTTTAAGTTTATTTGGGCAAGTTGGAGCGTGCGGGAGTGTCTCGTGAGTCTCTGACCATCATGACCTCGACTAAGGGACTAGCCTCCATTAATTTGGTATCTGAGCCAGGTTGGCCAATTTCTTAACTTGGTCTCGGTCCGCTCTAATTCTCTTAGGCGTTACGTGTGCACACAATTATTTTTTTCTAAAACAAAAGTTCTTTCACTTCGCATGCCCACTAGATCCTATCACGAGTATCACACATCCTCGTCGAGTATGGTCGATGAGCGACACCTAAATAAAAACCCCTCTTCGGTTGAAGATCTTCGCTTTGTGATGAATCAACAATTGAGGGAACTCCGGGGAATGATGGACAAACTCTTGGCCTACTGAACCCCCTCACCACCAAGAGATCATAGGCAACCCAACCGTCACCCACACCCCTAGGACAATGACCATGGTGATTTGTCTCCACGTTCTCGCCCTCAACATAATCGTCTGAAATGAGATGTCGATCTTACCCATTCCATTAAAATTTATGCCCCCACCTTTGACAGCTTATAATAACCACAAATATTTATAAATTGGTTTAGGATATGCAGTGCTATTTTGAGTGGCATCACCTAGTAGACCCGCATAAGGTTCAAGTTGCTAGGAAGAATATAACGGGTCGAGCCAAAGTTTTTTGGTTAAACGAGGAGCGACGATTAGGAGCCGATACTAGTTCCCCCCTTGTCGGTTGGCAAGTATTGGAAAACCACTTAAAAGATCAATACATTCCCGGTTATCATCATACCCGAATGTTCGTTGAGCTAGCCACCCTTCACCAAGGAGATAAGTCCGTAGCAGATTACATGGGGGAACTAAAGATAAAATGGTCCGATGTGAAGTACAAGAGATGTCAGAGGTTTCACTTTCTAGATTTCGTAATGGTCTTATCTACGATATCCAAAAGAAGATCTTACGTTATGGTTACACTGATTTGAACACCACGTTTAATGCTGCCTTGGACATTGAAAACACCTTGCATCCAAGCCCAAGACTCGTTTTGTGTTGAATGGAAAGTCCATCTTAGGACCACCACCTCCCGCCATATTGTGCGATAAGGGTAAGTTTTGGTCTGCTGGCCTAAACTAGGTTGTCACCATAGCTAGGAATTTGAGAAACCTGACTGGTGAGAGAGTGCCATTGGGTAGGATTAGCAAGACAAATGCCATATGTTTTGCTTGCGGAATTTAGGACCACTACGCGAGTGAGTTCCCGACCAAGCCCAAACCCTTAGCACTTTTGGATGCCTCCTCGAATCCCATCGAAAAGTTGTATGAAGCAGGTGAAGAGTCTGACCCCGAGGGAATCCCTAGTGACCTAGAGGATGACTATAATATGATCGTGATGAGATGTATTTTGGCTACCCCCATGCTTCTGAGGATTGGAATAGGAATAACATTTTTTCTCTCATCTTTAAGAGTGGAGAAAAATTGTGTAAGCTTATTATCGATAGTGGTAGTTGCATGAATGTCATATCGGAGAATGTGGTAACCCGTATGTCTTTGAACCCCAAGCGTCACCCACATCCATACAAGGTTGCGTGGGTAAATAAGACTACTGAAAGTGAGGGGTTAGATCTGGAATACTCTAGAGGGGGCGGGTGAATAGAGTATTTAGGGTTTTTATAAACTTTTCTAACTACTTCAATCTAGTTCTAGTGCTGTTGGAATAAAATTAAAGCACAAACACAGCAATCCTAACTATCACAGCCACAACAAGAAACAAAAGAAAAGAGCAACCAAACAACACAAGAAATTTATAGTGGCTCCCCAACCTGGGTACATCCACTCTTCTACCACCCTGGTAGAAATCCACTCAGATTTTTGATAACGTGCCTGACACCAATGAGCTTTTGATTAGGTGCTCAAAAACCAAACCTCAAGTCTTTTGGTCATGTGACTTGCAACCAGGAATAACCTTTGAAGGGAGTTAAGAACCCTTTATACAGTGGGGGGATGGGAGATGATTTTGTCTTCTCTTTCTTAATATACAACTGAGAAGACTTTTGTGGATTTGATATTAGCAAAGGGCTCCCCCTGAGATGTTGAATAGTTTAGGAAGATGGAGCTTTGCTTCAGGGTGATAGGCCTTCAGTCTTTCAGCTTTGAACAGACAAAGTACAGGAACTTCTTGATAGATAGAGGATTTGTTGTCGTTTGAAGTGTCCTGGAGTATAGAATAAAGAAGATTCTTGATTTTGATTTGATGTTCTTCTTCTTCAGATTGCTGATATTCTTCTGGTCTAGATCTTGTATTTCTGTATCAGCTTTCTATCTCTTTTTGTCTCAGAGTGTTGTCGAGAGAGAGAGAGTAGTAGAAGATTCTTGATTCTTGATTTACAAAACTTACTGACTGTCTGTTTCTTTCTTACTTGCAGAGAAGAAGATGGAAAATCTCTTTTTGTATGTTCCATATTATCTTCCTTTTGAAATTTGAAATTCCTCTGCATTCAATGCTGACGGCCTGGAGAATGTTTTGCATTGATTGAGTTTCCCCAACTATCCCATAGAAAAATGGCAAACAATAATCCTGATGAAGACCATAATTAATGCTCCGTCTAACAGTAATATTCAGAGAATATTTTTGCATTAATTACTCAGGAATTATTACAGTAGGAAAGGGGTAGAAGGATGGAAATAACCAAGTCTGGATTCGTTGAACAGAGAACAGAAATCGTCGAGCTGAGTCCACAATTTGTCGAGCTGAGGAGTTGTGTTCGTCAACCAGATGGATTTCTGTTCGTCGAGCTGAGTTCCAAAATCGTCGAGCTGAGAACAGATAACTATATTCTCTAGAACCTTACCTTTTCTGAAAACTAGACTCGTTGAGTGGAGTTCAGAGAAAGTCTGGACTTGAAATGTTGAAGTATTGTCCATAAATAGTCGACCTGAGTCCCAAGTTCTTTTTTAACTTCTTAACACAGCTTCTGTGGAATGTGTCGACACAAGTCTTATGCGTCGACACAATTGCTTCTTGTCTCGACATAGTTGTTGTTTTGACAGAAATCTGGAGTGTGTCGACACAAGTCCTGTATGTCGACACAATTACTGTCGACAGATGTTCTGAGTGTCGACACAAGTCCTGTGTGTCGACACAATCTAGCTCCTGGTGCCGACAGAGTTGGTGTCGACAGATGTTCTGCGTGTCTCTGTGTGTCAACACAATCTTGCTTCTGGTGTCGACATATGTTCTGTGTGTCGACACAAGTCTTCTGTGTGTCGACACAATCTTGCTTCTGGTGTCAACACAATCTTTCAAAAGTATCGACACAATTGCTTGAGTCTCTGGCAGTCTGTTGAAGGCGGGTCCATGTGATGTTGATTCTAAGGACTTGGCCTAGACTCTAGGATACAACCATGACCCTGGCTATACATGATGGGTCATATAATCCTAACTTAGTAAACCTAGTCCAAATCTAACTAGGGATCCAACAATCTCCCCCTATTTAGGTAAGGTCACTAATTACAGACTCAAACTAAACTTGAAAGTAAACAAAGCAAGAAAATATATATCTGGAAGATAAAATTAAGACATACAGCAGATATATATATACAATAAGGTTTGTATCAGAAATTAGAAAGCAGTTTTAAGCAGACTCAGACAGACTAGAGATAATTTAAAAATCATTTCTTTTGCCTTTTCCCTTGGTGCTTCTCCTCTTTGCTTTTGTCTCCAGTCTTAGTGAATATCATTTCCCTGTTGGGATCAGTAGCTTACACCTTTGTCATTGTCATATCAGCAGCCCTAATGATATTTAGAGATGTAGCCCTTGGGACCACTGCTTCTGGGTGCAGTTTCATATAATCATCAACATTGAAAAATTTATTAGATTTTTCAAACCTGTTCAGCTCTTCCTTCCTATATTTTGACATGGTAGTATATTCTGATGGATCTTTCCCTTCAGCTCTGGCTTTGTTAATCAAGGAAAGGCCAACCAGTTCTTGGAGCTTGGCCATCCTAGCTGTTGTTGCCGTTTCAGGATCTTCATATGGTACAGGTGGGGAAGTAGGTCTCTTGGGGCTTTCAGCTTATTGATGTTGCTATTGTTGCTTGAGCTGTTGTTGATACTACTGCTGTTGAGGTTGGTGTTGCTTTCCTGAAGAGTAGTATCTCTACTGGCTACTTCCTGAGGATGAGTACCTACCCTGATTCCTTTTATAAGTTTGAAACTAAGTAGTCCTTTGAGATGTTGTGCCTGAAGCACCAGCAGCTAGAGGAGGAGGTGGAGGAGGATCCTTCCTGAATCTTTATGTAGGAGGAGGTGAATACCTTCTGCTTCTCTTTCTTTCTTTCTGCTCATTTTTAGATAACCACATCCAAGCAGGCATTCCCTTATAAGGAGTGATTTTCTGGAGAATATAGTAAGGGGTGTCATTTGCTGGATTGGGCTTTGGAACAGGAGGTGGAGGTGCTTTCCTCTTCTTAGAAGCTTTCTTTTTCTTAGGTTCCTCATCTGATTCCTCATCTTCATCATCATCATCATCAGAGTCCTGAGGATTATCATACAGTGAATCCAGTGCTTTGAGAGCCTCTACAGAAATCAAAGGTTATTTGCCTGAGAGGGAGCTGGAAGATGAGGTGCAACTGGAGAAGAAATGATTTCTGGAGGGGTGGAAACACTAACTGAATCAGCCTTAGGTGGAGATGGAATGGATGTAGTCTTTGGAGCAACAAAAATGTCTTTGAGTTGCTTGGCAAATTCAGGACTTATTGGAGAGGAATAAGGAATAATAACTAAAGATGGCTTAGTATAGTCAGCTGGAGGAAAGCTCAAATAAGCTGTATCAAAAATTCTCAAAAGATTTACCAAATCTACTGTGTGATTAATAATAAAATCACCAGCAGTATTTATTTCTTCTCTTACTGACTAATCTATGTCAATGTCAGTTTCAATAAAATGAATAAAATCAAATAAATCTTCATCATCTGCTGGAAATAAATCTGCATCATCTACTGCTGCTACTACTGCATTTGTTGGAACTGCTGCTACTGCTACAGCTTCTTCATCAAGTATCTCCCCCTGCCTGGTTTCAGTACAAACTGGAGCCAGGCCCCTAACTGAAGAGGGGGCAGCAGAGAGGGCAGAGATTTGGGCAGCAAGAGATGATATAGAAGTAGCAAGAGGTGAAATGGCCTCTACTATGCTGGTTTTTAGGAGGGTAGTAATGAGGGTAATGAGAGAGGAGATGGTGGAGGGGTCCAATGGTGGAGTTGCAGATGGTGTGTCAGAAGGTGTTTGAGTGGAAACAGATGAAGGGATGGTAGTAGTTGGTGGGGTTGGATGAGGAGCATCTTGCATGTGGTCATCTTGTGGGAATAAGAATTGAGGGGGGATAGCAAGTTGAAGGATGGTATGGAGGAAAAATGTGGTGGAAGAGGAGATGAAGGTGGTGTTGGAAGATGAGTATGAGGTGGAGATGTAAGGATGGGGGATGATGGAGGTGTGGGAGTTTGAATGATTGTGTGGGCTATGGAGGGAAGTTGTGTTTGAATTGCTGGAAGGGATGGGGGTGAAGGAGTGATCTCTTCAGAAGGGTAGGGAGTGGGTGTATCAGCCCTTGTACTTTCAGAAGCTCTTGTGGAAGAGAGAGCCTTGGAGGGCTTTATGATGGTCCTCTCCCACTTGCCAAATAGAGCACAAGTTATCCTCTTACTGGCACTTATGAATATGGTCTGGGAGATCAGTGATTCAGCAGCCTTCTCTTTCAAGAAGATCCACAGGATCCTTTCAAAACAGACTTCTTTTTTATTATTCTTTTTCTTAATAAGATCAAAAATGATCTGTGCCCAGTTTACCTGTTTCTTGTTTACCACTGCACACATAACCAGAAATTGATGCCTGGTTATATAGTCGTGTGCGGTGTGCTTGCCCATCAAGACTTTCCCAACTATGTCTGCTAGAAACTTAAATTCCGCAGAGAGATGTTTCTTCAGTAATTTGCTATGGTTTTCTCCAGAGAACCCATTTGACTAAGCATCTCATCACACGCTTCATTATCAATCTCTAATGCATCTTCTCCATTACTTAATCCAAAGATTTCAGTTAAAATAGCAGGACATAGGGAAATAGTAATACCCGCTATAGTGCCGGTCATGGTATTGTCATCTGTTGTAGAGGAAGTATAGACCCATTCCCTTATTTCTGATCCAGATATTTTGATCCTTGTGGATAACAGAGTTTTCAATTTCTGGTTGTCAAGAAGTTGCAAGATTTCCAGAAAGACAGGGTCTGAATGTTAGAATGAATCGAAATCCACATCGAATCTGATATCAAACTTCATTGCTACAAGGGTTCCGTTGGAATTGCCATTTGAGTACCTGCAAGGGAAAAATGACGATCAAGTGCAAAGGAATCTGAAGGCGCTGGACAGAGGTCGAAGAAAAACCTAGATATAGGGTTTTCCAGAATATGAATTGACAAACTCTGTTCCACGAAAATTAAAAATTTTTTCGATCTGAGGTCGACGAAATAATTTAGAGTTAAACAATTCGTCGAGCTCAGTCTGAATATTTGAAGACATTTCGTCGAGCTCTGTTCGACCAAAGTTTTCTAAATCAGATTCGTCGATCTCCGTTTGACGAAAATTGGTTCACTCACAGAGAGTTCGTCGATCTCCGTTCGACGAATATCTCAAGAACTTTTTCCCAGATCGTCGAACTCCGTTCGACGAACTATGAAAAATTCATCGAGTGTAGACAAAAACTAAACTAAGTCTTCTCCATTGATCATTCCAAGCTGATTTATAAAGAACAAGTGATTTATCTCATCCAGAGGTTTGGTGAATATATCAGCTCTTTGTAAATCAGTGTAGATATAGACAAGATTAACTTTGTTTTTGTCTACACACTCTCTAATGAAATGATACCTAATATATATATGCTTGATCCTACTGTGATGAATTGGATTTTGTGCTATGGCTATAACACTTGTATTATCACAAAATAGAGTTGAATTATTTAAGTTGAGACCATAGTCCAGTAATTTATTCTGAATCCACAACATCTGTGAGCAGCAACTGCCAGCTGCAATGTATTCTGCTTCAATAGTTGAAGTGGACACAGATGATTGTTTCTTATAGAACCAAGACACTAATATCATACCTAGGAACGGGCAAGTTCCTGAAGTACTTTTTTTGTCTACCCTGCATCCTGCAAATTCAGCATCTGAATATCCAGTTAAATCAAATTATGACTCATTAGGATACCATAGGTCTAGACTAAAACAACTCTTTATATATCTCAAAATTCTTTTTAAGAAAATTAGATGAGATTCTTTAGGGTTCACCTGGAACTTAGCACAAAGGCATGTGGCAAACATGATATAAGGTCTGCTTGCTATAAGGTATAGTAGGGACCCAACAATTCCCCTATATAGTTTCTGATCCACAGGTTTCCCATGTGCATCAGAGTCTATTACAGCATTTGTAGCCATGAGTGTTTTCTTTGCTGAGTCATCAGCCATCCCAAACTTCTTGATAAGCTCTTTAGCATATTTAGCTTGGGAGATGAAGATGTCATTAGGGAGCTGCTTCACATGGAGACCAAGGAAGTATGAGAGCTCACCCATGCTACTCATTTCAAATTTAGAATGCATGAGGTCAGAGAACCTCTTGCATAATTTGGAATCAGTAGATCCAAATATGATGTCATCCATATATATTTGTACTAACAAGGTTTGATCATTATGATGTCTAGTGAAAAGTGTTTTATCTACTATGTCTCTAATGAATTTATGCTCTATCAAAAAGCTGGCTAGGGTCTCATACCAAGCTCTTAGAGCTTGCTTTAGACCATAAAAAGCTTTATGCAATTTAAAAACATGATAAGGATGAGTTGGATTGACAAAACCTGGAGGTTGTTCAACATAAACCTCTTCTTTCAATACTCCATTCAAAAATGCACTCTTCACATCCATCTAGTACAGCTTGAATTTCTTGAAGACAGCATAGGCTAGAAAGATTCTGATGGCCTCTAACATTGCAACTGGTGCAAACGTTTGATCATAATCTATCCCTTCTTCTTGTCTGTATCCTTGAGCAACAAGCCTAGCCTTATTTCTCACAATTGTACCTTGGGCATCCAGTTTATTTCTATATACCCATTTGATTCCAATGACTGGGTAGTCTTGGGGTTTTGGAACCAAATCTCAAACTCTACATCTCTCAAATTGATTTAGTTCCTCTTGCATAGAAATGATCCAGTGGGGATCCTACTCAGCATCATGTATAGATTGAGGTTCAACCTGAGAGAGAAAACAGGAATGCATAAAGTCTTGGTTGAGTTGATGCCTTGTCTGTACACCTGTTGATATGTCTCCAATCACTTGAGGTCTAGGATGATCCCTTAGTGTGACAAGATCATTTGGTGGAGTTGGTTCAGCAACAGCATTTTGAATTAATTCCTCTTGTGGAATTATATTTGCTGTTGGATGAGGTTCAACTTCAATTCCTTCTTCTTCACTTTCTTCTTCATCTTGTGGAGAAGGATGTGTTGGAGCCTCTTGGGTGAGGCTTAGTCCATCCAAGTTCTCACACAAGTGAGGTACCTGCAAAGGATTACTGGTAGAAACTTCTTTCTCCTTGCAAGACGTGTTAGCCTCATCAAAAGTAACATGAATAGATTCTTCAATTTTCAAGGAGGATTTGTTAAATACCCTATAAGCTTTGCTTGCTTGGGAATATCCTAAAAAAATTCCCTCTTCAGCCTTGGCTTCAAACTTTCTAATGTATTTCTTGTTGTTGTTATGAATATAACATATACATCCAAATACTTTAAAATAGTTGATTTTAGGTTTCTTCCCTTTAAGTAATTCATATGGAGTCATATTCTTCAGTTTATGTATCAAGCTCATGTTCAGGACATAGTTTACTGTGCTTACAGTCTTTGCCCAAAAGGTTAGTGGCATGTATGAATCTACAAGTAATGTACCTGCAGCTTCAATTAGGGTCCTATTTTTCCTTTCAGCCACCCCATTTTGTTGGGGAGTTTTAGGAGCTGAGAAACAGTGCTTGATACCTTCCTTCTCACAGAACTCATGCATAAGAAGAGACTCAAATCTGTACGATGATCACTTCTGATCAATACAACATGAGTAGAGTACTCAATCTGTATGGTCTTGAGAAAATCTGTAAGAACTTTAAAGGTATCTGTCTTGGATCTCAGAAAGGACACCCAAGTGAACCTTGATAAGTCATCTACAATAACTAAAGTGTAGGATTTCCCTCCTAGGCTTTGCACAGCAATGGGTCTAAAGCGATCCATGTGGAGCAAATACAAAATCCTAGGTGAATCACTTTTATTAACTGACTTAAAGCTAGTTTTAGTTTGCTTGCCTAGTTGACAAGCCTTGCAGAGACCTTCCTTCTTGTAGGGACCAGAAGGTAAGCCTATCACAAGACTATCTTTAGATAACCTAGCAATGTTTTTCATGTTAATATGACCTAGCCTTTTATGTCATAATTCATTCTGAGTACTAGCTATGTTGAGTAGGCAGATATCTGAATTGGCAGAATAGAAATTAACTAAGTAGATGTTGCCTTGTCTATTTCCAATTAAAACAATTTGTTTTTCTTTATTAGAGATAGTGTATGAGGTTGAGTTAAAGTGTACCTGATAACCTTCATCACATAATTGACTTATGAAGATGAGGTTATGTTTGAGTCCTCTGACATATGTCACTTTCTTGAAGGTGGAAGCTCCAATTTTCACTTCTCCATATCCTTTTGACTGGCCACACTTTGAATCACCAAAGATTACCTTTGGCCCCAGCTTGGACTTATAGTTGATTAGGTTGTCCTTGTTGCTAGTCATGTGTTTGGAGCATTCACTGTCCAGGTACCAGGTTTGATTAATTACTGGACAACCCTTTTCCTGCAGTAAAAATAGTTAGTTGTTCTTGACCCAGGTTACCTTGGGTCCTTTATATTGCTGGTAAGAAAAACTAGATATTACAGAAAACTCTGGTTGAGAATTATATCCTAGTGGGTGATATCTTCTAGGTGGAATTGTCCAGTCAGCTAATGGATTAAATGGTTTCTTATATTGATTAGAGTTGATGTTGTAGTTATAATTTTTGTTAGGTCTTTCTGGGTTCGATGAAATATTGTGAGTTCGTTGACCAGAGTTCGATGAATTGGGATGAGATAGTCGATCTCTACCCAGAGAATGAACATAGTCATTTTTTGTGCCCCATGTTCGTCGATCTCTGCTTGACGAACCATACAAAGTTTGTCGATCAAAGTTAGACAAATAATTATAGTTAAAGTTTGCGTTCAGAGTTCGTCGATTAGAGTTCGATGAACTGTTCATGTTTCGTCGATCTGTATTCGACGAAATCTGTTGGACTTTGTTTTTACCTAAGGTTTTTTGATTTTTGTTATTTTGACCTGTTGATTTGGGAATTCCTTCTGTGGTTTGTTTATAGTTTATTATTTCTTTTCCTTTACTAGAAACAAACTTGATAGGAGTTGACAAAATATTTTTCTTGAGAATGGGGGGCAAACTTGATGAAGCACCCAAGCCCAGCTTGCCATTTAGTTTGGCATTGATAGTGCTTGTGATGTCCATCAGCTTGAGGCTTCTCCCATTGAGAGTTTCCTCAAGTTGTTTAGCCTCACATAACTCAGTCTTTAACAGGATAATTTGTTCATTAGCTAAATTTAATTCATTCTTTAACCTATTATTTTCAGATGTCAGGGTTTCTTGATTAGCTAGTTTTTCCCTAAGTGTCTTGATTTCTTTTTCTGAATTTATTAGATCTATGCACATGATTTTAAATTCAGTTCTAAAAGAATCAGAACTATAATCAAAGGAAGAAAGTACCTGGTCAGCCTCAGATTCTGAAGCTTCTTCATTATCAGACGCTTCTTCATTTGTTTGGCTCCTGGAAGCATCAATGGCCATAAGACAAACTTCCTTGGCCCTTGCTTCTTCTTCTTCTTCACAGAGCTGGAGGATGTTGATTCATCTTTAGTTTCACTCCAGGATTCAGCTACAAATCCTTTCTCCTTCTTCTTGTATCTGCTGGAGGAAGGTCTTGAGCTGTGTTGTCTTCTGTTATCCTTCTCTCTTCTCTTATCCTTCTTTTGATTTTCTGGACACTCTGAGATGAAGTGTCCAGGTTTCCTGCAACCAAAGCAGACCACTTCTTTAGTGGGAGTTTTATCATACCTTGGTTTGTCATCCTGTTTGGATGACTTTCTTCTGAAGTCTTTCCTTGCCAGCTTGTAAAATCTTTTGGCAAGTAGACCCATCAGCTCTTCATTTATTGTTGGTGCTTTTGTCTCCTCAGCAGCCTTGAATGCAATGTTGTGCTCCTTCCTTGCTGGTGGAGGTGTTCTTTGCTCAGCTGCTTCTCTGGATTTGATAAGTTGTTCATAGGACTTCAGCTTTCCTAAAAGAGATTTAGTGGAAATCTCATTCAGGCTCCTGGCCTCCTTGATGGGGCAGATCCTTGAATCCAATGAGCTTGAGAAGCACATAAGGATTTTATCATTCACCTTTGTGATGGTGATGTCCTTGTTCAAGGATTTCAGCTCATTGATGATTGAGCTCAACCTATTGTACATGTCAGCTACTGATTCAGCTTCCTCCTTCTTGAAATTCTCATATTGGGATATGAGATTAGATCTCTTATCCTTTCTTTCATCAACAGATCCAACCACCATTTGATTAAGAAAATCCCAGATGGCTTTGGCTGATGTGCATTCAACCACTTTTTGAAAAATGTCATCTGACATTATTTGTGCCAGAATATTCATTGCCTTGGCATCAGCAATTTTTGCCTTCTTTTGGGCCTCAGTCCACTCAGGTGGTGGAACTACATTATTGCTGGAGGTTGCTGTAGAGGTAGATGCTTCAGGAGGACCTGTCACAATGGAATTGAAAATATCCTCAACAATATAGTTCATATATAACTTGATTCTTGCCTTCTAGATGGCAAACCTATTTAGGTTGCAAACTGGAGGTCTGGTGCTTGCATAGTCTTTGTTCTATGCTATGATGTGTGTGAATATCTAATAGAAATGAAAAGATAGATCTAACTCAGGATCTTTGGTTCAAGGGTTAGCTTGTACAACCAAGGGAATCCTGCTCTGATACCAATTGAAAGTGAGGGGTTAGATCTGGAATACTATAGAGGGGGGTGAATAGACTATTTAGGGTTTTTATAAAATTTTCTAACTACTTCAATCAAGTCCTAGTGCTGTAAGAATAAAATTAAAGCACAAACACATCAATCCTAACTATCACAGCCACAACAAGAAACAAAATAAAAGAGCAACCAAACAACACAAGAAATTTATAGTGGTTCCCCAACCTGGGTACATCCACTCTTCTACCACCCTAGTAGGAATCCACTCAGATTTTTGATCAGGTGCCTGACACCAATGAGCTTTTGATCAGGTGCTCAAAAACCAAACCTCAAGTCTTTTGGTCAAGTGACTTGCAACCAGGAATAACTTTTGAAGGGAGTTAAGAACCCTTTATACAGTGGGGGGATGAGAGATGATTTTATCGTCTCTTTCTCAATGTACAACTGAGAATTCTTTTGTGGATTTGATATTAGCAAAGGGCTCCCCCTGAGATGTTGAATAGTTCAGGAAGATGGAGCTTTGCTTCAGGGTGATAGACCTTCAGTCTTTCAGCTTTGACAAGATAAAGTATAGGAACTTCTTGATAGATAGAGGATTTGTTGTCCTTTGAAGTGTCCTGGAGTGTAGAAGAAAGAAGACTCTTGATTTTGATTTGATGTTCTTCTTCTTCAGATTGCTGATATTCTTTTGGTCTAAATCTTGTATTTTTGTATCAGCTTTCTATCTTTTTTTGTCTCAGAGTGTTGTCGAGAGAGAGAGCAATAGAAGATTCTTGATTCTTGATTCACAAAACTAACTGACTGTATGTTTCTTTCTTGCTTGCTGAGAAGAAGATGGAAAATCCCTTTTTCTATGTTCCATATTTTCTTCCTTTTGAAATTTGAAATTCTTTTGCATTCAATGCTGACGGCCTGGAGAATGTTTTGCATTGATTGAGTTTCCCCAACTGTCCCATAGAAAGATGGCAAGCAATAATCTTGATGAAGACCATAATTAATGCTCCGTTTAACGGTAATATTCAGAGAATATTTTAGCATTAATTACTCAGGAATTATTACAGTAGGAAAGGGACAGAAGGATGGAAATAACCAAGTCTGGATTCGTCGAACGGAGAATAGAAATCGTCGAGCTGAGTCCACAGTTCGTGGAGCTGAGGAGTTGTGTTCGTCGACCAGATGGCTTTTTGTTCGTCGAGCTGAGTTCCAAAATCATCGAGCTGAGAACAGATAACTGCATTCTCTAGTACCTTGCCTTTTCTGAGAACTAGATTCGTCGAGTGGAGTTCAGAGAAAGTCTGTACTTGAAATGTTGAAGTATTGTCCATAAATCGTTGACCTGAGTCCCAAGTTGTTCTTTAACTTCTTTACACAGCTTCTGTGAAATGTGTCGACACAAGTCTTGTGTGTCGACACAATTGATTCTTATCTCGACATAGTTTTTGTTTTGTCAGAAATCTAAAGTGTGTCAACACAAGTCCTGTGTGTCGACACAATTGCTGTCGACAGATGTTCTGTGTGTCGACACAAGTCCTGTATGTCGACACAATCTGGCTCCTGGTGTTGGCATTGTTGGTGTCGAAAGATGTTTTGTGTGTCGACACAAGTCTTCTGTATGTCGACACAATCTTGCTTCTGGTGTCGACACAGTTGGTGTCGACAGATGTTCTGTGTGTCGACACAAGTCTTCTGTGTGTCGACACAAATCTTACTTCTAGTGTCGACATAGCCTTTCCCAAGTGTAGACACAATTGTTTGAGTCTCTGGTAGTCTGTTGAAGGCTGGTCCATGTGATGTTGATTCTAATGACTTGGCCTAGACTCTAGGACACAACCATGACCCTGGCTATACATGATGGGTCATATGATCCTAACTTAGTGAACCTAGCCCAAATCCAACTGGGGATCCAACAACTACCCTTTCGGTCGCAAAGCAGTGTTTGGTCCCTCTCACCATCAAAGCTTATTCGGAACAGATTTGGTTTGACATCACCGCCATGGATGCTTGCCATATCTTATTGGGATGCCCGTGATTATATGATCACAATGTTACTCACTTTGGCCGCACGAACACTAATGAGTTTATGTTTAATGGCAAGATGATTGTCTTGAAGCCCACCCCGCCTAAGGACCCTTCTGTCCCCTCTTAGGACACGATTATCCTGATAGAGAAGAAAACGCTAAGTCTGATAGGGAAGGAGTTTGTGTGTGATCCTTTTATGAATGGGGTCATGTATGCTTTGGTTTGTTTAAAAGTGAAGGAAGACGTGTCCATTTTTGATGATTTACCAATTTCCTTAAGGAGACTCCTAGAAGAGTTTAAGAATATCTACCCAGATGAGATACCACCCAAGTTACCCCCATGCGTGAAATCCAACATGCGATAGACTTTGTTCCTAGTTCCTCTCTTCCCAACCTTCCTCATTATCGGCTTAACCCCTCTGCACACCATGAATTGCAAACTCAAATTTCAGATCTGCTAAGCAAAGGGTTTATTTGCCATAATAAGAGTCTATGTGCCTTACTCGCTTTACTAACCCCTAAGAAAGATGGTTCTTGGAGGATGTGTGTTGACAGTCGGGCTATTAATAAAATCACTATCAAATATAGGTTTCTCATCCCTCTCTTGGACGACTTGTTGGATATCTTAGCCTGGGCCACGATCTTTTCTAAGTTGGATCTTAGGAGTGGCTACCATCAAATAAGGATTAGAGAGGGGGACGAATGGAAGACAGCTTTTAAATCAAAGGATGGGCTTTATCAGTGGTTGACGATGTCGTTTGGGATTTCAAAGGCCCAAAGCATTTTCTCTCGGATGATGACTCACGTGTTCCAACCCTTCATGGAGAATTTCATAGTCGTATATTTTGATGATATCTTTGTCTTTAGCACCTCTCCAACCAATCGCGAATTGAACTTGAGGATTATCCTTACCACGTTACGAGCGAAAGAGCAATTTGTCAATCTAACAAAATGTACATTGTATGTTACATCTGTTGAGTTCCTTGGGTATATTGTGAGCTCGAAAGGCATACATGTTGACCCTAAGAAAGTCCAAGCTTTTAAGGATTGGCCGGAGCCCTCCACCATACGGGACATTTGGAGTTTCCATTGACGAGCCACCTTTTATCGTCGATTCATTCTTGATTTTTGCAGTATCATGGCGCCAATTATGGAATGTTTGAAGAAGGGTGAGTTTAAGTGGACTAAGTCGGCCACTATGACCTTTCAAATAATTAAATCTCGAATGTCGGAAGCGCATCTCTTGTGTTTTCCGGATTTTAGCAAGGTTTCAAATTATCTGCGATGCGTCCAGGGTTGGCATTGGTGGTGTCTTGAGTCAAGAGGGGCATCCAATTGGATATTTTAGTGAGAAGATCACTGGTACAAAATTAAATTATTCTTATTATGATCTGGAGTTTTACGTTGTTATCCGTTATCTCCAACATTGGAGGCACTATCACCTCCCTAAGGAGTTTGTTATCCAATCCGATCACGATGCTTTGAGGTTTGTCAATTCCCAAAGCAAAATCATCAACCGTCATGCCAAATGGGTCTCTTATCATCAAGAGTACACTATTATAATAAAACATCTTAAGGGGACTTTAAATCATGTGGCAGACGCCCTCAGCCGTGTCACTTTATTATTGTCTACGCTAGAAGCGAAGGTCATTGTGTTTGATAGGATTAACGATGAGTACGTTTATTGCCCAGATTTCAAGGATATCTATCTTTCCGCTCAGAGCGACTCTCCCACTACCATTTCGGTATACTATATTCGAGATGTTTATCTATTCAATCAGTCGAAGCTCTGTATACCACTCTCATCTCTGCGGTATTTTATAGTCTAGGAATTGCATAGTGGAGGTCTAGGCGGTTATTTTGACCGTGACAAGACAATTGTGCTTGTTGAGGACAAATTTCATTGGCCCGGAATTAAGTCCATGGTTAATAAAATTGTGGGGAGTTATCAGGTTTTCCAACTAGATAAAGGAAACAAAACAAACCCCGGTCTTTATACCCCTCTTATGATTCCTTCTATCACTTGGGATGATGTTAGCATGAACTTTATTTTGGGTCTACCACTTACTTTTATGCATCACAATTCCATCTTAGTAGTGGTCTATTGGTTTTCAAAGATGGCTTATTTTATTTTATGTAAAAAACCAATGATGCCTCACATATTGCAAAACTTTATATTAAAGAAGTGGTTGGACACTAGTGTGTTCCTATGTCAATTGTAACTGATCGAGACGTAAAATTTACAAGTTATTTTTGGAAAAGTCTTTGGAAGCTTATGGGTACCAAGCTCTTGTTTTCTTCAGCCTACCATCAGCAAACAGATTGACAAATGGAGGTAGTAAACAGAAGTTTGGGTAGTTTGCTTAGGTTTCTTGTGGGTGACCTAAGGGCACTTGGGACTTAGTCCTTCCCCATGCCCAGCTTGCAGAGAACAATTCCAAGAATAGATCTCAGGCTTGTCCCCAAATGAAATCGTGCATGGCTATAAGGCACCGGTGCCACTTGACTTGATTTGGTTACCTCCATCATATAAGTTAAGTTATTTTGCACAAGAATTAGCTCTTCATGTTCAGATGTTACATAAGCGCATTCAAGAACATTAACCAACCAATACGCATCTTATCAATCATATGCAAATTTACAAAAAAAAGGAATCACACTTTAATGTCGATAATTTAGTCTTGGTGTGTCTCATCCCTGAACGGATGCCTTCGGACACCATAAAAAAAATAGCGAACCGGTGAGCCGGTCCTTTTCAAATCATAAATAAGTTAGGTAACAATGCTTATCTGTTGGAATTACCCACTGATTGGGTTATATCCCCCATTTTTATTGTTTCGGATTTAACATCGTATTTATCTCTGCCACCTGAATTATCTACCTCCACGTTTATGCCTGCCACTTCTTCTTCTATAGGGTTGGGGGTGTGATTGTCCCAGGTTTTCTCTCTACCTCGACCTCCACTGGAGGTGCGCTTAATTTTGATGTTGAAACTATTTGTCCTTCTTTGGCTAATGCTTTTCCAAGGTTCCCCAAAACCGTCTTTGTGCATAACAGGATCCTCTACGATGAAGTAATCTCCTCTCTGAGTGGTGACATCCAGCGCTTCTTAACCAGGTGGAGTGATCACCCAGCTTTTGATGACTATTGGTTACCCGAGATGGAGGTGGCTCTCTTAGATGATGCTCTTCTACACGAGTACATTCAATCCAACTCATCAGTGATGAGTAGTTTTGAGAGGGGGAGGATTGATGGAGCTGACGACCCTCGATTTGATGATGATGGTACCGACATGCTTACGGAGTATCCATCGCCATCTCCAACAAAGTACTTATGGCGTCAGGGAATTATTAATGATCGCCGCTACCACTTCCGCCCGCAGTGCATGATATAAATGGGATGTTGAAAATGATTTCTACATATTCTAACATCTTTAGTGTCATGTTTAATTATTCTAAAACAAAAAATCTGTTTTTATTTTTGTAAAATCTGGATTGCATTATTACCTTCTATTTTGGCATGCAATTAGCCTACTGTTGTAAAGCCTTATTTAAGGCTAATGTTGGGAGGATGATGGAACTTTTGGAATTGAATCTAATAGAATTTTCTCCAACCCTAACTTCTATTACTCTTCCTTCTTACTACCGTCTCTTTCTCCCCTTCCCGTGTGTTTGGTACATTGGAATATATGTACCTGATTTGAAGAAGCCTCACCCTACTCAATGATATACATCAAAATGTATTTGATGTGCTTCGAGTTTATTTGTGCAGGTTAAGTAACTGCAGGTTTGCAATAAAAGTTTCTAAGTCCATGTGTCGACACCTAGAAGAAAAGTGTCGACACTTAAGAAGGCTTGTGTCGACACCTAGAGGAGCTGTGACACTTGGAGTTATTGTGTCGACACCAGGAAGGCAGAGTCGACACCAGAAGGAAAGTGTCGACACATACAGGCAGTGCCGACACACAGTGAAGAATTGTCTACATAATCAGTGTCGACACTTAGAGGCAGTGTCGACACCCAGATAAACTTTGTCGATAGCAAAAGTGTCGACACTCAGCAAACTTCAACAAAGTTCAAGTACAAGTGTCGACACTAGGAGGCTGTGTCGACACTCAGTAAACTTCAACAAAGTTTAAGTACAAGTGTCGGCACAAAGGAGATGTGTCGACACTCAGCAAAAGTTTCAACACAGAAGGCATCTGTCGACACAAAGAAGACGTGTCGATACTTAGCAAGTTTCAACACAAGAAGATGTGTCGACACAAAGGAGTTGTGTCGACACTTAGCAGAAATCAACTAAGTATTGAAGAAGAAGGACTTGTGTCGACACACATGATCAGTGTCGACACATTCTGAAGGAGCAGTGTCGAGAAGCTATTTTAACAACATAAGGAGTTGTGTCGACACCATGAAGGCTAGTGTCGACACTTAGTCTACTTGTGTCGACACTTAGTCTATTTGTGTCGACACATAAAGACTATCTGTCTCGACACTTTCAGACAGTGACAGAGATTTTAAGAAGTGACTGGATGACTTGACAGCTTCCATTTCAACCGATCAACTGCTACTGTCAGAGCTGTCAGAAGGTTGTTAGAAACCGGATCAGCCGGTCACCATGAAGAAAGCTTATATAAAGGCTGATTCCTTCAACAGAAAGGGCAATCAATCGATTGATGAAGCAATCAATGAAGTGAAAAATAACACAACAAGAAGAAGACCTTCAAGAGAAGATCTAAGAAGTTTGAGCGAGAGAGCTCCTTCTAAGAAGACCAGCTGTTGAACCAGGCTGATAAGGAAGATTCAGATTGATATCAGAATCTCAAGTCTGCAGTTGATTGAAGATCATCTGCATAGAGAGACAACCCTACTGTGTTCTAATTCAAGAAGCTTTGAAGAAAGCCAAGGGAGGTTGATCTCTACCAAGTTCTTCCAAGAACTCATCAAGAAGCCAGTCAACTCTTCTCTCTCTATCAAGAGTTGTGGTTATATACTTTGTATTTTCTAATTTCTGTAGAATCTTGTATAGATCTGAGTTGTAAGCCTAAATCTATAAAGGCTGAGGTAGGGCCTGTGAGCCTGAGTGTAGGAGAATCATTTCTCTGAGTATAGGCCTTGTTGAAGGCTGAGGTAGGGCTGTTGTGCCTGAGTGTAGGTCTTGTTGAAGACTGAGTGGTAGGGCTTTTGTGCCTGAGTTGTAGGAGTGGGTTCACTCTGAATTGTAGGAACCTATTTGGGGTTCTGAGTTGTAAGATCTGAGGATCTGAGGAGAAGTGGAGAAGTTAGGCCGAATCTAGTACACTACTAGATAGGCGAAGGGGGAAAGTAGATGTACCCAGACCTTGGGGAACCACTATAAAATCTGTGTGTACTCTGTGTGTGATTAATTCTATGATTGATGTGTTATCTGTGCTGAATTGCTGTACAGAATTGCATAAACAGGTCTAATAATTCAGTGTTTCTGCCTTAAAAGTTAAAAAAGATTAAGTGCATCTATTCACCCCTTCTCTAGGTGATTAGGCACTGTTTATTTCAAGTGGTATCAGAGGGAGGTTCCTCAAAAAGGACATAACAGTCTGAGTAAAAGATCCTGTAGGCAGAATCAGAATAATCAAGAATCAAGAAAATGGGTTCAACTGAGAATCACAAAGAGCTAGGATCCATGAAATTGCCAATCTGCAGAAAAGAGATTTTTGGCATATGGAAAGAGAGGGTTAGACTTGTTATGGAAGCCTCTGACCCAAGAATTTACATTACAGTCAAAGAAGGGCCATATGTGCCAATGAAAGTATCTGTTCTAGATGCAAATCAGAGAACTCCTAAAGACTATTCAAAAATGACTAAAGATGAGATTATTCTGGCAACTATGGACAAGAGGACCCAGAATATTATTGTAAGTGCAATTGATGATGCCACATTTCAGAACCTAATACATTGTAAAACCTCAAAAGAAATGTGGGACACACTAATAGTTTACATGGAGGGATCTGAAGAGGTAAGACAAGACAGGAAGTCCTTGTTAAATCAAGAGTATGAAAGATTCAGACAAGGAAGGTCTGATAGCATTACTGAGTGTTATAAGAAATTCTATAGGATTGTTAATGAGTTGATGTCCTATGGAAGAGAATTCAGCAATTATGAGCTGAATGATAAGTTCTTGTGTCTCTAACTAAGGACTGGGATACTAAGATTTGTACCATAAGGGAAATGGCCAAACTAGCTGATATACCTCCTCCAACCTTATTTGGAAAACTGCTATCTTATGAAATGCAGTTAATAGTTAGGAAAGAGGAAGAGACGACTACAAGAATGGAGCACAAGGAAAGAGTTGTGGCCTTCAAGACTAAAGCCACTATGAAATATAGAAGCAAGTCTCCATCTCCACCACAAATAGTTGCTGAGACAGTATCAGAAAATTCAGATAGTAAAAACTCAGACAGCAGTGAAAGTGATGAGGATTTTGCTGCCTTTACAAGACAGTTTCAAAAGTTTCTGAAAAAGAAGCAGTGGAGGTCTAAGTCATCCACTTCACAGTCTAAAGATGACTATTATCAGAACAGGAAGTCCTCAAGGAATAAGAAAAGAAAGTCCAAGCCAAGTAAAAATACATCCTCAAAGATAGTATGCTATTGTTGCAATAGACAAGGTCATATAGTAGCTGACTGTCCAGAAAAGAGGAAAGAGTCAACTAACAAGAAGAAGACTCAGTTCAAGGGCAAAAAGGAAAGGTCCTTTGTTGCCAAGAAGGACAAGAGTTTGACTGATCAGTCATCTTCAGAAACAGATTCAGAAGCTGAAGCCTATATTGGACTATTTGCTGAAGAGGAGGAAGATGAGTTCATGCAGTTAATGAACTCAATTTATGAGCATGAGGACAATCAGTGCAATGGACTGATGGCCTTAATAGAAGGAGACAAGATCCAGGATCAGCCTGGACCAAGTAAGGTACAATGTCTTTCTAATTATAGTACTGATTCAGAATCAGATACATCTGCATCAAGTGATGTGCGTGGGTCTGAATCTGAGAGAGATATTCATCAGTTGATGGATGAATATAGAGATGTATTGCAGGCACTTAAGAAGAGAAAAAATCTGGTCAAAATACTGACTAAGGAAATTACTAATCTTAAGTTGGCAGCTGCTGATTCAGATAAAGTGTTAGATCAAAAACTAAATGAAATAGCCAGGCTTAAGAACATTACAGTTATTCAGATGGGAACTATTACATTTA
The DNA here is from genome assembly GCA_039583875.1 of Platanthera guangdongensis. NCBI lineage: Eukaryota > Viridiplantae > Streptophyta > Magnoliopsida > Asparagales > Orchidaceae > Platanthera > Platanthera guangdongensis. The sequence continues at coordinate 126,014,856 of CM077163.1, read as the reverse complement.
AGAATGATCAAATTAGGAATCTGGAGGTTAGACTTCAGAAGGAGAGTGAGATTGTTGCAAGTTTTTCTAAACCAAAATCAGTTTTACCTTTGATAGATGAGTTTATCCCTCAAAAGGGTAAGACTGGATTGGGGTTTATAAAACCTGCCAGGACAGTTAGGTCCAAGTCTAAGGGCAAAGCCCCAGTACTCAACAAGAAGCCTGCTGTAGATAAAACAGCCAGGGTTGTACCTAAACAAAGGTACAACAGATTTGAGTGCTGGTGTTGTGGCAAGGTAGGCCACTTTGCCATAGATTGTTGACACAATTCTAGTGTCAAGGAGATTAGCAAACTACCTGCTAGAAGAGCTACAGGTAGTCTTGTTAAAAGTCAAACTAACCTGCACCAAGGACCAAGAATTATTTGGGTTCTAAGGTTAAGTAATCTGTTTTGCAGGTGAGTCCAAGTGGACATGCCCCTATATGGTACTTGGACAGTGGATGTTCTAGGTACATGACTGGAACTAGGGGATTGCTGAAGGACTATACACCAATCAAGGATGGTCCTAAAGTTACCTTTGGTGGTTCAGAAAAAGGAATCATCAAAGGCTTTGCTCTACAGGTGTAATTGAGAAGATGGACAAGCTTACCTTAACAGAAGGTCCTTCTACAAGTCAGCAAGTGGAGGATGGTGGCAGCTGTCCAGGGGGAGTACAAGATATTCCTATTGCTGAAGAAGACCAAGAGGAGCAGCTGAATGAAGAAACTGAAGGTGTACAACCAGAAGACAGGCTGACTCCAGCAAATAGGCATTTAAAAGATCATCCAGCCAATCAAATTATTGGAGATCTCAGACAAGGGGTATAAACAAGGAGCAGGAATCTAAGTTCAGTTCTCTACTCCAGCTTTCTATCCCAGGTAAAGCCAAAGAAATTTGAAGAAGCTATCCTAGACCCTCATTGGATTGAGGCCATGCAAGAGGAGTTGAACCAGTTCAAAAGATGCAAGGTCTGGGAGCTAGTTCCTAAACCAAAAGACCACAACATTATTGGAACTAAGTGAATCTTTAGGAACAAGTTGGATGAGAATAGAATTATTATAAAGAATAAAGCTAGACTAGTTGCAAAAGGATATAGGTAGGAAGAAGGTATTGATTTTGATAAACCTTTGCTCCAGTAGCAAGACTGGAAGCAATAAGGATGTTCCTTGCCTATGCAACATTTCAAGGATTTAAGGTATATCAAATGGATGTTAAGTTAGCTTTTCTGAATGGAAACTTGAAGGAAGAAGTCTATGTAGAGCAGCCATCAGGTTTTGTTGACTCTCTTAAACCTGGTTATGTATATAGACTTAGGAAGGCTTTGTATGGGTTAAAACAAGCCCCTAGGGCTTGGTATGAAACCCTGTCTAGTTTCCTCATTGAGAATAAATTCACAAGGGGGAAAATAGACAAGACTCTATTCCTTAGGGAATCCAGAGACAAGATTATCTTAATCCAAATATATGTAGATGACATAATATTTGGGTCTACTAAAAGTAGTCTTTGCAGAAAGTTTGCAAAACTAATGCAAGGACAATTTGAAATGAGCAGTATGGGGGAACTTATGTTCTTGTTGGGTCTCCAAGTTAGACAGACTGAGGATGGTTTATCCATATGACAGTCTAAGTTCACCCTAGAACTGATAAGGAAGTATGGTATGGAATCATCCACTACCATGAAAACTCCTATGTGGTCAAGCATGTCTCTAAGCAAAGATGATGCAGGAAAACCTGTAGATGAAACTTTGTATAGAGGTATAGTTGGCTCCCTACTTTATTTGACTGCTAGTAGACCAGATATCATGTATGCTACATGTGTCTGTGCTAGGTACCAAGCTTGCCCTAAAGAATCTCATTTGACAGCAGTCAAAAGAATTTTGAGATATCTTAAGGGCACTCCTCATCTAGGCCTTTGGTACCCTATGAATGGAGATTTTGAACTGACAGGTTATTCAGATGCAGATTTTGCAGGCTGCAAGGAAGATAGAAAGAGTACCACAGGTACCTGCCAATTTCTAGGTGGAAGGTTGATATCATGGAGTAGCAAGAAGCAGACCAGTGTGGCTATCTCCACAGATGAGTCAGATTATGTTGCTGCAAGAAGCTGCTTTGCACAACTACTATGGATACAACATCAGCTAGAAGATTATGATATTCAAGTAAGTAGAACACCTTTATTTTGTGATTCTACTAGTGCCATTTCTATTACAAATAATCCTGTCTCTCATAGTAGGACTAAGCACATATAAATAAAATACCATTTTCTAAGAGAACATGTAGAAAAAGGAGACATTTCCTTAGAGTATATAAATACAGATAATCCGTTAGCTGATATGTATACTAAGCCCTTAGATGAAACCAAATTCAATAAATTTAAAATTGAATTAGGGATGATAAACTTAGAATAGTTTACAATAAAATTGGCTAAGTAAAAAGGTGTCGACACACAGAGTTGTCTGTGTCGACACATAGAAGTGGTGTCGACATTTCAGAGAAATTGTGTCGACACATCTAGGAAGTCTGTGTCGACACTTCAGAGAATTAGTGTCGACATATGCAGTGTAGGTGTCGACACATCCAAGGTGGTGTCGACACTTGGGATTTTCGCAGAATTAGTCTAGTAGAGTCTCGACTAAGTGTCGAGCTAAGTGGTGTCGACACATATATAAGTGTCGACATATATATTCTGTCGACTATACTTGTGTCGACACATAGTTGTCGAGACATTAACAGTAAGTGTCGACACTTTTCAACAGTGTCGACACAATTTAAGTATTTTGACGCGCCTTTTCACATTCGATTCTAGAAAGGTATAAATAGGTTTTCCCCAGTGTTTGTCGACACGCTCACCAAAGTTTCGAGACCAAACTTGTGTGTCGACATCTCTCTTCTCTAAATTCAAAATTTCTTCAAACCCTAATGGCGCCCAAGCTAGAAGAGAACATTAATGAAGGATATGCGCTCGTGCGACACGCCTTTGATGACGCGGAACCCGAAATCAAAGGTGTGGTAACCCTAATTGCCCAGACTGGATTGGAATACCTTGTATCAGAACCAATCAAGATCTGGAAGAAGGTGGTCCTTGAATATTTGAGTGCAGCTTCACTTGATGATACTGGACTCAAGATTAAGTCAAGAGTTCATGGAACCAAAGTCAAGGTCACACAGAAAAGTCTAAGGAAGGTACTTCAACTACCAAGAACAAAAGAGGAAGAAGATGTATCTGCTTCTAAGACTAGAGAGGCATTGAGATGGTGTGGACTGGATTCAAACCTGAAAATTGGATCAGTTTTTAATTGGAAAGGAATGAATATACAAGGGAAATTCTTATCTGAAATAGTTGGCAAGGTCATCCTGAGCAAACCTGGAGGACATGACAGAATTTCAGCTCAGATGTTCAGTTTGATGACAAGGATTATCTTCAAACTTGATACTGATTGGTCTGCAGTTATGTTTGATAAGATAAAAGAAAGTATGAAGAAACCCAATCTGGGTAGAATTCTAAGTGTATACTTAGCTGGTAGTATACCTGAAGTGATGAACCAGGCTGCAGGTTCCAAGATAAACCACATGAGGAGAATGGATTTAAGAATTTTCTCAAGGTGGGATAGGGTGATGACAAAGGAATTGCCATCTCCAGTAAAGGACACACCTCAGAAAAAGAAGAAGAAGACAGTCATTGTGGCTCAAGAATCCTCCAGCAGCTCTGAAGAGCAAGTGGTTTTTACTCCTGATGATGAAGAGACTGGAAATGCTGGACAGTCTCCAGTAAGACAAGAAGATGCTCAGAGGCAGGGGGAGCTACCCTCAGCTAGCCCAATTCACCTGGATCCTCTCCAGGGGGAGCCTCTACATGTGGAAGAGCCAACTACATTAGAGAGTGAAAGGGCTACTCAAACCATACTAGAGGTAATCACTGAAATTAATCAATTAGATTTCACTATTGAGGATGAAGTTTTGACTGATTCCTTACCTGATGTTCATCAGCAAACACAGATACAACCTCAACCACAAGATGTTGTCATGGAGGACACATCTGTTGCTGATAAAGTAGTTGATGAGATCAGAGATTCTCCAGCCCATTCTCAACAGGAATTTACATTAGAAGAGCTGTTCCCTGATCTTCTACAAACTAATTTTGAGAAATAAAAAGCTACTGCTGAGGGGGAGAAGACCCATATTGAGGGGGAGCATGTGGATATTGTAGAGGAAACTGCAAGGAAGGAGACTGAGGAGCCAAGAGATGCTGAAGGGCTATCAAGGACTAAGAAGGATTCACATCCTAGTCCTAAGGACAGAGTGGATATTGCTAGCACATCTGCTTTAGAGGATGAAGAGGCTGCTAGGGCCAAGAAGAGGAAGTTCCAGGTCTTCAAGAGAAGAAGCCAGAACTATAAGAAAGCCCTACAGACAATTGCTCCACAGCCTGCCACCACTACTGATTATATTTCTCTGATGGTAGCACTGCAAATCAAGCTAGATGAGCAAAGGCAAGCTCTAGAAAAATATGTGGATGAAGGGCATAAATCCCTGCAATTTGATCTGGCACAAGACATCAAGTCAATCAGATTTGAAGTGAATCTCAACAAGAAGAAATGACTGATTGTTTCCATAAAGGAGGCAATGCAGTGGTCTATCTGGCTACACATCAAGAGAAGCTAAAGACACAACTTGATGATCTAGCACTAAAACAAGGCTATGTCCTGGAAAACCAGATCAGGATGAATGATAATCTCACTGCTTCACATAATGCCATTGTAACTGAAATGAAAAATATAGCTACTGCTCAGCCTGTAGTAAGTGCAAGTGCCAAAGAAGAATTTGATAAGAAATTACAGGAGAGTCTCACTACTGTGAAAACTGCCATTGAAGATTCTCAGAAGGCAATTACTGACAAGATCCAAAGGTTAAAACCTTTCTATAAAGATGGAGTTAACTATCTGAATGCACATATAAGATTTCAGAAAGATGATCTGAGGGATCATATAGAGCGAGAAGTCATAAAGGGGGAGAGGGTATTAGTCAAGGCAGGCTCTGATCATGCCAAATGGATTTCAAATTCCATCAGAGCCACCCTTGGATATCCACCTTTATGTGATGATGATAATGTTGCAGAGTCTGGCAACAATCCTGCATACTTTGGAGGAGAGCAAGCTGAAGTGGCTCAGGTGATATATCCTCTAGCAGATTTTGACATGATACATCAGGAGGTACAGTCTATGTATAGTCCTCCTGCGGGTAATCAAAATGTTATTATTGAGAAGGTAGTCTAGCCTGTGCTAGAGGCACTACTAAAAGAGCAAGAGGCTTTGTTAAAAGAACAAGAGGCTCAATTATCTAAGAAAATATTCAGAGAGCAAGCTGAATTAAGGCCAGATTTTGAACAATAGAGCCCCACATCCAGGAACATCATCTTGACTGCTTGGAAGGCTGCTAAGGACAATATCCTGGATAGAGGAAAATGGTATTCTGAACAGGAGTGGAGGAAACATGAGAATAGGCAAGAGGCCATAATACAGTACAGAAGAAAGGCTAAACTGGGAAAGATACCTCCTAATACACAGGAGCCGAGCAAGTATTTCGCTAAGCCTTATCACTATTTTGAAAGGCAGAAGATTAAGGATGAAAAGCTGAAAAAGAAAGATCTCAAAGGGAAGAAGCCTGCTGCTGCTGATGACAATGAAGCTCCAGTTCAAGCAAAGATTCAATCTGGAAAGGGGATTGTAATCAAGGAACCAGAGCAGCCATAGGATAGCATTTTCTTAAGTTTACAAATTGTAATCATTTGCATTAAAACTCTATGTAAACTTTTGATTAATGAAAATGTTGGAATTTGTAAGAACAATGTTATATGTTCAATCTATATACATTAATTGTTCTGAGATAATTGTTTATACATGTTCTGTTTATATATGTTTAAGTTCTTACCCTGTCATATATTACTGTTTTACATCATACTGAGAATTTGTTATGTATGGTGTATATCATTGACTAAGGGTTATGACTTCTCCAAATAGGGAGAGATTGTTGGGTACATTGGAATATATGTACCTGATTTGAAGAAGCCTCACCCTACTCAATGATATGCATCAAGATGTATTTGATGTGCTTTGAGTTTATTTGTGAAGGTTAAGTAACTGCAGGTTTGCAGGAAAAGTTTCTAAGTCCATGTGTCGACACCTAGAAGAAAAGTGTCGACACTTAAGAAGGCTTGTGCCGACACCTAGAGGAGCTGTGTTGACACTTGCAGTAATTGTGTCGACACCAGGAAGGCAGAGTCGACACCAGAAGGAAAGTGTCGACACATACAGGCAGTGTCGACACACAGTGAAGAATTATCTACATAATCAGTGTCGACACTAAGAGGCAGTGTCGACACCCAGAGAAACTTTGTCGACAGCAAAAGTGTCAACACTAGGAGGCTGTGTCGACACTCAGCAAACTTCAACAAAGTTCAAGTACAAGTGTCGACACTAGGAGGCTGTGTCAACACTCAGTAAACTTCAACAAAGTTTAAGTACAAGTGTCGACACAAAGGAGATGTGTCGACACTCAGCAAAAGTTTCAACACAGAAGGCATGTGTCGACACAAAGAAGATGTGTCGACACTTAGCAAGTTTCAACACAAGAAGATGTGTCGACACAAAGGAGTTGTGTCGACACTTAACAGAAATCAACTAAGTATTGAAGAAGAAGGACTTGTGTCGACACACAGGATCAGTGTCGACACATTCTGAAGGAGCAGTGTCGAGAAGCTATTTCAACAACATAAGAAGTTGTGTCGACACCATGAAGGTTAGTGCCGACACTTAGTCTACTTGTGTCGACACTTAGTCTATTTGTGTCGACACATAAAGACTATCTGTCTCGACACTTTCAGACAGTGACAGAGATTTCAAGAAGTGACTAGATGACTTGACAGCTGCCATTTCAACCGGTCAACTGCTACTGTCAGAGCTGTCAGAAGGTTGTTAGAAACCGGATCAGCCGGTCACCATGAAGAAATCTTATATAAAGGCTTATTCCTTCAACAGAAAGGGCAATCAATCGATTGATAAAGCAATCAATGAAGTGAAAAATAACACAACAAGAAGAAGACCTTCAAGAGAAGATCTAAGAAGTTGGAGAGAGAGAGCTCCTTTTAAGAAGACCAGCTGTTGAACCAGGCTGATAAGGAAGATTCATATTGATATCAGAATCTCAAGTCTGCAGTTGATTGAAGATCATCTGCATAGAGATACAACCCTACTGTGTTCTAATTCAAGAAGCTTTGAAGAAAGCCAAGGGAGGTTGATCTCTACCAAGTTCTTCCAAGAACTCATCAAGAAGCCAGTCAACTCTTCTCTCTCTATCAAGAGTTGTGGTTATATACTTTGTATTTTCTAATTTCTGTAGGATCTTGTGTAGATCTGAGTTGTAAGCCTAAATCTATAAAGGCTGAGGTAGGGCCTGTGAGCCTGAGTGTAGGAGAATCATTTCTCTGAGTGTAGGCCTTGTTGAAGGCTGAGGTAGGGCTGTTGTGCCTGAGTGTAGGTCTTGTTGAAGACTGAGTGGTAGGGCTTTTGTGCCTGAGTTGTAGGAGTGGGATCACTCTGAGTTGTAGGAACCTATTTGGGGTTCTGAGTTGTAAGATCTGAGGATCTGAGGAGAAGTGGAGAAGTTAGGCCGAATCTAGTATACTACTAGATAGGCGAAGGGGGAAAGTGGATGTACCCAGACCTTGGGGAACCACTATAAAATCTGTGTGTACTCTGTGTGTGATTAATTCTGTGATTGATGTGTTATCTATGCTGAATTGCTGTAGAGAATTGCATAAACAGGTCTAATAATTCAGTATTTCTGCCTTAAAAGTTAAAAAAGATTAAGTGCACCTATTCACCCCCCTCTAGGTTATTAGGCACTGTTTCTTTCACCGTGCTTTGAAAACTTTTGACCTTTCTTCTCCCTCTCCCTCTTGGCACCCGTCGGCCACCACTCCGCTTCCCTTCTCCTCTCCAAATAGGATGGATACTTCCCCCTCTTGCGAACATCGACCGATCGAATCTCTACCTGACGGTGGGCGACCGTCTCGTGCCCACACCGGAGATTGTTTGGCAAGAGTTCATCAACAACAATTTGTGTGGAACTCCACCTGACGTGACTCTGAAGAAGGCGACGTGTTTTACTCTAGCCAACAGAATTCTAGTGGATCCATGGAAGAGCGAACCTCTCCGAGGAATATTCATCCGAGCAAAGGGTACTCAATCTTGTGATTTTCCTTCTTGATAAATCTCGTGGCGAGATAATATTCTGTGGCTTGCGAAATCATCGAATTTCTTTGTGGTTTCTTCGCAACGATTTGTTATTGTTTATCTTGACTTGTTTAAGTTCATGAGGCTTGGCGGCCCTCGTTTTCTTTTGTTGGGAGTGGTCCACCTTTTTTGAATCATTTGTTTGCTGTGGATCCCTTTTGGTACAAATTCCACTTGATCGGATCGTATGGATCCATTTCGCTTGAGAGGATATTCGCCCATAGTCACTATTCTCTCGAGAGAGATTTAGCGAACCTTTGAAATCACATGTGATTAGTAACACAAAAGTATAGGTTGCTGTATTTTAAGTTTGCATGGGCAAGTTGGAGTGTGTGAAAGTGTCTCATGAGTCTCCGAGCATCATGACCTCGACTAAGGGACTAGTCTACAACACCTATTTTACTAATAAATCGCCAAATAAACATGGAATAGAGAAATTTCCCAGATCAGTTAATTTCTTTGGCAATTTATTAAGCAAAATCGCCGAACATTATGCGTTCAAATGAACCATGGAAATATCGTCAAGTTTCTTTTTATTAAATAAAGGATCCTTGAGGTACTTTGCATACTTCGACATTTGCGCTATCGCTTCGCAAAACAGTAAATTTATATGAATTTGCTTAAATAGTTCTAAGAATTTACCGCAATGCTCATCCATCCGGTCTATCTTTAATTTAGAAGGATTGGGAAGAGGCGGTTGAAATTCCTTAATTTTATTTTCAATGGAAACCTTAGGAGGAGGAGTAAATGTAGAAATTATTACAGCCGTTTCAACCGTATTTGAGGAAGTAATTACCTCCCTCCCGCTCCGTAGCGTAATAGCCTTTCTTTGATCCTTTAGGTTGGGCACTGTATTGCCCGGTAATGCTCCTTGTTGGCGATTGGAGAGCTTTTTTGCAATTTGCTCAATTTGATTCTCCAAATTACGAATAAATCTGGTGAGATTCCGGATATAGGCGTCATTACTAACCGCATATTTGTTGAAAGCCTCCTCGAGAGTGGTAGTTTTTGGAGCTTGTGATGGTAGATATCCAGGTGGAATTGTGTTTGGTGGATGTGTCGCGTTCCCCGGATTACTCCAAGAGAAGTAGGGGTGATTTCTTAAACCCGGGTGATAAGTATTACCATAATTATTATTACCCGAAAAGGTGGCCGATTCGTATTATCCATGTAATCCACATGTTCGACAATAGTGGAAGTTTCCCAGGTAGGTGTAGAAGAGGAAGCAGACATCCCTTATATTCATTTATTAAGCATCTCAACCTGGAGAGATAATTAGAAATCGTTTCGACTTCATATATCTCAGCCAGTTTAGGTGGACGAGATCGAGGTGTACACCACTAATACGTATTCGTGGACATACCTTCTTGGGCGGCTGCGGATGTCTTATTGCTTAACATTCCATCGGCGGAGACATCGATATGTTTCCTCGTTTGGGAATTGAGGCCATTATAGAAGTTTTGAATTTGCAACCAATCGGGGATTGCATGATGCGGACAATGGTGAAGCAATTCCTTAAATCGTTCCAAAGTATCATATAACGTTTTCGTATCAACTTGGGAGAAGTATGTGATATCATTGCGCAACTTGGCCGTTTTGGTGGGAAAAAATATTTCTTGAGAAATTTTTCTGTCATCTCGACCCATGTTGTGATGGACACTCTTGGTAGAGAACTCAACCATTGTTTAGCTTTGGTGCGCAAAGTGGAAGAAAAAGCCTTAGCCGGATGGCATCATCGGAAACCCCGTTAATTTTGAAGGTATCACATATTTTTAAAAAGTTTGAAATATGTGTGTTTGGGTCCTCATCTTAAAGCCCATCAAATTGCACAGATTGTTGTACCATTTGAATTATGCTCGACTTAAATTCAAAATTATTGTTCGCAATAGTGGGCCAAACAATGCTTGATTGTGCCTCATCCAAATTTGGCCGAGCATAATAGGACATTGTCCGTTATTCGGCCATATTTGGATTTGGGTCACCCAAAATAGAAGAAATTGAGAAGATGGGGAAGTGGAAGAAGAAGAAGAAGAAGAAGAAGAAGAAACGTCACTTACGATTTCCTTAACCAAATCTGGAGAATTGAGTTCACCGAATCTTAGGTTCTCCTGTAAGCTTTGCTCGATCTCCGGATCCAAGTGAAATAGATTTGACGGATTCCCTCGGTTCATACACCAAACTAAAATAAAAAAAAAATTAAGATAAAAAATTATAAAATAAAATTTCTCGGATTTCCCAAAGACTGCCCAATGATTGGTTCGCAAGGTACTAGGCGGTTTTGCCTGATGAAAACCCGACACAGCCAATTCAGAAAAAATTTTAATTACAAAAAATTAAAGATAAACTTTTGAAAAAAACAAACAAAATATTTTTCAATTTTTTAAAACAAAAGGAAAATGATAAATTAAAAGAATCTTGCATTCAAAATATTAGCAAAGATATTCCCCGGCAACAACACCAAAAACTTGATGAATAAAATTCACACTAGACCACAATTCAAAATCGAAAAGGCAAGTATACCTATCGTTCTAGAGTATAGGATCAAATGTCATATTTAGACTCGGGGCCTGTTGAGTACTTGTACTCACAAGGAAGAGCTATTATTTTATTGAACAAAAGCTGGTTTTGTGATTTCAGAAAAACTAAGAAAAATATCGATTTAACTAAAGATATATTTGATTTTTAAAAACTAGCACTTGATCTAAAATCACTTAGGATTAAAATAAACTTTCATGAAATAATAAAATACAAGTCTCTAAATTAGTAACTTCGACCATAGAGGTTCTCAAAATACAAAAGTACCTCTCTCGAGAATATGCTCTCGACTAACCTTAGGTTGATTAATTAAGACCTCTCGACTAGTCGAAATGTAACGCCTCGAAACTCAAAGGAGCGACAGATGACATTTTGGGCCAGTTTTGAGTTCTGGCAAGAGGCACACGACCTGGGACACGGGTGTGTCCCTGGGCGTGTCAGGCTTGCGTCGTCGAGTTGGTCGAGAGGTCGACGAATTTCACTCGACGTTGTGTCGAGATAGGGCACACGACCTGCGACACGGGCGTGTCGCAGGGCGTGTCGACCCGTGTCGACACTCAGCCCGCGAAGTCGACCCTCTACGCTCCACGAAGTGTCGAGACATGGCACACGACCTGCGACATGGGCGTGTCGCAGGGCGTGTCGACCCGTGTCAACACTTGTCCCGGGGAGTCGACGAATTTTGGTCGACGATGTGTCGAGACAAGGCACACGGCCTAGGATACGGGCGTGTCCACGGCCGTGTTGTGAGGTCGACGAACTTCGCTCTAGGAAGTGTCGAGTGTCGAGACCATGTACACGGCCTGGAGCCTAGGCATGTTGAAGTAGACACGGGCAAGGACACGGGCGTGTCCTAAAACTCGTGCAGTTCTCGGGTTGTTTTCGGGATAAATCGATGGGGTTACACGGCCGGCCACACGGCCGTGTCAGGTGGAACACGGGCGTGTCAGGTCAAACATGGGCGTGTTTGATGCCCGTATGTTGTTCTAGGCGCGTCGATTTTGACGGCGAATGAGGCATACGGCCCGGGACACGGGCGTGTGCCAGGCCGTGTTCGGTCCAGATTGGATATTTCAGTCCCGAATCAAAGCCGTTCGTTTCTTTAATTGGAGATCCAACAGCTGGGGGTTGTTCCTGATGGCATATACCCTGGATTGGTCCTTTAAAACCCTCACTTTTACATGAGTGGTTATCTTTCTAAAGCTTAGAGAGAGAGGAGAGCCAAGGAAGGAAGAATAAGCTAGATCCGTCCATTGAAGGAGCTTCGAAGCTCCAAATCGCGAGCCGACTCCGGATCCACAGAGGCGAAGAGAGTGCGGTGCTTTTCATCCGCTTACTTTTCCCTGGAGCCAAAGAAGAACGCAAGTGTAAGGATTCTCTTCTTGAGCATGTGTAGCTCTCCGTCTTTGCATAGGAAACCCGCTCTCGCGAGTTTGCGGTGAGTTGGAGGCGTTCCTTCGGGTAGATATGTAAAGTCCTCGTTGTGTAGAGTCCGTAAGCGAGAACGAACATACGCATGATGTGTGAAGCCTATCCAGACATGTTGGTCTGGATCGGTGATGGTGCATTGCATAATGCCAGAGAAGACTCCGTGCTATTGGTTGTTTTTCGGGTTTTCTACACGGTAGATTGCAACAGGGAGCCTTGGGGATTAACCCAAAGGTACAACTGGAAAACTGGGTGGATGCGTGATCTTGCCAACATGGTGGCCTGAGAGCCAACTTGAACATAATCGGGTTATGTGAAATGTGATGGAAACGGGACTCGGGAGAAGTTTTACCCGCGCATATGGTTTAAATTACCGTTGCGGGCGCATATGGTTTAAATTACCGTTGCGTTGTGAGCACGAGTTAGATGGAACTGTACCCATTCTATGTCGTTCGGATTAGAGCCGTTGGCATAGATGAGGGTCTTCGGCGGTCTATAGTTTTAATTACCGTTACCCATGCCGGGAAGACAAACTGCTCATTGATTGGACGTCCAAAGGGACGGTGGTGAGTCGGCAGACTTAGACTGTGTTCACCGAGAATGTGCCCTGAGTGCACGGGGTGTGTGGCCGTATGAGCCTACGCCTATGATGAAATAAATATTGTTATATTGCTCGCTTAAGCTAATGAAAATACAGGAAAAGAGCATCTCCGCCCCGAGCTGGGGGCGGGATTGTTATAATTTGGTCAGCATTGTTGACCGTTGCCTTGTTTTGCCACCGTGCGGTGGTTTGTTGCTTGCAGGTGCTGCTGGACCAAGCAGTCAATAGCGGGCTAAAGCCCAAATTGCGAAGCCGGCCCTCGAAGGCCTAATTGGAGTGTTTACTGTTTTTATTCATGTATGACCGGCCTGCATGCCGTGGTTTGTAAAACATGTAATATCAAGTGAACCATTTTGTAAGGCCTTAAGGCTTGTACTGGTGTATGTATTACATTCCTATTTGGTATTAGTGGACATTCATGCTTATGTGCTGGGTTCTTTATTGCAACTTATTAATCTGCTTCCGCTAGTATGCTATGTGTAGGACGTTAAGATTAGTTGGATGGTTTCCATGAGTAACCACCCGGTCTGTCTGTAGTATATGGAATCGGGCCCCGGCCGGACCTACTGCTATATACTATGCGACGGATAGGGGTGTTACAATTTGGTATCAGACTACTGGTTTTGGTCGGGCTTAAAATGAATTCGTGGATGAATTCTTTTTAAGGGGTGGTGAGCACATGTGTGTGCGTCATCGTTATAACAGTAAAAGAACCCATGAATGTCCACTTAGGAATGAAAATACACGTGTTTGAGGAACCCGCGTGTTCCTATATTTGCTGTTTGCAATTTTATTTGGTCGCTTAATGGTGTTTTGTACCACTATAGGTGACGAGAAGTGGTTCTGGGTCGTCGGAACGTCGAGTTTCTAAGGCTAGCAGTGCACCTAATGAAGCTCCTACAACACCTCTATCGGCTGAGACCATACGATTGGTGGCTGAAGCAGTGTTGGCCATGATTAATGCGCAGCCTACAAGGCAAACGCAACAGCCCGCTCCTGCGATCGAGCAGGTAGCGCTGCAAGAGGCTGAGCCGAGGAGAGTGGAACAAGTGGTAGTGGAACCGTTGGTGCAAAGGAGGGCAACCGAGAGGCAGCTTAAGCATGTAATGAGCTTTAACCCTCCGGTATTCTCGGGGTTGGGAACCCCATCTCAAGCTGAAGACTGGCTCTCTAGGGTGAAGAGAGTCATGACAGCAATGGAGACGGAGGAGTGGCAAATGACCACCATTTCAACGTTTCTTTTGGACGGTGAAGCGAGAATGTGGTGGGAAGGATTGGAGCTGCATATACTGAGAGGTAGACAACTTGTTGATGTCTCGATGGAGGAGTTCTCGAGACTGTTCTTGGCTAGATACCTCCCTTCGGCGTAAAGGATAGCATTGGAGAACGAGTTCCTGAAGTTGGTACAAGGGGATAGTAGCGTGGATGAATATTTCCACGAGGTTACTCGTTTGAGTAGATATGTTAGCTCCACCATAGCGGATGAGGAGCGCAAGATGAATCGATTTTACGAAGGCTTGAGAGATGAGTTGAGGTTACTACTCTCGGGGCCGATGACGCAGGGTTTCTTGACCTTGGTCAACACGGCCCGGTCCTTAGAGAAGGACATGAAGAATTATCAAGCGAAGAAGAACGTTGGTGAGAAGAAATCTGGGTTCAAAGTGCCAACTACTTCAAAGTCTGGCTATCAAAGATTCTTCAAGAAGCATAAGACTTCGGGTCCAGATCCTTCTGGTGCTTCTGGGGTGACTACGAGTCGGACCCCGGGGGCATGTTTTACTTGTGGGAAGATAGGGCACTTTGCCCATGATTGTTGGAGCGGACGTCCCAAGTCCGAAAGAAAGCCGGGAGCTACTTACGAAGAGAAGGGCAAGGCGGTGGAATCGACCGCGTCCCACCATGCTCCGGCCCAACCAAGGGTGTACAATCTTGGCCAACAGAAGGCCATCAAACAGGCCGATGTGGTGACAAGATTTATTTTGATTTGTGAAAATCCGGCAAGAGAACTCTTCGATACGGGAGCTTCACACTCCTTCTTGTCTGAGGGATTTATATCATGCATTGGAGTCCCTTCTTCGATGGCGAAGGATAAGTTGGATGTGTTGTTGCCCAATGGGTGTTCGATGCGCGCGGATAGGATCTGCGATGTTAAGATTCGTATTGGGAATCAGGAGTTCGATATGCAAGCGTCATTACTTCCGTTGGTGGAGTTCGACGTTATATTTGGCATGGACTGGCTCTGGGAGCAGCAGGCCTATATTGATTGCGGTGTCAAGGAAGTGAAGTTGGGAGCAAGCCATGAGATGACTTTTACGGGCTTAAAGGGGTCGAGCAAGACGTTGATGTCTGCTCTTCAGGTGGTGAAGGCGGTTCGTGCCGGTGCAGAACTGTTCTTTATGCTAGTGGAGGTTGCAAAGCCGAAGCCCGCGTTGGATTGTATTTCAGTGGTATCAGAATACCCTGATGTGTTCCCCGCAGATCTTCCTGGAGCCCCGCCTCAACGGGAGATAGATTTCACGATTGATCTAGTGTCAGGTGCAAAGCCTGTGTCACGATCTCCTTATCGGCTAGCGCCTAAAGAAATGGCGGAGCTGAAAGTTCAACTGCAAGAGTTGTTGGAGCAAGGGTATGTGCGCCCAAGTTCTTCTCCTTGGAGCGCACCGGTCCTCTTTGTTAAAAAGAAGGACGGAAGCTTGAGGCTATGTATTGATTATCGGGAGCTCAACAAGTTGACAGAGAAGAACAAGTACCCGATCCCCCGGATTGATGATCTTTTTGATCAGTTAGTCGGGTCGATGGTCTACTCGAAGTTGGATCTCAAGGCTGGGTACTATCAGCTACGAATAAGGGAGAGTGATATCCCGAAGACAGCGTTTAGTACGAGATACGGGCATTATGAGTTTGCGGTCATGCCGTTTGGGCTGACTAATGCGCCGTCAGTGTTCATGGATTTGATGAACAGGACTTTCAGGGAGTACTTGGACCATTTTGTGATCGTCTTCATCGACGATATTTTGATGTACTCGCAAAGTGAGGAAGTTCACTTCAAGCATCTTCATTTAGTTTTGGAGACGCTAAGGAGGTATCAACTGTATGCCAAGTTCTCGAAGTGCAAATTTTGGTTATCCTCAGTGGCGTTCCTCGGTCATATAGTGAGTAGAGAGGGTATTGTTGTGGATCCGGCGAAGATTGTTGCGATACGGGAGTGGCCTGAGCTTGCTACGGTAGCGGAAGTCCGGAGCTTTCTGGGGCTTGCCGAATATTATAGGCGCTTCGTAGAGAACTTCTCGTGGATAGCGTTACCTCTCACTACTTTGACGAGGAAGGAGCAGAAGTTCGTTTGGACGCCGGAGTGCGCGCGAGCTTTTGAGGAGTTGAAGTGTCGGTTGACCACGGCGCCTGTGCTGAGTTCGCTGATTGGGACTGAAGGCTATGAGATTTATAGCGATGCTTCGGGCAGCGGTTTGGGTTGCGTGCTACTGCAACACGGAAGTGTGATAGCTTATGCCTCGAGACAGCTAAAAGTGAATGAAAGGAATTATCCGGTCCATGACTTGGAGTTAGCGGCCGTGATTTTTGCCTTAAAGCTGTGGAGACACTATTTGTACGGTGTGAAGATTGATATCTACACTGATCATAAGAGCCTGAAGTATCTGATTGATTAGAAGGATCTGAATATGCGGCAGCGTAGATGGATGGAGTTCTTGGGAGACTATACATTCAAGATCCACTGCGTGTCTGGTAAAGGGAATGCGGTTGTGGACGCGTTGAGTCACCGAGCCCCAGCTCAAGCCAATTGGCTATCGGTGCATGATGAGCGGTTGGTGCGGGAGTTGGAGGCGTTGGAGATTATTTGTGTGGATAGGTAATCAAGTGCTGAAGCAGTTCTGAATTAGACTAAAGTCCAATATGACCTGGCTGATCGGATTCGGCAGGCTTTGGATATGGATGTTCATATGAAGCAGTTCATGGTAAGAGGCTCTGGATGGGTCAAATTCCCAATTCGTTATGGAGGACGGATTGCTTTGGAAAGACTGTCGTCTGTGCGTCCCAAGTGTGGGTAATTTGCGGGTGGAATTGTTGTACGAGGTACACCATACCAAGTATTCGATTCACCCGGGGAGCACGAAGATGTACCGTGATGTGAAGAAACTGTTTTGGTGGCCGGGTTTGAAGAAAGATGTGGCGTTCTACGTGGCGAAGTGCCAGACTTGCGCCTTGGTGAAGGCGCAATGTCAAAAGCCGGGAGGATTTCTTAAGTCCTTGCCTATTCCGGAGTGGAAATTCGACGACATCTCTATAGACTTTGTGCATGGTTTGCCAAGGTCGCAAAAAGGGAAAGACGCCATTTGGGTGGTCGTGGATCGGTTAACGAAGGTGTCGCATTTCATTCCGCATAGGAAGGATGATCCGGTGGAGAAGTTGGCAAAATTGTATGTGGATAACATAGTACAACTTCACGGTGTGCCCCGCAGCATCGTAAGTGACCGAGATGGGCGGTTCATGTCCAATGATTGGAGGCTTGTGCAACAAATGTTGGGAACAAAGCTGAAATTCAGCACAGCCTTCCATCCGCAAACAGATGGGCAGACCGAGAGGGTCAATAGAACTATGGAAGACATGCTCCGCATGTGTGTCTTGGATTTTGGGAAGCAATGGGAAGACCACCTTTATTTGGTGGAGTTCGCATACAACAACATCTACCAAACGAGTATTCAAATGGCGCCCTTCGAGGCCCTATATGGTAGAAAATGTCGCACGACGTTGTCTTGGTTAGAAACGGGTGAGTCAAAGTAGTATAAGCGATTGGAAGTGGAGGATGTTACTTCTTTGGTGAGAACCATTCGGGAGAGGTTGCTTATCGCTCAGGACCGGCAAGCGAAGTACTATAATGCCAAGCACAGGAACGTGGAGTTCGCTGTGGGCGACTATGTGTACTTAAAGATCAAGCCGTTCAAGGGTGTCTCGCGGGTGCGGCGATTGAAAAAGCTAAGCCCGAGGTACCTTGGGCTGTTTGAGGTTCTGGAGCGAGTGTGTGAAGCAGCCTATAGGTTGAAGCTTTCAGTGGAGCTTGGTGGATTACATGATGTATTCCATATTTCGGTGCTTCGGAAGGCGGTGCAAGAGCCTACGCAAGTGATCGCGGTTGGTCTAGTGCCGGTGGTTGGTGGGTTGACGACAAAAGTCAAGCCCGTGCGGATTGAGGACTCGGAGGTCAAGCAGCTACGCAATAAAGAGATCAGGATGGTCAAGGTATGGTGGGACAATTGCGGTCGTGAGGAGCTCTCTTGGGAGCGAGAGCAGACTATGCTTGACGAGTATCCGGAGTTGTTCCGCTCAGGTACAAATTTTGGTTTTGTACATGTCTTTCCTTTATATAATTTCGTGGATGAAATTCTTTTAAGAGGGGGAGAGTTTTAACGCCCCGAAACTCAAAGAAGTGACGGATGACGTTTTGGGCCAGTTTTGGGTTCTGGCAGGAGGCACACGGCCTGGGACACAGGCGTGTCCCAGGGCGTGTCATGCTTGTGTCGTTGAGTTGGTCGAGAGGTCGACGAATTTCACTCGACGTTGTATCGAGACAGGGCACACGGCCTGCGACACGGGCGTGTCGCAGGGCGTGTCGACCCGTGTCGACACTCAGCCCGCGAAGTCGACACTCTGCGCTCGACGAAGTGTCAAGACATGGCATACGGCCTGCGACACGGGCTTGTCGCAGGGCGTGTCGACCTGTGTCGACACTTGTCCCGGGGAGTTGACGAATTTTGGTCGACAATGTGTCGAGACAAGGCACACGGCCTAGGACACGGGCGTGTCCACGTCCATGTCATGAGGTCGACGAACTTCGCTCGATGAAGTGTCGAGTGTCGAGACCGTGTACACGGCCTGGAGCGTAGGCGTGTTTAAGTAGACACGGGCAAGGACACGGGCGTGTCCTAGAACCCGTGCAGTTCTCGGGTTGTTTTCGGGATAAATCGATGGGGGTACACGGCCGGCCACACGGCCGTGTCAGGTGGAACACGGGCATGTTAGGTCGAACACGGGCGTGTTAGATGCCTATGTGTTGTTCCAGGCACGTCGATTTTGACGGCAAATGAGGCACACGGCCCTGGACACGGGCGTGTGCCAGGCCGTGTTCGGTCCAGATTGGACATTTCAGTCCCGAATCAAAGCCGTTCGTTTTTTTAATTGGTGATCCAACGGCTGGGGGTTGTTCCTGATGGGATATACCCGGGATTGGGCCTTTGAAACCCTCATTTTTACATGAGTGGTTATCTTTCTAAAGCTTAGAGAGAGAGGAGAGCCAAGGAAGGAAGAAGAAGCTAGATTCGGCCATTGGAGGAGCTTCGAAGCACCAAATCGCCAGCCGACTCCGGATCCACGGAGGCGAAGAGAGTGCGGTGCTTTTCATCCGCTTACTTTTCCATGGCGCCAAAGAAGAACGCAAGTGTAACGATTCTCTTCTTGAGCATGTGTAGCTCTCCTTCTTTGCATAAAAAGCCCGCTCTCGCGAGTTTGCGGTGAGTTGGAGGCGTTCCTTCGGGTAGATATGTAAAGTCCCCGTGGTGTAGAGTCCGTAAGCGAGAACGGACATAGACATGATGTGTGAAGCCTATCCAGACATGTTGGTCTGGATCGGTGATGTTGCATTGCATAATGCCGGAGAAGACTCCGTGCTATTGGTTGTTTTTCGGGTTTTCTACACGGTAGATTGCAACAGGGAGCCTTGGGATTAACCCAAAGGTGCACCCGGAAAACTGGGCGGATGCGTGATCTTGCCAACTTGGTGGCCTGAGAGCCAACTTGAACATAACCGGGTTATGTGAAATGTGATGGAAACGGGACTCGGGAGAAGTTTGACCTGCGCATATGGTTTAAATTACCGTCGCGGGCACATATGGTTTAAATTACCGTTGTGTTGTGAGCACGGGTTAGATGGAACCGTACCCGTTCTATGTCGTTCGGATTAGAGCCGTTGGCATAGATGAGGGTTTTCGGCGGTCTATGGTTTTAATTACCATGACCCATGCCGGGAAGACAAACTGCTCATTGATTGGCTGCCCAAAGGGACGGTGGTGAGTCGGCAGACTTAGACTGTGTTCACCGAGAATGTGCCCTGAGTGCATGGGGTGTGTGGCCGTATGAGCCTACGCCTGTGATGAAATGAATATTGTTATATTGCTCGCTTATGCTAATGAAAGTGCAGGGAAGGAGCATCGCCGCCCCAAGCTCGGGGCGGGATCGTTATAATTTGGTCAGCATTGTTGATCGTTGCCTTGTTTTTCCACCGTGCGGTGGTTTGTTGCTTGCAGGTGCTGCTGGACCAAGCGGTCAATAGCGGGCTAAAGCCCAAATTGCAAAGCCGGCCCTCGAAGTCCTAATTGGAGTGTTTACTGTTTTTATTCATGTATGACCGACCTGCGTGCCGTGGTTTGTAAAACATGTAATATCAAGTGAACTATTTTGTAAGGCCTTAAGGCCTGTACTGGTGTATGTATAACATTCCTATTTGGTATTAGTGGACATTCATGCATATGTGCTGGGTTCTTTATTGCAACTTATTAATCTGCTTCCGTTAGTATGCTCTGTGTAGGACGTTAAGATTAGTTGGATGGTTTCCATGAGTAACTACCCGGTCTGTCTGTATTATATGGCGTCGGGCCCCGGCCGGACCTACTGCTATATGCTATGCGACGGATAGGGGGTGTTACATGAAACCCCTAAGCTTTCTTTAGGCGGTGAACCCCACGATTAGATTTGGTTCCAATCAGGATGATTTATGTCGTCCTCTCTCCACGAGTGCATGTAACTCCTTTTATCTTTCAGTGATCTCCTCGTATCTAGAACCTCTCGGTAAAATCTTGGATACAAATCTAAGGTCAAAAAAACATATTCGAGACATATGAATTCGACGCAATTGAATTAAAAGATAAATCGATGTAAATAAAGTAGAGTGCTTGATAATTTGAGAAAAATAGAATAAGTTTATTTATTCCAAAGTTCATCATGATCAGATGCTAAATGTTATTTAGCTACTCATCTTGATAGGTAATTACACAAAAAGTTTAAGAGAGACATGATTATAAATAAAAAGTACTTCAATTGAAAATTACCAAAGTTAAAAGTTACACTATGAATTGGAAAAATACAGAAAAGAAATGCAAGAAAACTGAAAAAAACTCCAAAATCCAACTCAACCAACTAGATCTGCATCCCACAGGTCCTGACATTGTCTGGAATTTATAAGGAAGGTTGATGGTTTGTCATGCCCCGAGGTCACGCCCGTGAAAAGGGGCATGTAAGGTGCGGAAGCGTCATCTTGAAAGCCCGGGAACGTTGAGAAAAAGTCGCCAAAATCTTTAAATTTGTGGTTCACGCCCCTAATTCATGTCCGTGGACTAGGGCGTGTCTTGACTCTTTCTGAAAATGACGGGAACTTGAAATGACGGGAGTTAATCTAGCAGTTGCAGTAAAGGTCATGCCTCTAGGTGATTCCCATTACCTAGGGCGTGTAAGCTTGGAACGGCTTGCAACGGAAACTGACTTCTTGATGGCTGAGTCATGCCCCCTTAGCTGGTTGTCACACCTATAGCTCACGTCCGTGACCAGAAGGCCACACTCATGACTTGTAGGCGTGTAACTTTAATTTGACATGGCATTGAATCTGGAGTTCCTTTGGTGAGTCACACTCGTGTCCAGTGTCACGCCCCATGTCACACCCGTGACTTGGGGGATGTACTTTTAAATGACGTGGAAATTCTAACTGGAACATCTGGGTCCATGCACGACCGTGACAATTGTCACGCCCCTATGTCAAGCTCGTGACCCTACAACGTGTACTTGGAATTTTTCCAGA
Organism: Platanthera guangdongensis; assembly: GCA_039583875.1. NCBI lineage: Eukaryota > Viridiplantae > Streptophyta > Magnoliopsida > Asparagales > Orchidaceae > Platanthera > Platanthera guangdongensis. Next base: position 125,993,126 of record CM077163.1, on the reverse strand, counting down.
TTTGCTCCAAATTTTCTCCTGATCAATCCTATCAGTTTAAAAATATTATTTATGCCCCAAATTAACCTGAAATATAAAAAGAAAAAAATAAGAAACTTCATTAATAAAATATAATAATAAATAAATTAATTATTAAATAAAAACTATATTAAATAAAGATAAAATTAGAGTTATCAGATATTAAATGGGGATTAGATGTAATGCCCCAAATTTCCTGAAAACATCTTATAGTTGGTCACTGGAGGTTACCGCCAGGCGGTAGAGCACTAGCGGTATCTAGCTGAATTAAAAGACCAGCGTCTCAGGAAGGTACCGCATGACGGTACTGTGGTACCGCATGGCGGTAGACAATTAATTCGACTTTTGTTTCGGGACAGTACCACTAGGCGGTAGCGGTGCCGTTGGCAGTAGTTGCCACGTGTCAGATAAGATTGAGGCAGGCTTTGAGCGGTAGAACGACGCCAACTGGGCCAAGCGGCCACCTCCTGAACTTTTGCATTGCAGTAGCTAGTTACCACGCGGCGGTAGCGTTATGTTAAAAGATTGAATTGAGAAAGAGTTCACATTTTCTCTCTTTCTCTCTCTCACTATTGGATCCTAAGGAAGATCCTGAGGAAGAAAAAGGAGAAAGCTAGGAGAGCTAATGCAAGGATGATTCAGTCCTGCTGTGAAGACATTCTTGTGATCAGAGTTGCGAGTCAAAGCCAGATCCGCGGAGAGGAAAGTGTGGTGATCATTTCCATCAGGATCAAGTGCAATATCATGGCTCCTAAGTGATCGACAAGAGTAACGATTCTCCTCTTGGACAAGTGAAGTCCTTAATTTGCATAATTACATGGAACCCCTCACCAAATGGTGAATAAAAAGGGTGATTTCCAATGGGTAGATCGTTGTGATCTCCGGTAGAACTTGAATATATTATCCGAAATCAAGTACACAATAGACATGCTATGTGAAGCCCATTCTGATAGGTTGGTCTGAATTGGTGATAATGAATTGCTTTGCATGTCAGAGAAGACTCCATGGATAAACGTGTAATTTTTGGGGTCATGGGGTGTGCAGATGCTGTAGTGAAAGTACTAGAGATGATCTTTAGGAAAACACCCAAAAGTGGCGGAAGAAATTAATTCTGTCCCCTACCATACGGCGGTAGTGTTATCACTAGCAGTAGCTCCCATAGAGCTTTTGTTGCAGGCCTGCCTCCTAGAGACTTAGGGGGCCAAATGATTGAGCTGTTGAGCTTGAAGAGACCAACTGTGGTGGCCTTGAGAGCCATTATATTGATGGTTGTGAGCCCAGGTCCTAGGGACATAATAGGTGGAAATTGAAGCTATTGTGCCTGAAGTGCCCAGCTGTTGTGGCCATGAGAGCCAATATTGGACATAACTCGGTTATGTATATATGGGAAAGGGGAGGCTGACCCACGTCCTGTATCTCGCTTTGATTGCTTTGTCCTTAGGCGTTGGAATATCAATTTGAGCACCAGGAAAGAGCTTATTTGTACCTGTGTTATGTCGATCTTGTACTAGATTTCCTAAATTACTTGGCTTTTGTTGTTGGCATAATGCGAGTCTTAGGATTCGGGCCCGAAAGACTAGAATTCTCAAGTTTGGACCGTCAATTCTGGGACTGTGGATGGTGGTGGGACTCTGGGAAATCTGGTATACCGATAATATGCCTTGAGTGTACGGGGCATGTGTTTGTGCGTGCCTACGTCTGTGGCGAATGGTGTTTAATTGCATGTTTTGTTTCCAAAAGAGTTATGTATTGTTATTTGTAGGTAAGGAGCACTGCCACCCCAAGTGAGGGGTGAGGTCGTTATAATTTGGTCAGCTAATGCTGACCATTGCCTTATTTTACAACATCTTAGTGAGTTGTGCCTGTGTAAGTGCTGGAGAGCCAAGTGGAAAGTATCACGCTAAAGTCCCCTATGCTATGCTGGTTGGCACTTGAGGCCTAAAGGCAAATCTTTTACTATTTTTATGTATGACAGACCTGTGTGCCGATGTACAAAATATACTTTTGTGAAGTGAACAGTTGTAAGGCCATAACGCCAAAACATTTTGTGTATTTTCAATATCATTCCTATGTTGTGGTTAGTAGACATTCCTGGAATTTGGGTTCTCAGTTAAATTAAATACTTCTGTTAGAATGCACTCTGAGTTAGGATGCGTGAATGTTAAGATTTCAATGACTTACTCCACTGACTATTCGTGGAATATGGCGTAGGGACCCAACCGGACCTTTTATTATATTATAGGAGATGGATGGAAGTGTTACAATTTGGTATCAGCCTCTGGTGTCGATTTTCCTTTGACGAATTCGTGGTTGAATTCTTTTAAGGGGTGGTGATCACCTGTATGTGCGTTATCGTTATAACATGAAAGAACCCATGAATGTTTACTTAGAAATGAAAATACACATGTTGAAGGAACCTGCGTGTTCCTATAATTACTTTTTACAATTTTATTGGTTGCTTGATTTTGTGTTTCACGATTATAGGCGACTAGAAGTGGTGCGGGGCAGTCTGAACCCCAATGCTCGGCATAGAGTAATGCACCAAATGATGTGTCTATACCTCCTCCTTTTGCTGAGACGATACAGTTGGTTGCTGAAGCTGTGTTCGCATTAATCAATACGCAACCAGGAGGGAATGTATAACCTCCTACCCTTGGGGTGGCCTAGGAACCGGTTGGCGTAGTTAAGCATATGGTAGTGAGACAAGTGGTCGTGGAGCGATTGGCTACAAGGTGAACAACAAAAAATCAATTGAAACACGTGATGAGTTTCAACCCTCTTGTGTTTGCGGGTATTGAAACCCCAACACAAGCCGAAGATTGGCTCTTGAGAATAAAGAGAACTATGATAGCACAGAAACGGAGGAGAGGTAGAAAGTCACTATAGCAACCTTCCTGCTAGAGGGAGAGACAAGGCTATGGTGGGATGAGTTGTAGTTAAACCAATTTGTCGGTAGACCATTAATTGAGATCTTGATGGAGGATTTCTAGAGACTCTTTCTGACGAGATATCATCCATATACACAACGGAATGCAATGGAAAATCAGTTCCAGAGACTACCTCAAGGAGAAAGTTTTGTGGATGATTACTTGAACGAGTTTACAAGGTTGGGGCGATCTGCAGGCTTTACGTTTATAGATGAGGAATAGAAGACCAATCGGTTCTATGAAGGACTGTGGGACAATCTAAGGTTGCTTCTCTCGCGTCTGATGACGCAGGGTTTTTTGACATTGGTCAATACAGCCCGATCACTGGAATAGGATATGAAGCGCAAACAATGTAAGAATGACTTTGCAGTAAAGAATCCAAAGTTCAAGGTGTCGCGTTCCGCAAAATTTGAGTACCGCAGTAGTTGGAAAACAAAGTCTAGGTCTTTGGGACCAACTTCTTCTAGCAAGTCTGAAGTGATGACAGGATGAGGTCTGTTGACTTGTTACACATGTGGCAAGGTGGTACATATGGATCGAGATTGTTGGCATAGTCGTCCAACGGGTGAGAAAAAGGCGGGTACGTCGTATACTGAAAAATTGAAGACAGTGGAGTCAACTGCATCCCAAGCACAACCCTGCATATATAATCATGGTCAGCAGGAGGCCATTAAACAAAGGAATGTGGTGATAGGTATGAGTTAAGATATAGTTTTTACTGCTTTCTATACTTGCTACCTTGTGCATTGCTTAACTTGTGTGAATTAAGCTTTATCCTGATTTTGGATTGTCTTGTGAGAATACTATTAGATACAGGATTCTCTCATTCCTTTCTTCCTGAGTACTTCGTTGTGCGTATCAGAGTGTCTTCTTTTCTATCGACAGATAGAGTGAATGTGTTGCTATTTAATAGGTGATTAATGCATGCGGATAGAGCTTGTTGTGTTAAGGTGTGGATAGGAAGTCATGAGTTTGGCTTGGAAGCATCTGTGTTGTTGATATCTTAGTTTGATGTGATCTTTGGTATAGACTTGCTATTGGAGCAGTGTGATTGTATTGATTGCAACTGGGGGAAAACACTAAATGCGAGACTAAGTTTGCGGGTATGCGAGAATCAAGAAAGATATTGATGTCTGCTCTTCAAGTATTCAAGGCGGTTCGGAAGGGCGAGAAATTATTTTCACGTTGTTAGAGGTTGTAGATCCGAAGCCCAGTTTGAATGACGTTCCAATTATATCAGAGTTTACGGATGTTTTTCCTAATGATCTCTTTGGGATTCCACCTTAGTGAGAGATTAACTTCGCTATTGAGCTAGTGCAAAGTGTGAAACTTGTGTCATGCTCACCATATCGAGTGGTGCCAAAGGAGATGATAGAATTGGAGGTTCAGTCATAGGAGTTACTATAGCAGGGCTATATACGTCTAAGTATATCACCTTGGAGTGCACCGGTTTTCTCTGTGAAAAAGAAGGATGGAGTCATGCGTCTATGTATTGATTATCATGAATTAAACAAGCTAACAGAGAAGAATAAGTATATGATTCCGCGAATCAATGATTTGTTTGATCAGCTAGTTGTATCGACTGTCTAATCGAAGATGGATTTTGAGTCCGGCCACTAGCAGTTGAGAATTCGGGAAAGTGATATTCCTAAGATAGCATTTGTTACACGCTATGTGTATTATGAATTTACTGTGATTCATTTCAGCTCACTAATGCGCTATCAGTATTTATGGACTTGATGCACATGACCTTTCAAGAGTATTTGGACCTATTTGTGATTGTATTTATTGACGATGTACTAGTATGCTCTCAATTAGAAGATGATCATGTCAATCATTTGAGATTGGTTCTAAATACCCTGAGGAATCGTCTATATGTCAAGTTATCTAAGTGTGAGTTTTGGGTATCGTCAGCAGATTTTTTGGTCATGTCGTTTGTGGAGAGGGTATTGTTATGGATCCGACAAAGATAGTTGCAATACGAGAGTGGCATGTACTTATTTTTGTAGATGAAGTCAGGAGTTTCCTTGGACTTGCTGACTATTTTAGGCACTTCGTGGAGAACTTTTTTAGAATTGCTTTACCTCTCACTACATTGACAAGGAAGAATCAGAAGTTCATTTGGACGCCAGAGTGCGCGCGAGCTTTTGAGGAGTTGAAGAGTTGTCTGACCACGACACATGTATTGTGTTTTCCATGTGGAACAGAAGACTTTGAAATCTATAGTGATGCATCGTAGAACGACCTAGGCTGCGTAATTCTGCAATTTTTTATGTGATTGCTTATGGTTCTCGCCAACTAAAACTGCACAAGAGGAATTATCCGGTTCACGACTTGGAATTGGCGGCCATGACATTTGCTCTTAAGCTATGGCGACACTATTTATATGGCATAATAGTTGACATCTCTACGGATCATAAGAGCCTGAAATACTTATTGCATCACAAGGATCTGAATATGCGACAATGGAGGTGGATGGAGTTCCTTGGGGACTACAACTTTTATATTCATTACACTTCCGTGAAGAAAAATGTAGTTGTGGATGCGCTGAGTCACAAGGCTCTAATACGAGCAAATTGGTTACAAATGTAAGATAAGCGTCTGATTCGTGAGTTGAAGGCTTTGGACATCTCTTGTGTTGATGAGAGGATGAGCGCGGAAGCATGCTTGAAATGGATGGAGGTGCAATATGACCTCATGGATAGATTCGGCAGGCATTAGAGCTTGACGAGAGCATGATGCGTTATATGGCGAAGATAGTGGATGTGTCAAATTCCCAATTCTCGCTGAACAAAGGTCTTCTGGGGAAGGAAGATTGGTTGTGTGTCCCGTATGTTAACCCCTCAGTCCGCAACATACTCCAAGTTCCCAAAGCCCCCATTCAGCAAGCGCGGACAGGAGTTGTCCGTCCGCCCAGTCCGGCACTGTCGCCAGTTGGGGGCCAAGGGTTGTACCCCAGCAGCGGACGCAAAGCCCAGTCCGCTCAGTCCGCCGGCGCGTTGGGCAAGTCTCCAGTGGCGGACGCAGTATCTCGTCCGCCCAGGCCGCCGGTCTCCAGTGGTCGCGCCCAGCAGCAGTGGAAGCTCCAGTTCGCGAGCCCAGTCCGCCCCTTCTGTGCGGACTGGCGTGTTCTTTCTTTTTGCTTCCCGTCACCGCTGCCCGGTTCTCCTGTACCCCGGGCAGCCGGTTATTTTAGCCCTGCCCGCTTGGGCAGGCCCCCTATCCTATAAATAGGGGGGAGGTGGTGCACTCAAGGCACGCTGACTCGGACCCAGGAGCCTACTTGTTACAGGCTGCGGACTCGAATCCTGTGCCTTGCGGACTCCCCCTTGCTCTACTTCCCTCAGTCTTTTCTTTTCACTTGTAACCCACTTCTTCTTCAATCAAGGGAAAGCCCGTCGCAAGAGAGGCATTCAGGCCGCGACGGGCGAAGTCTGTTGTTGCCGTGGTTCACGGCCCTGCTCCTCTTTCAGCTCTCATCCGCTTAGTAGATCGCTGCTCGCAGTCTCCCTTTTTTCCCGTGTTCGAACAGTTAGCTGGTTGTGCCCGACTCCCTGTCTGTTTTCGTGCATCAACAGTTAACACGCGACCTTCAGATCCGAGTAGTGTTTTGAAATCAGCGGACACAAGATGTCAGACCGCAGAGCCCGCTCTTCAGACCGCTCCAGCTCTTCAGAAGACTCCCTTTGGGACGCGATTGAGCAAGCTCGCCTTGAGGCCGAGCAGTCTCGCCGGCAGACCGACCAGCGTCTTGACATAATCAGCCAAGCTCTGCTTGCTTTGGCTCAGCGGCTTGCTCCTCAGGCCGCAGCGGACCCAGCGGACTCGCCAGTCCGCCAGACCCCAGCTCGCCGAACTCCGCTTCGGCAGTCGTCAGTAACTCCCCGGAACGCTGCTCAGTCCGCTGCCCCTCTGCGCCCTCAAGAGGAAGAGTTTGCTTTCAGAGAGTTCTTCAGAGATGCTGCTAGGGGCACTCCTGCCCGCCAACTTCACTTTGCTGATCGCCAGTCCGCCGAGCCCGCGGACTCCTCGGCTCCAGTCCGCCCTTTCTACCCTGCAGAATTTGACACCCCGTCTCCCTTTGTTGACCGAATTCGATGGGAATCAGCTCCAAGCAACTTCAGGGAGCCTCGCATCCCTTCCTATTCGGGGACGACAGATCCAGTTTCCCATCTCCAGGCATTTGAGGGGGCAGTAGCTTTGAGATGCCTCACAGATGCCATCAAGTGTAAATTGCTGGTTACCACTCTTGAAGGGCAAGCGAGAGAATGGTTCTATGAGCTGCCTTCGGGCACTATTTCTTCTTTTGCAGAGCTCCGTAGCCAGTTACTGCTGAGGTTTGCTACCTCAAGGAAGAGGAAGAATGGGCCAGCTGCCCTATTCGAGATCAAGCAGAGGGATAACGAATCGGTAGCACGATTCGTTGATCGCTTTCAAAGAGAAATCCAGGGGGTGAGGAATGTGAACCCCGACTATTACAAAGTTGCCTTGATCCACGGCCTCCGGGAGGGCCCTCTGAAGTTTAAGGCGACGACAAAGGCACCCGAGACCTATCAGGAGTTGATCGCCATGGTCAACCGCTTCATAGAAGGGGAAAATGCCAATCCGACCTATGTTTCATCCCTGACAGCTAAGGCTGAAGGAGGGGATGCCTCCGCTTCTTCTTCTCGTGGCAGGCCCCCTCGTCCAGACTTCCAGCCTCCATCTCAAAGAGGCAGAAACTTCCGCAACAAAAAACCTTTCCAGGGCCATCAACAGTTTCACGAGCAGAGACTGCCGTTGGCCGCCGCTCCCGCAGTTCCTTTGCAAGCTCTTCCCATCCTCCAGCAGGCAGCCTTGCCTGCCCCGTGCCAATATGATGAAAGTCCCATGGAGGACCCTGCAGATCTGGACCTTGACGAAGTCATCCAGATCCTGCAAAGGAGATCAGAAGAAAGGAGGCAAGAGCCTCAGAAGTTGTGGAAGCCGAGGAATAATTCGCAATACTGTCAATTCCACAAGGAAAAGGGTCATCTGACTGAGGAGTGCAAGGCCCTTCGTGCGCTGATTGATAAGTTGCTTGCCGAGGGCAAGATTGACCTGACCAAGAAGGATTCTCCTTCCTCGTCGAAGCCATCCTCCTCGAAGGGCAAAGAGGTAGCCGAGGCTTACCAGGAGTGTGTAGATGTGGAGGATGAAGGCCGTCTGGGGCCGATCAACGTCCCAGTGGAATGCTTTGATGCAGATGATGAGGGAGTTCTGGGACGCCTCTTCTTCATCCATGGTGGAGCAGGAACCGAGTCCACTCGGAAATCTTCAATTTCAAGGGTCACCCAGGCGGAGGTGGCCTCTTCTTCCGTTGCTCCCCCAAGAGAAGTCGTCACTTTTGGTCCGGAAGATCTGCCTCAAACAGCCAATCCATTTGACGATGCTGTTGTGATCAAGGCTGTGCTTGGGGACTTCACAGTGGACAGAATCCTTGTTGACACGGGCAGTTCAGTCAACCTCCTCTTCAAGTCTACCTTCGAGGCCCTGAGGACCGGAAAGCCTCTGCTTTCCACTGAGGGGCCGCTCTATGGATTCTCAGGAGAGAGGAAAGAGGTGGAGGGCAGCGTCACCTTGCCAGTAAAGCTTGGAGGGGCAACAAAGCAGATACAGTTCATAGTGGTCGACGCCCCCAGCAGCTATCATGCCATCTTCGGCAGGCCCCTGCTGAACAAGTACCAAGCAGTAATTTCCACTTATCACCTCGCCATCAAGTTCTTTGCCGATGGGAGGATGTGCCGGGTCAGGAGCGACCCAAGGAGAGCAAGGGAGTGCTATGTTCGCACTGTCAATATGGTTGAAGCTTCCCTTGCTCCAGCAGAGGCTGCAGAAGCCCCTTCCAGTTCGAAAGTTGCTGCTGATGAAGGTGCTCACCTGGAACCTGCCCAGGTGACGCAAGGAGTCCCCATTGCTGAAGGGGAGGAGAGGAAACTCTCCATCAACTCGGAGCTTCCTGAAGATCAAAAGGCTGAGTTGATTTCCTGCCTGCTGAAGAACCTGGATGTCTTTGCCTGGTCAGCAGAAGACATGCCGGGGGTGGACCCTGATGTAGCTTGCCACCATCTGAATGTTGATCCCAGCTGCAAGCCCATCCAGCAGAAGAAGAGGGACGTGGCAACAAAGCTTGCAGAGCCAATAAGGGAGGAGGTTGCAAAACTCCTCAAGGCGAATTTTATTAAAGAAGTGCAATACCCCACCTGGATTTCAAATGTTGTAATGGTTAAAAAACCAGGGGGAAAGTGGCGAATGTGTGTAGACTTTACAAAACTTAATAAAGCATGTCCTAAAGATTGCTACCCCCTGCCTCGGATAGATTCTTTAGTTGATTCCGCGGTAGGATACTCTTGCATGAGTTTTTTAGATGCGTTTTCTGGTTATCACCAGATAAGAATGCATAAGCCCGACGTTCCTCACACGTCGTTCATAACTAACGATGGATGCTATTGCTATCTTGTCATGCCCTTTGGGCTTAAGAATGCTGGCGCGACCTATCAACGGATGATGGACCGTGTGTTTAACCATCAAAAAGGAAGAAACCTAGAAGTGTATGTAGACGATCTTTTGATTAAAAGTAAATCGTTTTCGCTGCACTTGCTAGATCTAGCAGAGACGTTCGCTACTCTGCGTAGATACAAGATGAAACTCAATCCTTTGAAATGTACTTTTGGAGCAAGTAAGGGGAAGTTTCTTGGTCATCTCCTTACTCCGGAGGGACTTGCCCCCAATCCCGACAAGGTAAAAGCTATTCTTGAAATGCCTACCCCTCGTTCACCGAAGGAAGTTCAGCAGTTAGGGGGAAGGCTGGCAGGTCTTGCAAGATTCCTCTCTCGGGTTGGAGATAGGAGTGCCCCCTTTTTCAAAACTCTCCGCGGTGCATCCAAATTTGAGTGGACAGAAGAGTGCTCTCATGCTTTTGAGCAGTTAAAGATGCAGCTCACCTCATCGCCTCTGCTTCAGAGTCCCCGGCCAGGAGAGGTTCTTTTCTTGTATCTAGGGGTTGGCCCTGAGGCCGTCAGCTCCGTTCTCCTTCGGGAAGAAGGCAGAAAGCAGTTTCCAATCTACTATGTCAGCCATATCTTGAAGAGTGCTGAAACGCGGTATCCGATCTTGGAAAAGTTAGCCTTGGCACTGGTCATGTCAGCTCGCAGGCTCCGTCCATACTTCCAAGCACATTCAGTCCAAGTCATCACCGATCAACCTTTGAAGGGTGTGTTGGAAAGGCCCGAGCATTCCGGCAGGCTAGCTAAGTGGGCAATAGAGTTAAGTGAATTTGAAATTTCTTATGTGCCCAAGACAGCCATCAAAGCTCAAGTCCTAGCAGATTTTCTGATTGACATGCCAGAGTCCAGTTCTGATCAGGCAGAAAGGTCACCTTTGGCTTGGACCATCTATGTTGATGGTGCCTCAGGCAGAAGTTCTTCTGGAGCAGGAGTGGTCCTCATCAATCCAAATGGAATCAAGCTAGAGCAGGCCATCAAGTTCTACTTTCCAGTAACAAATAACCAGGCCGAATATGAATCCCTGCTAGCAGGCTTGAGGCTCGCGAGGGAATTAGGGGTCGATCATGTCCACATCAAAACTGATTCTCTTGTAATGGCGTCGCAAGTCCTTGGCAACTTTGAAGCAAGGGAGCCAGTCTTGAAAAAGTATCTAGCTCTTGTGAAAATAGAAATCGGCAGGTTTAAAAGCTTCACCATCGAACATATTCCTAGAACAGAGAATGAGGAGGCCGATTTTCTCTCTAAGCATGGGATACCTTCAGGAGGCACAACTTCCGAGCTCTTCCGCCCGGCAGTGGTGGAAGGAGATCTGATGCAAGTCGACCAGCGAGTCTCTTGGATGGACCCGTTCATCCTATATCTATCAACAGGAAATTATCATCATACAGTTAGAGACAAGAAGAAGTTCAGAATAAAAGCAGCTCACTACTTTCTAGTGGCGGGAATCCTTTATAGAAAGACCTTCCTCTCAACCATGGCCCGATGTGTTTCAGAAGAAGAAGCTCACACCATTTTGCAAGAAATTCATTCAGGAGAGTGTGGAAGTCACTCTGGAGCAAGAACTCTTGAAAGACGAGTCCTACGGCAAGGGTATTTCTGGCCCACAATGAAGAAAGACTCGGAGATCTGTGCCAGAAGGTGTGTTCAATGCCAGAAGTTCGCTCCGCTTCAGCACCAAGCAGCTCAGTCCCTCAGGTCGATTGCAACTCCTTGGCCCTTTGCGGTTTGGGGGATGGATCTCATTGGTCCTTTTCCCTTGGCAAGCGGGCAACGGCGTTTTATCATCGTAATGATCGACTATTTCAGCAAGTGGATCGAAGCCAAGGCATTGGCCAAGACAACGACTCAGATTGTCAAGAACTTCATTTGGGGAGAAATTGTATGTCGGCATGGGATACCAATGGCAATAATCACCGACAATGGGCCACAGTTCAACAACTCAGAGATGATAGATTTTTGCAGGCAGATCGGAACAGAGCTGCGTTTTGCATCAGTTCATCATCCCCGAAGCAATGGCCAGGTAGAAGCTGCCAACAAGCAGATCCTCAACTTGCTCAAGAAGAAAGTGCAGAATCTCAAGGGCAGTTGGGCCGATCAGCTTCCATCAGTCCTCTGGTCCCTTAGAACAACGCCATCATCCGCAACCGGGGAGACTCCTTTCAAACTCTCTCATGGCTCAGAGGCACTCATCCCGATTGAATTTGAAGTCCCATCACCCAGAGTGCTGCTTGCAAGAGAAGGTGTTGATGATTGGGCTGAGTTGAATAATGAGGAGATGAGGTTCAGCTTGGAACACATCGAGGAGGTCAGAGATCAAGCGGCTGTAAGGCAGGAAGAGGTCAAAAGGAGGATGGCCCGTTATTTCGATCAGAATATAAGGATCAAACACTTCCAAGTGGGAGATCTAGTTCTAAAGAAGGTCGATGCTGCTGCAAGAGCTGGTTCAGTTGGAAAGCTTAATCCAAATTGGGCCGGCCCTTTTGTCGTCAAAGAAACATTAAAGAGCGGCGCTTATCGCTTGCAGACGTACGAAGGAGAGGATATACCACACACGTGGAGTGGGGATGACCTCAAGCGGTTCTATTCTTAAAACCTCCTCCTACTTTCTGTATTCTCTTCAAAAATTGTTATGAATAGAAACTGCTTGCTAACACTTCTTCGAGTGTTTTGTTGTAATCATAACAGATAAGGCGCTAAGAGAGATTTCAAAAACGGTTCTACACCCGAACCCCTTCTTTCTTTCTTATGCTTTCTTTGCAAATGCATTTTCTTAATCAAAGAATCCGTACTAACACCTTTTTCTAGTGTTTTCTCTCACTCCCAAAGACCTATAACGGTTCCCTGATACCAGGAGACATCGACGAGTTCAGCTAGACCTCCCCTAGAGCCGTTGTCATTAGCGTAACACCACGAAGACCACGTGTTGCGGGGAGATTTCGCACCGTGTAGTGGGAGCTTGCAGGCTCTAGCGCGGTTGGATTCTGGACTTCGGATCCCGGCAGGTACCTGACCCCACCTTTGCATTATGGAGGGCAAGGTGGGTGTAAAGCTCTACCACGCCGCTTTAGGGATATTGTCACAACTTCGATGATCGCGTGAGGAAAGTATGACGTTCCGGCTCACCTGCCCGCGGGTCATCTTAGCTTGTAACTCTCGAACACTCCATGGTACCCTCAAGCAGTGCCTGCGGGAGACCCACAGCTTAGACTGTACTCGAGGCAAGAGGGCAGGGAACCGTTCCGCCAAGTGAGCATCTTGCTCTTCGCAGGGAATTCTTTGGGTTGATTCTATAGCTTGTAGCCCGGTGAGGAAAGTATGCCGCTCAGGCTCACCTGCCCACCTGGTCGCGAGTTATAGGTCATTTCTGTTTTTAGCGGACTGCTTTTCTCTGTCCGCAGAGTCCGCTTCTTTGGGTTGATTCTATAGCTTGTAGCCCGGTGAGGAAAGTATGCCGCTCAGGCTCACCTGCCCACCTGGTCGCGAGTTATAGGTCATTTCTGTTTTTAGCGGACTGCTTTTCTCTGTCCGCAGAGTCCGCTTATTTGGGTTGATTCTATAGCTTGTAGCCCGGTGAGGAAAGTATGCCGCTCAGGCTCACCTGCCCACCTGGTCGCAAGCTATAGGTCATTTCTATTATGAGCGGATTGGTTTTCTGTATCCGCTCAGTCTGCAGGGTACATATTCAAGTTTATTTTCCTGTTGTAAGCGGATTGGTCTCTTATATCCGCTCAGTTCGCAGAATGATTTTCATGTTTTGATCACTTCTATTGTGAGCGGATTGGTTCTCTGTATCCGCTCAGTCCGTAGTATGATTCTCGCATTATTTGATAAGTTCATCAATGAGCTTTTATATCATGTGCGGTCTGGCTTGCGGACTACAGCTATAACTAAGTACCCCAGGCATTATCATCAGCTGGCTGTTCTCTGAGGCGGATGATGAATGAGTTGATGTCTAAATACTTTAATCAACAAGGTTCACTGTAAATAATATATCATGCGGACTGCAAGAGAAACTCGACAGAGTCCGCCTGAGTTTCTTGGTCCAAAGTGGAACAATATTCTCTAATCAGCAAGATTCATTATAAATGGCATATATCGTGCGGACTTCAATTGGAGCTAAACAGCGTCCGCCTGCTATTGTTTTTCTTCTAAAGGCAAACAGCAATTATTTCTAATCAGCAAGTTAAAAAGCCCAAGTTTATTAGCATGACATGCGGACTGATAAATATCGGTGCGGTGAGCGTGGAAAAAAGAGCATTGCAGAAAGCACACATGACAAAAAATATATCCTTTCTATTTCTTCAAAAAATTTTACATCATTCAAAATGTTCGGCGGACGGCAATCTTGCGTCCGCCACTTTTTACAAGTAAAATTACAAAATGTATACATATGCATTGATCATCAGTCAGTCCGCTGTCTCTTCTCAGCAGGTGCAGGGCTGTCACCAATGATGTCGACATCTGGAGAGTAGCCCCCCGAGCTGCTCCCACTGCTACCTGACCCTGAACTAGTGGCGGACCCGCTATGCGAGCTGCCAGTATCAGAGGAAGAAGCAGAAGAGCCGGACTCGGCGGACAGACCCTCTCCTCGCCGGCTTGATTCGGCATTGTCCGCAGGGACTTGCTCTTCACCTTGAGAGCCTCCGTCTTCTTCTTCGTCTTCATCATCTTCCTCGACAACCTCTTTTCCTTTTTTGGCTCTTTCCATCGCCGCGACCTGAGGGGCCAGCTCAGGAAAGATCTCCAGGAAGGGGACGCCGCTCACTCCTTCCTTCATGAGGCCGTCGCAGGCAAGCCGCTCGACAGCAACCTCAACTGTCTCCATCACAAAAGGGAGCGTGGCAGCCCGGAATTTAGTGTTCTCCAAATCATAGGCGACCTGCAAAAGCAAGATTGCAAACTCAGACAGATCGCGGCGAATAGCAAATCCAGATCGCGGCGAATTCAACTCACCGCCAGCTCCTCTCTTTGCCGGGCATTCCTTTCTCCCAGCCGCGCGTTCCTTTCCCTCAGCGCTTCATTATCTTTCTGAAGCTGTTCATTTTTCCTCAACATGTCTCTGGCCAGTGTGGCAACATAATGATTTGTCACCGCGCTGTTCGCAGAGGCCTGAGAGGCCAGCAGAGGGAGGTCGGCGGCGGGCACCTTCTTCAGTTCGCTCAAGTTGCGCTTTCCGTAGAGAGTGGAGAGCGCAACATGGGCATGGCGCGTTATCCGCGGACTCCTCCACGAGGGAAGTGCGGTGGATAAGCGGACATGCTTCTCCTTGCTGTGCCAATGGACCATAGGGTTCCCCCTAAGGTCCCTCTGGCTGATGCCATAGCCGGACATGGAGAAGCTTTCGGAGGAGGAGTAGTCCGCAGCGACATCCCCTTCCTCCTTCCTCTTCTTTGCAACCGCTTCTTTCTTCTCCTTTTGTGTAGGAACAAAGCCGCTTGGCGTCTGCGGCAGGTTGGCGTGCACCGCCAAGGTCGCTGCAAAAAGAGAACCGGTTAAAAAGCATGGTGGCGGCGGATACAAAATCTGAGTCCGCTAATACTTACTGTCCTCAGGCGTGACGTCCGCTAAGCTCGCCAGCAGCGGAAGGTAGTGCTCAATATCAAGCCTGGCGTTGGCCAGGAACTCGACAATTGCGGACTCCATTTCGTTCAACTGCACGTTTTTGAAAGCAGAGTCCGCGCGCACTTGCGGATAAGTGTGCGCGAACCCGAGGTCGCCCTCAAAGATTAAGAACCTTGAGGTCCAGTTGTGGATCTTGTTTGGAAGACCCACTACATTCATCCCCCTGCAATAAAAGTAAATTACGCCCTTGTAGGGGCGGCCTCCAGAGGCAGTTATAGAGCGGACAGAGAATATTTTTCAGAAAATATTCATTGAGAAGGCAATCCTTTCAGATCGCAGGTAAGAGAGGAAGCTGCAGATCGCAGCGACGGTATTCGGCGCGAGCTGGCCTGGGACCATCCCGTAGTGCTCGAAAATTGCGGCAAGCTCCCATAAGAGCGGGAACTTGAATCCGCTGTCGAAGTGATCAACTGGAATGGCGATCTGGGTCGCCGTCGAGAAGTTCAATCTTTCCTGGTGTGCGGGTAGGCGGACAAGAATGTTGGAGTCCGCCATCTTCCTCTCAACAAAAGCCGCCAGATCAGCCTCTTTCAAAGTGCATTTTCTGTGGTCGGCAGAGTGGAAGGCGACTGCAGCATCAGTACGCGCGGACACCATGTTACAGGCCGCAGGGTTTCGTTTACTTCAGGAATTTCCTACATAGAGAAAGCAGAAGGCACTATTTATAGATAAAATTTCTGACAGCTTTTTGGCCAGTCCGCGTAGGTCGCATATTCAATCCGCACAGTCCGCAAAAAATCAAAAAGCAGCCAAACAAAAAACGCGGATACAAAGACAAATTAACATTCCAAGGGAAATTCAGGGCCAAGTCGCGGGCGTCGCAGCTTCCTATCCGCTCAGGTCGCGTATTTTCCCACCTGCAGGTTAGCAAGAAGCGGACACAGCGCTAGTCCGCACAGTCCGCCACAAATCATGCCAAAGATAAAGCTACATAAGAATAGCGGACATATAATCTGGATCCGCACAGATCAAATAGAATTCAGTTCACAGCACAGCATCGTTTGAGTAATCATACAAACAATATACATTTAATCAGATAAGTTCAAGGAATTGCGGACTCAGCGATCCCTGTTGTCTGTCCGCGCCGGCTTTTCTGCTCTGTCCCTGCATAGATGAGCCGCCTGATCGCTTATCTGAAGAATTTCGCTATATACCCGGCAGAGATGGTGATGGATGACGTTTATAGTCCGGTGCATATGGGCGGCTTCCCGGTCAACTCGACTGAGAGGCACCACTGGCTCCGCTGCCGGCCTCGGCTCTTCATCCGCGGGCTGCTGGCCACCTGCCGGTGCCGCGATCTCAGGAGGAACGCGATCTGACGCCCGCGGCCTCTGCTCAGCGACCTCAGCAGTCCGCTTCTCCTTTCCATCACGAGCCGACGCCAAGTGCTTGCCTCTGTAGTATCGGACGTCATCCGCGAGCCTTTTCTTTTCCCTTTCAGACCTCTCCAGCGCCCGCGAGATGCTGGCGACCTGGTCTTTGAGGGCCTTCTCGCGTTCTGCGAACGCTTTCTCGCGCGCCGCGGACGCCCTCTCGCGCTCCGCCGCTTTCTCTAACTCTGCTTTGACACATTGCATTTCAGCTTCAAATTTCTTCTCTAACTCTTTTATCATACTCAGGCTGGGTGGCTCATCTTCCGCGGACTCCACATGTGAGACCGCGTCGGCTCCAGTGTTGGGTGTGATCACGATCTCGCCACTCTCTATGGAGCCCGGCAGCGACTTTCTACCTGCAACAAATAAAGTCAAACTTCGCATTCAAAGGCAGTTCGCGGCGGACTAAAAGAAAGGATAAAAGATCACTTTTAGATATAGCGGCAGCGAGTTTCCGACTATCAAAGATGATTGGCCGCCTTGCCCGCTCTGGGTCAAAGGCGCTTAACCGCTTTTTCCATTCACGGTGAACCCTTGCTCTTCTCTCGGCAGCCGCACTTGTTGAGACCACGATATCGTCCGTCTTGGTGATAATTTTGATCGGTCTTGACGTCCGCGGCGGCGACCTGTAAAGCCACTTGCGCTGAAAGTATTTGGGCGCCGGCTGAAGTTTACCTGACCGCATCAGCTCCGCCGCAATCCTCAGATCCTCAGCAGCTTTGTCCGCCGCGGCCTGCTTCGAGGCTGCCTCGACCGTGGCAACATGAGCAACGATTTGCTTCTTTTGTTCCTCTATCTTCTCCTTCAGCCTCTCCCTCTCCTCTTCCTCCGCAGCGGACAAGGAAGGGAGTTCGTCACCCTTATATCCAGCGGTCACTGCCTCATTCTGCTGCAGCATAACCAGCAAGGAGTCCTGGATTAAGTCAAGTTGATCGACGTCTATAGAATCAAATATCTCATCCGTGGAAAGACTCACCGTTGAGAGGGAATTCTCTCCCTGGATTTGGGCCTCCGGAGTAACCAGATCGCCGTCTGGAACTTCTTTGTCGCCCGGCCTGTGTTGTAAGTCCGCTTCCCCAGTCCGCTTGGAGATGTTCTTCTCCTTCATAGCGCGCAGCCTCCTCTCAACCCGCTCAGCGACGGTCTCTCCGTCTCTCTTCCTCTTCTTCCTCTTGGCGGTCTTCTCAGCAGCATCCGCGGCGGACCCCCCTAAATCAGGCTGGTCAGCGCGGACAGGTTCAGGATTCACAGCAGACAATGCCTTTGAGGGCGCGTTGTCCTCTACCTCAGTCCGCCGGTCTTCTTCGTCCAAGTCAACGATTTGCACCGAGGCATTGGGGGAAGATATGTCAGTCTCCATGTGTTCGCCAGTAGTGTCCGCCGAGGTCGCAGTCTTCTGAGAAGGGGCGGAGTCCGACAAGGTTGCCATCTTCTCACTCCTCAATGGCTCGGCGTCAACTATGGCATCCTTGCAAGCAGAAACATCGACGTGGCGGACTGCTTTCTCCGCAGGCTTCTCGTTCTGGGAATTTTCACCTGCGAGGCGGACAGGATCTTGTCTTGCCGGCCTCTTTGCAATTTTCTTGGTCTTCACTGGCGTTGACGGCTCCGAGTCGCCTTTGGCAGTGAAGCTAGAGAGGAATGTACCAAGTCTTGCCATGCCGGACTGGAAAGTGGAGACCGCAAGTGGTGAGTATCGCCCCGTGTCGATCAAGATTCTCAGCAGATCCAGACCCTCCAGCGGTATTTATAGCTTTGGCGGCATTTTCGAGGTTTGCGGACTCGGCGGTTAAAGAAACATTTTCGAAGTTTTTTCTGGAAACTTAAAAATGTGCGGGGATTATGTTAACCCCTCAGTCCGCAACATACTCCAAGTTCCCAAATCCCCCATTCAGCAGGCACGGACAGGAGTTGTCCGTCCGCCCAGTCCGGCACTGTCGCCAGTTGGGGGCCAAGGGTTGTACCCCAGCAGCGGACGCAAAGCCCAGTCCGCTCAGTCCGCCGGCGCGTTGGGCAAGTCTCCAGCGGCGGACGCAGTATCTCGTCCGCCCAGGCCGCCGGTCTCCAGTGGCCGCGCCCAGCAGCAGTGGAAGCTCCAGTTCGCGAGCCCTGTCCGCCCCTTCTGTGCGGACTGGCGTGTTCTTTCTTTTTGCTTCCCGTCACCGCTGCCCGGTTCTCCTGTACCCCGGGCAGCCGGTTATTTTAGCCCTGCCCGCTTGGGCAGGCCCCCTATCCTATAAATAGGGGGGAGGTGGTGCACTCAAGGCACGCTGACTCGGACCCAGGAGCCTACTTGTTACAGGCTGCGGACTCGAATCCTGTGCCTTGCGGACTCCCCCTTGCTCTACTTCCCTCAGTCTTTTCTTTTCACTTGTAACCCACTTCTTCTTCAATCAAGGGAAAGCCCGTCGCAAGAGAGGCATTCAGGCCGCGACGGGCGAAGTCTGTTGTTGCCGTGGTTCACGGCCCTGCTCCTCTTTCAGCTCTCATCCGCTTAGTAGATCGCTGCTCGCAGACTCCCTTTTTTCCCGTGTTCGAACAGTTAGCTGGTTGTGCCCGACTCCCTGTCTGTTTTCGTGCATCAACACCGTATTTTGGAAAATTGCAGAAGGAGTTTATGTACAAGGCACATTTACCAAGTACTCAATCCACCCAAGGAGCACAAAAATTTTTAAAGACATGGGTATATTGTTTTGGTGGTCAGGGTTGAAAAAGGACATAGCACTTTATGCGGCGAAGTGCAAAACTTGCGCCCTAGTGAAGGCTGAATGTGAAAAACTTGGCGGTTTCCTGAAGTTGTTACCAATACCGAAATGAAAGTTTGATGATATATCGATGGATTTTGTGGATGGTTTGTCGAGATCGCAATGTTGGAATGACTCCATTTGGGTGATCGTGGATCGATTGATAAAAGTAGCACACTTCAATCCGAATTGAAGGGATGATTTTGTGCAAACGTTAGCTAAACTTTATGTTGAGCAGATCATACGATTGCATGATGTGACCCGTAGCATCGTTAGTGTTACAGAATAGAGACCGGGCAGTCTGGCGACTTTGAGATCGGACGACCGGGCGGTCTCCTTGGCGGCTTGTCATCTCCCTATGGTGGTTGCCGGGCGGTTAGCCTATTCGTCTAACCGCGCGGCCTTATCGGCTTGTATTTATGTTTAACCGCCTGTACATGTAATTATTTAGTCCCACATTGTTTTATTGTAATCTCTCTCATCTCCCCCATTCTATAAAAGGGAGGCTATACCATGTAATACACAACTTTTTTTGATAATAAATATTTCTATTATTCCAATTTTTCGCTTCTCTTTTTTTATTCGCACATGATATCAGAGGAACGATCTTTTCCGCATGATTCGGTGCCTTCTCCTGTCCGTGCGAATTTTTCTCATTCTTGTCATCTGTTCGTGTGGCCTCTCCTCCCTTCTCTTCTTAGTCGCTTCTCTTTGTGTGCCCGACCCTCTTCTCGCTCTCTCTCGCCGCGGCTTGTTTACGTGGTTTCTCTGTCTCCTGTTCGCGCGGTCTTCTTTCTTTTCGCTCGACTTCTTCCTTTGTTTCTGTTGTGGCCTCTCTTGTCCGCTGCGGCCTTCTACCCTGTCTCTGTGACCTGCTGTTCTCTATGCTTCTCTCTACCCACGTGGCTTCTTTTTCATGGCTCTTTCCTGCTCTTCTACCACCACCTCTACTCCTGTGGCCAATCCGCCTCCTCCTCCCATTCTTTCTGGGAATCTTGGCACCATCTCCAAACTTGTCAGTTCCAACTACCCGGATTGGAGTGTCTCCTTCACCTTCCTTCTTCGCTTACAACACAAATGCCACCACCTCACCGATGACCCTCCTCCTCCCACTTTCTCTTAGTTTGATGACAGGGATGCTAGCGACGCACTTATGCGCACTTGGCTAGCCAACAGTCTTTCTGATGAATGTATTCCCGTCATCTATCATGATGAGATGATCAAGAAGGCTTGGCTTCATCTTGCTTCTTTGTAATCAAAGGGGGCTCAGATGTCCCGCATCTATACTTTGTATGCGGACCTCTTTTCCTATCATTCCACGTCTCCTGCTGCCGCTGATCAATAGGTTCAGGCTCTTGGGGCCGAGATTCTTCAACATCGCCCCTTCTCTGCGAATTTGGCCGAACAGCACAAGCACTTTCAGGAACTTCTTGTTGTTCGCTATCTTCTGCCGCTCCCTGAGTCCTCGACATGATCCACCAACAAATCTTGGGTGAGGCGGACTCTCCCACCTTGGATACAACTACTGCACGCATTGTCACAGTTACCTCTCAACTTCAGCGTCCATTTCTGTCTTCCCCTCCTCCCAACAACTATGCTCACCAGACTCAATATAGTGGCTCTAGCAGTCGTAACCACCATTCCGATGGGTGTAGCTCTTCATGCTTACTCTGCCCTCATTGTGGCCGCACCGGGCATTGATGCGTTGGACGACAAGTTTACCGGTCTCACAAGTAATATAAAATGGGTGAATTTCGGCAATTATCGATCTCTTCAAGGAACACAACAAGGTGGAGTTAATTTCGAGGAGGACTTGAGATTGAAGTCCTTAGATCAGAGTTAACTAAGGGGGGTTTTGATAGTAGCAGAAAAATAAAGTAAAACACTAACAGCTACTCCTATACCACGCAGCTATGCGATGCTTTGCTAGGCGGGATTGAAGACTAAACGGGCCGCTATGACTAAATCGCTAGGCGGATGGACAAGTAGGCTTGAAAGAACTAGTGCCTAAACACGTAGAGGGGGGGGGGGGGGTGAATAGGTGCACTTAATCTTTTTAACTTTTAATTCAGAAACACTGAATTATTAGACCTATTTATGCAATTCTCTACAGCAATTCAGCACAGATAACACAGTAATCACAGAATTAATCACACACAGAGTACACACAGATTTTATAGTGGTTCCCCAAGGTCTGGGTACATCCACTTTCCCCCTTCGCCTATCTGGTAGTGTACTAGATTCGGCCTAACTTCTCCACTTCTCATCAGATCCTCAGATCTTACAACTCAGAACCCCAAATAGGTTCCTACAACTCAGAGTGATCCCACTCCTACAACTCAGACACAAAAGCCCTACCACTCAGTCTTCAACAAGACCTACACTCAGGCACAACAGCCCTACCTCAGCCTTCAACAAGGCCTACACTCAGAGAAATGATTCTCCTACACTCAGGCTCACAGGCCCTACCTCAGCCTTTATAGATTTAGGCTTACAACTCAGATCTATACAAGATTCTACAGAAATTAGAAAATACAAAATATATAACCATAACTCTGATAGAGAGAGATGAGTTGACTGGCTTCTTGATGAGTTCTTGGAAGAACTTGACTGAGATCAACCTCCCTTGGCTTTCTTCAAAGCTTCTTGAATTAGAATATAGTAGGGTTGAATCTCCTGAAGATGATCTTTAATCAACTTCTGTCTTGAGATTCAGATCTCAATCTGAATCTAACTTAGCAGCCCGGTTCAACAACTGCACTTCTTAGAAGGAGCTCTCTCTCTCCAACTTCTTAGATCTTCACTTGAAGGTCTTCTTCTTGTTGTGTTGTTTTTTCACTTCATTGATTGCTTCACTTTTTTGTTGAAGGAATAAGCCTTTATATAAGCTTTCTTCATGGTGACCGGCTGATCCGATTTCTAACAACCTTCTGTTGGCTTTGACAGTTGCAGTTGACCGGTTGAAATGGCAGCTATCAAGTCATCCAGTCACTTCTTGAAATCTCTGTCACTGTCTGAAAGTGTCGAGACAGATAGTCTTTATGTGTCGACACAAAAAGACTAAGTGTCGACACAAGTAGACTAAGTGTCGACACTAGCCTTCATGGTGTCGACACAACTCCTTGTGTTGTTGAAATAGCTTCTCGACACTGCTTCTTCAGAATGTGTCGACACTGATCCTGTGTGTCGACACAAGTCTTCTTCTTTAATACTTAGTTGAATTCTGCTAAGTGTCGACACAACTCCTTTGTGTCGACACATCTTCTTTGTGTTGAAACTCGCTAATTGTCGACACATCTTCTTTTTGTCGACACATGCCTTCTGTTTTGAAACTTTTGTTGAGTGTCGACACATCTCCTTTGTGTCGCCACATTCTTCATGTGTTGAGACTTTGCTGAGTGTCGACACATCTCCTTTGTGTCGACACTTGTACTTAAACTTGTTGAAGTTTGCTGGGTGTCGACATAGCCTCCTAGTGTCGACACATGTACTTGAACTTTGTTGAAGTTTTGCTGAGTGTCGACACAGCCTCCTAGTGTCGACACATGTACTTGAACTTTGTTGAAGTTTTGCTGAGTGTCGACATAGCCTCCTAGTGCCGACACATGTACTTGAACTTTGTTGAAGTTTTGCTGAGTGTCGACACAGCCTCCTAGTGTCGACACATTTGCTGTCGACAAAGTTTCTCTGAGTGTCGACACTGCTTCTAAGTGTCGACACTGATTATGTAGACATTTCTTCATTGTGTGTTGACACTGCTTGTATGTGTCGACACTTTCCCTCTGGTGTCGACTCTGCCTTCCTGGTGTCGACACAATTACTCCAAGTGTCGACACAACTTCTCTGGGTGTCGACACAAGCCTTCTTAAGTGTCGACACTTTTCTTTTAGGTGTCGACACATGGACTTAGAAACTTTTCCTGCAAACCTGCAGTTACTTAACCTGCACAAATAAACTCAAAGTACATCAAATACACCTTGATGTATATCATTGAGTAGGGTGAGGTTTCTTCAAATCAGGTACATATATTCCAATGTACCCAACAATCTCCCCCTATTTGGAGAAGTCATAACCCTTAGTCAATGATATACACCATACATAACAAATTCTCAGTATGATGTAAAATAGTAATATATGACAGGGTAAATACTTAAACATGTATGAACAGAACATGTATAGACAATTATCTCAGAACAATTAATGTATATAGATTGAACATATAACATTGTTCTTACAAATTCCAACATTTTAATTAAGCAAAAGTTTACAGAGAGTTTAATACAAATGATTGCAAATTGTAAACTTAAGAAAATGTTATCCTATGGCTGCTCTGGTTCCTTGATTACAATCCCCTTTCCAGATTGAATATTTGCTTAAACTAGAGCTTCATTGTCATCAGCAGCAGCATGCTTCTTCCCTTTAAGATCTTTCTTTTTCAGCTCTTCAGCCTTTATCTTCTGCCTTTCAAAATAGTGATAAGGCTTAGGGAAATACTTGCTAGGCTCCTATGCATTAGGAGGTAGCTTTCCCAGTTTAGCATTCCTTCTATGTTGTACTATGGCCTCTTGCCTATTCTCATGTTTTCTCCACTCCAGGTCAGAATACCACTTGCCTCTATCCAGGAAATTGTTCTTAACAGCCTTCCAAGCAATCAATATGATATTCCTGGATGTGGGGCTCCATTGTTCAAAATATGGCCTTAATTCAGCTTGCTCTCTGAATCTTTTCTTAGATAATTGTGTTGATGCACGAAAACGGACAGGGAGTCGGGCACCACTAGCTAACGGTTCGAACACCGGGGAATAGGGGAGGAAAGGAGAAGACTGTCAACCAATCGGTTACTAGAGGTCGCGGCTAAAGGACCGGAAAAGGGGGCCGCTGGCAGCGGCAACAGCAGAGTTCGCCCGCCGCGGCTTAAATGCCACTCTTGCGGCGGGCTTTCCTTTACTTAAAAATGAGAAACAGTTACAACGAGTAAAAGAAGAAGCCGGCCGGACTACAAGCCGCAATACACTAGACTTGAGACCGCAGCTCTTAACAGGCGAGCTACTGGATCCCAGTCAGCGTGTCTTGGGGAGTGCACCCTCCCCCTATTTATAGGCTCGGGGGCCTGCCCAAACGGGCAGGGCTAAAATTACCGGCTGCCCGGGGTACAGGAGAACCGGGCAGAGGTGAGGGGAAGCAAAAGAGAGAGAAAAAAGAAAGGAGGGAAGCCGCGCGGCCTGGCGGATTCCTCCTGGCGAGCTGACGGCTGGGTCCTTGGGCCTTGTCGCTGAGCAGGGTCGGCGTTGGCAGCGGCCTGACATGGAGACCGCCCGGCTTGGGAGGCTTGGCGGCTTGAGTAGGCAGGTCGCCCGGTCTGGAAAGTTGCGCGGACAGGTCGCGGATTCCGGGCTTATCACAATCCCCCCACATTTTTAAGTTTCCAAGAAACTTCGAAAATGTAGAACTAAGCCGGAGACCGCGACCGCCTCATCGTCGTCTATAAAATCCCCTGACCCTTGACATTCTTCAGGATTCCTGCCAAACCACGGGTCGCTACTCGCCACTTGCGGTTAGAATTTTGCAAGCCGACGCGATTTCTCTAGCGATGGATGTGATGTCATCATTGTTAGCCCGCAACAAGAAACTGCCAGAAACGAAGCAGAGCCGGAGCGAGAACTCGAATGATTCTGCCCGTCAGACTACCAAGAAGATTGGGAAGCCGGAGACATCAGCGGCTTCTGGAGCTGAAAAGAGGCCGACAGAGATCGTCGGCGGACCATCGCAGGCCGCAGTAGATCCCAAAGCGGTTTCGAAGGCTGCTCCACTGCAAACCGGAATTGCCAAATCCTTCGACCTGACTTTCTCTCCATCAGGAGAACCACTCCTAAAAATCGGTGGGACGGAGGAGAAGAGTGTTGAATCTAGGAAACCGTCCGAATTGCCGGGCAAGGTCGACTTAATCGTTGTGGATGACAACGAGCCGGAGAAGGCGCGGGAACCCGAGCGGACTTTGGTTGAACAGCACAAGCGGACTGAAAAGATGTTCGGCTCCCTGAAACGGCGGAAAGAAAGGAGCGAAACCCTTGAAGAAAGGATGAAGAGGAAGATGAGGAAGCTGCATGCCAGAAACCGGAACATTTCCGAAAAGACCGGCGCGGACAGTCTGCAACACAGGCCGCACGAGAAGGAGGTACCCGAGAACCCGCCCACACCGGCTTACAAGCCGAGCGAACTGGAGAGTACACCTGCGGTTAGCGATTCGCTGAGCGAGCTCCTGAAGGGCATGGAGACTCTCCAGCAGCAAGACGCGCTATTGTCGACACCAGCGGCCTCTGAGGAGGTTGACCGCCCCGACATCCAGGTTATCGGGGAGAAGCCTGGAGAACCGGCTTCCGCGGCTTCTGAAGGAGCTGAGAAACTGAAGCTTTGCGAGAAGATGGAGGAGATGAAGAAGTTGATCGCCGATAAGCCGGTGGTGACCGCACTTCCATTGCTGCAAGGTAAACACCGGGATGTTAGGCGAATTATTAAATTCTACAAGTCGCGGTCAAGGAAGAAGGGGGCGAATATTATATTAAATCCGCCGGCCAGCTTTTTCCTGACCACGGCTCAATTAAAAAGCCGAGCTAAGGAAACCGAGCGGCTATGGAAAGAAAAGCTGAAGAGGATAGATCCTGAGCGGCTCAGGCGGCCAGTGATTAAAATCCATACCGCGGCCTCTAGAGGAGATAAACATCAAACCGGCGGTCTTATCCTACCGATTTCCTTACTAGAAGGTCGCAACAATCCGGCTGAACCTGACTGCGGTTTTTCTTCTGTAGGTGTACCGGAGACCGCGATGAAACCGGGCGACTTGACCTCGTTTATATCTATGTTGCCTCCGCCAAGTGTTCGCCAGAAGGAGATGGCCGACTTCCAGAAGGAGGTCGGCTCGCTGCAGGCAGCTTTGAATGCGGCCACCGAAACTCTGCGGATGAAGGACGAAGAGAAGCGGGTTGCCCAGGTGGCCGCGGAAAAAAGGATCCAAGAGTTGCAAACCACCCTGGAGCAAGAGACCACAAGGTTGCAAACTGCGCTTGAGCAGGAGACCGCGAGGATGAAGACTGCGATGGAACAAGAGACTGCTAGGCTCCAGACCGCGATGAAGGAAGAGACCGCCAGGCTCCAGACCGCGAGGAAGGAAGAGACCGCCAGGCTCCAGACCGTGAGGAAGGAAGAGACCGCCAGGCTCCAGACCGCGATGGAAACCGCTGAGGCGAAGAATGCTGAGATGCAGGTCGCCTTGGAGCAGGAAAGGGCGGAGAAGTACTTGCTGATGGCCGCGTGGCTGGAAGGAGACAGAGAAGAGATCCCACATGCTGAAGGCGGCGAGAACCAAGACCTGCCGGCGGAGACCGGCGGAGAACAGCGGCCTGCACTACCAACTCCTGCAGAGTTGCCGGGTACTAGTCGCCCGGCCTCTAGCGAGACTTCGCATCCGCCGGTGGCCGCGGCGCCTAACCAGGCCGCAGTTCCAAGCGGTCTGGGAGTCCAGGCAATCCCCATGATACCGTTTGCGAGAGTAGAGCGCGACGCTGCGCGAGTTCATCGGTCTCTGCATGCGCTTCATAATCTGGTTAGCCAGGTGTACGTTGCGATTGTGCAGACCGGTGAGCAGGTCGGGCACATAGGACGAGATAGGCCGGAAGATGACAAACGATCCTGAGCGACTTGAGAGAACTAAGTCGCGCGGACATTCGCAAATTATGTTGTAATATATATTTTTTCTCTGGATGTTGGACAATTTGATTGCTGTAAACTATTGTATTCTATTATGATGCGAACTGAATGCGGCTTATGCGGCTTGAATTTATAATCCACATGTCTGCTGCTTTGTTCTGAAAAATTTAAAGTTTTGGATAGTAGCCGCGCGGTCTGGCGAACAGAACGCCGGCTTGAATACTTGATATCCACATGATTCGTCATAGAATTTTTCTAAGTGCAGGAATATAGCCGTGCGGACTGACGGACTAGACGACGGCTTGATCATTAAGCTGATCTGCACTTCGAGCGGACTTAGGCCGCGCGGTCTGGCGACTAGCCGCGATTTGACGTTGGGCACTGTAGCTTCACGGATTTTCTATAAATAGAGCAGATCCCGTAGATTTCATCACAAATCAAGAAGGATGCGGGCTAAGTCCAAGTCGTTGCGGTCTGACAAGGCCACTGCAGTTAGGACAGACGCGGCCTCCGCTTTCCACTCAGCTGACCACAAAGAATGCCGGCTTACAAAAGCCGAGCTGGATGACTTTGTCGAGAAACACATGCAAGGAAGTCCGTTGATCGCGCGGCTTCCCCGACAGGATGAGCGGATCAACTCCTCCAATGCAAATCAGATCGCGGTCCCCATCGACCACTTCGACTGCGGCTTCAGCTTCCCGGTCATGCTAGAGGCCGTAGCGGTCTTCGACCACTACGGGGTTATGCCCGGACAACTTCCCCCAAACTCGATAGCCGCCATTTACAGCTTCATCTCCTACCTCAGGTCGGAAAGAATCCGCTTCTCTATGAGGCTCTTCAGAGAATGCTTCTCCGTGCGGTCTATCCCGGACTCCGGGACAAAGATCTTCCGGGGGCACCTCTACTTCGGTTGCAGAGGGCTGAAGATAGTCAACTTGGCCAACAAGATCGCGAACTGGCCGCAGCGGTTTCTCATCTTCGAAGGAAACCTGGGGTTGCTGCCGGTCGACCCCAAAATCCGCGAAGAAGCCGCCTTCGGCAGCAGCGGCTTGGATGGCATGGAGAAGGAGATCTACGACTTCTTCAAAGGCGAGCGGCTTGATGTAAACTACTACATCCCGTTATTGCCGTCGCTAGTTGGAATTGAGGCGGAAGACAGTAAGCTCCAAACCGGCCGAACTGCATTCTTAGCCGCACGGCCTGATAACTAACTTTGCCTCTACCTTTGCAGCTGCTGTGGCGGTCCCGCTGAACAAGCCGCAGACTCCGGGCTGCTTGACCCTCACTCAAAGAGAGAAGAGGGCGAAGCGGGCCAAGCCGGCGCGAGTTGCGGAGGAGGAAGAGTCGGACTCCTCTGGAGAGTTCATACTGCAAGGAACCGGCAGCAGCTTGAAGGATGTCCACGGTGATCCGGCCTTGCGGTGGAGTCCGGACGGCAAGTCGGTGACGATCTCCACCGCCCTACCCTACTGGGGAGCAGAAGAAGTAAGCCGCCACGCGAGCGCGGTTGGCGGCGCGCTGTACGGCAAGCGCAACTTGAAGGCGATGCGGCGAGTTCCACCAGACGACCTGCCGCGGCTAGCCGCGCAAGTCGGCGCGAGGAGCTTCGTGGCAAGTCACTTCATGGGCCTTGCCTACAAGCAACTGATGAAGGAGAACAGCGGCCTGAAGACACAGTTAGGCGAACAATAAGAAGAGAACATGCGGCTTAAGGAAAAGGAGGCGGTAAGTCATTACCAATACTCGTGTGGTTAGCATTATGTAACCGCGCGACCTTACCTCTACTTTTGCTTTGCAGGAAATGTATAACCCGGCCAATCCCATCTTCCAAGACCAAGTCTTCCCCCAACTCGTCCAAGGGATTGATGGAGCGCTTAACCGCCTCCGGGACCTTGGCGGCTTGGCCACCGGCTTCACCGACTTTACATGCGCCGACATCTACCCCTCCCTGAAAGAGCAGGTGGCCGACATCTATAGGTCGATCAAGGGCAAGGCCAAGGTCGGGGAAGAAGTCGGCGAGGTGGTCGGAGACGCCGTGGAAGAGGTCGGCCAGGGAAGCCGGAGTGCGCGCACATCGCCTGAGTTCGGCGACCAAGAATCAGAGACCGCGCGGCCAGACTCGACAACTTCTGGCAGTTCAGCGAGCTCCGCAACTAGCAGCGGATACTCTCTATCATCCGTCGACATTGGCGACGACAGTGATTTGGATTCTCCTGCGACTAAGAAGCTCAAACCGGGCGATTAGAAAATCTATAACTTGTTATTGTATTTTGAACTTTTTGATATCGGCGGTATTGTTTTTGTAACCGCGCGATTAATATTTTGTAATACTTAATGAAATAGAAATGAAGGCAATTTTACCTTTCTTTTTGTTACATCTCACTTTTCTTACTTGACTAAGTCCGCGCGGTCTCAGTTTAGCTTCCGATTTAAAATATAAGTATGTAAACCGGCTGAGTTTGCGCTGCGACTTCAACAAAGCTATCCGCAAGAGAGAGATATTTTCTTGCGGTTTATACCGGAGTGCACGTCGACGATAAGCCGAGCGGCTAATAACTTAAACTGCAATTTTCCTTGATGAATTATTCAACGTTATCTGCTGGAAGAGCTGAATTGCCGCGGTTGCTCATACATAAACCGTGACCGCTAAGCCGCGCGGCCACCTGTCGCAGTCGGCAGACATCCATAACATTGAAATATTAGATTGCGGCTAGGGCGAACTCTGAAACGAATTGCCCATTTGATTAAAGGAACAAGAATAGAGAAACAAGCTTCGGCTTCCGATAATACAGGCCGATATAGGCATATGGAAGCCGGGAATTTTTGTGACGATAGTTCGCTGATTAGCTAATATAATTAATACCATAAGTCGGCAGATCAAAGCCAGGAATTAAGTGCCAGACGCAGGTCGAGCGACTTCCTTTCCATATGAATAACAAACCAGCAATTGATATATTTGAGCCAAATAAGATACTGAATAGCGGATAGGCGGACGTAAGTCGGCCGAGTTCCCAAATATATTAATGATAATCCGGCAGGTAGGAACAGGAAAGTTAAAAAACTTAAGCCGGAATATGAAACCGGGCGGCTTGTGTAATTAATTATACAACCTGCACAGGCCGCTTAGTAAAACCGCGAGATAGCGGATAGGCGCGTGTTGTCCTGCAAAAATAGGTGAAGACATGCACTTATGTGTCAATGTGGGCAGGTGTGTGTGGCATTGCTTTCCACACAAAGAACATATAAGCGGGATCGAAATTCTTAAAATCCATGACCGATGTCAAGCGGGACAAGTACGCAACGTCTGCGACTGAAGTCAAGCAGGACAAGTACGCAATGTATGCGACGAAGGTCAAGCGGGACAAGTACGTAATGCCTGTCTGTGACTGAAGTCATGCGTGACGGGTACGCAATGTCTGCGACTGAAGGCCAAGCGGAAAACCCACTACACATATGCGACTGAAGTCAAGCGGGATGTGGAGGGCTTAAGAATTCGAAAGGGGCTCTTGCCCCTACATGCATGCATATTGGCATAAAGAGTAAAGCTAAAAATAAGCTTCAAATGAAAAAGTAACATTTGCATGATGTTAAGGAAGTGACAAAGGATATATATCTGTAGTTTTATCATGCCTCATTAATACCGATTGTGAAGGAGATGTTATGTACTATTCTGAACATAAGCACTTTTCTTTATAGAAAGAAAGAGGAATCACTGCTTGAATTATTGAGCAAGAAATGGAAGATTGCCTTAGAGAGTTACTAAATAACATATTCTTGCAGCTTTCCAGCTCTTACAAGTTGATTAGCCAATTCCCTGAGAGCTATGCAATCTTTTGCTAGATGACCAATATCTTTATGATACTTGCAAAAAGTTGCTCGTGCCGATACTTGATTTTGGATTTCATACGCCGAGGCTTCTTGAACTCAGGCATTCCCTGAATGATTATCAAAAGATCTTCCATAGGAATTTTGAACTTAACATACTTACCTGGACCTTTTTCATACTTTGGAGTTTTATCCTGGAGAATATAAGGAGACTTGCAATATTCAACTTGCAAAACATCTTATGAGGAAATAGATTGCTGTTGACCAGAAGTCCCTTGAGATTGTTTAGCCATTTGATTCAGAAACGAAACATAACCTTTATTTGCCTCTTCGCCCATTATGAATGTATTAACTATATCAATAAGATCTCCATAGCTTTTGGGATACTTTGTGGTGAGCTTGAATTTCAATGGGCCTTCTTGAAGTGCATTTATGAAAGCATACAAGTAATAGTCTTGATGGACGCTACAAATATCTAAAACCTCCTTTTGAAACCGATCAACAAAATCTGGATTAGACTCGTCAATTCCTTGCTTGATTCGGAAGAGAGCTCCAACGTCTCTTTTCCGCTTCCTGTAAATAGCGAATCTAGAAATAAATTGACTTCGAAGATCCTTAAAGCTGGTTACTGATCGAGGTGGGAGGCTATAAAACCATTCTCTTGCAACATTGCCAAAAGATATAACGAAGAGTTTGCGTTTTACTCCATTTGACACTTTTCTCAGTGAAATAGCTGATTCAAAAGCTTGCAAATGAGAAAACGGATCATCACCTCCAGAATACTCCGGGAGACGCGGTACTCTAAAGTTATCGGAGACAGTATCCCACCGAATACGATTAATGAATGGAGAAGGGGCCTCTTCTTCTTCCTCACAAAGAGGTTCATTTGCAACAGATTCTAGGCCACGCTCAACACTGTTTGCAAAAATTTCTCTATAAGGGTCCACAACCTCACTATTAAAATACGAGCAATCCTGCACTTCTGAGAGATCTGTAGTCACTGAGATGCGGCTTGATCTATCCTGACCCTTTGCAGGATTCATCTTGAAAAGAGAGAAATAGCCGAACTTTTTCAAGAGACCGCTGAACAGCGGCGGCTTAACGCGGCGGCTATACGATACTGCAAACCAATATGAAGACCGGCTGAAAAGAGAGCGGATAGAATGCCAGGTTCCACAGTGTTGGAGGCGGGCTGAAAACCTTAGCCGGCTAAGTTGCGGCTTGCTCGACAGGCCGTCGAACTCTAGAGGATAGAGCGGTCTAATTAGCTAGACCGCTGATTTCATCGATTAGTCGAGATCTGAAGGCCGCGTGTTAACTGTTGATGCACAAAAACGGACAGGGAGTCGGGCACCACTAGCTAACGTTTCGAACACCGGGGAATAGGGGAGGAAAGGAGAAGACTGTCGACCAATCGGTTACTAGCGGTCGCGGCTAAAGGACCGGAAAAGGGGGCCGATGGCAGCGGCAACAGCAGAGTTCGCCCGCCGCGGCTTAAATGCCACTCTTGCGGCGGGCTTTCCTTTACTTAAAAATGAGAAACAGTTACAACGAGTAAAAGAAGAAGCCGGCCGGACTACAAGCCGCAATACACTAGACTTGAGACCGCAGCTCTTAACAGTCGAGCTACTGGATCCCAGTCAGCGTGTCTTGGGGAGTGCACCCTCCCCCTATTTATAGGCTCGGGGGCCTGCCCAAACGGGCAGGGCTAAAATTACCGGCTGCCCGGGGTACAGGAGAACCGGGCAGAGGTGAGGGGAAGCAAAAGAGAGAGAAAAAAGAAAGGAGGGAAGCCGCGCGGCCTGGCGGATTCCTCCTGGCGAGCTGACGGCTGGGTCCTTGGGCCTTGTCGCTGAGCAGGGTCGGCGTTGGCACCGGCCTGACATGGAGACCGCCCGGCTTGGGAGGCTTGGCGGCTTGAGTAGGCAGGCCGCCCGGTCTAGAAAGCTGCGCGGACAGGTCGCGGATTCCGGGCTTATCAAATTGGGCCTCTTGTTCTTTTAACAAAGCCTCTTGTTCTTTTACTATTGCCTCTGTCACAGGCTGGACAACTTTCTCAAGAATTATATTCTGATTACCCTCAGGAGGACTATACATAGACTGTACCTCCTGATGTATCATGTCAAAATCTGTAGGAGTATATATCACTTGAGCCACTTCAGCTTGCTCTCCTCCAAAGTATGCAGGATTTATTCCAGACTCTGCCACATTTTCATCATCACATAAAGGTGGATATCCAAGGGTGGCTCTGATGGAATTTGAAATCCATTTGGCATGATCAGAGCCTGCCTTGACTAGTACCCTCTCCCCCTTTATGACTTCTCTCTCTATGTGATCTCTAAGATCATCTTTTTGGAATCTTATCTGGGCATTCAAATAGTTGAATCCATCTTTATAGAAAGGTTTTAACTTTTGTAGCCTGTCAGTAATAACCTTTTGAGAATCTGCAATAGCAGTGTGAACTGCAAGTAGGCTTTCTTGGAGTTGCTTATCAAACTCAGCTTTGGCAGCAGCACTGTGTGCAGTCTGGGCAGTAGCTATATTCTACATTTCAGTGACTATGACATTATGAGAAGCAGTCAGATTATCATTCATTCTCAGCTGATTCTCTAGGACATAGCCTTGTTTTTGTGCTAGGTCATCAAGTTGTGTCTTTAGCTTCTCTTGATGTGTAGCCAGATAGACCACTACATTGCCTCCTTTATGGAAACAATCAGTCATTTCTTTCTTGTTGAGATTTACTTCAAATCTGAATGATTTGATGTCTTGTGCCAGATCAAATTGTAGAGATTTATACCCTTCATCCATATATTTTTCTAGAGCTTGCCTTTTCTCATCCAGCTTAATCTGCAAAGCCACCATCAGTGAACTATAATCAGTAGATGGGCCAGACTGTGGAGCAATGGTCTGTAGTGCTTTCTTGTAGTTCTGGCTCCTTCTTTTGAAGACCTGAAACTTCCTCTTCTTGGCTCTAGCAGCTTCTTCATCTTCTGATGCAGAAGTGCTGACTATGTCCACTCTATCCTTAGGACTAGGAGGTAACTCCTTCTCAGTCCTTGAGAGCCCTGCAGCATCTATTGGCTCCTCAGTCTCCTTGCTTGCAGTTTCCTCTACAATCTCCACATGCTCCCCCTCAATATTGACCTTCTCCCCCTCAGCAGCAGCTTTCTCTCTCTCAAAATCAGTTTGTACAAGATCAGGGAATAGTTTTTCTAATGTAAATTCCTGTTGAGGAAGGGCTGGAGAATCTGTGATCTCGTCAACCACTTTATCAGCAACAGATGTGTCCTCCATGACAACATCTTGTGTTTGAGGTTGTATATGTGTTTGCTGATGAACATCAGGTAATGAATCAGTCAAAACTTCATCCTCAATAGTGAAATCTAATTGATTAATTTCAGTGATTAGCTCTAGAATGGTGTGGGTAGCCCTTTCACTCTCTAGTGGAGTTGGCTCTTCCACAAGTAGAGGCTCCCCCTGGAGTGGATCCAGGTGAATTGGGCTAGCTGGTGGTAGCTCCCCCTGCCTCTGTGCATCTTCTAGTCTTCCTGGAGAATGTTCAGCATTTCTCCCCTGTTCATCATCAGAACTAAACACCACTTGCTCTTCAGAGCTGCTAGAGGATTCTTGAGCCATAATGGCTGTCTTCTTCTTCTTCTTCTGAGGTGTGTCCTTTATTGGAGTTGGCATTTCTTTTATCAATACTCTATCCCACCTAGAGAAAATTCCTAAATCCATTCTCCTTATGTGGTTTATCTTGGAACCTGCAGCTTGGTTCATCACATCAGGAATACTTCCAGCTAGGTATAGACTCAGAATTCTACCCAGATTGGGCTTCTTCAGGCTCTCTTTTATCTTATCAAACAGAACTACTGACCAGTCAGTCTTAAGTTTGAAGATAATCTTTGTCATCAAACTGAACATATAAGCTGAAATTCTCTCATGTCCTCCAGGCTTGCTCAGAATTACCTTGCCAACTATTTCAGACAGAAACTTTCCTTGGATGTTCATCCCTTTTCTATTGAAAACTGATCCAATTTTCTGGTTTCAATCCAGTCCACACCATCTCAATGCCTCTCTAGTCTTAGAAACAAATACATCTGCTTCCTCTTTTGTTCTTGGTAATTGAAGTACCTTCCTTAGACTTTTCTGTGTGACCTTGACTTTGGTTCCATGAACTCTGAACTTAATCTTGAGTCCAGTATCATCAAGTGAAGCTGCATTCAAAAATTCAAGGACCTCCTTCTTCCAGATCTTGATAGGTTCTGATACAAGGTATTCCAATCCAGTCTCGGCAATTAGGGTTACCACACCTTTGATTTCGGGTTCCACGTCATCAAAGGCGTGTCGCACGAGCTCATATCCTTCATTAATGTTCTCTTCTAGCTTGGGCACCATT
Source organism: Platanthera guangdongensis (assembly GCA_039583875.1). Lineage (NCBI taxonomy): Eukaryota > Viridiplantae > Streptophyta > Magnoliopsida > Asparagales > Orchidaceae > Platanthera > Platanthera guangdongensis. Next base: position 125,957,990 of record CM077163.1, on the reverse strand, counting down.
AGGGTTTGAAGAAATTTTGAATTTAAAGAAGAGAGATGTCGACACACAAGTTTGGGAGCGTGTCGACAAACACTGGGGAAAACCTATTTATACCTTTCTAGAATCGAAGGTAAAAAGGCGCGTCAAAATACTTAAATTGTGTCGACACTGTTAAAAAGTGTCGACACTTACTGCTAATGTCTCGACAACTATGTGTCAACATAAGTATAGTCGACAGAATATATGTGTCGACACTTATATATGTGTCGACACCACCCAGCTCGACACTTAGTCGAGACTCTACTAGACTAATTCTGTGTAAATCCTAAGTGTCGACACCACCCTGGATGTGTCAACACCTACACTGTATGTGTCGACACAAATTCTCTGAAGTGTCGGCACAGACTTCCTAGATGTGTCGACACCATTTCTCTGAAATGTCGACACCACTTCTATGTGTCGACACAGACAACTCTGTGTGTCGACACCATTTTACTTAGCCAATTTTTGTAAACTATTCTAAGTTTATCATCCCTAATTCAATTTTAAATTTATTGAATTTGGTTTCATCTATGGGCTTAGTAAACATATCAGCTAACTGATTTTCTGTCTTAACATACTCTAGGGAAGTATCTTCTTTTTCCACATGTTCTCTTAGAAAATGGTATTTTATTTCTATGTGCTTAGTCCTACTATGAGAGACAGGATTATTTGCATTAGAAATGGCACTAGTAGAATCACAAAATAATGGTGCTCTACTTACTTGAATACCATAATCTTCTAGCTGGTGTTGTATCCATAGTAGTTGTGTACAGCAGCTTCCTGCAGCAACATACTCTGACTCAGCTGTGGAGATAGCCACACTGGTCTGTTTCTTACTACTCCATGATATCAGCCTTCCACCTAGAAATTGACAGGTTCCTGTGGTACTCTTTCTATCTTCCTTACAGCCTGCAAAGTCTGCATCTGAATAACCTGTCAGTTCAAAATCTCCATTCCTAGGGTACCAAAGGCCTAGATAAGGAGTGCCCTTAAGATATCTCAAAATTCTTTTGACTGCTATCAAATGAGATTCTTTAGGGCAAGCTTGGTACCTAGCACAGACACATGTAGCATACATGATATCTGGTCTACTAGTAGTCAAATACAATAGGGAGCCAACTATCCCTCTATACAAAGTTTCATCTACAGGTTTCCCTGCATCATCTTTGCTTAGAGACATGCTTGACCCCATAGGAGTTTTCATGGTAGTGGATGATTCCATACCATACTTCTTTATCAATTCTAGGGTGAACTTAGACTGGAATATGGATAAACCATCCTCAGTCTATCTAACTTGGAGACCCAAGAAGAACTTAAGTTCCCTCATACTGCTCATTTCAAATTGTCCTTGCATTAGTTTTACAAACTTTCTGCAAAGACTACTTTCTGTAGACCCAAATATGATGTCATCTATATATATTTGGACTAAGATAATCTTGCCTCTGGATTCCCTTAGGAATAGAGTCTTGTCTATTTTCCCCCTTGTGAATTTATTCTCAATGAGGAAACTAGACAGGGTCTCATACCAAGCCCTAGGGGCTTGTTTTAACTCATACAAAGCATTCCAAAGTTTATATATATATTCAGGTTTAAGAGAATCTACAAAACCTGATGGCTTCTCTACATAGACTTCTTCCTTCAGGTTTCCATTCAGAAAAGCTGACTTAACATCCATTTGATATATCTTAAATCCTTGATATGTTGCATAGGCAAGGAACATCCTTATTGCTTCGAGTCTTGCTACTGGAGCAAAGGTTTGATCAAAATCAATACCTTCTTCCTGCCTATATCCTTTTGTAACTAGTCTAGCTTTATTCTTTATAATAATTCCATTCTCATCCAACTTGTTCCTAAAGATCCACTTAGTTCCAATAATGTTGTGGCCCTTTGGTTTAGGAACAAGCTCCCAGACCATGCATCTTTTGAACTGGTTCAGCTCCTCTTGCATGGCCTCAATCCAATGAGGGTCTAGGATTGCTTCTTCAAATTTCTTTGGCTCTACTTGGGATAGAAAGCTGGAGTAGAGAACTGAACTTAGATTCCTGCTCCTTGTTTGTACCCCTTGTCTGAGATCTCCAATAATTTGATTGGCTGGATGATCTTTTAAATGCCTATTTGCTGGAGGCAACCTGTCTTCTGGTTGTACACCTTCAGCTTCTTCATTCAGCTGCCCCTCTTGGTCTTCTTCAGCAACAGGAGTATCTTGTACTCCCCCTGGACAGCAGCCACCATCCTCCACTTGCTGACTTGTAGAAGGACCTTCTGTTAAGGTAAGGTTGTCCATCTTCTCAGTTACACCTATAGAGCTGCAAACACTTCTAAGCAATTCATTGTTAATGAGTCTAGCTTCATCAAAAACTACATGAACTGACTCTTCTACAACTTGAGTAATCAAGTTGTAGACTATATAAGCCTTACTATTGTTGTTGTACCCAACAAAGATTCTCTCTTGGGATTTGGCAGCAAACTTGGTTATATAAGACTTACCATTGTTAAGGATATAGCACTTGCAAACAAAGATCTTGAAATAGGATAGATTTGGTTTTCTGCCCTTCACAATCTCATAGGGGGTCTTCTTGTGCCTCTTGGTGATAGTAGCCCTATTGAGCACATAACAAGCAGTGTTTACTGCCTCAGCCCAGAAATATTCTGGGAGAGATGTGTCACTCAATAGGGTTCTACCAGCCTCTATCAAGGTTCTATTTTTCCTTTCAGCAATACCATTTTGCTGAGGTGTTCTTGGTGAGGAAAATTCCTGAAAAATACCAAACTCTTCACACAGTTTTGTTATACTTTCAGACTGAAATTCAGTACCATGGTCACTTCTGATTTTGACCAATGTACTGTTCAATTCATTCTGAATTTGTTTAACAAAACTATACAAGATACTTGGTGTTTCAGATTTTTGCCTTAGGAAGAACACCCAGGAATACCTTGAGTAGTCATCAACTACCACAAATGTGTAGACCTTCCTACCTAGGCTGTGAACTGGCATAGGACCAAAAAGATCCATATGCAAGAGGTATAGACACCTCACAGCATCTTTGTTCTCAAGGCTATGAAAGGTGGATTAGGTCTGCTTGCCCTTTTGACAAGCTGAGCATATCCCAACCTTTATACACTTAACCTGAGGACCATTCCTCACTAACTCTTTGCTAAAGAGTTGGCCAATTGTCTTATAGTTAAGATGAGCCAGCCTCTTGTTCCATTTAACACAATGTGAGACTTTCTCATCAGCTACAAGACAAATAGGAGAAACAATGTTCTCACACATAATGTCTAGATAATAGACATTTCTCTTCCTATATCCTGTCAGAATGATCTTTTGATCACTTTACCTACTGATATGACAACCATCCTTGACAAATGAGATGTCATATCCTAAATCACTCAGCTGACTTATGCTAATGAGGTTATGTTTCAAACCCTTTACATAAGCCACTTGAGTAATTGTAATTAGGTTGCTAGAAATGTTACCAAAGCCTTTGATGATTCCTTTTTCTGAACCACCAAAGGTAACTTTAGGACCATCCTTGATTGGTGTATAGTTCTTCAGAAATCCCGTAGTTCCAGTCATGTATCTGGAACATCCACTGTCCAAGTACCATATAGGGGCATGGCCACTTGGACTCACCTGCAAAACAGATTACTTAACCTTAGAACCCAAATAATTCTTGGGTCCTTGGTGCAGGTTAGTTTGACTTTTAACAAGACTACCTGTAGCTCTTCTAGCAGGTAGTTTGCTAATCTCCTTGACACTAGAATTGTGCCAACAATCTATGACAAAGTGGCCTACCTTGCCACAACACCAGCACTCAAATCTGTTGTACCTTTGTTTAGGTATAACCCTGGTTGTTTTATCTGCAGCAGTCTTCTTGTTGAGTACTGGGGCTTTGCCCTTAAACTTGGACCTAACTGTCCTGGCAGGTTTTGTAAACATCAATCCAGTCTTACCCTTTTGAGGGATAAACTCATCTATCAAAGGTAAAACTGATTTTAGTTTAGAAAAACTTGCAACAATCTCTCTCTCCTTCTGAAGTCTAACCTCCAGATTCCTAATTTGATCATTCTTAAATGTAATAGTTCCCATCTGAATAACTGTAATGTTCTTCAGCCTGGCTATTTCATTTAGTTTTTGATCTAACAATTTATCTGAATCAGCAGCTGCCAACTTAAGATTAGCAATTTCCTTAGTCAGTGTTTTTACCAAATTTTTGCTCTTCTTAAGTGCCTGCAATACATCTCTATATTCATCCATCAACTGATGAATATCTCCCTCAGATTCAGACCCACCCACATCACTTGATGCAGATGTATCTGATTCTGAATCAGTACTATAATCTGAAAAACATTGTACCTTACTTGGTAGAGGCTGATCCTGGATCTTGTCTCCTTCTGTTAAGGCCATCAGTCCATTGCACTGATTTTCCTCATGCTCATAAATTGAGTTCATCAGCTGCAAGAACTCATCTTCTTCCTCTTCAGCAAACAAGCCAATATAGGCTTCAGCTTCAGAATCTGTTTCTGATGATGATTGATCAGTCAGTCTTTTGTCTTTCTTAGCAACAAAAGACTTTTCCATTTTGCCCTTAACCTGATTCTTCTTCTTATCTGTAGTAGACTCCTTCCACTTTTCAGGACAGTCAGCCACTACATGTCCAGGCCTATTACAACAATAGCACACAATCTTTGAGGATGTAATTTTGCTTGGCTTGGACCTTCTTCTGTCATTCCTTGACGACTTTCTTCTTTGATAGTAGTCATCTTTAGACTGTGAAGTGGATGGCTTAGACCTCCACTCATTCTTCTTCAAAAACTTTTGAAACTGTCTTGTAAAGGCAGCAAAATCCTCATCACTTTCACTGCTGTCTGAGTTTTGGTTCTCTGAATTTTCTGAAGCAGTCTCAGCAACTGTTTGTGGTGGAGATGGAGACTTGCTTCTATATTTCTTAGTGGCTTCAGTCTTGAAGGCCACAGCTCTTTCCTTGTGCTCCATTCTTGTAGTCTTCTCTTCCTCCTTCCTAACCATTGCTGCATCTCATAAGATAACAGTTTTCCAAATAATGTTGGAGGAGGTATATCAGCTAGTTTGGCCATTTCCCTTATGGCACAAATCTTAGTATCCCAGTCATTAGTTAGGGATCTCAAGAACTTATCATTCAGCTCATAATTGCTGAATTCTCTTCTATAGGACATCAATTTATTGACTATCCTATAGAATTTCTTATAACACTCAGTAATGCTATCAGACATTCCTTGTCTGAAGCTTTCATACTCCTAATTTAACAAAGACTTTCTGTCTTGTCTTACCTCTTCAGATCCCTCCATGTAAACTATTAGAGTGTCCCACATTTCTTTTGAGGTTTTACAATGTATTAGGTTCTGAAATGTGGCATCATCAATTGCACTTACAATAATATTCTGGGCCCTCTTGTCCATAGTGGCCAGAATTATTTCATCTTTAGTCATTTCTGAATAGTCTTTGGGAGTTCTCTGATTTGCATCCAAAACAGATACTTTGATTGGCACATATGACCCTTCTTTGACTGTGATGTATATTCTTGGGTCAGATGCTTCCATAAAGAGTCTAACCCTCTCTTTCCATATGCCAAAAATCTCTTTTCTTCAGATTGGCAATTTCATGGATTCTAGCTCTTTGTGATTCTCAGTTGAACCCATTTTCTTGATTCTTGATTCTGCCTACAGGATCTTTACACAGACTGTTATGTCCTTTGTGAGTAACCTGGCTCTGATACCACTTGAAAGAACTAGTTCCTAAACACCTAGAGGGGGGGGTGAATAGGTGCACTTAATCATTTTAACTTTTAAGGCAGAAACACTGAATTATTAGACCTGTTTATGCAATTCTCTACAGCAATTCAGCACAGATAACACAGCAATCAAAGAATTAATCACACACAGAGTACACACAGATTTTATAGTGGTTCCCCAAGGTCTGGGTACATTCACTTTCCCCCTTCGCCTACCTGGTAGTGTACTAGATTCGGCCTAACTTCTCCACTTCTCCTCAGATCCTCGGATCTTACAACTCAGAACCTCAAATAGGTTCCTACAACTCAGAGTGATCCCACTCCTACAACTCGGGCACAAAAGCCCGACCACTCAGTCTTCAACAAGACCTACACTCAGGCACAACAGCCCTATCTCAGCCTTCAACAAGGACTACACTCAGAGAAATGATTCTCCTACACTCAGGCTCACAGGCCCTACCTCAGCCTTTATAGATTTAGGCTTACAACTCAGATCTATACAAGATCGTACAGAAATTAGAAAATACAAAATATATAACCACAACTCTGATAGAGAGAGATGAGTTGACTGGCTTCTTGATGAGTTCTTGGAAGAACTTGACTGAGATCAACCTCCTTTGGCTTTCTTCAAAGCTTCTTGAATTAGAACACAGTAGGGTTGAATCTCCTGAAGATGATCTTTAATCAACTTCTGTCTTGAGATTCAAATCTCAATCTGAATCTAACTTAGCAGCCCGGTTCAGCAACTGCACTTATTAGAAGGAGCTCTCTCTCTCCAACTTCTTAGATCTTCACTTGAAGGTCTTCTTCTTGTTGTGTTGTTTTTTCACTTCATTGATTGCTTCACTTTTTTGTTGAAGGAATAAGCCTTTATATAAGCTTTCTTCATGGTTACCAGCTGATCTGGTTTCTAACAAGCTTCTGTTGGCTCTGACAGTTGCAGTTAACCGGTTGAAATGGCAGCTGTCAAGTCATCCAGTCACTTTTTGAAATCTCTGTCACTGTTTGAAAGTGTCGAGATAGATAGTCTTTATGTGTCGACATAAAAAGACTAAGTGTCGACACAAGTAGACTAAGTGTCGACACTAGCCTTCATGGTGTCGACACAACTCCTTGTGTTGTTGAAATAGCTTCTCGACACTGCTTCTTCAGAATGTGTCGACACTGATCCTGTGTGTCGACACAAGTCTTCTTCTTTAATACTTAGTTGAATTCTGCTAAGTGTCGACACAACTCCTTTGTGTCGACACATCTTCTTGTGTTGAAACTCGCTAAGTGTCGACACATCTTCTTTGTGTCGACACATGCCTTCTGTGTTAAAACTTTTACTGAGTGTCGACACATCTCCTTTGTGTCGACACATTCTTCATGTGTTGAGACTTTGCTGAGTGTCGACACATCTCGTTTGTGTCGACACTTGTACTTAAACTTGTTGAAGTTTGCTAGGTGTCAACATAGCCTCCTAGTATCGACACATGTACTTGAACTTTGTTGAAGTTTTGCTGAGTGTCGACACAGCCTCCTAGTGTCGACACATGTACTTGAACTTTGTTGAAGTTTTGCTGAGTGTCGACACAGCCTCCTAGTGTCGACACAGCCTCCTAGTGTCGACACATTTGCTGTCGACAAAGTTTCTCTGAGTGTCGACACTGCTTCTAAGTGTCGACACTGATTATGTAGACATTTCTTCATTGTGTGTCGACACTGCCTGTATGTGTCGACACTTTCCCTCTGGTGTCGACTCTGCCTTCCTGGTGTCGACACAATTACTCCAAGTGTCGACACAGCTTCTCTGGGTGTCGACACAAGCCTTCTTAAGTGTCGACACTTTTCTTCTAGGTGTCGACACATGGACTTAGAAACTTTTCCTGCAAACCTGCAGTTACTTAACCTGCACAAATAAACTCAAAGCACATCAAATACACCTTGATGTATATCATTGAGTAGGGTGAGGCTTCTTCAAATCAGGTATATATATTCCAATGTACCTAACAAGGCTTGTGGATGAGGTGGTGAGAATAGCAGAATGAGGTTCGAGAGCACCTCTTCGCTACGCACGCCACTAGCAATTGCTAGTGCAGTAAAACTGGATGCGGCGGCAGATGAAAAATAAAGGCGCACCTCAAGCAAATAACGAAAATATAAAATCACATAGACATGATTGTATACAAACGTTTTACAAAATAAGCATACTTCATCTTATACAAAGAGATTAAGCTACACTATCAACAACAAGAGAAGAAAAGTGTGTGAAATCGACCGGATTTGAAGTCTTGCGGAGGATTCACGGAAGGAATCGCTGGATTGTCAATTTGCGTCCTAGCTCGATCCTCAACTACGTCCGGGATAGAGGAGGCTGTCACTCACTCTCAATGGACCCGTCTTCTTCGTGTCACGAGCCGGTGGAGGATGGTACAAACTTCTCCTAGCTTGATGGAGAAAGCTAGATCTAACTCTTCTTGAAGCTCAAGGATGAAGGATGAGGCCAAGAGGAAGCTCGGGCTTGAATATTCCGTTGAAAGCTTGCCTGGAGCACCTCCCTAAGGTGGAAGATGAAGGGAAATGGCAAAACCCTTCCTCGGAGGTGGAAAGCGGGGGGGGGGGGGGGGGGGGGAATCTCTTCACAATGGAGGAAAATCTACGCTTTAAATAGAAGCATGTCAGAAAAATAGGCATGCACGGTTTGGTGCACGACCGTGCGCTAACCGTGCGTTATTAATTTGCAGGCCAAGCTTGCGGATGAGGATGCGTTGACTCGTGCGTTTTACTTCATGCACGGGCACTTCCACCCATGCATGAAGGAAATCGCACGGGTAGTGACGGAGAGCAGGAATTCAAGACAATACAGGGGAACCATGCGTTTTACTCGCGCACGGGCATTGTCGCCCGTGCGTGAACAAATTGCATGATTAACCATAGAATGGAAGGTACAAGAAAGCTACAGGAAACCATGCATTTCCTTCGCGCATAGTGTAAGACCCCCTAATTTGTTTTGAAACACCGGGGTTTTAGGCCTAGAACCGCCGCTTTGTGGTGACACCTTCACGCACGAGAAGGTCATCACTACAAACGCTGATCCTGCCGGCCAAATCGATCACAACTGTAGCAAAAGAATAAAGGCAAGTCCGCAGAAATCACATAAATAGTAAATAAACTCCACGATGGGAGTGTCCACAGAAATAATGAAAATACTAAAATCTTGGGCTCATACCCAGTACATCAATGTCCTCACTACAAATCTCTTATCGCGGAAGCAAAACTAAAACAACTAGTAGTGAACAGGACTCACAGGCCCTGCCATCTGAACTCCAGCACTAGACTGCCTCATCTCCAAGCGTGCCAAGCTCCGGGGTTGCTCCTGCATGCGGGGCTCCACGATCCCCTAAAAAGATATGGTTCGAAAACTGTTACTCTAAAAGACTAAGCTTTATAATCCTCCTCCCCTTCCCCCATGGCTCCTAGACACCGAGCGGGGAGAAGTAAAGGAGAGGACATGAAAGTGGAGAATAACAAATAAGTAGATGGCGGCAAAGCTAATCTAGCAGTTCTATAGTATGTTAGACTTGGTGCAGGTAAGAAAGACTGAAGAGGAAAAGTAACCTTAACTTACATGAAAACACATAAGCCAAGGGATCTTTTGCAGGGCTCCTATTGTATAAAAAGTCTCATACCAATGTATACGATAGGGTGTCGGTTTTCTAACAAGCATACATATAAAGATATTTAAATAAACCTTAACTTATAAGCACGCTCGCACGAACTTATAAAACAAGGGGTCGTTTTGTAGGGCCTATTGTATAAAAGTCTCATACAAATTTATACAATAGGTGTCAGGTTATATGCAATGATTATGCTATGAAATACAATTATGCCATGATGTGAACATGCAAGTGAAACTCACCCACTCGACTCTATATACACAGACCTTTAGTTCCCCCTTTCTGGAGCAAAACCTCCCAGGATATCTCCGTAGTGGAAAACGGAAGTGGTGGGTTGGGCCTTACCCACCTCTAAACCGGTAATTGCACTACCAGTCAGACTTATCGTATGACTCAATGCCAGTGCACTAAGAGGAGCTCCTGTGTACTCTTACCGGCTAGCGCACTGGACTTTATTTGGCCAAATGCTAAACCACACTTGCCGAGTCAACATATTGGCGTTGGTGCATCGACCCTCCAATACAGAAAACCCACCACCTTATACTTTATGCACATGCAACCTTAATGTATCACCATCGAGCTAAAGCTGCCCGGACCAACCCGTCCATCATAAACAACAACCGAGCTAAAGCTCACCTGGCCAACCTGCCCATCACAAACAACAACCGAGCCAAAACTCGCCGGGCCAACCTTCCCATCTACAAGTCCACTGAGCCTACTGCCCGAGTGACCCAACATAACATCCCGGGGATTCGAGGTGAGTGAAAGTGAAACCCTAGTTATGCTAGTTACTCTTGTAATTTAGTTTTACCTACAGTTTAGGTTAGCCCAGGACTGCCCAACGTATTCCCCGTGAAGAGCTCTCGAGGGCACTAGGAACTACGATGGGCAGAATACCAAAGCTCCCTTTCGCAAGCCACTTATTTTTATTGGTTAATACCCAACTCCTAGTCCCTTAGATGTGGTATTGGATCTAACCCTAGTGTATTTGGCACTTCCTCTCCACGGGAAAGACGATCTTTCGTCGATCCCGAGCACCACCTAACACTAGCAAATCCAACACTCTTCTCATCCTAACTTCCCATGATGAACTCGTTTTTATTTATCCAAACCAGCAAACAACTAACCCCAACTCTTGTGCCCAAATTCATATTCCAACATAATTTTTGCAGTTTTACTAAATGCAGACCAACTTAAGCTATATGATGTGTAAAATGAGATGTACTCAAAATAATCATCCAGTGTCACTATAATACTTATTGGAGGGCTGTCATGACATTTTTATCCTAAACCAAGAAATTAATAATTTTCCTAATTTATCTGTCAATTTATTTAATTATTCTAGTAATCCAAAAACTCAAAGTTTGAACATAAAGTACCAATTTCTTACAAGTAAATGCTGCATAAAATTTATGATAAATACAATATGACTATTTAACATAAAATCCAAAGTATCCCAATTTTTCAGCATGGTTTAGGTCTCTAATTCTAATTTTAAATATAACCTATATTGATCATTTTTAAGAGGCAAGTACAGCAAGAAAACTTTCAAAAATTCTGAGAAAATTCAAGAATGATTATAATGATATATAAATACTGTAGGTCAAGTTTTATAATTTATCCACAAGTAATGAGCTCTAAACAAAATATTGAACAAGTTTCCAAGTTAATGAGCTTATGAAGTAGGTACTGCAAATATGTATTCAAAAATTCTAATGAAATTCATACATGAGAAGAATGGTCTAAAGCTTCTTCTGCCTAATTTTCATGACTTTCCAATGGACAATGAATTAACAATAACCAAATAATCAAGTAGGGTTAATTCATGCATTACAAAGGAAGTACTAAGAGTATTGATCCAAAATTCCCAATTAAATTTCCAGGGGTTCATACTACACCTATGACCACACTACCCAAGTTTCATCCCAATTAAATGAGTTTTAATACTCTATTCTACTACTATAATGTTTGTGCCCTAAACTAGGGTTAGGGTTCTGTGGGGCCTACCCTTTTCCAAATCCACTAAGATTTTCACCAGAGGGCTTTAGCTACCCTAGTACCCTCTCTACAAAATCTCAAGTCCATACAAGGTTTTTGACCCCATGCCCTTCACAAGACACAAAAGCCCATCCTTAGGGTTTGGTCTTAGGTCCTAGGGCAAATCTATTCCAATCCACCCCATCTTCCATGGGAAGGTGTTAAAAGTCATTCCAAGTCAGTGGCCCCAATTTCAATCTCTGTTGAGGTGATTTGGCCACCCAAACCCAAAGTGCACTTTTTGACCTAAATACCCTTATTATGGCAAGGTTAGGGTTTGCATGATTTCAATTCAAACCATCGACAAATGAGATGAAATTTTAACCAGAGCCTTAAGATGACCCCAAGCACCACTCACCAAAATTTGGGTGAGTTTGGAGGTAATTTGGTCCCTCAAATAATTTACCCTAGAGTAATTAAATACTTCCAAAAAAACTATGGAAAATTTGTCCCCAAAAATTCTCATTTTTGAGCAGGACCTAGGTATAGACAAGGGTGACTCCCTGTCAGAATTTCAAGATATTTGAATAAGAGATGAAGAGTGGGCACCCATTTTAATCTCTGCCTAGCTCTAGGTATAGAGTCCACCAAAATGAGTGTCTTGGTTAAACCATGCACCCAAATTGGTTCAAACCAATTTTGAATTATAGTAGACCCATAGGGCTACAAATTATATGTTGACCATTTTCTTCGAATTAGCATCTAGGTATTTCTAATAATTAAAAACATTAAATACATAAGGTGTGACAGAAATGAAATAAACAGAAATAAATAACCTATAGTTTAAATCATTGCCAGCACTAATCTCAAAGCAAGATCCAAGGGTTGCTGGATCGTCTTCCTCCTCCAGCTGACGGCCACGATCCAACCCACCTGGAGCAACTTCCAACCGAAACAACCGACCATTTGGCCACCTCCCTGGCCGGCCACCGCCACCACCACCTCCGTTGAGGTGGTGGCTATCGCCAGGCGGCGGCACAGCCGCCGGAGGAGCCTATTCCGGCGAACCCGACGGGTTGTTTTTTGCGAAAAAATTTGGATAAAAGCTCTCCCGATCGTGCTCAATTATGCCCGAAACTTGGCCCTAAGTATTGTTATGATCTACCTATGGAAGAAGGAGAGGAGGAGGACCTGAATCGCGGCCTAAGAGCGGGTGTTGTGCCTCCTCGCCATTTCCGACCACCAATCTTCGTCTCCTCTGCAACCTCCACACCAAATCCTCTATAACTGAAATTTGATCGGGGGAAACTCTTCCCCTTGCCCTGATAAAGGTCTTTAATGAAGGAATTGGGGGAGAGGAGGTTTGTAACTCCCCAATTCTTCAAGACACCATTAAAGCCATTAATGGTGATTTTCGATTTCACCCAATTTGAGGGGCTGAGCCTCCTCACTGGCCGGCCACCTCCTGAAAACTCCTCCCCTGCCTCCAAGGAGTTAAAGCCCCATCAAAAGGAGGGGTTATGGAGCCTCCATGGCCATGATGGCGATTAAGCTCCTCTTTCTCTCTCCTCCAATTTTGGGTAACTCCCTCTTTCTCTCTCCTAGTCACCAAATTCTAAGTTTGGTGGGCCCAAAATGTGTCTCACCACCTCTTAGACCAATGGGCCACACTTGCCTAGGTCTAGCCCACTTGGATTTGGCTTGGGTTAGCCATTTAGGCTAGTTTGACCACTTTGACCAAAGAGCTGACTTTGGTAAAATTAGCCACTAGGGCTGACCCCAATGGGTCCTTGGTAGCCCATGGGCCTCCCCTAAAGTCTAGAAGTACTTGGGTAGGGTTAACTTTGCACTCTGAAGGTCACTTGCCCCTTAGTTAGGGCACTTTGACCAATTTAGGGCTAGGGTTAACTTGAGTCAACTTAGGCTTTGGAGTTGACCCAAATGAGTCCTAGGTGACCCATTGACCTCACACTAGAGTTAGGAGGACATGAATGGGATCCACTTGGCTAAGGGAAGGTCAGTTGACCCTATGTAGGTTAGTTTGACCCATTTTGGGTTATAGTTGACTTTGGTCAACTTAACCACTTTGACTGCACTCCATGGGTCCTTAGTGACCCATTGACCCCACTTTAGGTCAAGGAAGACCCTGGTAGGGTTGGTTGGGCTTTACTAGGGCACACTGCCCTTAGTTAAGGCACCTTGCCCAATTTAAGCCTAGGCTGGTTCTAAGTCAACTTGGCTAGACTGGGTTGATTCCAATGGACCCTTAGGGTTCTGATGAACCTCCCAATGGATTGGTGAGATCATGGTAAAGCCTCATGGTCATCCTAAACTAAGGTTTAGAAATCTACTATTTGCAGATCATAGTGATCTCACCTACATTCCTAGGTTCACTTGGCCTTCTTGGGCTTCCTAGGATTTTGTCATGACCCAGTCATGAAAAAACCACTCCTAGGGGGTCTAGTTGTTTGAGGGATGTTACAAATCCCAATATATAAACAAAAAATTTCATCCTCGAAATTCTAGTTAGGCCTACGGGATTTCGAATATGAAAGGTAAATTGTAACATCCCGAGAGGTTGTGAGTAATACCTGACTGAAAAAGCTCCGGGTACCTCTGTTGCATCAAGTCATGAGGCTCCCATTTGTGCTCCTCTCGCCCATGATTCCTCCACAGGACCTTGACTAATGGAACCTTCTTGCGGCGCAATACTCGTATTCCCTTGTTGCCAATCCGGACCGGTTCCAGGTGAACTGACCGATCAGATGCTACCGGCTCATCCGTGGCCGTAATCTGCTGCTTCGGGCGTAGTAGAGCCCTCCTAAGAGAGGATATATGGAACACATCGTGCAGACTCTCTAGCTCCGGTGGCAGCTTCAGCTTGTATGCCAAGGGGCCGATCCACTCTCGGATCCTATAAGGCCCCATATATCTTGGGCTGAACTTCTTCTTTCGACCACATACTCGTGAAATCCCATGCATCGGTTGGATCTTCAAGAATACCCGGTCCCCCACCCGAAACTCCACCTAACGATGTCGAGCGTCGTAATACTTAGCATGTCGACTCTGTGCCTCTAACATCCTGTCCCGTATCAGTCTCACTTGAGCCTCGGTGACCTCAACAAACTCCGAACCCAAAGCCTTCGGATCCTCGTCCTGTATCCACGACAGTGGAGTCCTATACCTCCGTCCGTATAAGGCCTCATAAGGAACCATCCTTATGCTGGACCGGTAGCTGTTATTATATGAGAACTCGATCAGTGGCAATAGCTTCTCCCACGGCTCACCGCGATCCAATATACAAAGTCGCAGCAGATCTTCCAAAGTCCGATTAGTGCGTTCCATCTTCCCATCAGTCTGGGGATGAAAAGCTGTACTGAATGTCAGCCGAGTGACCAAGTAAGTTTGCACTGATCTCCACTCCCTGGATGTAAACCGTCCATCCCGATCCAATACAATCGTCCTGGGTACGCCATGATAATGGACGAACTACTCCACGAATTTTCGAACCAGCATACCAACCGCGTCGTCCTTTCGGATCGGGATAAACCTGACTACCTTCGTCAGTCGGTCGACGATCACCCAGATCAAATCATTTCCCATCCGCGATCGGGGAAGTCCATGTATGAAGCCCATCGCGATATCATCGAACTTCCACTCTGGCACTAGGAGTGGCTACCATAATCCTGCGGGGTTTCTGCACTCTGCCTTCACCAGCTGGCTTGCCTCACAGTGGGTCACGAAGTAGGTAATATCCTTCATCATTCCCGGCCAGTACACGGTCTTCTTTAGATCCGTAGTCATCTTCGTAACTCCTGGGTGTACTGAATACCCACTATAGTGAGCCTCCGTCATGATATCTTCCCGAACCTGGCCTTCCTCTGGTATGTAAACTCGTCCTCTGAAACACACTAGGCCATCCCTCAGTGTGTAATCTCCAGCAGTGCCTGCTTCTAAGGCCCGGAATATCGGCTCTAGCTTGGCATCCTGCCTCTGCCCTTCTCTGACTCGATCTCGAATGTCATCTGTGGCAACCAACGATGCTAGGTACTCCCGGTACAGCTCTGGGTGATCCTCAGACACCAGGGATATCTGCATTTTGTCCAACATCTGGACCAACTGCAAGGCCATCATTTGCGGTCCTGCTCAGGAGATTGTCGCCTTCCGGCTCAGCGCATCTGCCACCACATTCGCCTTTCCTGGGTGGTAGTACATCTCGTACTGGTAATCTGTCAGAAACTCCACCCATAGTCTCTGCCTAATATTCAGATCCTTCTGTGTGTCCACATACCTCAAATGTTTGTGGTCGGAATATATGTCGCAGTGGACACCGTACAGATTGTGTCGCCAGACTTTCAGAGCAAATATGACCGCTCCCATCTCTAAGTCATGAACAGGGTAGTTCTGCTCATGTTTCTTCAGCTGTTGTGAGGCGTACGCTATCACATGATCATTCTGCATCAACACTGCACCCATGCCCTGGTAGGAATCTTTGGTGTAGTCCTGGAATCCTTCTTTCCCCGAAGGGAGGGCAAGTATAGGAGCCGAGGTGAGTCGATCCTTCAGCTCCTAAAAAGCAACCTCTCACCGCGGGGTCCAGACAAAGGGCACATCTTTCCTCGTCAGGGATGTGAGTGGAAGGGCAATACGAGAAAATCCCTCCACAAACTTCCGGTAGTAACTGGCAAGTCCTAGAAAACTCCGCACGTCTGTGGCTGACTTCAGCTGCGGCCAATCCCTAACTGCCTGAATCTTGGCTGGATCCACTGCCAACCCAGCACCACTGATGATATGTCCTAGGAAAGCCACCTCCCTCAACCATAACTGGCAGTTGCTGAACTTCGCATAAAGTTGATGTCCCGCAGTCTTTCCAGAGTCAACATCAGATGTCGTGTGTGCTCCTCCTCTGTCCTTGAGTAGATGAGGATGTCATCAATAAACACGATGATGAACACATCCAAATATGCCTCGAAAACACGATTCATGAGGCTCATGAATGCTGACGGTGCATTCGTGTGCCCGAAGGGCATCACGGCAAACTCAAACATCCCATATCTGCTACTGAAGGCAGTCTTTGGAATGTCTTCCTCCTGGATCCGCAGCTGGAAGTAGCCCGACCTCAAATCCAATTTTGAAACGAAATGTGCCCCCTCTAGCTGATCGAATAGCTCATCTATCCTTGGCAATGGATAGGTATTCCGGACTGTCAATCAGTTCAGTGCTCAGTAGTCGATGCATAATCTAAGTGTCCCGTCCTTCTTCTTGACGAACAACACCGGGGCTCCCCATAGTGAAGAGCTTGGTCGGACAAATCCGACTTCCACTAGTTCCTGTAGCTGACTTCAAAACTCTGTCAACTCCTTCGGGGCCATCCGGTAAGGGGCTCTAGATGTCGGCTTATCGTCTGGTACCAGCCATACCCGGAAATCCTGCTCCCAGTGTGGGGGTAGACCTGGCAGCTTCTCTGGGAATATGTCAGCAAACTCTCGCACCACCGGAATATCCGAGATGGAATACTTGGCCTCAGCCATCTCAAACAACACTTCATAGACTTCCTCCCCCTGCAAGTGGGCCTTGACGGCCTGCACGGATGACAACAAGAGAGGGGGAATAGGTCTTATACCTTCGATGATGATGTTGGAATCCACATGCCTCATGGTGATCCTCTTTGACAGGCAGTCAATCTGAGCATGGTTCCAATGCAACCATGTCATGCCTAGGATCAAATCAAAGACTGACATCTTCTGGATCGTCGCTAGTGCTTCAAATGTCTTTCCGCCGATCTCCGCCTCCATGTTGTAGCGGGCGGTGGGGAATAACTCTGATCTGTCTGGTAGTCGTATCCTCATCCTCAATCCTGTGAATCGCTCCACGCCTTCCAGCCCTTCCACGAAAGCTTCCGACATGAACGAGTGCGAAGCACCCGTATCAAACAATTTATAGGCGGGCTTGCCACTGATGAATACTATGTCTGGGGTAGTTTAAAGTCTTAGAAATCTAATTATGGTTTTCATTCCTAGTTCATCAGTTCTATATCCATAACTCTAATTATCTAGGAAGGAGTAAACTTAAAATTAATTAGCATACCTGTGATCACGTGCTCCGAATTCCGTTGTTGAGTCAGATCTAATGCATACACTTGCTCCCTCTCCTGGCTGTGGTCTCTGCCCTGGTATCCACGACCTCGGCCATGTCCTCGGCCTCCAAAATACTGAGCTGGCGGGGGCAGCCGGTGGTGCTGGTGGTGGTGCCCCCCTCATGGCACAGTTCCTCCGGATATGCCCCACCTGATGATAGTTGAAGCACTCTGGTGGGGGATAAGCCATACCCCCGGGTCTCTGCACCTCCTGCATCTGGGGTGGCTGAGGGGCCACAACTACTGGTTCCCTCTGCTCTTGTCTCACCTCCTGATGAGGCTGGTCTTCTGCTCTTCTCCCATCTGTGATGCGGCCCCGTCGCTGATCATTTCTGGCCCCCCGGCCCTGATCCTCAGTTGCTCGCTTCCGGCCTCGGGTAGTGTGCCAATTGTCCTTGATCCTCTTCGCCATCTCCAATATCCGAGGAATAGGCCCGTCGGACACGAATAACAGAGCCTCCCTCAGATCCTCTCGCAGGCCCTTATAGAACCTCTTAGTGTAACCTGCCTCATCCAACTGATAAGAATCCGCAAACCGGGCTAGGTGGTTGAACTCCCGATGATACTCCACCATCGTCTTGTTACCTTGTCTAAACTGTAGAAATCTATCTTCTAGCTCATCTCTGGCCAACTGCGGAACAAAATGTTCCAACAGTGCATCCCTGAATTCCCCCCAAGCAATCTCCGCAACCTCTCTGTCAGCAAACGTCATGTCCAGCGATGTCTTCCACCATCTCTTGGCATGGGACTCCAAGCAAGAGACAACCAAGGGCACCCTCTCCTCCCACGGGCACCGTATCCCAATAAGCATCTCATACATGATGTCCAGCCACTGCTCTGTCCGAACGGCCGACTCTATCCCCAAGTAGGATGGGGGAGAAAGTCCTCAGAATATACTCAGCCAGTTGGCCCCCGGGTTTGGCTGCGGAGTCAGAACCTATTGAGCCCTAAAAGCCTCCAAGATAGCTGTCAGAGTCTTCCCCATCTTTGACTTTAGGAACGAAGTGGGGACCGGGGGAGGTGGTGCAACATTCGGAGTCTGCTGGACTTCACCCTTTGGTGTAGGCTATGCTGGGGGCTGCGTAACAGAAGCCAATAGTAAGTAATCGACTCAAACCCAATTAAAGTGGACAATTTATATGTGATCCCCCATATGGGCACACCACTGCTTCCGCTACTTAGTTTGTCCCCAAACTAAACTCGCGCGGGGGTTACCCAGGGGTTGTGGACTGTTACTTTCGATCGAAACCTGGCTCTGATACCACTTGTAAGACCCCCCCCCCCCCCTTTTTGAAACACCGGGGTCTTAGGACCAGAACCGCCGCTTTACGGTGACACCTTCACGTCCGGGAAGGTCATCACTACAAAACGCTGATCCTGCCGGCCAAATTGATCACAACTGTAACAAAATAATAAAGGCAAGTCCACAGAAATCACATAAATGGTAAATAAACTCCACGATGGGAGTGTCCACAGATATAATGAAAATACTAAAATCTTGGGCTTATGCACAGTACATAAATGTCCTCACTACAAATCTCTCATCGCGGAAGAAAAACTAAAACAACTAGTAGCAAACAGGACTCACAGTCCTTGCCATCTAAACTCCTATACTAGACTGCCCCATCCCCAAGCGTGTCGAGCTCCGGGGCTGCTACTCCATGCTGGGCGCCACGGTCCCTTAAAATGATGTGGTTCGAAAACCATTAGTCTAAAAGACTAAGCCCTATCATCCCCCGCCCCTTCCCCCATGACACCTAGGCACCGAGCGGGGAGAAGGAAAGGAGAGGACATGAAAGTGGAGAATAACAAATAAGCATATGCCGGGGGAGCTAATCTAGCAGTTCTATAGTATGCAAGACAGGGTGCAGGTAAGAAAGACTGAACAAGAAAAGTAACCTTAACTTATATGAAAACACATAAGCCAAGGGATCTTTTGCAGTGCTCCTATCATATAAAAAGTCTCATACCAATTTATACGATAGGGTGTCGGTTTTCTAACAAGCATACATATAAATATACTGAAATAAACCTTAACTTATAAGCACGCTCGCACGAACTTATAAACCAAGGTGTACACAGACCTTTAGTTCCCTTTTTCTAGAGCCGAACCTCCCAGGATACCTCCGTAGTGGCAAACAGAAGCGGTGGATTAGGCCTCGCCCACCTCTAAACCGGTAATTGCACTACCAGTCAGAACTATGGTATGCCTCAATGCTGGTACACTAAGCAGAGCTCCTGCATACTCTTACCGGCTGGCGCACCAGAATTTATTTGGCCAAGTGCTCAACCACACTTGCCGAGTCAACGTATTGGCGTCGGTGCATCGACCCTACAATACCGAAAACCCACCACCTTATACTTTATGCACATGCAACCTTAATGTATCACCATCGAGCTAAAGCTCCCCGGACCAACCCATCCGTCACAAACAACAACCGAGCCAAAGCTCGCTGGACCAACCTGCCTATCATAAACAACAACCGAGCCAAAGCTCATCGGGCCAACCTGCCCATCTCCAAGTCCACTGAGCCTACTGCCCGAGTGACCCAACCTAACATCCTGGGTCATCGAGGTGAGTGAAAGTGAAACCCTAGTTATGCTGTTACTCTTGCAATTTAGTTTTACCTACAGTTTAGGTTAGCCCAGGACTATCCAAGGTATTTCCCGTGAAGGGCTCTCGAGGGCACTAGGAACTACGATGGGCTGAAGCTCAAAGCTCCCTTTCGCAAGTCACTTATTTTTATTGGCTAATACCCAACCCATAGTCCCTTATATGTGGTATTGGATCTAACCCTAGTGTATTTGACACTTACACTCCACGAGAAAGATGATATTTCGTCGATCCCGAGCACCACCTAACACTAGCCAATCCAACACTCTACACATCCTAACTTCCCATGATGAACTAATTTTTATTTATCCAAACTAGCAAACAATTAACCCCAACTAATGTGCCCAAATTCATATTTCAACATAATTTCTCCAGTTTTACTAAATGCAGACCAACTTAAGCTATATGAGGTGTAAAATGAGAGGTACTCAAAACAATCATCCAGTATCCCTATAATAATTATTGGAGGGCTGTCATAACAGTTTTAGCCTAAACACAAAAATTCATAATTTTCCTAATTTATCTGTCAATTTATTTAATTATTCTAGTAATCCAAAACCCCAAGTTTGAACATGAAGTACCAATTTCTTACAAGCAAATGCTCCACAAAATTTATGATAAATACAATATGACTATTTAACATAAAATCGAAAGTTTCCCAATTTTTCAGCAAGGTTTAGGTCTCTAATTCTAATTTTAAATATAACCTATATTAATAATATTTAAGAGGCAAGTACAACAAGAAAACTTTCAAAAATTCTGAGAAAATTCAATGATTATTGTAAAGACATATAAATATTATACGTCTAGTTTCATAATTTATCAACAAGTAATGAGCTCTAAACAAAATATTGAACAAGTTTCCAAGTTAATGAACTGATGAAGTAGGTACTGCAAATATGTATTCAAAAATTCTAATAAAATGCATACATGAGCAAAATGGTCTAAAACTCCCTTTGTCTAATTTTCATGACTTTCCAATGGACAGTGAATTCACAATAACCAAATAATCAAGTAGTGCTAATTCATGCATTACAAAGGAAGTACTAAGAGTATTGATCCAAAATTCCCAATTAAATTTCCAGTGGTTCATACTACGCCTATGACCACAATACCCAAGTTTCATTCCTATTAAATGAGTTTTAATACCCTATTCTACCACTACAAAGTTTGTGCCCTAAACTAGGGTTAGGGTTCTGTGGGGCCTACCCTTTTCCAAATCCCCTAACATTTTCACCAGAGGGCTTTAGCTACCATAGTACCCTCCCTACCAAATTTCAAGTCCATACAAGGTCTTTTGACCCCATGCCCTTCACAAGACACAAAAGCCCATCCTTAGGGTTTGGTATTATGTCGTAGGGCAAATCTATTCCAATCCGCCTCATCTTCCATGGGAAGGTGTTAAAAGCCTTTCCAAGTCAGTGACCCCAATTTCAACCTCTGTTGAGGTGATTTGGCCATTCAAAACCCAAAGTGCACTTTTTGACATAAAATACCCTTATTATGGCAAGGCTAGAGTTTGCATGATTTCAATTAAAACCATCTCCAAATGAGATGAAATTTTAACCAGAGCCTTAAGATGACCCCAAGCAACACTCACCAAAATTTGGGTGAGTTTGGAGGTCATTTGGTCCCTCAATTAATTTACCCTAAAGTAATTAAATAATTCCAACAAACTATAGAAAAATTGTCCTCAAAATTTCTCATTTTTGGGCAGGACTAGGTATAGGCTAGGGTGACTCCCTGTCCAAATTTCAAGTTATTTGGACAAGAGATGAAGAGTGGGCACCCATTTAATCTCTATCTAGCTCTAGGTATAGAGTCCACCAAAATGAGTGTCGTGGTCAAACCAAGCTCCCAAATTGGTTCAAACCAATTTTGAATTAAAGTAGACCCATAGGGCTACAAATTATATGTTGACCATTTTCTCTGAATTAGCATCTATGTATTTCTAATAATTAAAAACATTAAATACCTAAGGTGTGACAGAAATGAAATAAATAACCTATAGTTTAAGTCATTGCCAGCGCTAATCTCAAAGTAAGATCCAAGGGTAGCTGGATCGTCTTCCTCCTCCAGCCGACGGCCACGATCCAACCCGCCTGGACCAACTTCCAACCACCACCACCAGCCATCCGACCACCTCCTGTGCCGGCCACCGCCACCACCACCTCCGTTGAGGTGGTGGCTATCGCCAGGCGGCGGCACAGCCGCCGAAGGAGCCTATTCTGGCGAATCCGACAGGTTGTTTTTTTGCGGAAAAATCTGGAGAAAATCTCTCCCGATTGGGCTCAATTGAGCCCGAAACTTGGCCCTAAGTTTTGCTATGATCTACCCATCAAAGAAGGAGAGGATGAGGACCTGAATAGCTGCCTGAGAGCGGGTGTTGTGCCTCCTCGACATTTCCGACAAACAAGCTTCAGCTCCTCTACAACCTCCACACCAACTCCTCTGTAACTGAAATGTGATCGGGGGAAACTCTTCCCCTTGCCCTGGTGAAGGTCTTTATTGAAGGAATTGGGGAGAGGAGGTTTGTAACTCCCCAATTCTTCAAGACACCATTAAAGCCATTAATGGTGATTTTCGGTTTCACCCAATTTGAGGGGCTGAGCTTCCCCACTGGCCGGCCACCTCTTGAAAACTCCTCCCCTGCCTCCAAGGAGTTAAAGCCTCATCAAAAGGAGGGGTTATGGAGCCTCCATGGCCAAGACGGCCATTAAGATCCTCTTTCTCTCTACTAGTCACCAAATTCTGAGTTTGGTGGGCCCAAAATGTGTCTCACCATCTCCTAGAACAATGCGCCACACTTGCCTAAGCTTAGCCTATAATGACTCAATCCGTTCACAGGTATATATTAGAAGGTCCGGCCGGGGCCCCATAGCATATACCATAAAACAGGCGGGGAAGTCACGTAAGGATACCAGAGTTGCGCATCTTAACTCATTGCATCCTAGCAGAAGCCTATAACACGAAGCTGCACACACACATGATTTTCCACCATATAAAAGTTCCACATTTATATAAAGCAGGAATGTCCAAATACAAAATAGTTGGCCTTATGGCCTTACAGGGCTTTCAAAATAGTGGCGTTAAACATTGGTGCGCAGGACGGCCACGCATAAACAAACAAAGCATTTAGCTTTAGCCTTCAAGGGCTAGCAGCAGCAGCAGCAACAGCAGCAAGGACTTCAGCCTTAATGCGTCCCGCTTGGCTCTCCAGCACCTGCACAGGGACAGCCCACCCAACAGTGGCAAACAGACAACGGTCAGCATTCAGCTGACCAAATTATAATGACCCCACCCCTTTTCCCGGGGCGGTGGTATTCCTTCCCTGCAGGCATAGCATTTGATAGGCAGATATGTATATTATACATTGTGCTCTCACGCACATACATTCCATCACAATCGTCAGCACCACGGCCCGACAATCAGTGCACTCAGGGCACATTCTTGGTGTACCTGCGAACTAGTTGCCCACCACCGTATCAGGGTCGCAACCCAACGGTAAAACATTAAGCATTTACTCCATGGCGTGCTGCCAGAGATTATAGTCTTAGTGAAACAGGATTGACCCGTAGCCCCCCATTGTATAACGGCGTGCAGGCCTAAGACTCTCGCTATGCGTTCCAACAGACTGCACTTTCAGGTCTCACATCGGACGGACATAACGCAGGTCAGATCATCCACCCCCCGTTGCTCAAATCGCCTTGCCATCACGGAGTACAGCGCACTCGCGGCTAAATAAAAGGCGCGGGTCAGTTTCACCATTCCTATTTCTTGGGTGTTTTCTGGGGCGCACCAATACTTCCATCACACCCATTCCATATCACAACATCAGAGGGTCTTTCTTGGGCACACCAGTACTTCCTGTTACTTCCCTTCACAGGCACAACCCCACAATTATCACAAATGTCAAGGGTATTTTCCTGACTTACCATGCAAGTACTTCCTGCTACTCCCCTTCACAGGTACCTCTCATGAACATCAAGCATTACAAAGGGTATTTCCTGGGCATACCAGTACTTCCTACTACTCCCTTTCACAGGTATACCCAATAGTACAAGCATCACAAGGGTATTTTCTTGGACTACCACTCCAGTACTTCCTACTACTGCCCTTCACAGGTCTAACCCGTCGACTCCTTAAACTATACGTTCATCACGGAGTCTTCTTCGGTGCGTATATGCAACATCACCAATCACAACCAACCTGTCCAGATGGGATTCACACAGCATGCCTATTCCGTACTCCTTTTCCGGATCTATATGCCAAATGATTGGGGATTCCATGAATCAACCCAAGGGACTCCCATAACAATCCACCCTCTGGTGGGGGAATCTTATGCACATGCCAAAAAGGAAGCCTTCACATGGCTAGGAAGAAATGTCGTTACCCTCAAAGACCGCTTCGGCGCCATGAGCTCCTAACTGGCTGGAAAGAACTACAATGGCTTTTCCTCTACAACGCTGGCCTCAGATCTCTCGTCGGAAGTCCGCAGCACCACCAGTGGCTAGCTCTCCTTCCTCCTCCTCCTTCTTCCTCTCTTTATCTCTCTAGGCTTTTAGAAAGCTGAAGGACAAAATGACAAAGAGAACTTCCTTCTCATCCACGGCCTTAAGGAATCAGGGAGGCACCTCAGCCATCAGATCCCAGCTGAAGATTTGGACAGCCACGATTTTTGCCATAAAATCACATTTTTGTCTGACACGGCCTGTGACATGCCCGTGTTTCAGGCCGAGTGCCTCAAGCGGTGTTCAACTGACTTATCAAATCCAGTGACACGCCCGTATCACGGGCCATGTCATGGGACACGCCTTCAGATAGTCCTGTGTCTGTGTCCATGTTCTTCAGGCCGCACAACATCGAGACCAACCCGAGAGGGACACGGCCTGTAACACGCCCGTGTCCCAGGCTGTGTGCCCATACACAGCACTAGACATGCCCCAGCTCAACTTAATCGAGCTGAAATCGTCGAACCGCGAGGACATACCCTGTGACATGCCCGTGTCACATGCCGTGTACTCTGCACTCGATAATCATCGACCGAATTTAGTTGACCACTCGTCGACTACTCACCCGAGAAGGACACGCCCTGGGACACGCCAGTGTCCCAAGCCGTGTCACCCAAATTTTGCTAAATTCTGGGCTTTAGGGCGTTACAACCCTCTCCTCCTTATAAAAATTTCGTCCCTGAAATTTGTAGAAAGTAAGGAACGCAAATAGGAGGATTTCATTTCACAAACATTCATTATAACTCGAATACACTGCATAATAGTTACACAAAGATCTTGGGAAACTCAGCTTGCATGGTTTGCTCTCGCTCCCATGTAAGTTCTTCACGGCCGCAATTGTCCCACCGGACTTTAACCACCCCAATCGTCTTGTTCCGCAACTGTTTCTTGGCACGATCCTTGATCTGAGTGGGCCTAACCTTCGTTGTTAGCCCATACTCTACCGGCACACGATCATTCTCGATCACTTGAGCTGGATCTTTCACGGCTTTCCGTAGCACCGAGATGTGAAACACATCGTGTAATCCACCAAAGTCTGCCGAAAGAGCTAGCCGATATGCAGCTTCTCCAACTCGCTCCACCACTTCAAATAGCCCCAGATACCGTGGACTCAACTTTTTCAGGCGTCGAATCCTGGATACGCCTTTGAAGGGTTTGATCTTCAAGTATACCCAATCACCTACCGCGAACTCCACGTTCCAGAGCTTGGCGTTGTAGTATTTCGCTTGACGATCTTGAGCTATCAATAGCCGTTCCCGAATAGTGCATATTGTCGAGTTCGCTTCCTCGACTTTGTTACGCTTATACACTCTGGATTCACCTGCTTCTAACCAAGCTAAAGGAGTACGACACTTCCGACCATACAGCGCTTCAAATGGTGTCATGCCGATGCTCGCTTGGTAGCTGTTATTATAGGAAAACTCAACTAGATAGAGATTATCTTCCCATCTCTTCCCAAAATCTAGGGTGCACATTCGGAGCATATCATCCATCGTTTTGTTGGTTCTTTCAGTTTGGCCATCTGTTTGGGGATGAAAGGTCGTACTGAACATCAACTTCGTGCCTAACAGCTGATGGACCAGCCTCCAATCATTCGATGTGAACCGACCATCTCAATCGCTCACTATGCTTCGAGGAACACCATGTAGCCACACAATTTGTTCAACAGACAACTTTGCCAAACTTTCCACGGAATCGTCCCGCCTATTTGGAAGGAAGTGCGCCATTTTCGTCAGCCGGTCCACAATCACCAAGATTGAATCATTTCCGCACTGAGATCTTGTCAACCAGTGCACGAAATCCATGGAAATATCATCGAACTTCCACTCCGGAATCAGCAACGACTTCAAGAAACCGCCAGGATTCTGACATTCCGCCTTTACCATAGCACAAGTCTGGCATATATCTATATAATGAGTGACATCTTTCTTCAGTCCTGGCCACCAGAACAGCTTTTTCATGTCTCTGAACATCTTTGTGCTCCCAGGGTGAATTGAGTACTTCGTATAGTGCGCTTCGTACATCAACTCTTCCCCCAATTTGCCCAAGTTCGGGACGCACAAATGGCCTTCTTTCCACAATAGACCATCATCCCAGGAGAATTTGCCCTCTGGCCCATCCTTGGCATAGCGTTGGAGACTCTCATCTAGCTCCGTTGCTCGTCGAACTCTGTCCGCAAGCTCACACTGCACCTCCGTCCAGTTCAAACATGCATCGGCTATCGCATTCTTTTCAACACAAGAAATCTCTAACGCTTCCAACTCCTGGATTAGATGTTCATCATGCCTCTGCAACCAGCTTGCCCTTGCCAGAGCTCTCCGACTCAAGGCATCAACGACAACATTTCCCTTTCCAGGCGTATAATGTGTAACAAAGGTGTAGTCCCCAAGGAACTCCAATCACCTTCGTTGTCCCATATTCAGGTCCTTCTGCTCCAACAAATACTTTAGGATCTTGTGGTCTGTATAGATCTCCACTTTCACGCCATACAATTAATGCCTCCACAATTTCAGTGCAAAGATTACCGTCGCCAACTCTAAGTCGTGGACGGGATAATATCTCTTATGCACCTTCACCTGGCGAGAGCCATAAGCAATCACTTTCCCATTTTGCAGAAGAACACAGCCTAAGTCGCTTCCTGACGCATCACTGTAGATTTCAATCCCATCAGTACCACATGGCGACATCAATATCGGCGCCGTGGTCAATCGACAATTCAGCTCTTCAAAATCTCGCGCACACTCCGGCATCCAAACGAACTTCTGATCCTTTCTCGTCAGTATGGTTAGAGGAAATGTAATCCGCGAGAAGTTCGCAACAAATCTTCTATAGTAGCCTGCTAGTCCAAGGAAGCTCCTGACATCAGCCATAGAAGACAACACTGACCACTCATGTATGGCCCTTATCTTTGTCGGATCCACTGCAATGCCCTCCCCGCTTGCCACATGGCCCAAAAAACCCACCGACGATAGCCAAAACTCGTACTTTGAGAACTTGGCGTAGAGCTGATTCTTCCTCAACATTTGCAACTCCAACTGTAAGTGGTTTTCATGATCGGCTTCAAATCGAGAGTAGACCAGAATATCATCAATGAATACTATCACAAATAGGTCCAGGTACTCTCAGAACGTTCGGTGCATCAGGTACATGAACTCCGATGGCGCATTGCACAGCCCAAACGGCATAGCTGTGAACTCATAGTGCCCGTAACGTGTTCCAAATGCGGATTTGGGAATGTCACCTTCCTAAATCCTCAACTGGTAGTAACCAGACTTCAAATCCAACTTGGAGTTGACGGTTGATCCCACCAGCTGATCGAACAACTCATCAATCTGTGGGATCGGATACTTATTCTTCTCGGTGAGTTTGTTCAGTTCGCGGTAATCAATACATAACCGCAAACAACAGTCCTTATTTTTCACAAACAGAATAGGCGCGCTCCAAGGTGACATGCTTGGGCGAATATATCCCTGCTCCAACAACTCTTGCAGTTGGACTTTCAACTCCGCCATTTCCTTTGGCGCAATGCGATATGGTGAGCGGGCCATAGGTTTTGCACCTGACACCAACTCGATCGTGAAGTCAATCTCTCGTTGGGGTGGTAGCCCAGGGAGATCCTTGGGAAATACATCTGCAAATTCTGATACCACCGGAACATCGCTTATCCCGGCCTTGGGCTCAACAGCCTGAATCAGCTTGAAGTAGCACTCCGCGCCCTTCTGAACAGCCTTGATTACTTGGAGTGTAGACATCAACGTCCTGCCCACTAATCGCATACCCGCGAACTTCGTCTCCTGCTTGGTATTATGGCCCAATGTGATCTCTTTGGCATTACAATCAATCAAGGCATGCTGCTCTGCGAGCCAATACATACCAAAGATCACGTCGAATTCCGATATCAGCAATACAGATGTAGTCAAATAGAAATCCCGAGTTCCTATTTGGACCGCCACATCGCAAGCTCGATCTGCGAGCATCAAACAACCATTCGGCATCACCACCCTGACGCTATCTGTCTTCGCACGACTAGGTATCCCAAGCCGCGCTATGAACTCTTTCGACAGAAAAGAATGTGAAGCACCTGTATCAAACAGTGCTCGCGCCAGCGTGTTCCAAATCATCACAAATCCTATGACAATCATATCACACGCACAAGCCGCATACAAATAGGGAAATCGACAAAGCATGCAATAAGCAAAAGAATACAATAACTTAACTCGTACCTATGATGACGTCACTCTGCTTAATGGCCTCCTGTAGGCCAAGATTGTAGACTCGGGGCTGCGCCTGTGAGGCAGAAGACTCCATGATTGCCTTTCCTTTCTCCGCATACGACGCTCTCGCCTTCTTTTCACTCTTTGGCGTTACCCGACAATCACGGGCTATATGCCCCACCCGTCCACAATTAAAGCATGTACGAGTCTCCGGCTTTGAAGTGTCCCCCGACGTTGCTCCTGATGCAACGGTAGAAGGAGCTTGTCCAGCCGACTTGGACTTCTTGCCCCATCTCTTTTTGTAATATGATTTTCCAGGTAGGGGCACCTTTAATTCCGGCTGTGTCACAGCCAAGGCCCGCTTCCCATGCAACCTCTTCATATCCTTTTCCAGTGCGCACGCAGTGTCAACCAATGCTTGGAAGCCTTGGTTCACAGAACTAGAAAGCAGGAACCTCAACTCGTCCCGCAGTCCTTCATAGAACCTATTCGTCTTCCTCTGCTCATTAGCAAAAATAGAACCCGCATACTGCCCCAAGCGTGTAAACTCATGCAGGTAAGCTTCAACACTGCCTTCACCTTCTGTCAGCCTTTGGAATTCATTCTCCATCTCATTCCACCATAAACGAGCCTCTCCTTCCAGCAAGAAGGTGGCTAAGGTGACTTTCTGATGTTCCTCCATTCCAATCGCCGTCATAATCTGCTTGAAGTGCGATAACCAGTCCTCAGCCTGTGTAGGGGATCCCAGGCCCGTAAACGTAGGCGGGTTGAAACTCATGAACTGCTTCAACTGCTTCTTAGCTGCTCGAGGATGCACAACCGCTACAGGTTCTGGCCTCGCCGCAACCTGTTCTGGCCTCATTGCCGGCTACGCCTGCCCAATCGGCTGTGCTTGAAACATGGCAAACAAATCCTCAGCAACTAATCACACAGTTTCCGCAGAAGGCGGAGGTGTAGGCACCTCAGTTGGTGCCATTCTTTCATCAGAACGTTGGGGCTCCGACTGCCCAGCACCACTCCGCGTCACCTATAGGTGAACAAGACACGCACAATAGCGACCGCACACAAGTAAAACAATAAAATAGGAACCCCAGGTTCCTCAAACACATGTATTTGCAATCCTAAGGTGGACATTCATGAGTTGATTAGTCTTAACTTGGTTCGCACAGAAACGTGCTCGCCACCCCACAAAAGAATTCGACCACGAATTCGAAAGGGAAAGACCGAGACATCTGATACCAAAAATGTAACGACTCGATCCATTCACAGGTATATACTAGAAGGTCCGGCCGTGGCCCCACGTCATATACCATAAAATAGGCGGGGAAGTCACGTAGGGATACCAGAGTTGTGCATCTTAACTCATTGTATTCTAGCGGAAGCCCATAACATGAAGCTGCACTCACATACATGAATGTGCACCATATAAAAGTTCCACATTTATATAATGCAGGAATGTCCAAATACAAAACAGTTGGCCTTATGGGCTACGGGGCTTTCAAAATAATGGCGTTAAACATTGGCGCGCAGGCCGGCCACATATAAACAAACAAACATTTATCTTTAGCCCTTAAGGGCTAGCAGCAGCAACAACAACAGCAGCAAGGACTTCAGCCATTATGCGTCCTGCTTGTCTCGCCAGCACCTGCACAGGGACAACCCACCCAATAGTGGCAAACAGGCAACGATCAACATTCAGCTGAACAAATTATAATGACCCCACCCCTTTTCCCGGGGCGGTGGTATTTCTTCCCTGCAGGAATAGCATTTGACAGGCAGATATGTATATCATACATTGTGCTCTTACGCACATACATTCCATCACAATCGTCAGCACCGTGGCCCGACGATCCATGCACTCAGGGCATATTCTTGGTGTACCGGAAAACCAGTTTCCCATCACTGTATCAGGGTCGCAACCCAACGATAAAACATTGAGCATTTACTCCATGGCATGCAGCTGGAGATTATAGTCTTAGTGAACCGGGATTAGCTCGTAGCCCCCATTGTATCATGATGTGCAGGCCTAAGACTCTCGCTATGCGCTCCAACAGACCGCACTTTCAGGTCTCACGTCGGACGAACATAACGCAGGTCGGATCATCCACCCCCATTGCTCAAATCGCCTTACCATCACCGAGTACAGCGTACTCGCGGCTAAATAAAAGGCACGGGTTGGTTTCATCGTTCCTGTTACTTGGGTGTTTTCCTGGGCGCACCAGTACTTCCACCACACCCATTCCATATCACAACATCAGAGGGTCTTTCCTAGGCACACCAGTACTTCCCGCTACTTCCGTTCACAGGAACAACCCCACAATTATCACAAATGTCAAGGCTATTTTCCTGACTTACCACGCCAGTACTTCCTGCTACTCCCCTTCACAGGTACCACCCATGAACATCAAGCATTACAAAGGGTATTTCCTGGGCACACCAGTACTTCCTGCTACTCCCTTTCACAGGTATAACCCAATAGTACAAGCATCACAAGGGTATTTTCCTGGACTACCACTCCAGTACTTTCTACTACTGCCATTCATAGGTCTAACCCGTCGACTCCTTAAACTACACGTTTATCATGGAGTCTTCTCAGGTGCGTATATGCAACATCACCAATCCAGACCAACCTGTCCAGATGAGCTTCACACAGCATGCCTATTCCGTACACCTTTTCCGGATCTATATGTCAAATGATTGGGGATTCCATGAATCAACCCAAGGGACTCCCATAACAATCCACCCTCTGGTGGGGGAATCTTATGCACATGCCAAAAAGGAAGCCTTCATATGGATAGGAAGATAGGTTGTTTCCTTCTAATAGGATCTGATGGTTCAGGGCTGTCCTGGCTGAGTTATCTCCGTGAATAGGGCTTGAAACACTCATTATTCTTCAAGTTTCTCTTTCTAAGGTTTTAGAGAGAAGGGAGAGCAAGGAAGAGGGTGAAGTAGAGATCCGGCTGCCGGAGAAGCATCGGAGCCCTAAATCACAAGCTGAGTCCAGATCCGCGGAGGCAAATCCGTTGCGGTAGTTTTTATCCGGCTAAGTTCCCATGGCTAGGAAGAGGGGCCATAAGGTAACGACACTACTTCTCTTGGTTTTTAGGATGCGTGCTTAACATCTTTTCTTTCAAGCTTTTGGGAACCAAACTCTCAAATGAGAGGGGTTTTGGCGCCATGGTTCAAGAGGAACATCCGGGTCAATTGAGTTCGTCCCAGGCATGATTTTGTATTAGAGATCCGCTTCGTTAGTGGATTAGGCATTGTGGGTGAAGCCATAGTCGCGACCGTTAGTCCGACTCGGTGATGTTGCATTGCGAGCCTTAAGTATTTTGTAGAAATCCACTGCGGCAAGATGTCGTTTGTCATGTTTGTGTCCCCCCCCCCCTTTTCTCGAGTAAGTACGTGTAGCCAGAACCGAACAAGGTTAGATCTGCAATGGCGGTAGATGGTTTCCTTGGTGGACAAGGTAAGCTCCGCATATGCGGTAGATGGTTTCCTTGGTACGCGGGGACGTTGCAGTACAAATGATGGATAGGGTGGGAATGATTATGAATTGTGATGTGCTAAGGCGCGACTTTGTCTCCGTGGTCGGCTGGCTATCCCGTGACATGCAAGTCATGTGGGGAGAGTGTCCCGGTGAGACTAGTCCCCTTCTGTGAGACTGACGAGAACGCCAAGCATGGGGCAAGCCCGGGCAATGAGGCCACGAGCGGGTGGGGTCCAGCATGAGCTTGCAGGCAAGCCTAGGGTTAAAAACCATGAGCGGGTGGGGCCTTGGCAAGAGTTCTGTGTGGCGGCATGTATGCCGTTAGGGGAATTGCAGTACCCTTTTATTTGTGGCTTAACACCAATGGGGAAATTGGAAGTACCCAGATGTGATGATGATGTGCTAGTTGCATACGCAATAGGGTGCCTTGGGTGAAGCTCGGGTTTTGCATACATGCTGCATAGTAGGCCCTTTTTTATTATATGCTCAACATAGAAAACGTGTTTGTTGTTTGAGACATCCAAACCTATTCTTTTAGAGCTTTACTTATTTTTGTATATGGTATACGAAGTGTTGACTTGCAGGTTGGAGGGGTACCTTGGGGTCCGTTATGGGCGGCTGGGAGGAGATGTGTTTGTTACACAGTTTGAGGTCAGCCTTTGCTGACCCACGTTACCACCAAATTTTACAGGGCAAGGATCGCAAGCAGGAGCCAGCTTGCCAGCCAAAAAGGCCTAAGGCTCATGAAGTGTTTCAAGCTTTGTACTAGCTCTATTTTGTAGCATTGTATGCTTGATGCTCTTATTTCCCGCTTGGATGTCGAGGTAGTCTAGGAGTGCTTATGCACATTGATGGTGGATGTTATCTTTTGAGTTTTGGACTCTCTATTGTTGTAAGGCCATAAGGCCATTTCGATAATCTTGTGTATGTGGATAACTTCTAGTCCTGTTTTTGATGTTGTTTGGTTATGAGTTTTGAGATTGGGTAGTTCATATCATCTTTTAATGCTAAATCTGTGGCGTCTGTATGTTGTGGGACCCCGGTCGGACCATATTATACAGTCATTATAGGGGAGGTATTGCAATTTGGTATCAGAGCCAGGTTTCGTCCAAGGTCAGTGCGTATAGAAGTTATCCACATAGGAGTAATGTGGGACCATGAGTGTCCTTATGTTTGAGTCTTGTGATTTGAGATTGATTCTGTGTTTTCTTGCTTTTGTTAAGAGTGCAAGCAACGAGGCGAGTACGTCGAGACCTAGAGAAGAGCTTTCAGCGAGCATCGCTACTGCTCAGGGTCCTTTGGGCACGGGTGTAAACCCGGCCGATTTTTGTCGCATGCTTGCAGAAGTGATGGTGGCAGCCCAAGCTACAGTGATAGCTCAAGTAGAAATCCCTATTGCTCAGGTAGCAACTCCTGCTACCTCGGATACGGCGACGACCGTGCCGGGTAGAGAATCCAGGCGAGCAGAGCCTTTGGCCGAAAGGGTGGTTGTCGGGCATGGAGACTAGCAGATGAAGTATTTTCTGAGCTTCCATCCTCCAACGTTTAATGGAGTTGGTATGCCGACTGATGCAGAGGATTGGTGGGTAGGGATGCAAGAGTTTCTGAGGGCGGCAGAGACGCCAGAGGAGAAGAAATCTGAGTTTGCGGCCTTCATGTTGGAGGGAGACACGAAGTTGTGGTGGGTGAGCCATAGTGGTCGCCAGTTTCCCGGACGCACCCCGTCCATGGAAGAGTTTGGGAATGCTTTCTTAAAGAAGTACATTCATGTTTCGACAAGGTTGGCCCTCCAAAGGCAGCTTCTGCACTTGGTGCAGCGGGATAAGATGGTGGACGAGTATATACAGGAGTTCACTCGGTTGGGTCATTATGCAGGAATAACAATGGCAGACAATAAGGAGAGGGATAACCTCTTCTACCAGGTGCCGGGGGAGAATATAAGACAAACTCTCATTTCCATGAAGAGAGCTGGTTTCAACGAGCTAGTTGAGGCTGCTAGGACGTTGGAGAGTGATCTGGAATGAAGCCAACATCGTAAGGGTTTTGCGCCCATGCAAGGGGAAGGGAAGCCTTCTCAACCCCAAGGAAAGTCTGAATGGAATAGGTGGAATAAAAATCCTCACCCATTCAAGTCCGGTGAGAAAAACTAATGGACAACCGGAGGGTCTCACTCTAAGGGACTACCGACGTGCTTCAATTGTGGTAAGGTGGGGCACATTGCTCGTTTTTGTAATCAAGGAGGTGCGGAGCAGGAGCCAAGTCAAGAGCAGACTGTGCGCTCCGACTCCAGTGCCGCAGAGAAAGGAAAGATGGAGGAGTCTAGCACTTCTCGTTTCCAACCGGTGTAACCAAGGGCCTACAACCTTGGACAGCAGGAAGCGATCCCACAACCCGACGTGGTGACAGGTATGAGGATGTTTAAATTTAATCTCATACTTCTTACTTTCAAACCATTTATGTTTGATGCCTCTATTTTAGTCTTTGTGTTAGTTTCTGGATACCCCGCTAGGGCATTATTTGATACGGGAGCGTCACACTCTTTTCTTGCGGAAAGCTTCATCCGGAGAATTGGAGTTGAGTCGTTCTCGGCGAACGCAGAGCTGAAGCTGCGCATGCCCAATGGGTCGTCCATGACCACCGGGTCAAAAGGGTGCATTTGTTGGAAGCTGGGAGGAGTTGACTTCGTATTAATAGCAGCGGTCCTACCGTTGGTTGAGTTTGATGTGATTTTGGGAATGGACTGGCTAGCAGAGCAACCTGCCAGTATTGACTTCCTATCCAATGTGGGGACCCTGTGAAGTGAAGGGCAGACCGAAGTTAAGTTTGAGGCTTTAATGGAGTGTCCTGTTCCCTGATTTCAGCCATGCAGTTGGTGCGGGCAGTTAACCATGGGGGAGTAGCTCTTGTAGCATTATTGGTGGTTCGCCTTTCCAAGTTATCACTTGGAGAAGTGCCCGTAGTGGCAGAGTTCAAGGATGTGTTTCTGGACAAACTTCCTGGAGAACCTCCTCGACAAGAGATTGATTCCTCGATTGAGTTAGTATTAAAGGCTAGACCCACGTCCTCTGTTTAGGATGGCACCAAAAGAGTTGGCCGAACTCAAGGTACAGTTGCAGGAATTGTTGGAGCAGTGGTATATCAGACCCAGTTCTTCACCGTGGAGCGCTCCTGTATTATTCATGAAGAAGAAAGACGGTAGTATGCGGTTGTGCATAGACTACCGAGAGTTGAATAAATTGACTGTCGAGAATATGTATCTGATTCCTCAGATAGATGACCTGTTCGACCAGTTGGTGGGGTCGGTCGTGTATTCAAAGTTGGTCTTGAATTCAGGATACTATCAGTTGCGAATTCGAGACAAGGACATACCTAAGATAGCATTTGGTACGAGGTATGGTCACTTTGAGTTCTCGGTGATGTCGTTCGGGCTGACGAACGCACCATCCATATTCATGGATTTGATGAATCGAGTATTTCGGGAATACTTGGACTCTTTGTAATTATCTTTATTGATGACATTCTGGTGTACTCCAAATCGGAGGTGGAGCATGAGACTCACTTGAGAGTAGTCTTACAAATGTTGAGAGAGAACCATTTTTATGCAAAGTTCTCGAAGTGGGAGTTCTGGCTAGAGAAGGTGGCATTTTTGGGCCACGTGATTAGTGGGGATGGGGTGGCGGTAGATCCAACAAAAGTGGAAGCCATCAGAGATTGGACGATTTTGAGAACCGTGGCGGAAGTCCGAAGTTTTCTTGTACTAGCCGGGTACTATAGAAGATTCGTAGAAGACTTTTCATGGATAGCTCTACCCCTCACATCACTAACTCATAAAGATCAAAAGTTTGTGTGGACTAAGGAGTGCAGTCAGGCATTTGAGCCACTAAAGGAAAGGCTGATGACGGCTCCAATCCTAAGTCTACCAAATGGGACCGAAGGATTTCAAATTTTCAGTGACGCATCGAGATGCGGTTTGGGTTGCGTTTTAGTTCAACATGGCAGTGTGATAGCCTTTGGGTCTAGGCAATTGAAGCCTCATGAGAGTAATTGCCCCATCCATGACTTGGAATTGGCGGCGGTAATCTTTGCATTGAAATTGTGGCAGTACTATGTTTATGGTGCGAAGGTGGAGATCTTCACGGATCACAAAAGCCTAAAGTGTCTCCTATATCAGAAGGACCTGAATATGTGGCAATGCAGATGGGTCGAGTACCTTGGAGACTACGAGATGGCAATTTAGTATATGCCAGGCAGTGAGAGTCCCTCGGCTTGGAGTGCGTTGCAAGGGGCGAGTCTAGCTTGGCTCGGTTTAATTGGATTGAAATGCAGAACGATTTGTTTGATCGTATTCGGGAAGCGACTCGTTTGGATGTGGAGTTTCAGCCTTATGTGGCGGAAGCTCAAACGGGTGAGAGCAGCGCCTGGGGGATATTTAATGGGATTCTGAGGAAGGACGGAAGGATTTGTGTACCACAGTTCGGCAAGCTCCGTGAGGAGTTGATGTTTGAGGCTCACTTCACAAAGTACTTCATTCACCCGGGCAGTACAAAGATTTATCGGGATATGAAGAAATCCTATTGGTGGCCTGGACTGAAGCGGGACGTAGCTTTGTACGTGAATCGATGCCAAACTTGTGCCTTGGTGAAGGCCGAGTATCAGAAGTCGGGCGGGTTCTTGAAGCCTCTTCAAATCCCCGAGTGGAAATTCGATGACATCTCCATGGACTTTATGCATGGGTTACCTAGATCGCAGCAGGGTAACGACGCAATTTGGGTGATCGTGGATCGCTTAACCAAAGTGTCTCACTTCATCCCAAATCAGAAGGAGGACAGTGTGGAGAAGCTGATAGGGGTGTATGTTCGCAACATAGTGCGACTACATGGGATTCCTATGAGTATAGTTAGTGATCGCGATGGACGTTTCACATCCAAGGACTGGAGGTTGGTTCAGAAGTGTCTGGGCACGAAGCTCAAGTTCAATACGGCTTTTCATCCTCAAACTGACGGGCAAACCGAAAGAACGAACCGTACTATAGAGGATATGCTGAGAATGTGCATTCTTGACTTCGGCAAGAAGTGGGAGGATCATCTCTTCATGGTAGAGCTCACTTATAACAACAATTACCAAGCAAGTATAAAGATGGCATCGTACGAAGCTTTGTATGGGAGGCGGGTGTCGAACACTGATGTCTTGGATAGAGGCGGGAGACACCAAACTTTTGGGAAAAGAAGTGGTAGCTGATACATGCGAGCTGGTGCGAACCATTCAAGAGCGCATGAAGGTGGCTCAAGATCGGCAAGCAAATTATTTTAATGCTCGCCACAGGAAGCTGGAGTTCGCGGTAGGCGACTGGGTCTATCTAAAGATCAAGCCGTTCAAAGGCGTTTCACGGATTCGCCGACTCAAGAAGTTGAGTCCGAGGTTTTTGGGACCTTTCGAGGTTATAGAATGGGTGGGAGAAGCAGCGTACCAGTTAGCGTTGTCCACAGAGCTGAGTGGATTACACGACATCTTCCATGTCTCTGTCTTAAGGAAAGCCTTAGTAGAGGCTAGTGTGATGATCGAATCAGCATCGGTGCCGATAGAAGAGGACTTGAGGATGCGAGTTTGTCCTGTTGCTATAGAGGATTCAGAATTTCGGTAATTGTAGA
The DNA here is from genome assembly GCA_039583875.1 of Platanthera guangdongensis. NCBI lineage: Eukaryota > Viridiplantae > Streptophyta > Magnoliopsida > Asparagales > Orchidaceae > Platanthera > Platanthera guangdongensis. The sequence continues at coordinate 125,919,949 of CM077163.1, read as the reverse complement.
ACAAAGAGGTCAAACTCGTAAAAGTCCGATGGGACAACTGCGGTCGTGAGGAGCTCTCTTGGGAGCGAGAACAGACCATGCTGCAAGAGTTTCCAGAGTTATTCCTTTCAGGTATCATTTAAGTTTTGTGTACCTTTTGCTTTCTGTAATTTTGGGATGAAATTCTTTTAAGGGGTAGAGAGTTGTAACGCCCCAAAATTCAAAAGAGGGACAAACAGCGTTCAGAGCCAAGTTTGGGTCTTGGTAAGGGTCACACGGCCTAGGACACGGGCGTGTCCAAGGCCGTGTCCTGCTCGGGTTCGACGAAGAACTCGGGTGGTCAACAAACTGCGCTCGACGAAGTGTCGAGACAGTGAACACGGCCTAGGACACGGGTGTGTCCAGGGCCGTGTCGTGTTCGGGTTCGACGATTTTCGCGTGGTCGACAAAAATACGGTCGACGATCGTCGAGAGGACGAATACGGCCTGAGACACGGGCGTGTCCCAGGCCGTGTCCTACTCGGGATGTTAGCTGGGCCGTGTGAGGGGATAAATATTGCCTGGAGCACAGGCGTGTTCATGTGTGACACAGGCGTGTCAACTTTGACATGGGCATGTTAACTTTGACACAGACATGTTGAGACCTGTGTTCTCCTCGGGTTATGTTTGGTCCTGTGTCGATGGAGGAACACGCCCAGGCACACGGGCGTATACTTAGTGACACGGGCGTGTTCAGAGCCCGTGTCCTGTTCTGGGTGCGACGATTTCGGCGTCGATTGAGGCACACAGCCTTGGACACAGGCGTGTCTCAAACCGTGTTCAGCCCAGGAGTTTTGGTTTTTAGTGCGAATCGTGGCCGTTCGTTTCCTTCTAATAGGATCTGATGGTTCAGGGCTGTCCTAGCTGAGTTATTTTCGGGAATAGGGTTTGAAACCCTCATTCTTCTTCAAGTTTCTCTTTCTATGGTTTTAGAGAGAAGGGAGAGCAAGGAAGATAGTGAAGGAGATATCCGGCTGCTGGAGAATCGTCGGAGCCACAAATCGCGAGCCGAGTCCAGATTCGCAGAGGCAAATCCGTTGCGGTAGTTTTCATCCGGCTAAGTTCCCAGGGCTAATAAGAGGGGTCGTAAGGTAACGACACTTCTCCTCTTGGTTTTTAGGATGCGTGCTTAGCATCTTTTCTTTCAAGCTTTTGGGTACCAAACTCTCAAATGAGAGAGGTTTGGGTCGCCATGGTTCAAGAGGAACCTCCGGGTCGATTGAGTCCGTCCCCAACATGATTTTGCATTAGAGATCCGCTCCATTAGTGGATTAAGCAATGTGGGTGAAGCTGTAGTCGCGACCGTTAGTCCGACTCGGTGATGTTTCATAGCGAGCCTTAAGGATTTTGTAGAAATCCTCTGCGGCAAGATGCCGTTTGTGATGTTTATATCCCCCCCCCCCTTTTCTCGAGTAAGTACGTGTAGCCAGAACCGGACAAGGTTAGCTCCGCAATGGCGGTAGATGGTTTCCTTGATGGACAAGTTTAGCTCTGCATTTACGGTAGATGGTTTCCTTGGTGCGCGGGGACGTTGCAGTACAAATGATGGATTAGGGTGGGAATGATTATGAATTATGATGTGCTAAGGCGCGACTTTATCTCCGTGGTCGGCTGACTATCCCGTGACGTGCAAGTCATGTGTGGGAGAGTGTCCCGACGAGACTAGTCCCCTTCTGTGAGACTGATGAGAATGCCAAGCATGGGGCAAGCCCAGGAAATAAGGCCACGAGCGGGTGGGGTCCAACAAGTGTTCTTAGAATCAGTCAGTGTGTGAGATGGAATCCTGATGCGAGAAGTCAGAGCTTACAGGCAGGCCCGGGGCTAAGAACCATGAGCGGGCGGGGCCTTGGCAAGAGTTCCATGTGGCAGCTTGTATGTCGTTAGGGGAATTGCAGTACCCTTTTGTTTGTGGCTTAACGCCAATGGGGAAATTTTAAGTACCCAGATGTGAGGATGATGTGCTAGTTGCATGCGCAATAGGGTGTCTTGGGTGAAGCTCGGGTTTTGCATACATATTGCATAGTAGGTCCCTTTTTATTATATGCTCAACAAAGAAAACGTGTTTGTTTTTGGGACATCCAAACTTGTTCTTTTAGAGCTTTACTTGTTTTTATATATGGTATATGAATTGCTGACTTGCAGGTTGGAGGGGTACCCCGGGGTCCGTTGGAGGGGTACCCCGGGGTCCGTTAGGGGAGGCCGGGAGGAGATTTGTTTGTTACACAGTTTGAGGTCAGCCTTTGCTGACCCACGTTACCGCCAAATTTTACAGGGCAAGGATTGCAAGCAGAAGCCAGCTTGCTGGCCAAAAAGGCCTAAGCCTCATGAAGTGTTTCCAGTTTCGTACTAGCTCTATTTTGTAGCATTGTATGTTTGATTCTCTTGTTTCCGGCTTGCATGTCGAGGTAGTCTAGGAGTGCTTATGCACACTAATGGTGGATGTTATCTTCTGAGTTTTGGACTCTCTATTGTTATAAGGTCATAAGGCCATTTCGATACTCTTGTTTATGTGGATAACTTCTAGTACTATTTCCGCTGTTATTTAGTTTTGAGTTTTGATATTGGGTATTTCATATCATCTTTTAATGCTAAAGCTGTGGCGTCTGTATGTGGTGGGGCCCCGGCCAGACCCATATTATACAGTCATTACAGGGGAGGTGTTACACTCAGCCTGACGTTCTTCCAGCTGAATACAACGCACGATCTGGCACAAACCATGCGTGAAAGAAACGCACGACCGTGCGTTTTCCTCAAACCTGCATTCCAGTACTGGGGAAAACGCACCACCTGCATACAAACAAATAAAACCAAAGAGGACCCTCCAACAAAGCAGAAATGCAACAAAAGCAACTAGAAAGAGCCCCTGGGGAGCACCATGTGCTTACCCACAACAACAGAATGTGCAATTGCACACCATTGGGCCAGAAAAGTGCACTTAGCATGAAAAACTGTATAATTGAAATATCAACGATAACATACTGTTGGATCCCTAGTTTGATTTGGGCTAGGTTCACTAACTTAGGAACATGTGACCCACAATGTATAGTCAGGGTCATAGTTGTGTCCTAGAGTCTAGGAAAAGTCCTTGGAGTCAATATCATATGGACCAGCTATCAACAAGACTGCCAGAGACTCAAGACTTAGAAGATTTCAAGACTCTGTAAAGTGAGTTTGATGTTCGTCGAACTCAGGTCGACGATAGTCATGCTCAGCTCGACGATCTCAGAGTAAATTCTCTGAGCTGAGCTCGACGAACTTGGTACTCAGGTCCACGAAAACTTGGACACTACAACAATACTTCAAGTTCAGGAAAACATCAAGATATTCTAAGTCCTTAGTATCAGACTTTGGTCGACGAACTTAGTTCTCAGCTCGACGAACTCTATTATTTGGTCGACGAATCATTAGACTACTACAGCATTCTGTCAAGACTATGTTCTCTAGTCTCAGGTCGACGAACTCAGTGCTCTGCCCGAAGAATTCTGGAATCATCTACTTCAACAACTTAGAGCCAGAAGACTTATGTCGACACTCAAAGTATATGTCGACACCAACTGAGTCGACACTAGAAGAACTTGTGTCGACACCCAGATCATCAGTCGACACTTTGGAAAGGTTATGTTGACACCACACAGAAGACTTGTGTCGACACACAGAATATTTGACAACTCCATAATAGTTGCTGAACTCCAGTCGACGAACACATTTATCAGCTCGACGAACTTCAGACACAGAATAGGCAAAGTTCAAAAGAGATAGCAGTTCAGTTTCCAGCTCGACGATCATGGAACTCAGCTCGACGAACATAAGCCGTCTGGTCGACGAACACAACATCTGAGCTCGACGAACTGTGGACTCAGTTTGATGATTTCTTTCATCTGTTCAACGATTCCAGACTGAGTCATTTCCAGCCCTGTCCCCATGATTACTGCAATAATTCCTGAGTAATCAATGCTCTAACATTCTATGAATATAACTGTTAGAGGAGCATTGATTAGGATATTCTCCAGGATTATTGTTTGCCATTTTTCCACGGGACAGTTGGGGAAATTATTCAATGATGTATATTCTCTAGGCAGTCAGCATTAAATGAAGAAGGAATTCAAAATTCGAAAGACAAATTTCCCCAGGAAATATAAAAAGAGATTTTCTCTTTTCCAGAATAACGTAGAGACAGAAAAGATTATTCCTGCTTTCATAAAAAAAGATATTCAGAAGCAGATCTTCATTGGCTTTCTCAGTCTGTCAGTAATTTGAAGAAGAAGCAAGAAGGATACCTCTCTCAAATCTAGAGTCTTCCAGTTCTTCTTCTCCAGGACCTTGCTAAGACATTCAAGCACCATCAGTCTAAAGCTCCTGGATCAAGTCTCTCAATTGAAGGCCTATCACCCTGTGAAAAGCTCCAGTTCTCCTGAACTCTTCTACATCTCAGGGGGGAGCTTTGACAACATCACTAAATCCACATAGTCTTCTCATTGTGATTGAGAAAAGAATACTTTCATCACCCTCTCATCCCCACCTCTGTAAAGGGTTATCATCTCCCTTCAAAAGTGATTCCTGGTTACAAGTCACCTTATCAAAAGACTTGAGGATTTGGTTTTTGAGCACCTGATCAAAAGCTCATTGGTGTCAGGCACCTGATCAAAAACCTGAGTGGATTCCTACCAGGGTGGTAGAAGAGTGGATTTACCCAGGTTGGGGAACCACTATAAAATTTCTTGTGTCGTCTGGTTGCCCCTTTTCTTTTTGTTCTTGCTGTGCTTGTGTTTTTAAGACTACTGTGTGATTATTTACTTTAGTTTAATTCTGCACATTTTAATTACATTAGAAGTTGTAATTGTTTTATATGAACCTACAAATACTATATTCACCCCCCCTCCCTCTAGAGTATATTAGATCTAACACATCACTTTCAATTGGTATCAGAGAGGGTTCTTTTGGTTGTACAAGCTAAACCTTGAACCAAAGATCCTTTTGTTAGATCTAAACATAATTTTATTTTCATTTAGATTATAAACACATCCATGGCACAGAACAAGGATTATGCAAGCACCAGACCTCCAGTTTGCAACCTTAATAGGTTTGCCATCTGAAAGGCAAGAATCAAGTTGTACATGAACTCTATTGATGAAGACATCTACAATTCTATTTTGATAGGTCCCCCACATGCATCTACATCTACAACATCTTCCAGCAACAATGCAGTCCTACCATCTGAGTGGACTGAAGCCCAGAAGAAAGCCAAGATTGCTGATGACAAAGCCATGAACATATTGGCTCAGACTATGTCAGATGACATCTTTCAAAAGGTGGCTGACTGCACCTCTGCAAAAGCAATATAGGATTCACTCAATCAAATGGTTGTTGGCTCAGCAGATGAGAGGAAAGATAGAAGATCAAACCTCATCACATAATATGAAAATTTCAAGAAGGATGAGGCAGAAACAGTTGAAGTGATGTACAATAGGGTTAGCTCCATCATCAGTGAGCTAAGGATCTTAGATAAAGAAATCACCTTGACTGAAGTGAATGACAAGATCCTAATATGCTTCCCAAGCTCATGGGACACCAGGATCTGGTCAATCAAAGAGGCCAGAAGCTTGAATGAGATTTCAACTGAATCTCTCCTGGGAAAGCTCAAATCATATGAGCAGCTAATCAAGTCCAGAGAAGTAGTGGAACACAAGACTCCTCCTCCAGCAAGGAAAGAACAATCCATTGCATTCAAGGCTGCGGAAGAAACTGAAGCCCCAATAGTTAATAAAGAGCTAATGAGTCTCTTTGCCAAGAGAATCTTCAAACTGGCAAGGAAAGACTTCAGAAGGAAGTCATCCAGAAATGACAGCCAACCAAGGTATGCCAAAACCCCCACTAAAGAGGTAGTGTGTTATGGGTGCAGGAAACCAGGACATTTCATGTCTGAATTTCCTGAAAATCAAAAGAAGGAAAGAAGAAAAGAGAAGGAATCAAGAAACAAGCATTACAGCAAGCCCTCCTCCAGCAAGCACAAAAAGAAGGACAAAGGATTTGTGGCTGAAACATGGAGTGACACAAAAGATGAATCCACATCTTCCAGCTCCAGTGAAGAAGAAGAGGAGGCCAAGGCAAAGGAGGTTTGCATCATGGCAATTGATGAAAGTAGTAGCAGATCAGATACAGATGAATCTAATTATGAAGAAAACCTGTTAGCTGAAGATCAGGTAATAATATCTTATGATTTTGAATCTGATGAATTTAAATTTGAATTTAAAAACCTATGCTTAGATTTGATAAGCTCTGAGAAGGAAATCAAACTTCTCAGAGATAAATTGAATAATCTAGATAAAATCACCTCTGAAAATGCAACTCTATCTAGTGAACTGAAATCTGCAAATGAACAAATTGAAGCTAAGGACAAAATCAAAAACTAGAAGAATGATAAAAATAACAATGTTCAACAGTTATCGTCGAACTCAGATCAACGATATAGGAACAAATCGTCGAACTCAGAACGATGATCTCTGAATGCAAACTTCAATAATAATCATTCGTCTAACTGCGATCGACGAACTTTGTATGGTTCGTCGAGCAGAGGTCGACGAACGTGGGGCACAGAAAATGAATATGTTCATTCTTTGGGCAAAGATCGACGATCTCAACCCAATTCTTTGAAATCTGGTCGACGAATTTATAGAAATTCGTCGAACCCCGAAAGACTTAACCAAAATTTTAACTATAACTGCAACTTAGATAATTCTAGAAAAGCATTTAATCCTTTAGCTGATTGGGTATACCACTTAGAAGATATCACCCTCTAGGATATAAATCCTGACCAGAATTTTCAGTTATTTCCAGCTTTTTATATCAACAAAACAAAGGACCCAAGATAACCTGGGTCAGGAATATTTAACTGTTTTCATTACAGGAGAAGAGTTGTCCAGGAGTGAATCAGCCATGGTACCTGGACAGTGGATGCTCCAAACACATGACAGGTAGCAAGGACAATCTCACCAATTATGTAAAAACCGAACAAAAACAAACCGAAATGGTTTTAACTGAAACTTTATTATCCGAAAAAGGTATCTATTACAAAGGTATGCCCTCCCTTATATAGAATGGAGGAGAGATGAGCGAATACAAATAAGAGATGTGGGACTAAAAATTTACAGGACTAAGCGGACTATACAAAACAAACCGCACAAGCCGCGCGGTTAGACAGGAGGGCTAACCGCACGGCTACCACCAGAGAGAAAGAGAGATTGTCATGGTAGACCGCTAGACCGCCCGGTCTCCAAGCCGGCTGAGACAAACCGCCATACCGCGCGGTCTTCAACCTGCCAAGACAGACCGCCAGACCGCCCGGTCACCAACTTCAACACTCCCCATCAAGCTGGAGCACATATATCGATCATGCCCAGCTTGTCACAAACATGAAGAAACGAGGCGGAAACTGGCTTGGTGAAGATGTTAGCCAGCTCTTTATCAGAAGTGACAAAGGGAGTGCAAATTTGTTCCTTTAAGATCTCTTCACGAATGAAATGACAGTCGACCTCAATGTGCTTTGTTCTTTCATGGAAGACCGAATTTTTGGAGATGTATATGGTGGCCTTGTTATCACAAAACATAGGTAGAGGATGGTTGTAGACCTCTCCTAAATATAGCATGAGAGCCCGCAACCATTTTAACTCACAAGTGGTCGACGCCATACTGCGATACTCAGCTTCTGCACTGGACCTGGAGACAACAGAATGCTTCTTGCTCTTCCAGCTCACCAGATTTCCCCCAACAAAGGTGTAAAAACCTAAGGTTGACTTGCGATCCCCTTTGTCATTGGCATAACTTGCATCTGAGTATGCTTCAATCCTCAGATGACCATTCTTTTGAAAAAACAATCCTTTCACAGGCGCTGCTTTGACATACTCCAAGATCCGCAAGGCGGACTGTAGATGGCACTCCCTAGGTGCTTGCATGAATTGACTCACCTTGCCCACAGCATAGGAAATGTCTGGCCTAGTCACTGTGAGATATATGAGCTTACCAACCAAATGCCTGTACCGCGAACTATCTGAAAGAGGAGGCGAATCATCTGTCCAGGTTTTGTCTTCTCTAGTTGCCATGGGGCATCGGGCAGGTTTTGCTCCAGTCAATCCTGCCTCTTTTAAAAGATCAAGGGCATACTTACGTTGAGAGAGAACTAAGGAGTCGGGCTTCCGAGAGATTTCGATCCCCAGAAAGTACTTGGGAGAGCCCATATCTTTCGTGATCAGATGTTGGCGAAGATGTCGCTTTGTCAGGGCTACCCCTTCCTGGTCATCGCCAGTGAGAAGAATATCATCGATGTACACAACAAGAACAACCAGCCCCGAAGGAGTTTTGCGAATAAATAGAGAGTGATCAGCAGAGCTTCGCACAAAACCAACGGCCGCCACAATGCCGCTGAACTTGTCAAACCAAGCTCGAGGGCTCTGCTTGAGGCCATAAATTGCCTTCTACAGCCGGCATACTCGTGTCTCCCCCTGAGTAACATACCCAGGAGGTTGCTCCATGTAAACGGCCTCGTGAAGATCACCATAAAGGAAGGCATTCTTGACATCCAGCTGAGAAATCGGCCAATCCCTATTGACCGCCACAGAGAGAAGGACCCAAATAGTGCTGAGACGAGCCACGGGGGAGAAGGTGTCAAAGTAATCAACCCCATAGGTCTGAGTAAAGCCCTTAGCAATAAGGCGAGCCTTATACCGATCCACAGTGCCGTCTGGGTCAAATTTGACCACAAAGACCGAGCGACAGCCAACAACATCAGTACCGAAGGGAGGAGGAACAAGAGTCCATGTACCCCGCTCCGTGAGGGTCGCCATTTCCTCATCCATGGCCAGCTTCCAGTGGGGAATAGCAAGGGCCTCCTGATAGGAAAGAGACATGGCAGTGGCAGAGATAGCCAGCGCAAAGGCCCTGCGAGAAGGGGTAAGACGATCATATGAAACAACAGCAGCAAGGGGGTGTAGGGTACATGTCTGCACCCCTTTGCGAAGAGCCACAGGGAGATCCAGGTCGGCGGCCCCCTCGGTATCCGGAGCGTCCGTGGCAGAGAGAGCTGGCCCGGGAGAAGAGAGCGACGGCGGCGGAGAGGATAGACACGGAGGTGGAGAAGTGGGAGAGAGAGGTGGAGCGAGAGGAGGGGATGGAGATGGAAGAGGGGTGGATATCTCGGTAGGAGACGAGGGAACGAAGGGAATAGCAGAAGAATCAGAAGCTGGGGGAAGAGGAGAGGAAGCGGGGAAAAGAGAGGAGTATTCAGCCGAGAAGTAGGAGGCATTCTCGAAAAAGGTAACGTCAGCAGAGACGAACTGCTGACGAAGAACAGGGTTAAAGCAACAATAGCCTTTCTGAGTGGTGGAGTACCCCAGAAAGACACATTTGGTGGAGCGAGGGGATAGCTTGTCACGGGTGGCAGATGGGGTATGCACAAATGCAGTGCATCCAAAGATTCGGAGAGGGAGAGGAAAAGGCTCCTGGCCCGGATACAGAATGGAGAATGGTGTTTTCCCGTGGAGAATGGTGGATGGAATGCGATTGATGAGGTAACAAGCAAGGAGAATAGCATAGCCCCAATAAGAGCGAGGGACATGCATCTGGGTCATCAATGTGCGAGCCACATCGAGGAGGTGACGGTTTTTGCGTTCCGCCACCCCATTTTGTTGGGAGGTGTCAAGACAGCTAGTATGATGAATAATGCCATGTTGCACACAAAAAGATGTAAAAGCATGACTCAGTTATTCTTTAGCATTGTCGGAGCGAAAGGTTTTAATACAAACATTAAACTGAGTTTTAATTAACTGATAAAAAGAGATCCATACATCTAAAAGTTCAGAGCGATCTCGGAGGAGATACACCCAAGTACATCGAGAAAAATCATCTATAAAAGTTACAAAATAAGAACTACCCCGGCCAATGGTGAGGGTAGGAGCAGGTCCCCAGATATCGTAGTGGACAAGATCAAAAGGACGAGTAGAGCCCCGACCTTGCTTTGGTGGGAAGGAGGAACGGTGATGCTTGCCGAGCTGACAGGCGCCGCATTGGAGAGGAGTACGAGACGGAGGGAGGTGGGGCAGAAGCTGATGTAGAAGTCGCGGTGGAGGATGACCGAGGCAGAGATGCCACTGGAGAAGATCCGGACAAGAAGAGGAGAAGACGGACAAGGCGGAAATGTTGTCGAGGAAGTAGAGGCCACCGCACTCAGTCCCAATAACAATCGTCCGGTGGGAGCTCGGATCCTGAAAAGAACAAGAAGTCGGTGTAAATGTCACAGAACACTGAAGTTGCTTGCATAAAGAGGTAACAGACAATACATTGCACGGAAACTTGGGCACATAGAGAGTGTCCGCTAGTCGTAGTGACGGAGTAACATGAACCACTCCCGTCCCATGAACCGGGGAGGGAGAACCATCCGCAACTAGGACCGGGGGCAACCGATCATTGTGTTCGAGTAAAGAGAAGCACTGAGGATTACCCATCATGTGATTAGTGGCACTAGAGTCGATGAGCCATTTACCTTGAGTCACCATGTGGGCACTAATTGAGGATGTTACAACAGAGGAAGACGGCTTGGAAGAGTCACCGGAGGGGCGAAGATGGGGATGCTTCGTCCAGCAGCGTTCGGAAGTATGTCCGGTTCGGCCACAATGAGAGCAGAGGTAGCGGGAAGAAGTACAGCTGCCGGACTGGTGACTGCGGCTACCAGAGCCACTCCGCTGAGTGTGATGAGAATAGTTGTCTGGTGGTGGAGGAGCGGGCAAAAGTGGGCGCTGAAGGAGAGAGGTGACAGCAGCGATGCGGACAGCGGTGACATCTAAGGTAGGAGATTCTGCCTCACCCAAAATTTGCTGGCGGATCATGTCATAAGTATCAGGAAGCCAGAGCAGATAACACACAACCAGAAGCTCCTGGAAGTGCTTGTGTTGTTGAGCCAAATCCGCAGAAAAGGGGCGATTCTGAAGAATCTCAGCCCCAAGAGCCTGAACCTGTTGGTAGGCAACAACAGGAGATAAGGTAGGACGGGCAAAGAGGTCCGCATACAACATATAAATGCGGGACGTCTGAGCCCCCTTGGAGTACAGAGCGGCAAGATGAAGCCAAGCGGCCTTGACCGTCTCATCATGATGTATGACGGGAAGGCACTCATCGGAAAGATTGTTCGCGAGCCAAGTATGCACAAGCGTGTCACTTGCATCCCAGTCATTAAAGAGAGGTGAAGTAATAGGAGGTGGGTCATCAACGAGATGGTGGCGTTTGCATTGTGAGCGAAGTAGAAAGGTGAAAGAGACGCTCCAATCCGGGTAGTTGGAGCCAACAAGCTTGGAAACGGTCCCAAGGTTCCCGAAAGGAGTAGGTGGAAGAGGCGGAGCCGGATTGGGGACAGGGGTGGTGGCAGTAGAGACATCAGAAAGAGCCATAGGAGCAGGAAAAAGGGAAGCCGGGCGGTTAGGAAACAATGCGCACGGATAGGAAAAAGAAAAGCTGCAGCGGTCACGAGGGTAGAAACCATCGGCCAGAAAAGCCACGACCAAGCTGCAGACCCAAGCAGAGGGGAAGAAGTCGAACAGCTAGAGGACATGCCGCGCAAACAGAAGCAGGACAAAACAGGTCGCTGCGACAGGAGGCGGCGACTTAGGACAGGAAACAAAAAGTCGCGCACACAAAGAGCAACAAGGAGAGGAAGAGGCCGCGCGGACAGGGTGCAAACCGGCGAGACAAGCCACGCGTACAGGGAAGGCACAGAATCAGGAAGAGTAGATCGAGTCCTCTGATACTATGTAAAAACCGAACAAAAATAAACCAAAATGGTTTTAACTGAAACTTTATTATCCGAAAAAGGTATCTATTACAAAGGTATGCCCTCCCTTATATAGAATGGAGGAGAGATGAGAGAATACAAATAAGAGATGTGAGACTAAAAGTTTACAGGACTAAGCGGACTATACAAAACAAACCGCACAAGCCGCGCGGTTAGACAGAAGTGCTAACCGCACAGCTACCACCAGAGAGAAAGAGAGATTGCCAGGGTAGACCGCTAGACCGCCCGGTCTCCAAGCCGGCTGAGACAAACCGCCAGACCGCGCGGTCTTCAACCCGCCAAGACAGACCGCCAGACCGCCCGGTCACAAACTTCAACAAATTACAAGTCCAAGCTAGGGCCAAAGGTTATCTTTGGTGATTCAAAAAGTGGCCAGTCTGAAGGATATGGAGCAGTGAAGATTGGAGCAGTTATATTCAAGAAAGTAACATATATAAGAGGACTCAAACATAACCTCATCTCAATAAGTCAACTTTGTGATGAAGGTTATCAGGTAACTTTTAACTATAGCTCTTGTATTATTTCATCTAAAGGAAACAAACCTGTTTTAATTGGAAATAGACAAGGCAACATATACTTAATTGATTTTCTATCTGCCACTTCTGATATCTATTTACTTAATTTAACTAGTAACCAGAATGATTTATGGCATAAAAAACTAGGTCATGTAAATTTGAAAAATATTGCTAGGCTATCTAAAGACAACCTTGTTAGAGGTCTACCTCATGATCCCTACAAGAAGGAAGGCCTTTGTAGGGCTTGTCAATTAGGCAAGAAAATTAAATCTAGTTCCAAATCCATTAATAAAAGTGATTCACCTAGGATTTTGTATTCGCTACACATGGATCTTTTCGGACTCATAGCTGTACAAAGCCTAGGAGGGAAATCCTATACTTGGGTATTCTTTCTGAGATCTAAGTCAGATACCTTTAATGTTCTTACAGATTTTCTCAGGACCATACCGATTGAGTTCTCTACTCATGTTGCATTGATCAGAAGTGATCATGGCACAGAGTTTGAGTCTCTTCTTATGCATGAGTTCTATGAGAAGGAAGGTATCAGACATTGCTTCTCAGCTCCTAGAACTCCACAACAAAATAGGGTAGCTGAAAGGAAAAATAGGACACTCATTGAAGCTGTAGGTACATTGCTTGTTGATGCATACATGCCACTAACCTTTTGGGCAGAGGCTGTACACACTTCAAAATATATCCTGAACAGAAGCTTAATTCACAAACTAAAGAACAGAACTCCTTATGAATTGCTAAAAGGGAAGAAACCTAAAATAAACTATTTTTAAGTATTTGGTTGTACCTGTTACATACATAATAATAATAAGAAATACATTAGATAGTTTGAGGCTAAGGCTGAAGTGAGAATTTTTCTAGGATATTCCCAAGTAAGCAAAGCATATAGGGTCTTTAATAAATCATCACTGAAAATTGAGGAATCAATTCATGTAAGCTTTGATGAGACTAACATGTATTGCAAGGATAAAGAAGTTTCTACCAGTAACTCTTTGCAGGTACCTCACTTGTGTGAGAAGTTGGACGACCTAAACCTTACCCAAGAGGTTCCAACTCATCCCTCTCCACAAGACAATAAAGATAGTGAAGAAGAAAGCATTGAAGGGATTGACTCTCCTCCAACAACCAACTTAATTCCACAAGAGGAATTGGTTTCAAATGTTGTTGCACAACCAACTCCACCCACTGATCATGTCACACTTAGGGATCACCCCAGATCTCAAGTGATTGGAGACATATCAGTAGGTGTACAGACAAGGCATCAACTCAATCAAGATGTGATGAATGCCTGTTTTCTCTCTCAGATTGAACCTCAATCCATTCATGATGCAGAGCAAGATCCTCACTGGATCATTGCTATGCAGGAGGAATTAAATCAGTTTGAGAGATGTAGAGTTTGAGATTTGGTTCCAAGACCACAAAAATACCCAGTTATTGGAACCAAATGGGTATACAGAAATAAGCTTGATGCCCAAGGAGTTATTGTGAGAAACAAGGCTAGGCTTGTTGCTCAAGGCTACAGGCAAGAGGAGGGAATATATTATGATCTAACCTTTGCTCCTATTGCAAGGTTAGAAGCCATAAGAATATTCCTAGCCTATGCAGCCTACAAGAAATTCAAGGTCTACCAAAAGGGTGTAAAGAGTGCATTCTTGAATGGAGTATTAAAAGAAGAGGTTTATGTTGAACAACCTCCAGGTTTTGTCTCTCCAACTCATCATTTGCATGTATTCAAGTTGCATAAAGCCCTCTATGGTCTAAATCAAGCTCCAAGAGCTTGGTATGAGACCCTAGCAAGCTTTTTATTAGAGCATAAATTCATTAGAGGCATAGTAGATAAAACACTTTTCACTAGACATCATAAGGACCAAATCATGTTAGTATAAATATATGTTGATGACATCATCTTTGGGTCTACTGATTCAAAATTGTGCAAGAGGTTTTCTGACCTCATGCATTCCAAATTTGAAATGAGTAGCATGGGTGAGCTTTCTTATTTCCTTGGTCTCCAAGTGAAACAGCTCCCTGATGGCATCTTCATCTCCCAAGCTAAATATACTAAAGAGCTAATAAAGAAGTTTAGGATGGCTGATGCCTCAGCAAAGAAAACACCTATGGCTACAAATGCTGTGATTGAATCTGATGCATCAGGGAAACCTGTAGATCAGAAACTATATAGGGGCATTGTTGGGTCCCTACTATATCTCACAGCTAGCAGACCTGATATCATGTTTGCCACATGCCTTTGTGTTAGGTTCCAGGTGAACCCAAAAGAATCTCACCTTATTTTCCTAAAAAGAATTTTGAGATATATAAAGGGTTGTCCTAGTCTAGGCCTATGGTATCCCATAGAATCAGAATTTGAGTTAACTGGATACTCAGATGCTGATTTTGCTGGATGCAGGGTGGACAGAAAAAGTACCTCAGGAACTTGCTAGTTCCTTAGTATGAGATTAGTGTCCTGGTGTTATAAAAAGCAATCATCTGTGTCAACCTCCACTGCTGAGGCAGAATACATTGCAACTGGTAGTTGTTGCTCACAAATACTGTGGATACAAAACCAATTACTAGACTATGGTCTCAACTTAAATAATTCAACTCTAATCTGTGATAACACAAGTCTATAGCCATAGCACAGAATCCAATCCATCACAGTAGGATAAAACATATAGACATTAGACATCATTTCATTAGAGAGTGTGTAGATAAAAATAAAATTAATCTTGTCTATATTTACACTGATTTACAAAGAGCTGATATATTCACCAAACCTCTGGATGAGAAAAATCATGTATTCTTTATAAATCAGCTTGGAATGATAAATGGAGAAGATTTAGTTTAAGTTTTGTTTGCACTCGACGAATTCTCCAAAGTTCATCGAACGGAGTTTGACGAACCAGGGAGAGTTTGAGAGATCTTCGTCGAACAGAGGTCGATGAACTCTCTGTGAGTGAAACAATTTTCATCGACCGGAGATCGACGAACTTGCTTCAGAAGATATTTGTCGAACGACGCTCGACGAATTGTCTTCAATTCTTCAGGATGAGATCGACAAATTATTTACTTCTAAATCATTTCGTCGAACTCAGTTCGAAGAATTGTTTTTGTTTTTGTGGAACGGAGTTTGTCGATTCATATTCTGGAAAACTTTATATCAAGATTTTCTTCCACATCCATCTCGCGCTTTCTGTTCTCTTGCACTTGATCGCCGTTTCTCTCTTTTTCAGGTGATTCCATGGCGATTCCAGCAGGAGCTCTAGCCACTATGAAGTTTGACATCGGGTTTGATGTCGACTTCGAATCGTTCCAGCACTCGGATCGAATCTTTCTCTATATTCTGGAACATTTAGAAGAACAGAACTTGAAGAACCTGATTACTACTTGGATAAAGTTGGCAGGAACAGAAATCAGGGAATGGGTCTATACTTCATCCACTTCTGAAGATAATACTATGACAGGATCAATAGCGGGTAACACTGTTTCCTTAACTCCCACAGTTTTAACTGAAGTCTTTAGTTTGACAAATGGAGAAGAGGAATTAGAAATTGATTCTGAAGAGTTTAATATGATGCTAAATCTGATGGGTTATGCTGGTGGTAACCCAAATAAATTGTTGAAGAAACATCTGTCTGCAACATAAAAGTTCCTGGCAGACATTGTTGGGAAGGTCTTGCTTGGCAAGCATACTGCCCATGAAAACATCAAAAGGCATCAGTTCTTGGTCATGTGTGCAGTGATAAATAAGAAGCAAGTGCATTGTGCTCAGATTCTCTTTGATCTGATAAAGAAGAAAAATAATAAGAAAGAAGTGTATTTTAGAAGGATCCTAGGGATCTTCCTAAAGGAGAAGGCTGCTGAATCCCTGGTCTCCCAGACCATATTCATTAATGCCAGCAAAAGGCTTACATGTGCCTTGTTTGGCAGATGGGAGAGGACCATCACTAAGCCATCCAAGGCTTCTACCTCTTCTACCCCAGCTTCCCCAACCTCCTGAGGATATTCATCCACCACCACCATCTCTTCAAGCCCCCTTCCAGCAACACAAATCCATCCATCATCCCCTACTCAACCTCCTACTCCACCAGAATCTCCACATGCTTCACCAGCATGAACTCCTCCATCATATCCACTTCCTCCTCATTTATCCTTCATACCATTTTTCAACATACCACCATCACCTCTGAATTCCCCTTTTCCTCCAAACACCCACATGGAAGATGCCACCCATCCATCCCCATCAACATCTACCATCCCTCAACATGCATCTCCTCTAGATGTTCACATACCAGATGCTTCACCTTCTCTCCCTCCCACAATTCCCACTTCTACACCTTCTGCAACACCATCTACCACTCCACCATTGGACACCTCCACAATTACTTCTCTCATTTCCCTCCTCACTCCCCTTCTCAAAAACCTAATAGCAGAGGCCATTACACCTCTTATTACTTCAATTACTACCCTATCTACACAGATCACTGCCCTCACAACTGCCCCATCTTCCGTCAGGGGCATGGCTTCAGGTCTTACTGAAACCATACAGGGGGAGATGTCTGATGATGTAGCTGCAGTAGTTCCAACAGTATCAGCTCCAGTAGCAGAGGCAGCAACAGTAGCAGCGGATTGTACAGATTATATTGATAAAGATGATATTGATTTTATTAATTTTATTGATACTGACATGGACTTGGAAGAGTCAGTTTCTAAGAAAATAACTACTGGTGGTGATTTCATCATTAATCCCACAGTTGATTTAGAAACTTTGTTGAAGAATTTTGAATTTACAGTTTTGAGATATCTTACAGCAGAATATACTACTAAGCCATACTTGGCTATTATACCATATACATCCCCAGTAAGACCACAAGTTGCAAAGCAACTTAGTGATAATTTTGTTGTTCCTGAGCCCATAGTTATTCCAGCTCCTTCAGAAATTTCTTCTGCTCCTAGTTATATCATGGATGACTCTCCATTGCCAGATCTGGATGATGTGATCTTGACTAACATTCAACAAGAAGGAAAGGCAGTTGCTGAAAGCACTGTCAGAGTTGATGACACTCCAGCTTCTTCTATGGCTTCTCCTCCAGCTCCTGTTGATATTCCTGCTCAAGCTCCTTCTCAACCTGATAAGCCTATCATTTCAGCTAAGGCACTGAAGGCTCTGAATGCTTTAAATGATAATCCTCAAAGATCTGATGATGGGGATAGTGATGATGAGGATGACGATGATGAATCTGATGATAAACCAAAGAGGAAGCAAGTATCCAAGAAAATAAAAGCCCCTCCTCATCCTGCTCCTAAGCCTAACCCAAATAATGACACTCCATATTACATTCTTCAAAAGATAACACTATATAAAGGGATGTCAGCTTGGATATGGCTGTCCAAGAATCAGCAGAAGGAGAGGAAGAAAAGCAGAAGATACTCCCCTCCTCCTGTTCAAAGATACAGAAAAGATCCACCTCCTCCTCCTCCTCCAGGAGCAGGAGTCTCTGGATTAGCATATCAAAGATCTCCATCTATTACCCAGAGCTATCGAAGGCAAGACAGATCTTCCAATCCTCCTCTAGCTAGATCTTCTGATAAGCATTCATCCTCTCAAAGGTCTATTACTTTAGGAAAGTCAAAAGGAAAGCTTAGCGAAGTCCCACCTCCCAAGTCTTTATACTCCAGTCAGAAACAGTAACATATAGTGTCTACAAATTTCCAGGACCAGTCTACTCAGTTCAGAATCTCTTCTCTAAAGTCAGACCAGGTAGCAAATTCAGAGAGACCTCCTTCTCCTCCTCTTGATCCTGAGCTTGACCCCAACTTTAGAATGGCAAGGTTTAATGAATTAGTTGGGCTCTCTCAAATGAATAAAGCCAGGAAACAAGGTCAAGACCCCTCTAAATTCACTACTATGTCATCATATAGAGAGAAAGAACTTAACAGATTGCAGGTCAGCAATAAAGTATTTAATCCATCAGAATATATATCTCTTCATCCTGAAGCAGTTGTCCCCAGGGCTACATCTCTGAAGATTTTAGGTGTGCTGATATGACCATGACCAGTGTGCAAGCTGCAGATCCTAACAGAGAAATAATATTTACAAAGCCAGGAGACAAGAGCAAGGATGCAATGTCAAAGGAAAAGAAGCAGAAAAAGTGATTTTGAACTCTATTTATCTTTTTGCATTATTTATAACTACTTTATATTTTCTGAACAAAGCTCATGTATATATATATATCTGTTGCATGTGTTATCTATCTCTGCCAGATATATGCTTTTTATTCTTTGTTTATTTTCAGTTTAAGTCTGAGTCTGTGGTTAGTAACCTCACCCAAATAGGGGGAGATTGTTGGATCCCTTGTTTGATTTGGGCTAGGTTCACAAACTTAGGAACATGTGACCTACAATGTATAGCCAGGGTCATAGTTGTGTCCTAGAGTCTAGGCAAAGTCCTTACAGTCAATATCATATAGACCAGCTGTCAAAAAGACTGCCAAAGACTCAAGACTTAGAAGATTTCAAGACTCTATAAAGTGAGTTCGACATTCGTCAAACTTCGGTCGACGATAGTCGTGCTCAGCTCTACGATCTCAGAGTAAATTCTCTGAGCTGAGCTCGATGAACTTGGTACTCAGGTCGACAAAAACTTGGACACTACAACAACACTTCAAGTTCAGAAAAACATCAAGATATTCTAAGTCCTTAGTATCAAACTTTGGTCGACGAATGTAGTTCTCAGCTCGACGAACTCTATTCTTTGGT
The DNA here is from genome assembly GCA_039583875.1 of Platanthera guangdongensis. Lineage (NCBI taxonomy): Eukaryota > Viridiplantae > Streptophyta > Magnoliopsida > Asparagales > Orchidaceae > Platanthera > Platanthera guangdongensis. The sequence continues at coordinate 125,900,818 of CM077163.1, read as the reverse complement.
CGACGAATCTTTGGACTACTACAGCATTCTGTCAAGACTATATTCTCTAGTCTCAGGTTGACGAACTCAGTGCTCTGCCCGATGAATTCTGGAATCATCTACTTCAATAACTTAGAACTAGAAGACTTGTGTCGACACTTAGAGTATATGCCGACACCAACTGAGTCGACACTAGAAGAACTTGTGTTGACACCTAGATCATCAGTCGACACTTTGGAAAGGTTATGTCGACACCACATAGAAGACTTGTGTCGACACACAGAATATTTGACAACTCCAGAATAGTTGCTGAACTCCAGTCGACGAACACATTTATCAGCTCGACGAACTTCAGACACAGAATAGGCAAAGTTCAAAAGAGACAGCAGTTCAGTTTCCAGCTCGACGATCATGGAACTCAGCTCGACGAACAGAAACCGCCTGGTCGACGAACACAACATCTCATCTCGATGAACTGTGGACTCAGTTCGACGATTTCTGGCATCTGTTTGACGATTCCAGACTGAGTCATTTCTAGCCATGTCCCCATGATTACTGCAATAATTCCTGAGTAATCAATGCTCTAACATTCTCTGAATATAACCGTTAGAGGACCATTGATTAGGATATTCTCCAGGATTATTGTTTGCCATTTTTCCACGGGACAGTTGGGGAAATTATTCAATGATGCGTATTCTCTAGCCGTCAGCATTGAATGAAGAAGGAATTCAAAATTCGAAATACAAATTTCCCCAGGAAATATAAAAAGAGATTTTTCTCTTTTCCAGAATATCATAGAGACAGAAAAGATTATTCCTGCTTTCATAAAAAAAGATATTCAGAAGCAGATCTTCATTGGCTTTCTCAGTCTGTCAGTAATTTGAAGAAGAAGCAAGAAGAACACCTCTCTCAAATCAAGAGTCTTCTTGTTCTTCTTCTCCAGGACTTTGGTAGCCTCAGGAATCTCCGGTTGAAAGTGTTGTCCAGATAGTATTCTGTACTTAAATTCTGGGTTTGGTATAGCATTGGAATTGAATTCGGTAGTGACATTGTAACTAATTGACGTAGGGCCTGGAGAATTCCTTTATGTTTAAATGTCATAACTTAACGAGTGATGAAATTGTTGTATGGATCACACGTAAACAAATGGTATCAGCTTGTCACGATCCTGAACTAAAGAAGTCATTCAACAATGGTACCACCCCCGTTCGATTAGTCAGTTTGCGGACAAATTGACTTAGCGGAAGCAGTGGTGTGCCCATATGTAATTCACACTAAATATGTCCAACTTTGACCTTAAGATTAGCCAACCTGACCATAGTTTTGTACTTTACGTGTAGATTCCCGTGCACGTTGAGCCGATGGCGGGAACTCCTACCCCTTCCGTACCTACTCAGTTCCAACAATCTAAATTGGGACAGAGGCTCACTACCATCCTGGATGCCTTTAAGTCGCAGCAGACCCCAGCCCAGCAACAGGCCCCAGGCTCAAACTGGTTGAGCACTTTTCGGGCTCTTTCCCCTCCCGCCTACCTCAGGACATAGTCGACCGTGCGCACAGAAGAATGGCTTGATACGGTGCAGGAGCTATTGGCAGGAATATGTTGCCCATCCAACATGGCTGTAACATTGGGAGTGTCTGTCCTGGAACTGCACGCCAAGAGGTGGTGGAAGTCCCTTATGGGCTACATCTTTCAAAGGCGGTTTATATGCAGATTAGCTGGAGCGAGTTCTCAGGAGTCTTCTTAGAGAACTTCAATCCCTCGACCGCTCGAGATGAACTCGAAGAGATATTTCTACTGCTGAAGCAAGGATTGAAGTCGGTTACGGAGTACCAGCGAGGGTTCCAACATCTCGCGATATTTACGGACTCGTATGATTTGGATGACAGAGGATATGCTAAACGTTTCTACAAAGGGCTGCGGGACCCCCTGAGGCAGGCCCTTTTGTTTATAGCAGACTCCAGCCTGGCGGAAATAATTGACATGGTGAAGAGGCTAGAAGCGGACCAGCTGGGGAGTGCTAAGAGGCCTGCTGAGGGCGTGATGGAAGCTGGCCCTAGCAATAGAAGGAGACATGACTATAGAGGAGGAATAGGACATCAGAGAGGTGGCGGACGTGTCCACCGAAATTATAGATTGGAGCACTCGGTTCCACAGTCGCTAGCATTGCCTCCACCTCCACAGCCTCAACAATTTCAGCAACCAGAGGGGTGTTATGGGAGGGTCTGCTTTGAATGCAATCAACAGGGCCACATCCGACGTTGCTACCTGCAGTTGTTTGGGAATGCTCCTCTTGCTCCCCCTCCGGCAGCTCCTCTAGGGCGGGGACACATGCGTGGTCGAGGACGAGGACCACGAGGAGGAAACCCCGGACCAGCTTGGGATCAAGTGTTCGCTCTGGATATGACACAGGAACTGAACCGTCAGGAGGTGATTGCAGGTATGTTACAGTTAGTTATCACATTTTCATTGTCAAACATTAAATTGCTTAAGACGTACTAGATATCTAGCATTGAATATTATATTGGTACTTAGGCATTGTGGTGGTCGGCGGGAAACCGGCCTATACATTATTCGATATCGGTGCCTCGCACTCTTTCGTGTCGGAGGACTTCATTAAAGATGTAGAAGAAGTGCAATACTTCACTAGCATTGCTCGACGAGTACACCTCCCAGATGGCTCTGAGATGACCGCAACCGCCAAATGCAAGTTAGAGATATTCATTGGGGGAAAGGCCTATGATACCCCTGCCACAGTCTTGAGGATGCTAGAATTTGACCTCATTCTGGGCATGGCGTGGTTGGAGTGGCACTTTGCAAGGATTGACTGTGCGGAGAAATGAATTTACTTGAGACACAGAGACACCGATGTCATCTTTCAAGGTATTAGATTTGCACCTCGTATGTTGTTATCTTCGGTTCGGGCTGTAAAAGCCCATATGAATGGGGAAGCAGTTTTCATGATTTGTTTCGAGTTGAAGGAGATAGCGTTTGATAAGAAAGATGTCAGATACTTTGTTACACATTGCGAGGCCTGACAAAGAGTGAAGGCGGAATGCAAGAGCTCGGGTGGCTTGTTACAGTCATTGCCCATCCCCGAGTGGAAGTTTGAGGATATCTCCATGGACTTCATTCACGGGTTACCTCGCTCACGCTCAGGGAATGATTTAGTGTGGGTGATCGTTGATCGCTTGAAAAAAGTGGCCAGGTTCATCCCTATGAAGAAAGAGGCTTACGTGGATGTTTTGTTACGCCTCTTTGTGGAGTAGTTTGTACTGTACCATGGCGTGCCGAAGACAATCGTTTCTGACCGGGATGGTTATTTTACCTCCAAGGAGTGGAAGGCTGTGCAGGCGTATTTGGGTTCACGTCTTACCTTTAGCACCACGTTTAATCCTCAGACGGACGGGCAGTCTGAGGGACCATCAGAACATTGGAGGACCTGTTAAGGTTGTGTGTGTTGGATAGAGGAGAGCCGTGGGAAAGGTTCTTACCACTGGTAGAATTCTCCTATAACAACAGCCATCAAGCTAGCATCGCTATGGGGAGCTCTCTCTCTTTCTTTTTGCGCTTCTCTCCTTTTCTACTCGCGCCCCATCTTCTTTCGCGAGCATGGGCAAGACCAACCCCGACGCTGATGGCTGCAGCAAGTGCGCCCAGCACTTCACCGATTACTGCTTCTTCGAGGGGCATACCAGCGAGGAGGAGCTTGCGGAGTTCGAGGCAGAGTATGTGATGCCAGGCTTCAAGGCGCGCCGGTCGAGGCAAGGGGAGGCCATCAACACCTTCTATGACGATGAACTCGCCTTCCCCATCTCTCACTTTGAGGTGGGGTTGTGCCTCCCCCTCTGGCCGGAGATCCGGAAAATTTTGAAGTACTATGGCACGGTACCTGCGCAGCTAAACTCCAACTCCATCGCCATGATGGTGGCGTTCGCGAGCTACCTCCGACGAGAGGAAGATAGAGTTCAACCTGACAGTGTTCAGGAAACTCTTCTCTTATAAGGCGACGCCGGATGGGGTCGCTTACTTTGGCGGAACGCTGATCAAAGTTCGCGAGATCGCGAACAAGCACCATAACTGGATGACCAGGATTGCCTTTATCAAGGGCGATCTCGGCAACATCACGTACTTGCCGCAATAGAAAGGCGAGGAGGTCTACCGCCCACCGGCCTTGTCTGGCAACGATGTCGAGCTCCACAAATATTTCCTCCACATGGACTTCGAGGTCGCCTACCTGCGAAGGGGCCTCGACGCGCTTCTCCCTGTCCTACCCGATGAAGGTATTGCTCTCCCCGTATTGCCGAGCTCGCCCGGTTGCCGAGCTCGCCATATTGCTGTTGAAAGTGCTCTAACTCTTTACAAGTTTTTTCTTGCAGGGGAACGGTTGATTCCCGCGAACCCGCCGTTTGCGGACACGGGGTTGCACCCGGACCCCCTTGCTCGCGAGAAGGCGGCAGTGGCGGCCTGCCGAGATGAGGTGGCCTTCTCCCAACCCTCTTCCAGCAAGAGGCGGTCTGAGGATGTGGGGTTGAACCCGCCACACCGCCAGCCATTATCAAAAAAGATGAAGAAAGCCGTGCTCGCTCCGCGGGGGAAACAACATCAACAACATCAATCCAGCCCCAAATACATAAGATCGCCCGAGACCATCCCCGACGCGTCGCCGGAGAGCCCGTTGAAGGAGATCACCAACAAAGGGCAGTAGGGTGGCGAGGCTCCTGCTCCCGCGGCGGCAATATCCCCACCTCCTTCGGCGAAGAGGGCGGCTCGTGAGCGCGGGGCGCCGAAACAACATCCCCTCTTCAGCTTCGGGGGGCAGTGGAAGGACTCGGTGGGCGAGCCTATGGTGCGGTGGGATGAGCTGGCCCATCGGGTCTCCATCTCCACCCTGCATACTTCCTGGAATGAACGCGAGCCCTCCACCAGCCATGCTTACGCCCTCGGCTTCAGCCTCTATGGCCGCGAGGATGCCGAGGCCTACAAGAACATGACCCTGCGACAGCTCGACCATGAGGGTTTGCAGGCCCATCTGCGGGCCATGGAGCTCCACCACATACTGACCCGCCGTAGATTCGTCTTCAGCAACCAACTCCAACAAGCCGAGCAGGCTCGCGATGTCACCAAGGACAAGGTCGCCGACCAGTCGACGCAGCTCGGCATCGCCGAGGGTCTCCTCGCTCAGGCCGCTGACGGATTGTTGAGTATCGGGCTTCACCTTATCGCTTTTATCTTGAAAAACTTTTGCGCCGACACTAATGAACTTTTCTTTTGTCAGGACGCCAAGGCCGCCGGGGAGCTGCGGGCTCACAATGCTGAGTTAGAGGAGGAGATCAGCCAGCTTCGTGTCCTGCTTGCCGAGCTGGAGGGGGCGAATGCGAAGCTGAAGGATGAGAACCTGAATCTCACCCGCGAGGTCCGCCGCCAGGCAGAGATCTTCTTAGGGACCAGCGGCGCCGATCCTACCCTCCCCTACAAAAGGCCAAGGGTCTTTGGCGAGGCCGACCTCGCCGAGAGGCTGCGGATCAACTCCATCCAAGCTGCCGAATGCACCCTCCAAATGATGAAGGACACGGGGGTGCTGGTGGAGGGATGCGAGGGGATTTCGGCCCGGGATCTGAGGCCGAGCCTGTTCCCGGCGACGCCTCCCAGCAAGAAGGAAGACAGCCTCGACGCGCTGTTCGGGAAGGGTTTCCAGGATCAGTCGGGCGAAGGGGAGGACCAGTACGGCGGGGGGGGGGGGGGGGGGGGGTGAGTCCTAAATGTGTATGCTTTTCTTTTGTTTCCTCGCCAAGGCGAGCTCCACCTGTAGATATTATTCTTTAATGAAAAAGATTTTTGATCATATCCGAGCCATTTTTTCCATCTCTTTTTGCTGTGTTTTGTATATCCGCAAGCCCTTCCCTAGGCGACCTCGCATAGACAGGTACTGCCAGTAGGATAGTCGTTAGGACTCGCCCACGAGAGAGTACCTTGAGTGCTCGGCAATTCCTAGGACTCGTCGCAGCTCGCTCGCGAGCTGTCCTTGGCCTTCTTAATCAAAAAATCGAACTCACTAAATTTGCCCAAGTAAAATAAACCGGGGGTGGGGCGTCTCGGCGGGATCCGCCTCCCCTTGGCGAGGTCCAAGGGCATGGCTTGCCAATTCTCAGGATTCGCCTCAGCTTGCTCTCGAGCTGTCCGTCATCTTATCGATGTGAGACCAAATTCTCTAAATCTTCCTGAGTAAAACATAGTGGGGGGACGAGGTGGCCCGGCGTGACCCGCCTCCTCTTAGCGAGGTCCAAGGCCCTAGCTTGCCGATCTTCTGCTGAGTCCGAGCTGAATTAGCGAGCTCGAACTCGCCCATGCCGAGCTCTCCTCTCTTAGAAGGGCCAAGTTTGTTAGGCACTACCTGGGGGGAGGACTTCCCTGGGTGACCTTCAGCCCGTCAGGTAGGTGAGAGCCTGACAGCGGGATCTGCTCGGGGTCCACTACTAACACCATCGAGTGAATTCCAGCCCTGCCAGCTAGATGAGAGCTTGATAGTGGGATCTGCTCGAGGCCTAAGGATGATACCGAGTGACTTCCAGCCCTGCTAGCTAGGTGAGAGTCTGACAGCGGGATCTGCTCGGGGTCCATTATTAATACCATCGAGTGACTTCCAGCCCTGCCAGCTAGGTGAGAGCCTAACAGCGGGATCTGCTCGGGGTCCACTACTAACACCATCGAGTGACTTCTAGCCCTGCCAGCTAGGTGAGAGCTTGACAGTGTGATCTGCTCGAGGCCCAAGGATGACACCGAGTGACTTCCAGCCCTGCCAGCTAGGTGAGATCCTGACAGCGGGATCTGCTCGAGGTCCATTACTAACACCATCGAGTGACTTCCATCCCTGCCAATTAGGTGAGAACCTGACAGCGGGATCTGCTCGAGGCCCAAGGATGACACCGAGTGACTTCCAGCCCTGCCAGCTAGGTGAGAGCCTGATAGCGGGATCTGCTCGGGGTCCACTACTAACACCATCGAGTGACTTCCATCCCTGCCAGCTAGGTGAGAGCCTGACAGCGGGATCTGCTCGAGGCCCAAGGATGACATCGAGTGACTTCCAACCCTGCCAGTTAGGTGAGAGCCTGATAGCGGGATCTGCTCGGGGTCCACTACTAACACCATCGAGTGACTTCCTGCCCTTCCAGCTAGGTGAGAGCCTGACAGCGGGATCTGCTCGAGGCCCAAAGATGACACCAAGTGACTTCCAGCCCTGCCAGCTAGGTGAGAGCCTAACAGCGGGATCTGCTCGGGGTCCACTAATAACACCATTGAGTGACTTCCAGCCCTGCTAGCTAGGTGAGAGCCTGACAGTGGGATCTGCTCGAGGCCCAAGGATGACACCGAGTGACTTCCAGCCCTACCGGCTAGGTGAGAGCCTGACATCGGGATCTTCTCGGGATCCACTACTAACACCATCGAGTGACTTCCAGCCCTGCCAACTAGGTGATAGCCTGACAGCGGGATCTGCTCGAGGCCCAAGGATGACACCGAGTGACTTCCAGCCCTGCCGGCTAGGTGAGAACCTGACAGCGGGATCTGCTCGGGGTCCACTACTAACACCATCGAGTGACTTCTAGCCCTGCCAGCTAGGTGAGAGCCTGACAGCGGGATCTGCTCGAGGCCCAAGGATGACACCGAGTGACTTCCAGCCCTGCCGGCTAGGTGAGAGCCTGACAGCAGGATCTGCTCGGGGTCAACTACTAACACAATCGATTGACTTCCAACCCTGCCAGCTAGGTGAGAGCCTGACAGCGAGATCTGCTCGAGGTCCACTACTAACACCATCGAGTGACTTCCAGCCCTGCTAGCTAGGTGAGAGCATGACTGCGGGATCTGCTCGAGGCCCAAGGATGACACTGAGTGACTTCTAGCCCTGCCAGCTTGGTGAGAGCCTGACAGCGGGATCTGCTCGGGGTCCACTACTAACACCATCGAGTGACTTCCAGCCCTGCCAACTTGGTGAGAGCCTGACAGCGGGATCTGCTCGAGGCCCAAGGATGACACCGAGCGACTTCCAGCCCTGCCAGCTAGGTGAGAGCCTGACAGCGGGATCTGCTCGGGGTCCACTACTAACACCATCGAGTGACTTCCAGCCCTGCCAGCTAGGTGAGAGCCTGACAGCGGGATCTGCTCGAGGCCCAAGGATGACACCGAGTGACTTCCAGCCCTGCCAGCTAGGTGAGAGCCTAACAGCGGGATCTGCTCGGGGTCCACTACTAACACCATCAAGTGACTTCCAGCCCTGCCACCTAGGTGAGAGCCTGACAGCGGGACCTGCTCGAGGCCCAAGGATGACACCGAGTGACTTCCAGCCCTGCCAGCTAGGTGAGAGCCTGACAGCGGGATCTGCTCGGGGTCCACTACTAACACCATCGAGTGACTTCCAGCCCTATCAGCTAGGTGAGAGCCTGACAACGAGATCTGATCGAGGCCCAAGGATGATACCGAGTGACTTCCAGCCCTGCCGGCTAGGTGAGAGCCTGACAGCGGGATCTGCTCGGGGTCCACTACTAACACCATTGATTGACTTCCAGCCCTGCCAGCTAGTTGAGAGCCTGACAGCGAGATCTGCTCGAGGCCCAAGGATGACACTGAGTGACTTCCAACCCTACCGGCTAGGTGAGAGCCTGACAGCGAGATCTGCTCGGGGTCCACTACTAACACCATCGAGTGACTTCCAGCCCTGCCAGCTAGGTGAGAGCCTGACAGTGGGATCTGCACGAGGCCCAAGGATGACACCGAGTGACTTCCAGCCTGCCGGCTAGGTGAGAGCCTGACAGCGGGATCTGCTCGGGGTCCACTACTAACACCATCGAGTGACTTCCAGCCCTGCCAGCTAGGTGAGAGCCTGACAGCAGGATCTGCTCGAGGCCCAAGGATGACACCGAGTGACTTTCAGCCCTGCCAGCTAGGTGAGAGCCTGATAGCGGGATCTGCTCGGGGTCCAAATTCACTTCACTTCTTCATGCGAGCGCATTGCGACAGCGTTGGCATGTTTAAAGAACTCTTATTAAAAATCAGAGCACCACTTACATGTTTTAAGGAAAAAATCGTTTCAAGTCGTCACCACTCCAGTTGAGACTTGGGGCCTTGCCCTCCATATTTTGGAGTCGATACCCTCCTGACCTTAGTGCTTCCTTTACAATGAATGGTCCCTCCCAGTTAGGGTTGAGTTTCCCCACGATTGCCGACCTTCCCGCTGCATCCACTTTCTTTAGTACCAGGTCCCCTTCCATAAACTGTTTGACTCTGATGTGCTTGTCAAAGTACTTAGACATCCTTCTCTTCACCTCTTCTTGTCAGACGGCGGAAAGGTCCCGCAATTCTTCCACCATGTCGAGGGAAAGCCGCAGCTCTTCCTCGTTCTCCTCCTACCATTCTTCCCTGCCATCCCCGGCCGCAACAACTCGAGGTGTCTGAACTTCAAATTCCACGGGGAGCACTGCCTCGCACCCATGGGAGAGCTTGAAGGCGGTCTCTCCTGTAGCTGTGTTGGGGGTGGTTCTCAGGGCCCAGAGAACCGCGGGAAGCTGCTCCACCCAGCTCCCCTTCAGATTTTCCACCTTCTTTTTCAGGAGGTTGACAATGATCTTGTTCACGGCCTCTACCTGCCCGTTGCTCCTGGGGTGATGGACCGAGGCGAACCTGAGGTTGATTCCAAGCTATTCGCAAAAACTGGTGAACTCAGCGCTGGTGAACTGGGGCCCATTGTCCGTGACAATGGCCTGGGGCATCCCATGGCGGCAGATGATCTCCCCCCAAACAAAGTTACTGATAACCTGGGAGGTCACCTTGGCCAGCACCTTTACCTCCAACCACTTGGAAAAATAATCGATCATCACCAGTAGGAACCTCCTCTGCCCACTGGCCTGGGGGAACGGTCCAACCAAATCCATTCCCCAAATGGCAAAGGGCCAGGGGGTTGTGATACTTTTGAGTCGTTGAGCCGGCTGTAGCTGTAGGGGAGCAAACAACTGGCATTTATGACACCTTCTTGCGAACTCTATTGCATCACGACCCAGGGTGGGCCAGAAGTACCCCTTCCTGACAATCCTCCCTTCCAGGGTCCGACTCCCGGAGTGACTCCCACACACTCCGGAGTGGACTTCCTCCAAGATTCTTTGTACCTCCCCCTCGGCCACGCAACGAGCCAACATACCCGAGAGTGTATTCCTATAAAGCTGCCCGTCCTGGAGGAGGTAGTACGTCGACTTATGCCTGAGCTTTTTCTCATCTGCCCCCTTCGGGTGCTCTCCCGTGGAGAGTAAGGTTGTGACCAGGTCCATCCATGAAGGTTGCTGATCTATCTCCATGAGATCCCCCTCTTCGATGGAAGGGCGGAATAGGTCAGTGATGGTAACCCCCACTCGAGGACCATGCTTCGCCAGTCGACCGACCTGCTCGTTCTCCTCCCGGGGCACGTGCTGGATGGAAAAAGTTTGGAACGTGCCGATGACCTTAGCTAAGTATAACCGCAGGGTAGGCTCTCTTGCCTCAAACTCCCCGTTGATCTGGGAAGCTACCACCATGGAGTCGGTAAGGACCTCCACGTCCAACACCCCCAGCTCCCTGGCCAGGCGCAGCCTTGCTATCACGACCTCATACTCGGCTTGATTGTTGGTGATGGGAAAGTGCACCACTACCGTCTGCTCAATTTTAGTTCCCTGGGGACTCTCCAAGATCACCCCCACTCCTAGGGAATGCCTCCCCGAGGCGCCATCCACCTTCACCTTCCAAGGAGTCGGACGACTGAGCTCTTCCTCCGCCACCTCAATCACATAATCGGCCAAGAAGCCGGCCATTGCTTGAGCTTTGATCGAGAGGCGGGGAATGAAGGAAATGTCAAACTCACTCAACTTCACCGACCACTTGGCCAGCCTACCAGAATGCTCCACCCCCTCAAATATGTTGCTGAGAGGATGGTCAGTCACCACTCGGATTGAGTGTTCCTGGAAATAAGGTCGCAACCTTCGGGCTGAGATGATCAGGGCGAACTCCAGCTTCTCCAAATTTGGATACCGGAGCTCGAACTTCCTCAGGAGCCGACTCACGTAGTAAATAGGGAGCTGCTTCTTCCCCTCTTCCTGAACTAGGACGGAGCTCAAGGCCTCTGCCCCGACCCCGAGATACAAAAACAGGTCCTCCCCCTCCTTGGGCCCTTGGAGCTGCGGAGCCTGGGTCAACTGCATCTTGAGGGCCTGGAATGCCTCCTCGCACTCCTTGGTCCATTCAAACCTTTGATCGCCCCTTAGTGTTTTGAAGAAGGGGGAGCACTTTTCCCCAGCCCGGAAGAGGAACCTACTCAGCCCTGCCAGTTTCCCTATCAGGCGCTATACCTCCTTGATGTTCCGTGGCGACCCTAGCTCCATGATAGCCTTGACCTTGTTAGGATTCGGCTCGACCCCCGCATGGGTGAGGAGATGCCCCAATAACTTCCCCCTGCTAGCCCCGAAGACACATTTCAGGGGGTTCAATCATATTGTGTACTTGCGCAGGGTAGCAAAGGTCTCCTCTAGGTACTGGAGGTGGGAATCCACATCCTGACTCTTGATCATGAGGTCATCCACGTACACCTCCAGGATCCTCCCCTTTTGCTCTTTGAAGACCCTATCCATCATCTTCTGGTAGGTCGCCCCTGCGTTCTTTAGCCCGAAGGGCATCATCTTGTAATAGTAACATCCATCCCTTGTGATGAATGTGATATCCTTAACGTCCAGAGGGTGCATCCTGAACTGCTGATAACCTGAAAACGCATCTAGAAAACTCATTATAGAAAAACCAACGGCTGAGTCAACCAGCGCGTCGATCCGAGGCAAGGGATAATAGTCCTTAGGACAAGATTTATTAAGTAAGGAGAAATTGATACACATTCGCAACCGGCCGTCTCCCTTTTTGACCATGACCACATTGGAGACCCAGGCAGGGTATTGGATTTCGGACACAAAGCCAGCCTTGAGAAGCTTTGCCACCTCCTCTCTGATGGGCTCTGTCAGCTTGTCCGTCGTGGACCTCTTCCTTTGTTGGACGGGGCGTGCTCCCGGGTCTAGGTTGAGGCGGTGGGAGGCCACATCCGTGTCAACCCCCGGCATCTCCACGAAGTTCCATGCGAAGATGTACACATTCTTATGGATGCACTCCAGCATCTTGCCTTGGTCCTCCGGGGTCAGCCCTCCGCTGACGCGGACCTTCTCCACCCTGCCTCCACGGGTGAAGACCTCTCACTCCACCACTTCCTCTGCAGCCTCCAACCTGGACTGCTCCCCCCATCCTTCAACATCCATCTCCTCCGGGACATGGACCTCCACCTCCACCTCTTCCTCCATGGCCATCACTTCGGCCATCTCCTCCTGATCTCTTCCTGCCGCCTCCTCCTCCTCAGCGCAGCTCTCTGCCTCCAGCTCCTCCCTGCTAGCTTCCTGCTCAGCCTCCTCCATCCTTCGCCCCATCTCCTCGGCTCCCTCCTGCCAAGAGACGGAGTTCACGGCGGTGACATAGCATTCCCGTGCCACATTGGGGTCCCCCCTGACCCTGACCTGAATCCCCTCGTCATTGAACTTCAAGCAATGATGGAACGATGAGGGGACGCAGCGGAAGGCGCTGATAAGGGGCCTCCCGAAGATGGCACTGTAGCTGCTGGGGGCATAAATGATGACGAACATGCAGTTCCTAGACTGCCCCCCCCCCCCCCCCAGGGTGACATGGAGGCCGACTCCTCCCTCCACTTCTTTCCTCTCCCCCAAAAACCCGAACAAGGGTCCATCCGAGGCCAGCACCCTCTTCGCCCCCACCTTCATCGCATCAAACTCCTTCTTAAAGACGACGTTGATGGAGCTTTCGTTGTCAACGAGGATCCGAGAGACGGTAAAGTTTTTGATGGCTATCTGGATGACCAGCGCATCACAAAATGGATCCTCGTGATCCGGCATGTCTCTCCTAGAGAAGGAGATCCTCTCTTCTAGGGGTGGGGTTTGGGATGTGGAGGCAACGCTCTAACGATACATGGTGTGGAAGCTCGCCTTTCGGGAAGCCTCGACCCCCCCCCCCCCCCCATGGATCACTCTGATCCCTCCTCGGGTCCCAACGTCCACCCGGTCTTCGCAACGGTCCTCCTCTGCCCGAGGCAGGACCTCCTCGATCCTCACTTCCTAGCGCCCCTGCTGCTGCTGTTCCCTGTTCCCTCTCATTTCAAGGAACTCCGGGCATGTGGCTGTGGCGTGCCCCTCCTCCTGATGAAAGTCGCAATAGGGCAACTCCACCCTAACTTCTCTCCTCCTCCTCCTTGCTACTCTCCTCCTCTCCCCCATGGTTATGGCCATAGCCTCCTCTTGATCGGGGAGTCGGGGCCTCTGGGCCTGCCTCCAGCCCCGGGGGGTGGAATTGATCTTGCCCCCCTTGATGGCGATCCCTTCTTTGGTACCCTCTCTGTGCCCCCTGCCCTTACCATTTGGGCCTCCAGCCCAGCAGACGGTCGCGCTCCTGATACCCCCACCTGGGCTGATGCTGCCCTTAGAGCTGCCTCTGCTCCCTCTTCCTGAACTCTCCTCTCCTCTCTTCCTATCCTATTCCTCCTCTCGACTCCTTCTCCTCCTCCGTGGCCCACCTGCCTAGCTTCCGTGAAAACTCTGTGTTTGACGCCTCCCCGTCAACTTCTCTCACTGCCCTCTACATCAGCTCCTCATAGGAGAGGGGAGGAACTCTCTTTAGCTCCATCCTAAAGAATCCCTATTGCAGGCTCAGGGTAAAGGCCATCATCAAACAATGGCACAGCATCTCCTGGACCTGGGTGACCTCCTCCTGGAACCGATCCACGTAGCTCCCCAACGTCTCGTTCACTCCCTGCTTGATATGGAATAGGGACTCCGATTCTTTCTTCCTCCTCTTCAAGGTAGTGAACCTCAGCATGAACCCCCCGGCGTAGGTCCTCAAAGCAGTAGATTGAGCTGACCGGTAGCTGATGGAACCACTCCCTCGCCATCTCTTTGAGGGTGATGGTGAAGAGCCGACATTTGAACCCATCCGACATCTTCCAAGTCGAGACCACGTCCTCGAACCATTGGACGTGTTGGACCGGGTCTCCCTTCCCGGTGTAGTAGGACATTTCGGGTTCCCTGAACCCATCTGGAACTGGGGCAGAGCAAACCAAATCACTGAAGGGGCTTCCCCCTACTGGGCGAGCTGTCCCATCTCGCGAGCCCAGCTCGCCGAACAGACCTCCGCCTGCTGACCCGGGGAAGAGCTCGCGCCCGGGGAGCTCGCACACCAGGCCTTCCTCGGGAACCTCCTTACCGGCTTGCCTGCCGGGGGAATCTTCGCCCAGAGAAGGGGCAGCTGCGATCTGAACTGCTGGAGTTGAGCACTCGGCCCGCGTGCCGAGTGCGAACTTGACAAGGTTCAGCATCTCGTTCCTGATATCCTCAAACATCCCTACCATGGCAAGAGACAGGGGGGGAAGTCCGGCCTGTCAGATCCCTGTCCTCCCGTCATCGAGCTCGCTGAAGTTTTTCTGTGCTGAAAACTTTCCACGCTCACCGCACCAAAATGTTGAAACTGAAAAACGATCTCGTGTGGAGTTAACCCTTGGGGAAGGGGTGATCACGCACCTACTTCACTCCTACAAGCAAAACAACAAAAGAAACAAGGGGAAATGACCCAAGGGCTCGGCGGGGAGGACCCACCACACACTAGGAAGATCTGAGAGTGCTTCCCCTCCTTAGCCAAAGGCCGAGCTAAGGTACCCTCAGAAAGCACTTGAAAACTAGAGCAAGAGAGCACATGAAGCCTGCCTTCTGGGGTACCCCTTGGGTTCTATTTATAGTTTTCGGAATTTGAACTGCCAATAACCAAACTGAACTGACCTGAAGTTACCAAAATGCCCTCGGTTGGGTCTGCCAACAGCCAAACTCCGCTGTTTTGAAGGGCTATGGGCAGACCTGCGGGGGCAAAACAGTAAAAAGTACATCATGGGTCCAGGAGAGCTAGGGAGCTTGGTCACCTTGGCGGATCCAATTCGCCTACTGTTGTCGAGCTCCGTTGCGAGAGCACGAGAAGGGACGGCGAGTTCACCCATCCGTTGGTCTCCATTAGTCGACCTCAGCTCAACGTTTCTTGGACTAGCTCGGCGAATGATGAGCTCGCAGTCGACGAATGCCGATCTCCCATTCGGCGAATGCTGAGCTCGGGCTCGGCTTCTCTACTGCCGAGCTCGCCCACTATTTTCAGCCCGATCGGTCTGGTTCCTGGCGACCTTATTCGCCGGACATGGGGTTGTACACCAGTGACTCAAAAGAAAGAATAGAATTTAGTTCTGATGACAATAACAATGAACAACCCAGGAAGTCTCCAACTTACACACCTGGAACTTATGCTCAAATCCAGGGGGAGACTGTCCATCTGACAGATACTCAAGAGATATCAGTCCCTAGGGAAACTGTCAATGAAGCCCAGCTAGACAGTGAGACTGCAAACCTCACTGTAATGGAAGTGGTTCATGACATCAACAAAGCTATTGAACCTTCTGGAAGAGATGCACATGATGTGCATATTCCTGATATGCCAAAGAAACCTCAGGCTCCTGAAACTGAAGTATTTCAAGAATTAGAGACTGACTTCCAGGGGGCAAGAAGAGGTACACAAGGAAGATATTTCTATTGATGCACAAACTGCTGTAAGGGTTGAGGGGGAGGCGTCAGACCTAGCCCCAAGACTAGATGTAGATGTTCCAGGCACAACAGTGGAACTTGAGATATCATCTGAATCTGAAGATGAGGGAGCAGCCTCAGTCCTTAAAAAGAGAAAGTTTGTGGAGTTCAGGAAAAAGAGCTCGGGACATAAGAAAGCCTTAAAGGCTGGCTCCTTATCTACTGCTCCTACACTAGATTTTAATTCTCTATTGGTACAACTGCAAGTCAAACTTGATGAGCAAAGACATGCATTAGAAAAGTATGTGGATGAAAGCCACAAGGAAATGCAGTTCAGTCTGGCACAGGACATCAAATCTATCAGATTTGAGGTCAATTTGCTTAAGAAAGAAATGATAGACTGTTTCCATAAGGGAGGTAATGTTGTGGTATATCTTGCCAAACATCAACAAACCACTAAAACTGAACTTGATGAACTAGTTCTCAAGCAAGGGATTGTTCTAGAAAATCAGAAAAGATTGAATGAGAATTTGATGGAACTACATACCATCACTTTGACAAAATTAGCTGAACAAACTTCAGCCATAGAAACCAATATGAACACCAAAGTATCTGCAGTAGAAGCACAGATTAAACTGGATTTTGCAACAGTTGCTATTGTTATTCAAACTTCTGAGTCTGCAATTTCATCTCAAATAAAGAAGTTTAAAGATTACTATACAACTGGGAACTATCATATTACAGATCAAATAAGGTTTCAGAAAAATGATCTCTGGGATCATATTCATAGAGAAGTCATAAAGGGGGAGAGGGTATTAGTTCAAGCTACCTCTGAACATGCAAAATGAGTATCTAACAGTATCAGAGCTACCTTGGGATATCCACCCTTATGTGATGACAACAATACTGTGGAATCTGGATGCCAACCTGCACTCTTGGAGGTGATGCACCATGAAGTAGCTCAAGTTATATATCCCTCTTCTGAGTTTGAAGAAATTCAACAGGCAGTCTAGAAGATGTACATCCCTCCAATGGACAAGCTGCTAGTAATTTGTGAGGAAGTGAACATAGCTGACTCAGTTTTACTTAAAGAGCAAGAGGCCCAAATATCCAAGAGAAGATTCTGAGAACAGGCTGAGGCTAGGCCTGATTTTGAGAAATGGAGTCCAACCTCCAGGAGCATCATCTTAACTACATGGAATGCAGTTGCTGAAAATTAATATGACAGGGGTAAGTGGTACTCCATACATGAATGAGATAAATATCTTGCAAAACAAGAGAAAATCTACAAATTCAGGAAGGACTTGAAGGCTGGAAAAATCCTTGTAAACTCCATAGATCCTTGAAAGTACTTCCCAAAACCATTCTATTACTTTGAAAGGCAAAAGCTGAAAGCTGCTCAACTTAAGGCCAAAGACATCAAGGGTAAGAAGCCTGTTTCTGATACTGAAGCTGGAGTCAAAGCTTCTATTCAGCCAGACAAAGGAATTGTCATCAAGGAACCAGATCAACCTTAACTTTAGTTTGACTAGGTTCTAGAAGAACTGTGTATTTTTTGGTTGTTCTTATAAAAACATTAACCTTGTAATCTTACTTTGATTATATGAAAACAAAATTCTAGGTTGACAACAGTTTATATATCTATGTCTCTGAGTTGCATGGTTTTCCTTATGATATTTCATTTTGAATATTTGTGTGTAACATGCTATCTCTGCTCTTGAATAATTTTGTTTGAAATGTCTGAATACTTCATGCTTATCATTTTTGTTATAGTGGTGTATATCATTGACTATGAGTTATGACTTCTCCAAATAGGGGGAGATTGTTGGGTACATTGAAAATTATGTACCTAATTTGGAGAAGCATCACCTGACTCAATGATATACATCAGGTTGTATTTGATGGTTATTGAATTTACTTGTGCACGCAAAAAAATGCTGAAAATATTTGAAGTACAAAAGTGTCGAGACACTTATTTAGTGTCGACACATTTGGAGAAGCTGTGTCGACACACAGGACTTGTGTCGACACATTCTACAAAGGCTATGTCGAGAACTTGATGAAGAGCTGTGTCGACTGTTTTCTGAAGTATGTCGACACATTATACAAAGACTGTGCCGAGAACTTGATAAAGAGCTGTGTCGACTATTTTCTGAAGTATGTCGACACATTCTACAAAGGCTGTGTCGAGAACTTGATGAAGAGCTGTGTCGACTGTTTTCTGAAGTATGTCAACACATTCTACAAAGGCAGTGTTGAGACTGAATGAAGAACTATGTCGACAGATTTTGAAGTATGTCGACACATTCTACAAAGGCAGTGTTGAGACTGAATGAAGAGCTATGTCGACAGGTTCTGAATTTTATCGACAACACCAAAGGAAGTGTGTCGACACCCGAGTAATTGTGTCGACACATACTTCATCTATGTCGACACATACTATCCTTATGTCTTGATACATTCAGCTGAGCTAAAGAGCTCTAAGTGCCAAATCTCAAGACTATAAACTTGACAGCTGTCAGATTTGTCAAGACTGATAGACATGTTAGGACTGTCAGATGTCAGTCAACTACCAGATCAGCTGGTTGCCTCAGATGTGATCTATAAATAGAGCTAAGCTATCAAAAAATAAACAGTAGAAGACATAAAAAATAAAGAGGAATTCTCTAAGAAGAATTCATGGAATTTTTTACAGCAAGAAGATTCTAATTCTAAATAAGAGAAGGGTATAGCATCACAACAGTTCTGTCAGTGATTGTAGATTTTAATTCTGCAAGGAGGAAGAAGTGTCACAACCCGCATTTTCTCAAACATTTAAATCATATCAGAGCAAGAGAAAATACGTGTTATGATGCCACGCCGGGCAGGGGATAACTGCACGCGCTCAGGAAAAACCCATACTCTAGTTCGTTGAATAAAAATCATAATTTAATACAAAAGAAAACCAGTTAAGTTTGATGGTCGTATCCCTTGGCACAGTGGATCAGCTAGTTCACTATAAACAAATATATATTTATATGCAGCGGAAAATACTTTGATTAAGTTAAATTGACATCCTACATGAGTGTAAATGCTCCCAAAGGACAAATCATGGAATGCAGGACTCTAGATTTATCATAGTATAAGAAAAATAGCCCTTTACGTACTCGAGAAGTAGTGCTTTAGTTTGAAAATCATGACATGCATGAGATACATATAGTAATCCTTTTAGGGATTCAAAATACCTAACATGCAACCTAGCATAAAACATTCCTAGAAGCAAGTAAACAACCGCCAAAAAGGCAAAACTAGCAGTACTCAGTTCATATTAAATCATTAAAAGTAAGCCACCAGTGGGCGTCAACAACCTGACACGAACCCACTGGAGAGTATGTATGTCTACACAGAAATAAATAAACTACCTCGCCAAATCGAGGAACAGCAACCTCAGCTACCATGGAGGCCACAAGCAAACTCCACCAAAATGAACACGAGCCGCTCAATCGGCTATCACCTGAACCTGAGGCATTCAAAGAAAGAATACCTCAGCAAGTATATAAGGAAAAGAAATGGAGCATTAGATCCATAAGTAAGAAAAGAGGGCTTACTAACCCCACAACCAAGGCTATTAAATGAGCAAAAGGGAACTGATAGAACAATAAAGTTAACACACTGCCCAAGTCAGGATCAAGATGCACCAAGTGCGAGAGATAATCAACATATCCTGCTAAAATCTGCAGGAGCAATAGGGCAAGCATATGCCAAAATAACAAAGGAATGAACAGTCCGAACTGGTGAATATTAGCAGTGGTAAAGCCATAATACTCAAGGGTTCAACGGTGGCAGCCCTAAGGTGCACACACCAAAAACAAACCAGCCCATATCGGGGCTAAAAGGTGCTCTCTACACCATAAAAAAACTAGCCCATATCGGGGCCAAAAGGTGCTCTCTACACCATAAAAAACCAGCCCATATCGGGGCCAAAAGGCGCTCTCTACACCATAATGGTGGCCACCAAGGCTTTACACCACACCACCCCTCCCAGAGCCATCAAACAAAATCACCTGCCATAATTTACGACTTGGCCGTCAGAACAAGCCGAGAAACACCATTAACCCGAAATACCCCATCTTATACTCACTCAACGTCAAAAGACTTAACCACAAAACCTGAAATTCCATCCTAAGCAAGCACGTAATGTTTTCTATACAGAGCTACAACAAACAATTCCCTACGTTCCTATTTCTACCCAGCTACAGCCATGGTTTGGACACAAAATCAAATCAGCAACCCTAACTTCTACAGGAAATTTACCACACAGCCATAAGTAATGAAAGTAAAGGAAAACTTTGCAAGGGCACAGAGCACCACTTGCCTAAACCTTCAAGGCACAACAGCCGCTATCTCAGCTTTAGCACAGCTAAGCAAAAATTATCCATAAAACCACAAAACCTGAGGTGAACAAAATAGAGAAAACTGAGAAATTCAACAGCCCATAACTTCTACAATAGCCCAAGAGCAAGGAAATCTTACCTAAGGAGGAAAAATCTAGGCGAGAGCAGCTGGTTCCTCTTTCCTTTCCTTCCCTTGCTCTCTCTCTCTCTCTTGGAAATGGGGAATGCGACGAAGAAGAAGAATGAAAAGAAGGAGAAAGACTCATTTTCGGCATTATTATCCAAGGAAGAAGTCTGGTCCCTTAGATTAAAAAATAAAGAATTGAACGACTGAATTTTTTTTGAAAAAGTCAACATTCGGCCCTGACACGCCCTGTGACACGCCCCGCCCCAGGGCGTGTACCTTAAGCGGAACACAAACCGACCATTCGGGCTTATCCAGAATGAAAACCGCCAGGAGACACGTCCGTGTTGGCCCAGTCACGCCCGTGACTCAGGGCGTGTAACCCCTTGACTCGACACTCGACATTCGTCGAGCGAATCTCGTCGAACGAAGTTCGTCGACCAGCGGGACATGCCCTGTGACACGCCCGTGTCACAGGCCGTGTACCCCTTCTCTCAACGATCGTCGACCTCAATTCGTCGACCTCAATTCGTCGACCTCATTTCGTCAACCTCTCGACACGCCCCCTGTCATGCCCGTGTCACCGGGCGTGACACCCCCGAAAAATTTCGTTGACCGAAATTCGTCGACCACGCGGCCATCAGCACAACCCGAGCCAGACACGCCCTGTGACACGCCCGTATCACAAGCCGTGTCACTCAAATTTTGCAAATTTCCAGGATTTGCAATGTTACAACTCTCCCCTGCTACAAGAAATTTCAACCATAAATTTGCACCTAGGGAGGAAACCAGCAACCAATATGTTATAACCTCATATTCATATGTTACAACTTCTTCTTAACCATGCTATTCCGAGCAAAATGATCTGGGCTCGAGCAAACTATCTCGGAATGTAACGAAATTCACACCGTAGCTAAATACCCACGCTACGAATCTAGTGGCGAAGTCAAAATCATCATCCGACAAACAAAACTTGGGCTAACCTTGCCCGAAGCCAAAACACAAGCATTCTTGAAGAGGCACCACCGAGTCACCAAAACAGACTCCGGCTTGCTAGGGAATCTTCCAAACAGGCTACCAAATCAGCCACTAATAGGCCTAAAGAGCGAAGATCACGCTCTAACAACGGCAAAGGCCAAAAATATGCCAACGTAACGCCAAACAAAAATTACACAATTGCAAAAAAAACCGGGGGCGTTACAGTCACTCCCCCTAAACAAAATTTTTGCCTCGAAACTTTATGCACAACACTTCTACCAAAGAAGAAACATAACAACCAAAGAGGTAAATGGAAGAAACCATACCAGACAAGCTTAAGGAAACAGATGAGGGTGAGCCTCCCTCATAGCCGACTCTAATTCCCAAGTCGCACTTTCCACGTCTTGGTTTCTCCATAACACTTTCACCATCGGAATCTTCTTTCTTCGCAACACGCGATCCTGAGAATCCAAAATGCGGACAGACACCTCCACATAAGAAAGATTTGGCTCTAACTGAGGCACAAAATCTAAAACCTACCTGTCGTTTCGCACACACTTCCGGAGTTGGCTTACATGAAAAACATCGTGAACACCAGGAAAGGTCGCGGGCAATTCCAACTTATAAGCTGACACACCAATCCGCTCAACAATCTTGAACGGTCCCACAAACCTTGGGTCCAACTTCCAATCTTTACCAAACCTCTTGATGCCAACCATCGGGGAAATTTTAAGAAACACCAAGTCCCCCACAGCAAACTCTAAATCTGATCTACGCCGATTGGCGTTCTTCTCATAATGTTCTTGAGCTATCCGAAGCTTTTCCTGAATAAGTTTCACAGCAACATCCATTTCTTCAAGTGCATCCGGACCCAACAAAGATCTCTCACCAACCTCAGACCAAAAGAGAGGAGTTGTGCAACGTCTCCCATACAACGCCTCAAAAGGAGACATTTGCAAGTTTCCTTGATAACTGTTATTATACGCAAACTCCATAACCCGCAAACGCTCATCCCAGGCTCCTCCATGGTCTAAGATATAGCATCTAATCATATGTTCCACGATCTGATTCACTCGCTCTGTCTGACCATTGGTCTTCGGGTGGTATGCGGTAGAATATCTCAAATCCGTACCCAAACCTTATTTAAAACTCTTCTAGAAGCGAGATGTAAACCATGAGTCTCGGTCTGAAATGATGCTGACGGGAACACCATGCAATCGAATAACCTCATTCACATACAGTTCAGCTATCTTCTTCATTGGATAATTCAACTTATACGGTATGAAGTGAGCACACTTCGTTAATCTATCCACGATCACCCAAACTTAATCGTATCCTCTCGGAGATCTCAGTAGACCTGTTATAAAATCCATCGAAATGCTCTCCCACTTCCAGGTTGGAATTTCCAACGTTGTCAACTTGCCACCAGGTCTTCCTTGATCGACCTTGACACACTTACAAGTATAGCATTCTGACACATATCTGGCTATATCTCCCTTCATCCCAGTCCACCAGGCAATTTGCTTGAAATTACGATACATCTTGGTAGATCCTGGATGGTAAGCAATGCTCGAACCATGAGCTTCTCTGCACAACATATCTAGGATGTCCATAACAGCGGGGACACAAAATCTGCCATGGTACATCAACGTACCCGCAGCATCAATCGAGAAATCATGTAACTCCCCTTTCTCAGTTCTAAGATATAAGTGCAGCAAATCTGGATCATCTTTCTGATGAAACCGCGTCAGCGCAATCCAAGAAGGTTCTGCTTCCACCAAACTACTATGCAAGTCACAACACCCTACAAAAATATCCATCAATAAGAATTCTTCCACTAATCGATCGGCAGAGAGATTAAAAATCTTTCCCATCTTCCGACTTAGGGCGTCGGCCACCACATTAGCCTTGCCCGGATGGTACTGAATTTCAACGTCGTAGTCGGCATCATACTCCAACCATCGCCACTGGTGCAAATTCAATTACTTCTGGGTGAAGACATACTTTAAACTCTTATGATTAGTAAAAATCTTGCACTACGCGCCATAAAGTAGAAGTCTCCATAACTTCAACGCAAATATAACAGCTGCAAATTCCAAGTCATGTGTAGGGTAGTTCTTCTCATGAGTCTTCAGTTACCTGGACCCATACACAATCACTTTTCCATCTTGCATCAACACGCATCCAAGTCCAACATGCGATGCATCCCCAAAAACATCATAACCCAAGCCTTCCGTAGGCAGAGTCAAAATAGGAGAAGTACACAATTTGTTCTTGAGTTCAAGGAATGCTTCCTAACACTTACCATTCCAATCAAAAGCCACATTATTCTGGGTTAACCGAGTCAAAGGTGCAGCCAAAGTAGAGAAACCTTCCAAAAATATTCTGTAATAGCCGGCCAACCCCAAGAAGCTCTTAATCTCCTTGGGTGTGTCCGGTCTTCTCCACTCCATTACTACAGCTATCTTCTCTAGATCAACTGAAATCCCATTCCTGTTGATCACATGGCCTAGAAACGAAACCTGAGGCAAAAAAAATTTGCACTTACTCAATTTGGCGAACAACCTATGGTCCCTTAAAGCAGATAAAACCAACCGCAGATGCAGATCATGCTCCTCAACATTGCGGGAATAGACGAGAACATCATCGATAAACACAACTACAAACTTATCCAGAAAGTCTTTGAACACTCGGTTCATCATATGCATAAAGGATGAGGGCGCATTGGTCAAACCAAACGACATTACTAAGAATTCAAAATGCCCATGCCTTGATCGAAAAGCAGTCCGTGGAATATCTGACTCACGGACCTTAAGCTGATGATAACCAGAATGAAGATCAATTTTAGAGAATACCGAGCTACTGCGTAGCTGATCAAACAAATCGTCAATCCTTGGCAGGGGATACTTGTTCTTAATAGTGACTTTATTTAGTTCTCGATAATCAATGCAAAGCCGCATCGACCCATCTTTCTTTTTAATAAACAAAATAGTTGCACCCCAAGGTGACGAACTTGGTCTGATAAAACCCTTTTCTAATAACTCATCCAGCTGGATACGTAACTCTGCCAGCTCTCACGGGGCCATCTGGTACGACGCCTTTGCAATAGGACATGTACCAGGCTCCAAATCTATCACAAACTCAACATCTCTGTCAGGCGGAAGACCAGGAAGATCATCAGGAAAAACATCTGAAAACTCACGCACAATAGGAATCTCTTCTAAACACGGCGAACTACCAACGGTCTCCAAAACTGAGACCAAACAAGCAAAACAGCTGAAAACTAGCAACGTCCGAGCACATACCATAGAAATAGCTGGAGAATCCTGGCACGAATCACCATAAACACTCCCAGGCTGATCGTCGTCCTTTCTGAAGTCCAAGCGCATACCCTTGCACTAGATCACAACATCATACCTCGACAACCAATCCATGCCTAAGATAATATCAAAGTCTTCCAAGTCAATTACCTTCATATCTGCCTTAGCTAAGAAATCCCCCAACACAATCGGGCAAGCCAAAATGCCCCAGTCTGAAACCACAGAATCACCAGAAGGGAACTTGACGCAAAAGGCATCCCCCAGTCAATCTGGTTCCAAACAGTACCGGTCCACGAAGTCTCTAACCACAAATGAGTGGGTAGCGCCAGAGTCGAAAAGAACACGCACCCAACGGTTCTTTACCTTAAAGTTTCCTAAAAAGGTGCACAAGTATCTAAGAAAATAATTAGTAAAGCTATAATTATGAACTAAGCATTAGAACTAGGGAGAAAGTCTAACCTGATACAACCTGAGTTGAGGTCTGAGCGTCCTCAGAAGAAATCACGTTTAGCTTTCCTTTGCCTTTATCCAATCACTGAGGCAGTGGCAATACCTGGAGTGGCACTGGCCGAAACACAGGTTGAAACTGCGGGAACTGAGTCTTGATGTGATCCTTTTGTCCACACTGATAACAAACTTTATCTTTTGACCAACAACGGGCAACATCATGCCCCTTCCTCATGCACAACGTACACTCTAAGTCACTCTTAGGAGCACCCTGAATTTCATGAACCTGCTCTGAAAGTGCGAGTTAGATCTGATATACTCTAGAGGGGGGGTGAATAGAGTATGGTGCTTGCTAGAAACATTTTACAACAGTTGTTGTATTCTAGTGTGAACAGGGAAGCAAATAGTAAATCTAAACACAGAATAATCACAATCTACAAAAGAAACTAATCACAAGCCACAGCCAGAAGCAAGAGAAACACAAGCAACCAAAAGACACAAGGAGCTATAGTGGTTCCCCTAAACTTGGGTACATCCACTCTTCTACCACCCTAGGTAGGAATCCACTGCAGGATGAGTTGATCAGGTGTCATGGGCACCAATGAGCTTTTGATAAGGTGCTCAAAAATCAAACCAGATTTTTTGATCAGGTGTCTTGCCACCTATGAGCTTTTGATAAGGTGCTCAAAAACCACACACAAACTTTTGAAGGGAGTTTGAAAAACCCTTTATATATGTGGGGATGAGAGAGTGATGGAAGTCATCTCTTTCTCAAAGCAGCTGAGAAGACTATGTGAATATTGATGTTGTCAAAGCTCCCCCTAAGATCTGTAGTTGTTCAGGAAATGAAGCTTTGCAGTAGGGTGATAGGCCTTTAGAAATTGATCTCCAGCAAATTATGATTTCAGCAACAGCTAAAATGTGAGTTGTCTGGAGTCTTGAATGATGATGGCCTTGAACACTTGAATCAAAAGAGATCTGAAGATTTTAGATGGTTGATCTCTTTTAGTGATGGTGTTCTTGTATGAATTCTTTGAGACAGAGAATGTCTGCAACTCTTTCTCTTTCTCTTGTGTGATTGTGGTTGTGAGAGTTATTGCAGAAGAAGATTTGCAGAGAATGAATATTGTAGAATATGTGTCTCTCCCTTGTTCTTCTCTTTTTCAGTTCTGAAAAAAATCTAATCTTTTATTCTCTTATTGTTTGAACAGAAATGATCCACTGTCAAGATAGCCGTTGGCCTGTCATAAATGACTTCCTTAATTGCTTTTGTCTTCTGGGGGAAAGTCCAATGAAACATTCCTTGATAATTCCTTGAAACTTACTCCAGAATAAATGAAAACGGCTACAAAATCTTCTGAATTAATTGCTGAGAATAACTCCTTAACTGTTCTGAATTTGAATCTTGAAAGTCGTTGAACTCTTCAGAAAAATGTCGAACTGAGCTCTACTATCGTCGAACTGAGCTCAGCGATTTGGACTTATACAGAAACAGAGATCGTCGATCTGAGCTCAACTATCGTCGAACTGAGCTCAGAGATAGCGGAACAAACTGGAGTCAAAATCGTCGAACTGAGCTCGAAGATCGTCGAATGGAGTTCCACGATTTGTTGAAGTTGAGCTCAGCGATCGTCGAATGGAGTTCGACGATCCGTCGAAGTTGAGCTAAGCGGTCGTCGACAGGAGTTTGACGATTCGTCGTACTGAGCTCGACGAAATGACTTAGTCTCCAAACTGAAAAACCTTGGTCTAGAGGGCAGCTTCCAAACCTAACTACTAACCCTTAGACTCAATTCTAATTGACCTTTAGATCTATACAATGAGGTCAAAAACAGGTTTCCTAAAGACATAGTGATCCTGACCCAAATTAGTAATAGGGTGTTCCAACAATCTCCCCCTATTTGGGTTAGGATTACTATTTTCAGAAATTGGAGAAATTAAAAACAACATACAAAGCAACAATATAACAAACAACAACATTGCAGAATCACAGATATAATATCTCTGACAGATCAGAAATCAGAATAATTGTCACCTTACAGAATTACTCTTTCTCCTTGCTCTTTATAAGTTTAATTTCTCTATTTGGATTAAGAGCTTCCTTCTTTGATCTTCTGTCATCAGCTGCACCTAGAGATGTTTGATGTTTAGGCCTTGGTACTACAGCTTTAGGGTGCAGCTCCATGTATCTTTCAGAATCAAAAAACTTGCTGGAGGCATATCTTTCAAGTTCCTTCTTTCTTTGATCAGACAGAGTAGTAATGCTGGAGGTGTCCTTGCCTTGCTCTCTGGCTTTCTTAATCTGATCCAAGGCAGCTAATTCTTTCATCCTAGCAGTTCATGCAGTAGGATTATTCTCTGGATCCTCAAAAGGCACTGGAGGCTCATATCTGTTGGAGGGATTGTCTGGAGGAGCTCTGGAGGAGACTAATTCTTTCAACTTGTAAGGAAATGGACCTGAAGTAGTGTCGGATAAACCTGGTCCTTCGCTTGAGTAAGGATGTTGCCTGGAGTAACTTTTGGAATAAACTTGAAGTTCTCTTTGGTTTCCTCTATAATTTCCTCTCCTAGATTGAGAGCCTCTGGACTGGCTTCCCTTATATTGAGATCTTCTTTGAGGCTGATAGGGGGTTTGACTTCTGGCAGAAGGATGAACAGCAGAGCTACCACTTGCACCTGCATCAGGAGGAGGAGGTGGAGGAGGATGATGGAGCTGAGAGGAACCTTTCTCATATTTTCTCTTCTTCTTCATAGCCTTTAGTTGATTCTTGGAATATTGCATCCAGTGTTCTGTTATAGGGCAGTCATGCAGAATATAGTAGGGAATGTCATTTGTATCTTTTACTTTAGCTGGAGGAAATCTTTTCATTGACTTGCTTCTTGCTTTTCTTTTCCTTGCTATAGTAGCTGAGGAATCATCAGAATCAATTCTGAACTGATCACTTTCAGAGCTTTGTTCATCATATAAAGCATCAATCCTTTTCAGATAATCTTTCTGTTGTTGGGTTGGAGCAGAGGTAACAGTAGTGACAGCAATTGTAGCAGCAGCAGTAGAAGCAGAAATAGCACTGGCAGAAGTTGTAGCAGCAACAGTAGATACAGAACTTTCAGGAGCAACACTCTCACAAGATACAGCAGCAGTAGTAACAGCAGCAACTGGGGCAGCAGCAGATTCAGAGAAAACAGTTTCAGATACAAAAACATCAGCAGGGGCAACATCAGCAGTGACATTAGGCTCAAAGTCATATGCCTCTGTCATATGTATATGCTTAGAAACTACATCATCAGCAGTATCATCAATAGCAGCAGTAGGGGCAGCAGCAACAGAACCAGCATCATAAACTGAATTTACAAAGGAATGTATAACACTGGTGTCACAGCTTGAAATGGGCACAATGGCCTTGGAGAGGTCTTCAGATTGCTGGACTGCAGTGCTCTCTGGAAGATAGCTGAAATATATATAATCAAACTCTGATAAAAGTGACCTGAGGTCCACTGAGAAAATTGCAACCTGTGGAGTTGAGGCTGGAGCTTGAGTTGAAGAGACAGCAGCTTGAACTGAGGAAATCGCAGTAGCATGGACTGAAGAAATGGCAGTAGCAGGCAATCTAACATCTTCATGAGGCATCTCCCCCTGCCTATATTCAGAGATAGCTGGATCAAGGCACCTAAAGGAAGGAATTGCCTGAGGAAGGAGAGAAGATAGCCTGGCAGAAAGGGCTACAACTGACTGTAGAAGTGGAGCCAAGGAGGTCTCCAACAAGAGTGAGAGCCTAGGAGCTATCAGCTCATACAGTTTGTCTGCTAAGGCTGGAATATCTACATGCTCAGTAGGGACTTGACCAGAGGTAGAGAAAGATGGTGAAGCAGCTGGAGATGTTGGAGGAGAGCTGGTGTATGGTGGAAAGGAAGGTTGAGGTGTGGGGATTGTTGAAATGGAAGAAAGGGGAATGGAGATAGAAGGTGTGAAGGAGGGTTGAGCAATGATGTCTTGCAGTAGCTGTTGATATGATGTGGAAGAAGAGGGTAGATCAGGAGGGGATGAAGGTGAATCATCCATGAAGGAATCATCTATCAGATTGAATGATGGAAGGTGAGATGATGTGTCAAGATCTGGTTGAGGGTAGTGATGTAAAGGATGGAATAGTTCTTCTATTAGAGGTGGAGGTGGAGAATTGGAAGTTGGAGAAGGGGTTGAAATTATGATGGTGGATGAAATTTGAATGGTGGAGGTGACTGGTGGAGATGAAATAGGGGGTGGAGGAGGAGAAGCAGCAGGCAAGTCTTCTGTAGGGGCAGAGACTTGAGGGGAAGAGACTGTTACAGTCCTTGTGCCTGAAGTTGCAGCTGCAGAGGGCCTGCTGGGCTTCACAATTTGTCTGTCCCACTTACCAAAGAGGGCACAAGAGAGCCTCTTAGAGGCATTGATGTGCATTCCATTTGATACAAGTAGGGCAGAGCATCTGTTTTGAAGAAACAGCCCTAGAATCCTTCCATAATTCACAAAATTCTTATTTATCTTCTTCTTAATCAGATCAAAGAAGATCTCTCCCCAGTTTAATTGTTTCTTATCCACTAAAGCACCCATCAGGCACAGCTGATACCTGGAGATAGTATCATGGGCTGAGAGCTTGGCTAAAAGAACTTTTCCTACAACATCAGCTAAATATCTTTATTCAACAGCTAAATTCTTTTTCAGCAGCTTGCTAGGGTTTGTATCAGAATGACCCATTCTATCAAGCATAGTAGTAAATTCTTCTCCAGACATTTCAACAGAATCTCTTCCAGAATTTAATCCAAAAATCTCTGTCAGAATAGCAGGTGTAAGAGGTACCTGGGTTCCAGAAATTGATCCAACAACTGTATTTTGGTCTTGGTTGTGGGCAGTATACACCCACTCCTTGATTTCATCTGCAGGTAGTTTTATTCTGGTAGACATTATAGTGACTAGCTTTTGCTCCTTGAACAGTTCTAGAATGTCTTAAAAAACCTAATCACTGGTGCTGAAAGAGTCCATATCAATATCGAAACCTGCATCAAATTTCATGGCGGCCAGAACGGCGACGGAGACGGCCATGGTTTCCTGCAAAAAAATAAATAACCAAACAACCAAGTGTAGAGATGTTTGGAGGGAAAGAGAAAAGTTGCAGAGAGATTGAAAGCACAAAAGGAGAACGACGGCCGAAAAATGAATTTTATATTAGGGTTCGACGCAGAAAAGGAAAGATCGTTGAACTTAGTTCGACGATCGGGGCTTCTAAAGGAATCTGAAGGGTCTTCAATATCGTTGATCTCCGTTCGATGATATTGGAGAGCGTCGAACTCCGTTCGGTGATAGTTCAGAAAATAAAATCATCGAGCACCGTTCGACGATCGTTGACCTGGAGAGATAGTTGAGCACTATCTGAGAAGCGCTGAAATCTGGTCGACGATTTCGGAAAGCGTCGATCTCCGTTCGACGATCTGGGGGAAAATCGTCGAGCGCAGTTCAGAGACTAGAAACACTCTAGGCACTAGAAAAAAAATCAAGATGTTTGCCTAGTTTTGGTCATTTTTAGAGTTTCAAAATCTTGGACATTATTTTAGACTTCCTCCATCTAACATTCCTAACTGATTTAGGAAGAAAGTGTGTTTCTTTTCATCCAAGGGTTTGGTGAAAATATCTCCCCTTTGCAAGTCAGTTGGGATATATTGAAGTTCAATTTTATTTTTCTCAACATTATCCCTTAAAAAGTGATGCCTAATTTCTATGTGTTTTGTCCTACTATGGAGGACTGGATTTTGAGCTATAGAAATAACACTGGTATTATCACAAAAGATTTTAGACTTCTCTAAGTTGTAGCCATAGTCTAGGAGTTGGTTTTGAATCCACAACATTTGTGAACAACAACTACCTGCATCCATATATTCAGCTTCAGCAGTTGAAGTTGACACAGATGTTTGTTTCTTGCAAAACCAAGAGACAAGTCTGTCACCAAGAAACTGACAAGTTCCACTGGTGCTTTTCCTGTCAATTCTGCATCCAGCATAATCAGCATCAAAAAATCCAGTTAAGTCAAATGCTGAATCTTTTCGATATCAGAGACCTAGATTTGGACAACTTTTAACATACCTGAGAATCCTTTTTACTAATGTTAGGTGTGACTCTCTAGGGCTTACTTGGAACCTAGCACATATGCATGTAGCAAACATTATGTCAGGTCTACTTGCTGTAAGGTACAGTAAAGAGCCAATCATTGCTCTATATGTTGTCTGATCAACAGGTTTCCAATGTTCATCAGCATCCAATACAGCATTGGTAGGCATAGGTGTTTTCATACAAGATGCTTCAGACATACCAAATTTCTTGACCAATTCTTTTGCATACTTGGTTTGAGAAATAAAGATGCCTTCAACATGTTGTTTGACTTGCAATCCTAGAAAGAAGGATAGCTCACCCATGCTACTCATTTCAAATTTAGAATGTATTAGGTTGGAGAACCTTCTACACACATTTGAATCAGTAGAGCCAAAAATAATATCATCTACATAAATCTGTACTAGTAGGGTAAGGGACTTATGGGTTCTAATAAAAAGAGTTTGGTCTACTCTCCCCCTTATAAATTCATTTTCCAGAAGGAAGCATACTAGGGTCTCATACCATGCTCTAGGAGCTTGCTTGAGACCATATAATGCTTTGTTCAGCTTAAAAACATAATCAGGATGGGTTGGAGAGATAAAACCTGAAGGTTGTCTGACATAGACTTCTTCTTTGATGTCTCCATTGAGAAAGGCACTCTTTACATCCATCAGGTATACCTTGAAACCTTTGTGTGTTGCATATGCTAAGAAGATTCTGATGGCTTCCAATCTTGCAACCGGTGCAAAAGTCTGGTCATAATCTATGCCTTCTTCTTGAGAGTATCCTTGAGCAAATAGCCTTTCCTTGTTCCTTACAATAACTCCTTGATCATCCAATTTGTTTCTGAACACCCACTTTGTTCCAACAATGGAGTGATCCTTAGGCCTTGGCACTAGTTCCCAAACTTTGTTCCTTTCAAATTGATGCAACTCTTCTTGCATTGCAATGATCCAGTGTGGATCTTGCTCTGCATCTTGAATGGATTGAGGTTCAATTTGAGATAGGAAGCAAGTGTGCAACAGGTTTTGGTTGACCTGATTTCTGGTTTGCACACCAGCTGAGATGTCTCCAATAACTTGGGAAATTGGATGGTCTCTTGATGTTACTAAATCAACAGGGGGTGTTGATTGTTCACCAACCTGTGTTATTGTTTCCTCTTGTGGCACAACAACTGGCTCTTCAAGAAGTTTCTCTTCATGATGTTGAATGTCTTCTTCATCTTCACTGCTTTCCTCTTTTTGAATGATTTGTAATCTGTCCAAGTCTTCAGCTAGAGAGTGTACCTGCAAGGGTTCTATGGTAGAAGTGTTCTTCTCCTTGAAAGATATGTTAGTTTCATCAAAAGATATGTGAACAGATTCTTCAATTTTAAGAGATGATTTATTATATACCCTATAAGCCTTACTGATCATGGAGTATCCCAGAAACACTCCTTCATCAGCTTTAGCTTAAAATTTTGCTAAATACTTCTTGTCATTATTATGTATATAACAAATACAACCAAAAATTCTAAAATAATCTACTTTAGGTTTCTTCCCTTTGAGTAATTCATAAGGAGTCTTGCCCTTTAGTTTATGTATTAAACTTCTGTTCAACACATAGTTGGAGGTGTTCACTGCCTCTGCCCAAAAAGATAGAGGAAGGTAAGCATTTGACAACAATGTAGTGACAGATTCAATAAGGGTTCTATTTTTCCTTTCGCTACCCCATTTTGTTGAGGAGTTCTAGAAGCTAAGAAAGTGTGTCTGATCCCTTCACTCTGACAGAACTCTTGCATAAGAAGAGAATCAAACTCTGTCCCATGATCACTTCTAATCAGGGCAATGTGAGTATTGAACTCAATCTGTATGCATTTGAGAAACTCTGTCAAACACTTAAAGTTATCAGACTTCTTCCTCAGAAGGAACACCCATGTGAATCTAGAGAAGTCATCTACAACTACTAAAGTGTAAGATTTCCCTCCTAAGCTTTGTATTGTAATGGGTCCAAAAAGATCCATGTGTAACAGATACAAAATCCTAGGTGAATCACTCTTATTAAGTGACTTGAAACTATTTTTAGTTTGCTTGCCTAATTGACAAGCCCTGCAGAGTCCTTCCTTCTTGTAGGGGCCAGAAGGTAGTCCTCTAACAAGGTTGTCCTTGGATTGCCTAGCAATGGTTCTAAGGTTTAAATGTCCTAGTCTCTTATGCCATAAAACATTAGGTCTACAAACAGAATTAAACAGGCAAATATCTACTTCTGTTGAAAGAAAATCTACTAAATAAATGTTACCTTTCCTTTTACCTTTAAACACAGTTGTGTTGTCCTCTGACTTGATCTTGCATAAGGCTTTGCTGAAAGTCACCTAGTAGCCTTCATCACATAGCTGACTGATACTGATCAAATTGTGCTTCAGTCCTTCCACATAGGCTACCTTCTTGAATGTGACTGTGTCAATCTGGACTGCACCATATCCTTTTGTTTGTCCAAAGTTTGAATCACCAAATATGAATTTGGGCACAAGCTTGGCTTTAAAGGATGTGAGGTTGTCCCTATTTCCTGTCATGTGCTTGG
Source organism: Platanthera guangdongensis (assembly GCA_039583875.1). Classification (NCBI taxonomy): domain Eukaryota; kingdom Viridiplantae; phylum Streptophyta; class Magnoliopsida; order Asparagales; family Orchidaceae; genus Platanthera; species Platanthera guangdongensis. The sequence continues at coordinate 125,867,254 of CM077163.1, read as the reverse complement.
AGCACCCACTATCCAAATACCATTGTTGGTTTGATGTTGGATAGGTCTTCACCTGCACATAAAATAATTCCCTTGTTTTTGACCCAGTTTACCTTGGTCTTAGGTTGATAACCTTTAAATTCAGAAATAAATGACATCCCTGGTTGACTCTTATAACCTTCAGGATGATATCTCCTTGGAGGTATTATCCATTCAGTATAAGGGTTAAAGCTTTGTGATGAAGGACCCCTATGATTGGATTTTGATTTACCCTTGAAAGAATTTCCAAAGCTCTGATCTCTGTTCGACGATCGTTGAGCCGCATTCGACGATCTTGGGTCAGATCGTCGAGCTCCGTTCGAAGGTTGACTGTGGCAGAGTTCAGGAATTAGAGATCGTCGACCTGAGTTCGACGATTTTGCTCGAGATCGTCGATCTGCGTTCGGCGATCGTCGAGCTCCGTTTGACGATTTCTGCTGGAACTTGGTTTTCTTAGGCAGATCAGAATTTTTCCTAACTACCTCTACAACTCCCTTCCCTTTATCAGAAATAAACTTAATTGGGGTTGTTAGAACTATAGGTTGGCTGGATGAAGCACCCAAGCCTAGTGTACTATTAAATCTAGAGTTCACTGTGCTTGTGATGTCCATTAGCTTGATGCTTCTCCCATTAAGGGATTCTTCAAGCTTTTTGGCCTCTGACAACTCACTTTTTAGTGAAGCTATCTGCTCCCTACAACACTCCAACTCCTCAGAGAGTTTGAGATTTTCTGATTTTAAGGAACTGCGTTCAGACAATTGATTTCTGAGAGAGATAATTTCCTTCACAGATTTTAATAAGTCTAAGCACAGTGCTTTAAATTCATACTTAGAGTCCTCAGAATTGAAATCAAATGAGTCTATTGCCTGGTCTTCTTCAGGTTGAGTCTCTGAGTCTGACTCTGACACTTCTGCATCTGAATTGTGTTGAGAGGCATTGATTGCCATCATGCAGAACTCCTTCTCTTCAGCATCATCTTCATCATCACTTGAGCTGGATGAAGCTTCTGATTCCTCTTCAGTCTCACTCCAAGATTCAGCAACAAATCCCTTCCTTGTGTGTTTGTTCTTGCTTGAGGAGGGTTTGCCATTGCTACTCTTCTTGAAGTCCTTATCTTTTCTTTTTTCTCTCTTATCCTTTCTGTCCTTGTTTTTGTTCTTTGGACAGTCAGGCACAATGTGGCCTGGTTTCCTGCAACCAAAGCAGACAATTTCTTTATTGTTTGATTTATCATACCTTGGCTTGTCATGATCTTTGTATGATCTCTTCCTGAAGTCCTTTCTGGCCATCTTGTAAAATCTTTTGGCCAGCAGACTAAGTAGCTCATCATTGCCTGGGATTTTATCTTCAGGCTGATCTTCAGTGGCTTTGAAAGCTATAGACTTCTCTTTTCTTGTGGTTGGTGAGGCCGCCTTCTTCTCTTCTTCTCTATTTTTGATGAGCACCTCATAAGATTTGAGCTTGCCCAAGAGAGCTTCTGTGGTGATCTCATTCAGACTTCTTGCATCCTTGATTGGCCAGATCCTTGAGTCCCAAGTGCTTGGGAAGCACATTAGGATTTTATCATTTAGCTCAGTGAAAGAGATCTCTTTATCCAGAGTCTTCAGTTCATTGACTATCAGACTGAGCCTGTTATACATTTCAGCTACTGGCTCAGCTTCTCCTTTCTTGAAATTTTCATATTGGGATATGAGGTGAGATCTTCTGTCTTTTCTTTCATCAGCATATCCTGAGACTATTTCAGATAGCTTGTCCCAGATTTCCTTTGCTGAGTTGCATTCAGCTACCTTTTGGAAAATGTCATCAGAGATAGTCTGGGCTAAGATGTTCATAGCCTTTGCATCTGCTACCTTCCACTTCTTAATCTCTGCATCTGTTCCTGAAGGAGGTGGAACAACATTTGTACTTGTGTTCTCTGGAGGTCTTGGACAAACTGTCAAAATAGAATTAAAAATGTCCTCATCAATAGAATTCATGTAGAGTCTAATCCTTGCCTTCCAAAGTGAAAACTTATACAGATTGCACACTGGAGGTCTGGTGCTAGCATAATCTTTGTTTTGGGCCATGTTTTGTGAAGAAATAATTCTAATAACAAAATCTACAACAAGCAGATCTAACTAGGAATCTTTGGGTTCAGGTGTTAGCCTGTGCAACCACCAAGGTGTGGTATGGTTAACCAACCTCCCTCTGATGCCAATTGAAAGTGCGAGTTAGATCTGATATACTCTAGAGGGGGGGGGGTGAATATAGTATGGTGCTTGCTAGAAACTTTTTACAACAGTTGTTGTATTCTAGTGTGAACAGGGAAGCAAATAGTAAATCTAACCACAGAATAATCACAATCTACAAAAGAAACTAATCATAAGCCACAGCCAGAAACAAGAGAAACACAAGCAATCAGAAGACACAAGGAGCTATAGTGGTTCCCCTAAACTTGGGTACATCCACTCTTCTACCACCCTAGGTAGGAATCCACTGCAGGATGAGTTGATCAGATGTCCTGGGCACCAATGAGCTTTTGATAAGGTGCTCAAAAACCAAACCAGATTTTTTGATCAGGTGTCTTGCCACCAATGAGCTTTTGATAAGGTGCTCAAAAACCACACACAAACTTTTGAAGGGAGTTTGAAAAACCCTTTACAGATGTGGGGATGAGAGAGTGATGGAAGTCATCTCTTTCTCAAAGCAGCTGAGAAGACTATGTGGATATTGATGTTGTCAAAGCTCCCCCTGAGATCTGTAGTTGTTCAGGAAATGAAGCTTTGTAGTAGGGTAATAGGCCTTCAGAAATTGATCTCCAGCAAATGATGATTTCAACAACAGCTGAAATGTGAGATGTCTGGAGTCTTGAATGATGATGGCCTTGAACACTTGAATCAAAAGAGATCTGAAGATTTCAGATGGTTGATCTCTTTTAGTGATGGTGTTCTTGTATGAATTCTTTGAGACAGAGAATGTCTGCAACTCTTTCTCTTTCTCTTGTGTGATTGTGGTTGTGAGAGTTGTTGCAGAAGAAGATTTGTAGAGAATGAATTTTACAGAATATGTGTCTCTCCCTTGTTCTTCCCTTTTTCAGTTCTGAAAAAATCTAATCTTTTATTCTCTTGTTGTTTGAATAGAAATAATCCACTGTCAAGATAGCCGTTGGCCTGTCATAAATGACTTCCTTAATTGCTTTTGTCTTCTGGGGGAAAGTCCAATGAAACATTACTTGATAATTCCTTGAAACTTGCTCAAGAATAAATGAAAAAGGCTACAAAATCTTCTGAATTAATTGCTGAGAATAACTCCTTAACTGTTCTGAATTTGAATCTTGAAAGTCATTGAACTCTTCAGAAAAACGTCGAACTGAGCTCTACTATCGTCGAACTGAACTCAGCGATTTGGACTTATACAGAAACAGAGATCGTCGATCTGAGCTCAACTATCGTCGAACTGAGCTCAGAGATAGCGGAACAAACTGGAGTCAAGATCGTCGAACTAAGCTCGAAGATCGTCGAATGGAGTTCGACGATTTGTTGAAGTTGAGCTCAGCGATCGTCGAATGGAGTTCGACGATCCGTCGAAGTTGAGCTAAGCGATCATCGATAGGAGTTCGACAATTCGTCGTACTGAGCTCGATGAAATGACTTAGTCTCCAAACTGAAAAACCTTGGTCTTGAGGGCAGCTTCCAAACCTAACTACTAACCCTTAAACTCAATTTTAATTGACCTTTAGATCTATACAATGAGGTCAAAACAGGTTTCCTAAAGACATAGTGATCCTGACCCAAATTAGTAATAGGGTGTTCCAACATGCTCCTTCTTCTAAACTCCTAACCTCTTGAAACATTTCTCGAAGGGGTGGCCTGACCAGCCACAGAAGCTACAAACCACTTTGCTCTTCTTCCTCGAAGCAGCATCAGGCACCTGAGGGCTCTTCCCTTCCACTAGCTTCCTCTTATCTTTCCTCATCCACTGGCCTCTTTGCTTAGCATTTTCAATTGCCTCAACTCTCAAAGCAGCTTCCCTACGGCATCATAGCTTGATGCTCCATATGCACTTGCTAACTGCTGCACATCATTTCTTAGGACACCAAGAAAACACTTAACTCGATCTGCCTCAGAAGCTACCATGCCAGGGGCAAACAGACTCAGTTTGCTGAACTCAATCTCATACTCACTAACTGTGAGCTGCCTCTGCTTCAAATGTAAGAACTCGTTCATCAAGCGGTCCCGCTCGACCGAGGGTAGAAACTTCCTTAAGAGCATCCCCTTAAAAGACTCCCAAGCGCATCCTTCCATCAAGCTCTCCTTTTATCGCAACCACCAACTCTTTGCTAACCCCTTAAGCTGATATGCAGCGATCATCACTCTCTGATCATCAGTGACGCCAGAGTAGGAAAACATCTCCTCAATTGTTATCAACCAGTCATCCAACACCATGAAATCCGCTTTTCCATCATAAGTAGGTGGTCCAAGTCGCTAAAACTGGGAGATAATGTCATCTCGGGTGGAACCACTATGGGAGGCACCAAAGGAGCAGAAGGGGCCGGAACAGCTGAACCCACAATAGTGTTCTGCACCCTCAGAGCAAGCCCAGACACCACGGAAAATATAGACTGGATTTGGGACTGCACATCCACCATCTGCCTTGCCAAGGCCTCATTACTATGTCGCAGGTCTCCATCATTGCATTATTCTGGGCACCCGAAGACTCGCCCTTAGACTGGGGAGTCTGCCTCGTCACAGGACGCTTCAACATCCTATAATTAAATCAACACGAATCAAGACCTAGCTCAACTGCTAGCACAAAACGACCCAGTACAGACACACATACTTACATATGAACTTAAACTACTAACTTGCTCTGGGAGTTTTCAATGATGATGTTATGCCTAACCTACGATGAGTCACCCTCATCACACTAACTCATGTGCCTATACCATGAATGCATGAATTTATATTCCTTTTTGACTCAAAACCATGTGTGTACATGTGTCATCATGTAAATCTTTAGCTTGGCACGTTATGCTTATACAATGTTATGCTATGCATGTTGTGCTATGTATTCTAAAAAGGCCTTAATGCATGACATGGGCGGCGTACACATGAAAATTATATGCATCCCATACTACATAACATTTGCATGCAACGAAAAATAAAACGTGCTAGTCGCAGCCATGTGGTGATGTTATGCATCCCATACTACATAACCCTCACATGTTGCCCCTATGGTGGATCCATAAACAAACACATATTATGCATCCCATACTACATAATATGTCCCGTATACTTCTTGTATGCTTATGAGTGTAGTGCTCGTGCTTCAGCCAAGACATACTGATGACACCTTTGTGTGTGTATGGTATGCCACGAAATAGCTAACACTAACCAAGGAAAGGTTGCTCGGCCAATTGTCAAGCAAACCTCCCTCTGATACCAACTATCACAACCCGTATTTTCTCAAACATTTAAATCATATCAGAGCAAGAGAAAATACGTGTTATGATGCCACGCCGGGCAGGGGATAACTGCACGCGCTCAGGCAACACCCATACTCTAGTTCGTTGAATAAAAATCATAATTTAATACAAAAGAAAACCAGTTAAGTTTTATGGTCGTTTCTGTTGAAATTTGTGAAGTGGAAGTAGGTGACGGGACAGGCCGCGCGGCCTGTGGCGGACAGCCTTGGCGGACTGGGCGGACTGGGCGGACTGAGGTTTGCGGCCTGGTGAAAAGTCTGGTGGAAGCCGGCTGTGTTCTGAGCGGGTTGTTGCATGGAGTCCGCGGTTTGGTGCGGCCTGGTATCTGCAGATAGAGAGGCTTGCGGACTGGTGCTTTGCTCAGTGGTCGTGGGTGCAAGCTTGTGCTGAAAGGCGGGTTGGCTTTTGTCCGCGGAAAGCTTGCGGACTGATGTGTCCGCGGTATTGGCTGTTGCGGACTAAGCTTAGAGCTTGGGTGAGGCCTTGTCGAGCTCTGGTGGCACAGCAGGGAGTTGCTGTGGAGATCGTTGTGGCGGCCTGGTTTTGGAGTCCGGGATTAGATCGCTGTGATAGGGCAGGAGTGCGAGGTGCTCGCGGACTGTGGTGGTCTACGCTGTGGTGTTTTGGCGGACTGGAGTTTTGCGTCCGCCAAGCTCGCATTAGCCCCTTATGGTTTTGGGCTTGGTCACACTTGGTGCCGAGTTCAGTGTGTCCGCCGTATCCGCCGAGTCCGCTGTGACCGGGCGGTCTGTCTTTAGCTGCCTTTGGTCGTGGACTTGTGGCGGATTGAGGTGTGTGTCTTGCGGACTGCCTCGGGTTGGTGCGGACAGCCATTGAAGGGGGGTTTGCTGTCCTGAAGCGATTGGAGCTTTGCGGGCTGATGCCTTGTCCGCTTAGCTTAGGCGGACTGGAGAGGGCTCGTCATTGGTTGCCTTGCTCCTGGAGGTTTTCCTTGGTGACCGGCTAAGTCCACGCGGACTCAGCGGACGATGGTTTGTATTCGCGCGGGCTGGGGCGGTGTCGCTATCTCTTGGGCGGTGACCACACTCCTCACCCGGCCTATAAATAGGACCCCACTGGCACATCTACAGTAACTTGAGTGAACAGTAAGTTGGGGTGTGCGAAGTGTGCGGTCTGTGTTTGCCAGTCCGCACGGATTGTTTCAGGCTGACGGTTTGCTGTGTGCAGGTCGCGCGGATAACTTCAAGGAGCCAGGAGTTTGGCTGTGACTTCGGTCAAGTGCTTGGAAGTGTGCGGTCTCTGCGGACTCAGCAGGAGGTCGCTCTGCGGCTTGTCAGTTCTGTTTCAACTTTGCCAGCTTCAATAACCTGTCCGCCGGCTTCAGGCGGGTAGGGGTGTTCCTCAGTTCGGGTTCAGCAGGAGGCGAATAACGGTGTGTCCGCGCGGCCTCGCGGCTTCGGCAGACTCCGTGGTATTCGGCGGATTGCAGCATAGTTCGGGCGGCTTCGGCGACCTCGGCGACCTCGCGGTCTCGGCGGACTCGGGTTCTGTCCGCCCGGCTTGTTTTTTGGTGCTTCTGTTTTTCAGCTGTTATACTAGCGAAATCATGTCTCGCTATGTATGCCTCGCATTGTAAAGAAGTGAATGAATAATAGACCTGCTTGTGCTTCCATTGTTTGTTGGGATTTACCTTTGTTCCTCTAGTACTTGGTTTCCGCTGGTTCAACGTGCGAACTGGGTAGTTCCGAAGATATTAATTTGGCGTTTGGGCTATCTTGCTGACCACGTTGAGAAAATTTAACATGGTATCAGAGGGAGGTTTCTGAGGTTACTGAGGTTCAGTTGCGTGAGCGGAAGTCAGCCAGTGTTGTTACTCTGTGATTGAATGGTGATCAACCTGTGTTGTTGCTCGGAGCTGCTGGAAGGTTGCCAACAGGTGTTGCAATGGAAGGGAGCTTAGCAAGAGGTATGGGCATTGAACTCTTAACGCTGACTAACTTTAAGAAGTGGAAGTCGTGCATGAAGAGTTATCTTCTTGGCGAGGAGCTGTGGGATGTCGTTGGTGGAGACGACAGGCAGGAAGTCACTGCTGCTTTCGGTACTGCTGAGCAGGTGAGGCTCTGGAGAAGAACAAATGCTAAGGCGGAGTTCGTTCTGAAGAGAGCTGTGTCTCCAGAACTGTTTGATCACATCATTGGATGTGAGTCGGCTGCTGATATTTGGACAACCATTGATGAGTTGTTCAATAGGAAGAATGTGGCGCGGCTTCAGTTCCTGGAGAATGAGTTGGCCAGGGCAACTCACGGAGACCATTCCATTTCCAAGTACTTCTTAAAGATGAAGAGCTTGTGTGCTGAGCTGTCGGCACTGGATCCTGATGAGCTTATCTCTGAGGCAAAGATGAAAAGGCACATTATCCGCGGCTTGCGGAAGGAGTATGTGGCCTTTGTCAAATCTGTTCAAGGGTGGGCTACTCAGCCGTGGTTGCTGGAGCTGGAGAATCTGCTTGCCTCGCAGGAGAGCTTAGCAAGGCAGATGGCTGGAGTGAACCTGAATCAGGAAGGCAGCAAAGCTCTCTTCTCAGGAAAGAAGAAAGGATGGGAAGGGAAGAAGAAGAAGGTGCAGGCCGCTATTGAGAAGGAGACTTCAACTTCATATCCGCCGGAGAGGAGCAATGCTCCTAAGGACTGGAAGAAGAATCTGAAGTGCTACCGGTGTCATCAGCGTGGGCACTTCAAGCGGGACTGCAAGGTCAAACTGCAGCCTGGGCATGCTGCGGGAAAGGAGGAAGCTTGTTCGAGAAGTGAAGAAGCAGAATGGGGCGGAGCTTTCTTGACGGGCACATGTGTCCGGGCCTTGTCTGCTGAGGACTTCAACGGCGAGTGCATCGTGGACTCCGGGTGTGGTCATCACCTCACCGGAGACAAATCGATGTTCACCTCCATGCAGGCTTACTTAGGTAATGAAGCTATTATCACTGCTGATAATACTGTTTATGCAGTAGAGAAAGAGGGGGTCGTGTCATTGGGTAGTGATCAGGGGCCACTTACGTTAAGGAGTGTGTATCACGTACCGGGCATGAAGAAGAACCTCTTCTCGGTGACCAATGCGGTGGACGCTGGGTATCACGTTCTGTTTGGGCCAACAGACGTGAGGTTCCTTCGCAACGTATCAGCGGTAAAGGCTGATGTTGCTCATGTTGGGAGAAGGGTGAAGAGCTTGTATGTTCTTTCCACCAGTGCTTATGTTGATAGAATGAGGGCCAATGATAGTGCGGCTATCTGGCATGAGAGGCTGGGGCATGTTGGCATGGACAAGCTAAAGGCAATGGCGAGTAGAAGTCTGGTGAGGGGGTTGCCGAAGTTGTCCTCCTTTGGTGATGGGCATGTTTGTGCGGGCTGTCAATACGGTAAGGCACATCGTCTTCCATTTGATAAATCACAAACAAGGAGCAAGAAACCTTTGGAGTGTATTCATGGCGACCTGATGGGACCGACGGTTACTGCCAGCCTTGGTGGAAGCAGATACATGCTTGTCTTGGTTGATGACTACTCAAGGTATACTTGGGTGTACTTCTTAAAGGAGAAGTCGGAAGCCTTCCATTTGTTCGTGGAGTTCAAGGAGTTGGTAGAAGGCCGGCTTGGCTTGCAGATTAAGAAGTTTAGAACTGATAACGGGGGGGAGTTTGTCTCTTCCGAGTTTTCTAACTTCTGCAGGAAGCACGGGATCCAACGGGAGCTTACTTGTGCTCACACTCCACAACAAAATGGGGTAGCGGAGCGGAAGATCCGTCATTTGACGGAAACCTGCAAATGCTGGCTGCATGCGAAAGATATCCCAAGGTCCTTTTGGGCGGAGGGAATGTCTTGTGCTGCTTATGTTATCAACCGGATGCCACTCAGCCCTATCAACATGAAGACTCCTATTGAGCTGTTGTTGAAGGAGAAGCCGAGTGTTGAACACCTTAGGGTGTTTGGTTCAACTTGCTACGTGCATGTCCCGGATGCTTCACGGACAAAGCTGGATGCGAAGGCAAGGAAACTTGTCTTTGTTGGCTATGATGAGCGGAAGAAGGGATGGAAGTGCATGGACCCTGTGACGAAGAAGTTCGTGGTGTCAAGAGACGTTATCTTCGACGAGCTGACGTCATATGGAGGTGGCTCGGTGGAGCTAACCGGAAGTAGCAAGGATGATGATGCACCGGTGGAGGCTGCTGAAGGCTTGGAAGAGGAGCTTGCTATTTCACCAGCAGCTCCTGTTGCTTCAAATTCCGAGGCTGAGCCTTCTGGCTCAGGAAGCAGGGGGAGCACTGCTTAATGCTTGCCCCAGGTAGGAGTGGAGCCTGAAGAAGCAACGGAAGCCGTGAGCAAGGAGCCATGTCTTCGGAGATCGAAGAGGGTGGTTAAGCCACCGGCTCGATACTATGATGGGAATGCAGTGAGCTTTGTCTCCTGCTTCTTTGCAGGTCCTCTGGATGAGCGAGAGCCTGCAAACTTCAACGAGGCCACTGGAGTGAAGGAGTGGGATGATGCCATGAAGGAAGAGATTGATGCTCTGAAGAAGAATGAAACCTGGGACCTTGTGCCCAAGGTTGATGGCGTTACTCCGGTTACTTGCAAGTGGGTGTATAAGTTGAAGAAGAAGGCTGATGGGAGCATTGATCGGTTCAAGGCTCGCCTGGTCGCTAGAGGATTCTCACAGCAGTATGGAGAAGACTATGAGGAGACATTCAGTCCAGTTGCGAAGATGACTTCTGTAAGAGTGGTGATCGCCTTGGCTGCTAGCAAGGGATGGAGGTTGTGGCAACTCGATGTGAAGAATGCCTTTCTTTACGGAGAGATTGACAAGGACATCTTCATGGATCAGCCGCTTGGTTTTGTCTCTGAGAAGCATCCGGACTATGTCTGCAAACTCAGGAAGGCTCTCTATGGGTTGAAGCAAGCTCCTCGAGCGTGGTATGGGAAGATTGCAGAGTACTTGCAATTCTGTGGATACCTGGCTTCCAACTCGGATTCAAGCTTGTTCGTCAAGAAGAAGGGAGAGCTAAGAGTCTTGGTCCTGCTGTATGTGGATGATATGATCATCATAGGGAACTCGGAGGAGGAAGTAGCAAGGCTCAGGGCAGAGCTTGCTATACGCTTCGAGATGAAAGACTTGGGAGAGTTGCATCACTTTCTTGGTCTGGAAGTGGAGAGGAAGGAGTGCGAGGTTCTCATTAGCCAGAAAGGGTATGCTGATCGCATTGTGAAGCGGTTTGGCATGGGCGAAGGGAAGAAGTGCTCTACTCCACTGGAATCTGGGCTGAAGCTTCGACGGGATGAGGGAAGGGTTCTTCATGATCCCTTGGTGTTCAGGGCTCTTGTTGGGAGCTTGATTTACCTGACGATTACAAGGCCGGATATCGCTTATGCTGTTGGCCGAGTAAGTCGGTATATGGCTAAACCAAGGCAATCTCATCTAGTGGCGGCGAAGGGAATTCTGAAGTATGTCAAGGCTTCTTCTGACATGGGAATCCTCTATAGAAGGGACGCGGAGGTTGCGTTGCTCGGGTACACGGATGCTGACTATGGCGGTGATTCGGATGATCGAAGGTCTACTTCAGGTTATGCGTTCACTTACGGATCAGCTAGCATCTCGTGGTGTAGCAAGAAGCAGGACTCGGTATCGGTTTCAACCACGGAGGCGGAGTATAAGGCTTCGGCCTTGGCTGCTCGGGAAGCCGTTTGGTTGAGGAGGCTTATAGAGGATGTTCATGAAGAAGTGCAAGGGCCTACTTTACTCCGGGGTGACAATGAGAGTGCTCTCAAACTGGTTAACAATCCAGTGTGTCACGCCAGGACCAAGCATATAGAGATTGATCACCACTTCATCAGGGAGAAGGTGTTGGAGGGGTCTCTGCTGGTCGGGCATGTTCGGAGTGAGGATAATCTTACTGACATCTTCACGAAGCCACTGTCGAAGGGGCCCTTTGAACGCTTGCGTAGCTTGCTGGGCTTGGTCACCACTTCTCACTTCAAGGGGGAGTGTTGAAATTTGTGAAGTGGAAGTGGGTGACGGGACAGGCCGCGCGGCCTGTGGCGGACAGCCTTGGCGGACTGGGCGGACTGAGGTTTGCGGCCTGGTGAAAAGTCTGGTGGAAGCCGGCTGTGTTCTGAGCGGGTTGTTGCATGGAGTCCGCGGTTTGGTGCGGCCTGGTATCTGCGGATAGAGAGGCTTGCGGACTGGTGCTTTGCTCAGTGGTCGCGGGTGCAAGCTTGTGCTGAAAGGCGGGTTGGCTTTTGTCCGCGGAAAGCTTGCGGACTGATGTGTCTGCGGTATTGGCTGTTGCGGACTAAGCTTAGAGCTTGGCTGAGGCCTTGTCGAGCTCTGGTGGCACAGCAGGGAGTTGCTGTGGAGATCGTTGTGGCGGCCTGGTTTTGGAGTCCGGGATTAGATCGCTGTGATAGGGCAGGAGTGCGAGGTGCTCGCGGACTGTGGTGGTCTGCGCTGTGGTGTTTTGGCGGACTGGAGTTTTACGTCCGCCAAGCTCGCATTAGCCCCTTATGGTTTTGGGCTTTGTCACACTTGGTGCCGAGTTCAGTGTGTCCGCCGTATCCGCCGAGTCCGCTGTGACCGGGCGGTCTGTCTTCAGCTGCCTTTGGTCGTGGACTTGTGGCGGATTGAGGTGTGTGTCTTGCGGACTGCCTCGGGTTGGTGCGGACAGCCATTGAAGGGGGGTTTGTTGTCCTGAAGCGGTTGGAGCTTTGCGGGCTGATGCCTTGTCCGCTTAGCTTAGGCGGACTAGAGAGGGCTCGTCATTGGTTGCCTTGCTCCTGGCGGTTTTCCTTGGTGACCGACTAAGTCCACGCGGACTCAGCGGACGATGGTTTGTATTCGCGCGGGCTGGGGCGGTGTCGCTATCTCTTGGGCGGTGACCACACTCCTCACCCGACCTATAAATAGGACCCCCCTAGCACATCTACAGTAACTTGAGTGAACAGTAAGTTGGGGTGTGCGAAGTGTGCGGTCTGTGTTTTCCAGTCCGCACGGATTGTTTCAGGCTGACGGTTTGTTGTGTGCAGGTCGCGCGGATAACTTCAAGGAGCTAGGAGTTTGGCTGTGACTTCGGTCAAGTGCTTGGAAGTGTGCGGTCTCTGCGGACTCAGCAGGAGGTCGCTCTGCGGCTTGTCAGTTCTGTTTCAACTTTGCCAGCTTCAATAACCTGTCCGCCGGCTTCAGGCGGGTAGGGGTGTTCCTCAGTTCGGGTTCAGCAGGAGGCGAATAACGCTGTGTCCGCGCGGCCTCGCGGCTTCGGCGGACTCCGTAGTATTCGGCGGATTGCAGCATAGTTCGGGCGGCTTCGGCGACCTCGGCGACCTTGCGGTCTCGGCGGACTCGGGTTCTGTCCGCCCGGCTTGTTTTTTGGTGCTTCTGTTTTTCAGCTGTTATACTAGCGAAATCATGTCTCGCTATGTATGCCTCGCATTGTAAAGAAGTGAATGAATAATAGACCTGCTTGTGCTTCCATTATTTGTTGGGATTTACCTTTGTTCCTCTAGTCCTTGGTTTCCGCTAGTTCAACGTGCGAACTGGGTAGTTCCGAAGATATTAATTTGGCGTTTGGGCTATCTTGCTGACCACGTTGAGAAAATTTAACAGTATCTCTTGGCACAGTGGATCAGCTAGTCCACTATACACAAATATATATTTATATGCAGCGGAAAATCTTTGGTTAAGTTAATTTGACATCCTACATGAGTGTAAATGCCCCCAAAGGACAAAACATGGAATGCAGGACTCTAGATTTATTATAGTATAAGAAAAATAGCCCTTTACGTACTCGAGAAGTAGTGCTTTAGTTTGAAAATCATGACATGCATGAGATACATATAGTAATCCTTTTAGGGTTTCAAAATACCTAACATGCAACCTAGCATAAAACATTCCCAGAAGCAAGTAAACAACAGCCAAAAAGACAAAACTAGCAGTACTCAGTTCATATTAAATCATTAAAAGTAAGCCACCAGTGGGCGTCAACAACCTGATACAAACCCACTGGAGAGTGTGTATGTCTACACAGAAATAAGAAAACTACCTCGCCAAATCGAGGAACAGCAACCTAAGCTACCCCGGAGGCCACAAGCAAGCAGAACTATTAGATGTCGGTCAACTACCGGATCAGCCAGTTGCCTCTGATGTAAACTATAAATGGAGCCGAGCTATTAGGAAAAGAAACAACAACAAAAGATAGAGAGAAATTAAAGTGAAATTCTCCAAGAAGAATTCATGAAATCCTATACATCAAGAAGATTCTGATTCAAAATCAGAGAAGGGGATTGCTTCACAGCAGATCTGTTAGAGATTGCAGATTTAATTTAGCAAGGTGGGAGAAGCTGGATCTACACCAACTTCTCAAGAAGATTCAACCTAGGTTCTCTCTTTCAAGAAGCTTTGAATAAGCTAAGTCATGTTGAATCAGATTCATTACTGTAAAGAACAGTAAAAAGCAGATCCATCAAGATCTGATCAAGATTCCATCATCTCTCTCTGAGTGAAGGAAGGAACATCTTCTTAATCAATTTTCTATAGGATCTATTTTAGATCTGAGTGTAGAAGATTAAGTTCTCTGATTTGTAAGCCTGTAACTAGAAAGGCTGAGGTATGACTGTTTGCCTGAGGTAGGAGATTAAGTTCTCTGAGTTGTGGGTCTGGTGATAAAGGCTGATGTAGGGCTTGATTGCATGAGTGGTAGGAGTGTGGATTCACTCTGAGGTAGGGTTCTTGGGAAGAGCCTGAGTTGTAGCACTTGTTGAAGTGTGAGCTGTAAGAACCACTTTGGGTTCTGATTTGTAAGAACTGAGGATCTGAGAAGGTAGAAGGAAGTTAGGCCGAATCTAGTATACTGCTAGATAGGAGAAGGGGGGAAAGTGGAAGTACCCATCATTTGGGGAACCACTATAAAACTGTGTGAATGTTTTGGTTAGATGATTGTGTGCTGTGATAACTGTAGATTTTATCTGTGCTGTGATCAAATTATTAACTATCTAAGTAGAATAAGAATTGAACCTATTCACCCCCTTTAGGTGTTTAGACAATCTTGAAACCAATTCTATCAAGTGGTATCAGAGGGAGGTTCCTCAAAATTATACTTAACAGTCTGAGTGTATCTCTAAGACAGTAATAAGATAGCCAAGATGGGTTCAGGTAAAAATCACAAAGAACTTGGAACCATGAAACTTCCCATTTGTAGAAAAGAAACCTTTGTCATATGGAAAGAGAGGGTCAGATTATTCATGGAGGCATCTGATCCAAGAATTTACATCACAGTTTAAGAAGGGCTTTTCATCCATATGAAGACATCTGTTCTAGATGCAAATCTGAAAACTCCAAAGAGTTATTCTAAGATGACCAAAGATAAGATAATCTTAGCCTCTTTGGAAAAGAGAGCACATAACATAATTGTTAGTGCCATAGATGATTCTACATTTCAGAATTTAGTCCACTACAAAACTTCAAAGGAAATGTGGGACACCTTAATTGTCTACATGGAGGGGACTGAAGAAGTAAGAGAGGATAGGAAATCCATGCTCAATCAAGAATATGAGAGTCTCAGACAAGCCAAGTCAGATATCATAGCTATATGCTATAAAAAGTTCTTTAGATTTGTCAATGAGCTGATGACTTATGGAAGAGTCTTCAGCACTTATGAACTTAATGACAAGTTTCTCAGATCATTAACCAAGGATTAAGATAGCAAAGTCTGTGCTATCAGAGAAGTGGCCAGACTTGCAGATACCTCCATCAACTTTGTTTGGAAAATTATTATCCTATGAGATGCAGTTGATTGCCAGAAAGGAAGAGGAAAAGTGCAGCAGGTCTTATGGCAAAGATAAGTCCGTGGTCTTCAAAGTTAAAGCTACAAAGAAGGGCAGTAGAAAGGTGTAATGCCCCAAAACTCAAAAGAGTGACGGGGGACGTTTTGGGACAGTTTTGGGTTCTGGCAGCAGACACACGGCCTGGGACACGGGCATGTCCCAGGGCGTGTCAAGATGTGTCGACACTCAGCCAGGAAGTCTACATTTTGAGCTCGACATTGTGTCGAGACTGGACACACGGCCTACGACACGGGCGTGTCGCAGGGCGTGTAGACCCGTGTCGACACTTAGCCCGCGAAGTCAACACTCTGCGTTCGACGAAGTGTCGAGACATGGCACACGGCCTACGACACGGGCGTGTCGCAGGGCGTGTCGACCCGTGTCGACACTCATCCCGAGAAGTCGACACTCTGCTCGATGATGTGTCGAGACAAGGCACACGGCCTAGGACACGGGCGTGTCCAAGGCTGTGTCATCAGGTCGACGATCTTCGCTCGACGAAGTATCGAGTGTCGAGACCGTGTCCACGGCCTGGAGCCCAGGCGTGTTGAGGTGACATGGGCAAGGACACGGGCGTGTCCTAGAACCCGTGCAGTGCTCGGGTTGTTTTCGGGGAAAAATGATAGGTGTACACGGCCGGCCACATGGTCGTGTCAGGTGCAACACGGGCGTGTCAGGTCGAACACGGGCGTATTCGATACCCGTGTGAGGTTCCAGGCGAGCCGATTTTGACGGCGAATGAGGCACACGGCCCTGGACATGGGCATGTGCCAGGCCGTGTGCGGTCCAGATTGGGCATTTCAGTCCCGAATCAAAGCCGTCCATTTCTTTAATTGATGATCCAACGGCTGGGGGTTGGTCCTGAAGGGATATACCCGGGATTGGACTTAGAAACCCTCACTTTTCATAAGTTATCATCTTTCTAAAAGCTTAGAGAGAGAGGAGAGCCAAGGAAGGAAGAAGGAGCTAGATCCGGCCATTGGAGGAGCTTCGAAGCTCCAAATCGCGAGCCGACTTCGGATCCACGGAGGCAAAGCTAGTGTGGTGCTTTTCATTCGCTTACTTTTCCATGGCGCCAAAGAGGAATGCTACGGTAACGATTCTCTTCTTGAGCATGAGTAGCTCTCCTTCTTTGCATAGGAAGCCCGCTCTCGCGAGTTTGCGGAGAGTTGGAGGCGTTCCTTCGGGTAGATATGTGAAGTCCCCGTTGTTTAGAGTCCGTAAGCGAGAACGGACATAGACATGATGTGTGAAGCCTACCCGGAGATGTTGGTCTGGATCGGTGATGTTGCATTGCATAAATGCCGGAGAAGACTCCGTGCTATTGATTGTTTTTCGGGTTTTATACGCTGTAGATTGCAGCAGGGAGCCTTGGGGATTAACCCAAAGGTGCACCCGGAAAACTGGGCGGATGCGAGATCTTGCCAACTTGGTGGCTTGAGAGCCAACTTGAACATAACCGGGTTATGTGAATTGTGATGGAAATGGGACTCGGTGGAAGTTTGACCCGCGCAAATGGCTTAAATTGTCGTTGTGATGTGAGCACGGGTTAGATGGAACCGTACCCGTTCTATGTCGTTCGGTTAAAGAGACCTAAAGGCACGTGGCACTTGCCGCTGGCATAGATTAGGGTCTTCGGCGGTCAATGGCTTAAATTGTCGTGACCCAGGCCAGGAAGACAAATTGCTCATAGGTTTGGCCGTCTAAGTAGCGGTGGTGAGTCCGGAATGTTTATGTCTTTAATTGACGTGACATCGACCGATTCACCGAGAATGTGCCCTGAGAGCACGGGGCGTGTGGGCGTGCGAGCCAACGTCTGTGGTGAAATGATTATGGTTATATATTGCTCGCTTATGCTAATGAAATGCAGGGAAGGAGCATCGCCGCCCCGAGTTGGGGGCGGGATCGTTATAATTTGGTCAGCATTGTTGACCATTGCCTTGTTTTGCCACCGTGCGGTGGTTTGTTGCTTGCAGGTGCTGCTGGACCAAGCGGTCAATAGCGGGCTAAAGCCCAAGTGCGAAGCCAGCCCTCGAAGGCCTAATTGGAAGTGTTTACTCTTTTATTCATGTATGACCGGCCTGCGTGCCGTGGTTTGTAAATCATGTAATAACAAGTGAAACATTTTGTAAGGCCTTAAGGCTTGTGTTGGTTTATGTATAACATTCCTATTTTGTATTTGTGGACATTCATGCTTTAATGCTGGGTTCTTATTTGCAACTTTTATAAACTGCTTCCGCTAGAATGTTCTGTGTAGGACGTTGAGATTGGTTGGATGGTTTCCATGAGTAATCACCCGGTCTGTCTGTGACATACGGCGTCGGGCCCCGGCCGGACCTACTGCTATATGCTATGCGACGGATAGGGGGGTGTTACAATTTGGTATCAGACTACTGGTTTTGGTCGGGCTTAAAGTGAATTCGTGGGCGAATTCTTTTTAAGGGGTGGTGAGCACATTGTGTGCGTCATCGTTATAACAGTAAAAGAACCCATGAATGTCCACTTAGGAATGAAAATACATGTGTTTGAGGAACCTGCGTGTTCCTATAATTGTTGTTTGCAATTTATTTGGTCGCTTAACGGTGTTTTGTACCACTATAGGTGACCAGAAGTGGTGTTGGGCCGTCAGAACACCGAGTTTTTGAGGCTAGCAGTGCACCAGATGTTGCTCCTGCAACACCTCTATCGGCTGAGAATATACGATTGGTGGCTGAAGTGGTGTTGGCCGTGATAAATGCGCAGCCTGCAAGGCAAACGCAGCAGCCCGCTCCTGTGATGGAGCAGGAACCTCTTCAAGAGGCTAAGCCGAGGAGAGTGGAGCAAGTGGTTGTGGAACCGGTGGTGCGAAGGAGGGCAACCGAGAGGCAGCTTAAGTATGTAATGAGCTTTAACCCTCCGTTATTCTCGGGGTTGGGAACCCCATCTCAGGCTGAAGACTGGCTCTCCAGGGTGAAGAGAGTCATGACAGCAACGGAGACGGAGAAGTGGCAAATGACCACCATTGGTACGTTCCTTTTGGACGGTGAAGCAAAATTATGGTGGGAAGGTTTGGAGCTGCATCATTTGAGAGGTAGACAACTGACAGACGTCCCGATGGAAGAGTTCTCAGGATTGTTCTTAGCAAGATACCTCCCTTCTACTCAGAGGATTTCGATGGAGAACGAATTTCTGAAGTTGGTTCAGGGTGAGAAGAGCGTGGATGAATATCTCCACGAGTTTACTCGTTTGAGTCGATATGCTAGCTCCACCATCGCGTATGAGGAGCGTAAGACGAATCGATTCTACGAAGGCTTGAGAGATGAGTTGAGATTACTACTCTCGGGGCCGATGACGCAGGGTTTCTTAACCTTGGTCAACACTGCCCGGTCCTTGGAGAAGGACATGAAGAATGTACAAGCAAAGAAAAGCTTGGGTGAGAAGAAATCTGAATTTAAAGTGCCGACTACTTCAAAGTCCGGCTATCGGAGGTCTTTCAAGAAGCATAGGACTTCGGGTCCAGCTCCTTCTGGTGCTTCTGGGGTGACTACGGGTCGGACCCCGGGCGCACGTTTTACTTGTGGAAAGACGGGGCATTTTGCCCGTGACTGTTGGAGCGGACGTCCTAAGTCCGAGAGAAAGCTGGGAGCTACTTATGAAGAGAAGGGCAAGGCGGTGGAGTCGACCGCATCCCACTATGCTCCGGCCCAACCGAGGGTCTATAATCTTGGCCAACAGGAGGCCATCAAACAAGCTGATGTGGTGACAGGTACGGTTTAATTTATAGCAAGCCAATTTCCTTAAATACTTGTTATGCACATGTTACCTTACCACTACTTGTTTAGGATTTGTATTGATTTGTGAAAATTCGGCACGAGCACTCTTCGATATGGGAGCTTCACACTCCTTCTTGTCCGAAGGATTTATATCACGCATCGGAGTCCCTTCTTCGATGGCGAAGGATAAGTTGGATGTGTTGTTGCCCAATGGGTGTTCGATGCGAGAGGATAGGATCTGCGATGTTAAGATTCGTATTGGGGATCAGGAGTTCGACCTGTATGCGTCTTTACTTCCGTTGGTGGAGTTCGACGTTATATTTGGCATGGACTGGCTCTCGGAGCAGCAAGCCTATATTGACTGCGATCGCAAGGAAGTCAAGCTGGGAGCAAGTCGTGAGATGACTTTTACGGGCTTAAAGGGGTCGAGCAAGACGTTGATGTCTGCTCTTCAGGTGGTGAAGGCGGTTCGTGCCGGTGCAGAACTGTTCTTTACACTAGTGGAGGTTCCAAAGCCGAAGCCCGCGTTGGATTGTATTTCAGTGGTATCGGAATACCCTGATGTGTTCCCCACAGATCTTCCTGGAGCCCCGCCTCAGCGGGAGATAGATTTTACGATTGAGCTAGTACCAGGTGCAAATACTGTGTCACGATCTCCTTATCGGCTAGCGCCTAAGGAAATGGCGGAGTTGAAAGTTCAACTGCAAGAGCTGTTGGAGCAAGGGTATGTGCGCCCGAGTTCTTCGGCTTGGAGTGCACCGGTCCTCTTTGTTAAGAAGAAGGACGGAAGCTTGAGGCTATGTATTGATTATCGGGAGCTCAACAAGCTGACGGAGAAGAACAAGTACCCAATCCCCCGGATTGGTGATCTTTTTGATCAGTTAGTCGGGTCGACGGTGTACTCGAAGATGGATCTCAAGGCTGGGTACTATCAACTGCGAATAAGGGAGAGTGATATCCCGAAGACAGCGTTTAGTAGAGATACGGGCATTATGAGTTTACGGTCATGCCGTTTGGGCTGACTAATGCGCCGTCAGTGTTCATGGATTTGATGAACAGGACTTTCAGGGAGTACTTGGACCATTTTGTGATCGTCTTCATCGACGATATTTTGGTGTACTCGCAAAGTGAGGAAGATCACTTCAAGCATCTTCACTTGTTCTGGAGACGCTAAGGAGAAATCAATTGTATGCCAAGTTCTCGAAGTGTGAGTTTTGGTTGTCCTCAGTGGCGTTCCTCGGTCATATAGTGAGTGGAGAGGGTATTGCTGTGGATCCGGCGAAGATTGTTGCGATACGGGAGTGGCCTGAGCTTGCTACTGTAGCGGAAGTCCGGAGTTTTCTGGGGCTTGTCGGCTATTATAGGTGCTTCGTAGAGAACTTCTCGCGGATAGCGTTACCTCTCACTACTTTGACGAGGAAGGAGCATAAGTTTGTTTGGACGCCAGAGTGCACGCGAGCTTTTGAGGTGTTGAAGTGTCGGTTGACCACGACGCCTGTGCTGAGTTCGCCATGTGGGACCGAAGGCTATGAGATTTACAGTGATGCTTCGGGCAGCGGTTTGGGTTGCGTGCTACTGCAACACGGAAGTGTAATAGCTTATGGCTCGAGACAGCTAAAAGTGCATGAAAGGAACTATCCGGTCCATGACCTGGAGTTAGCGGCCGTGATTTTTGCCTTGAAGCTGTGGTGACACTACTTGTACGGTGTGAAGATTGATATCTACACCGATCACAAGAGCCTGAAGCATCTTATTGATCAGAAGGATCTGAATATGCGGCAGCGTAGATGGATGGAGTTCCTGGGGGACTATACATTCAAGATCCATTACGTGCCTGGTAAGGGGAATGCGGTTGCGGACGCGTTGAGTCGCCGAGTCCCAACTCAAGCCAATTGGCTATCGGTGCATGATGAGCAGTTGGTGCGGGAGTTGGAGGCGTTGGAGATTGTTTGTGTGGACAAGCAATCAAGTGCTGAAGCAGTTCTGAATTGGACTTTGTGCACGGTTTGCCAAGGTTGCAAAAGGGGAACGACGCCATTTGGGTGGTTGTTGATCGGTTAACGAAGGTGTCGCATTTCATTCCGCATAGGAAGGATGATCCGGTTGAGAAGTTGGCAAATCTTTATGTGGATAACATAGTACGGCTTCATGGTGTGCCCCGAAGCATCGTGAGTGACCGAGATGGGCGGTTCACGTCCAATGATTGGAGGCTTGTGCAGTAAATGTTGGGAACAAAGATGAAATTCAGCACAGCCTTCCATCCGCAAACGGATGGGCAGACCGAGAGGGTCAATAGAACCATGGATGACATGCTCCGCATGTGTGTCTTGGATTTTGGAAAGCAATGGGAAGACCACCTGTATTTGGAGGAGTTCGCATACAACAATAGCTACCAAGCGAGTATTCAGATGGCGCCTTTCGAGGCCCTATATGGTAGAAAATGTCGCACGCCGTTGTCTTGGTTAGAAACGGGTGAGTCAAAGTTATATAAGCGATCGGAAGTGGAGGATGATACTTCTTTGGTGAGAACCATTCGAGAGAGGTTGCTTATCGCTCAGGACCGGCAAGCGAAGTACTATAATGCCAAGCACAGGAACGTGGAGTTCGCTGTGGGCGACTATGTGTACTTAAAGATCAAGCTGTTCAAGGGTGACTCGCGGGTGCGGCGATTGAAAAAGCTAAGCCCGAGGTACCTTGGGCCGTTTGAGGTTCTGCAGTGAGTCAGTGAAGTGGCCTATCGGTTGAAGCTTTCAGTGGAGCTTAGTGGTTTACATGATGTATTCCATATTTCGGTGCTTTGGAAGGCAGTGCAAGAGCCTACACAAGTGATCGCGGTTGATCAAGTGCCGGTGGATAGTGGGCTGACGACAAAGGTCAGGCCCGTGCGGATTGAGGACTCGGAGGTCAAGCAGCTACGCAATAAATAGATCAGGATGGTCAAGGTCTGGTGGGACAATTGCGGTCGTGAGGAGCTCTCTTGGGAGAGAGAGCAGACTATGCTTGACGAATATCCGGAGTTGTTCCGCTCAGGTACAAATTTTGGTTTTGTACATGTCTTTCCTTTATATAATTTTGAGGACGAAATTCTTTTAAGAGGGGGAGAGTTGTAACGCCCCAAAACTCAAAAGAGCGACGGGGGACGTTTGGGGCCAGTTTTGGGTTCTGGCAGCAGGCACACGGCCTGGGACACGGGCGTGTCCCAGGGCGTGTCAAGCTGTGTCGACACTCAGCCGGGAAGTCGACATTTTGAGCTCGACATTGTGTCGAGACTAGGCACACGGCCTGCGACACGGGCGTGTCGCAGGGCGTGTCGACACTTAGCCCGCGAAGTCGACACTCTGCGTTCGACGAAGTGTCGAGACATGGCACACGGCCTGCGACACGGGCGTGTCGCAGGGAGTGTCGACCCGTGTCGACACTCGTCCCGGGAAGTCGACACTCTGCTCGACGATGTGTCGAGACAAGGCACACGGCCAAGGACACGGGCGTGTCCAAGGCCGTGTCATCAGGTCGACGATCTTCGCTCGACGAAGTGTCGAGCGTCAAGACCGTGTACACGGCCTGGAGCCCAGGTGTGTTAACGTGACACGGGCAAGGACACGGGCGTGTCCTAGAACCCGTGTAGTGCTCAGGTTGTTTTCGGGGAAAAATGATGGGGGTACACGGCCGGCCACACGGCCGTGTCAGGTGGAACACAGGCGTGTCAGGTCGAATACGGGCGTGTTCGATACCCGTGTGAGGTTGCAGGCGAGCTGATTTTGACGGCGAATGAGGCACACGGCCCTGGACACGGGCGTGTGCCAGGCCGTGTGCGGTCCAGATTGGGCATTTCAGTCCCGAATCAAAGCCGTCCATTTCTTATATTGATGATCCAACGGCTGGGGGTTGTTCCTGAAGGGTATACCCGGGATTGGACTTAGAAACCCTCACTTTTCATAAGTTATCATCTTTCTAAAAGCTTAGAGAGAGAGGAGAGCCAAGGAAGGAAGAAGGAGCTAGATCCGGCCATTGGAGGAGCTTCGAGGCTCCAAATCGGGAGCCGACTCCGGATCCACGGAGGCAAAGCTAGTGCGGTGCTTTTTATCCGCTTACTTTTCCATGGCGCCAAAGAGGAACGCTAGGGTAACGATTCTCTTCTTGAGCATGAGTAGCTCTCCTTCTTTGCATAGGAAGCCCGCTCTCGCGAGTTTGCGGAGAGTTGGAGGCGTTCCTTCGGGTAGATATGTGAAGTCCCGTTGTTTAGAGTCCGTAAGCGAGAACGGACATAGGCATGATGTGTGAAGCCTACCCGGACATGTTGGTCTGGATCGGTGATGTTGCATTGCATAAATGCTGGAGAAGACTCCGTGCTATTGATTGTTTTTCGGGTTTTCTACGCAGTAGATTGCAGCAGGGAGCCTTGGGGATTAACCCAAAGGTGCACCCAAAAAACTGGGCGGATGCGAGATCTTGCCAACTTGGTGGCCTGAGAGCCAACTTGAACATAACCAGGTTATGTGAATTGTGATGGAAATGGGACTCGGTGGAAGTTTGACCCGCGCAAATGGCTTAAATTGTCGTTGCGATGTGAGCACAGGTTAGATGGAACCGTACCCGTTCTATGTCGTTCGGTTAAAGAGACCTAAAGGCACGTGGCACTTGCCATTGGCATAGATTAGGGTCTTCGGCGGTCAATGGCTTAAATTGTCGTGACCTAGGCCAGGAAGACAAATTGCTCATAGGTTTGGCCGTCTAAGTGGCGGTGGTGAGTCTGGGATGTCTATGGCTTTAATTGACGTGACATCGACCGGTTCACCGAGAATGTGCCCTGAAAGCGCGGGGCGTGTGGCCGTGCGAGCCAATGTCTATGGTGAAATGATTATGGTTATATATTGCTCGCTTATGCTAATAAAATGCAGGGAAGGAGCATCGCCGCCCCGAGTTGGGGGCGGGATCGTTATAATTTGGTCAGCTTTGCTCACCGTTGCCTCATTTTGCCACCGTGCGGTGGTTTGTTGCTTGCAGGTGCTGCTGGACCAAGCGGTCAATAGCGGGCTAAAGCCCAAGTGCGAAGCCGGCCCTCGAAGGCCTAATTGGAAGTGTTTACTGTTTTATTCATGTATGACCGGCCTGCGTGCCGTGGTTTGTAAATCATGTAATAACAAGTGAAACATTTTGTAAGGCCTTGAGGCTTGTGTTGGTTTATGTATAACATTCCTATTTTGTATTAGTGGACATTCATGCTTTAATGCTGGGTTCTTATTTGCAACTTTTATAAACTGCTTCCGCTAGAATGCTCTGTGTAGGACGTTGAGATTGGTTGGATGGTTTCCATGAGTAACCACCCGGTCTGTCTGTGGCATACGGCGTCGGGCCCCGGCCGGACCTACTGCTATATGCTATGCGACGGATAGGGGAGTGTTACAAAAGGCTCCTTCTCCTCCCAAAAAAGTTGCTGATACTGAGTCAGAAAGTTTAGACACTAGCACAATAGATGACCATAATTCTGATGAGCAGCTTGCTACATTTTCTAGGAAATTCTAGAAGTTTCTGAAGAAAAAGAGCTGGAGGAGAAGGCCTTCCCCTTCCTCTTACTCCAAGGATGATAGCTACAAGGGAAAGAAGAAAACCTCTAAGGAGGAAAGGTATGGTTCTAAACCTAGTAAACAAACTTCTACTAAAATTGTTTGTTATTATTGCAGCAAGCCAGGACATGTCATAGCAGACTGTCCTGTCAAAATAAAGGAGTCTAGTGAGAAAAAGAAACACCAGCATAAAGGCAAAAAGGAGAAATCCTTTGTGGCCAAGAAGCAGAAAAGCTGGACTGACTCTTCTTCATCAGAGTCAGAAAATGAAGAGGATGCTGAGGCCTACATTGGGCTATTCACAGTTGAGGAAAATTCTATAGAAACAGAATTCTTGCAGATGCTGGATGATATCAATAAAGTAGAAGACAGCCAATGTATAGGGTTGATTCTATAGGTGATGATGGACACAACCAGGAGCTGTCTGGTCCTAGTAAGGTACAGTCTTCACCTTCAGTGTCGGATTGTGTTACAAGCCCAGAGTCAGAAGCATCTTCCTCAAGAAATAAAGATGGCTTTGAATCTGAAGGAGACATCAATCAACTGATTGATGACTATGGAGAGCTCCTGCATGCCTTTATGGAAAGCAGGCTCCTAGCCAAACAGCTGACAAAGGAAAATGCCAGTCTGAAGTTGGCTGCCTCAGACTGAGCAAAAGTTCTAGATCTGAAGCTTAAAGAAATTAGTAAATTGAAGAACATAACTGTTATTCAGATGGATACCATTACTTTCAAGAATAATCATATTAGGAATCTTGAAAGTAAACTCCAAAAGGAGAAGCTAGTGGCCAAGTTTTCTAAACCTAGTTTTGTGTTACCTTTGATAGATTCCTTCTCTTTCCAAAAGGGTAAGAAGGGTTTAGGTTTCAAAGGAAGAACAAGAGTTGCAAATTCCAAAAGGAAAGGCAATGCTCCAACTCAGCCACTTGCTTCTAAGACTCAAATTTCTTTTAAAAAGGTGGTACAACCTTCTAACAGGTATGACCATGATAGTATTTATGGTCACTATGAGCAAGGTAGAAGAAATGGCAGGGGTGCTAGTGTCTATTGGGCAGCCCATAAGAAAATCCAAATGGCTCAAAGTGGACCATTTGTGTTTGGTGTACCAGCCCCAACACTCAAGAATAAGGTGCCAGCGGACTTACAATGTCTGCCAGCTCAATTGCAAGCTAAGGGAAAGTCTATTAGCAAAACAGACTTAGGTATATCTGAAGCTATTAGGAGTATGATTTCTAAAAAGAAGGCAGCTGCAGATAGGGTTCAAGATATCCCAAGTACTTCTGCTGCCAAACTTGTCCCTAGGCAAGCTGTGGCTGAAAGACCTAAGAAAAGAGCTGATGTACCAACGGGGTTGAGAGCTGCAAACAACATTGCAGTGAAGCCAGTACTTAAAAGAAGGTACAATGTGCATGAGTGTTGGTGTTGTAGCAAGGTGGGCCACTATGCCATTGATTGCTGGTATAATGAGAGTGTCCAGAGAAGTATTGATGGCTTACTTGTCAGAAGAACTGCAGGTTGGCATGTTCAGTTTAAATCTAACTTGCACCTAGGACCCAATCAGATTTGGGGTCCTAAGGTTAGATAATATATTTGTTGCAGGTAAGTCCGAGTGGCCATACCCCTACATGGTATTTGGACAATGGATGTTCCAGGCACATGACTGGAACAAGGAGCATGCAAAAGGAATACACTCCTATTAAGAATGGTCCCAGAGTTATCTTTGGGGGCTCATAAAAAGGGGTAACTAAAGGTTTAGGTAAGATAACTAATGACATAGTAACTATCACACAAGTAGCTTATGTGAAAGGTTTGAAACATAACCTTATAAGCATAAGTCAACTATGTGATTTGGGCTATGACATTTCTTTCCTCAAGGATGAGTGTCAAATTAGAAGGTCAAGTGATCAAGGAGTTATCTTGACTGGCACTAGGAGAGGAAATGTTTACTGTCTAGACTTTGAGTGTGAGAGTAAGAACACTCCTATATGCTTAGTTGAAGATGAGAAAGTTTCTCATTATGTCAAATGGCACAAGAGGCTAGCTCACTTAAACTACAAGACCATAGGTAGACTCTTTAGTGAAGAATTGGTAAGGAATGGTCCTGAAGTTAAGTGCATTGAGGAGGGAATTTGCTCAGCTTGTCAAAAGGGCAAGCAGACCAGGCATTCCCTCCAAAGTCTTGATACAAAGGACTCAGTGAGGTGTTTATATCTCCTGCATATGGATCTATTTGGTCTTATTCCAGTTCATAGTCTAGGTAGGAAAGTCTATACTCTTGTGGTGGTTGATGACTTTTCCAGGTTTGCTTGGGTATTCTTCTTAAGGAGAAAATCTGGAATCCAGATATCTTCCAGACTTTTGTCAAGAAATTCATAATGAATTTAATAGTTCTGTGGTCAAGATCAGAAGTGATCATAAGACTGAGTTTCAGTGTGAATTCATGACAAAGTTCTGTGAAGGGCTTGGGATTCATCAAGAATTCTCCTAACCTAGAACTCCCTAGCAAAATAGAATTACTGAAAGGAAGAACAGAACTCTAATTTAGGCAGGTAGGACTTTGTTAAATGACACTACTCTCCTAGAATATTTCTGGGCTAAGGCAGTAAATACTGCTTGTCATGTTCTCAATAGAGCTTCCATCACTAAAAGACCACAAAAAGACTCCCTATGAGATTCTGAAAGGCAGAAAACAAACTTATCCTATTTTAAGATTTTTGGTAGCAAGTGTTATGTACTAAATAATGGTAAGTCTAATTTGACTAAGTTTGCTGCCAAGTCCCAAGAATGGATATTTGTTGGGTACAATAATAATAGTAGAGTATATAGGATCTATAACTTGACTACACAAGTTGTAGAAGAGTCTGTCCATGTTGTCTTTGATGAGTCTAAGTTAATTAATTATGAGCTGCCAAGCACTTCTTCTAGTTATGCAAGCTTAAAAGATAAGATGAACAATCTGACCATCAGGGAAAATAAACCAGCAAGCCAAGAGATTGAAGATGATGGATACTGTCCAGGGGAGCTCAAGACTTACAAGCTGAAAATGAAGAACAGTCAGCTGAAGACATAGAGGATCAACAAGCTAAAGAAAGATTACCTCTAGCTTTGATACATTTAAGAGATCATCCAGCTCATCAAATCATTGGTGATGCAAGTCATGGTGTAATGAACAGAAGCAAGATCTTGAACTCAACACTATGTTCAAGTTTTCTGTCTTAAATGGAACCAAAGAAGTTTGAAGAGGCTATCCAAGATTCATTCTGGATTGGTGCTATGCAGGAAGAACTAATTCAATTCAAGAGATGCAATGTTTGGAAACTGGTTCCCAGAATTAAATGACATAATGTGATAGGGACCAAATGGATCTACAGGAATAAGTTAGATGAAAATGGTATTATTGTCAAGAACAAGGATAGATTGGTTGCAAAAGGCTACATGCAAGAAGAAGGAATAAACTTTGACCAGAACTTTGCCCTAGTAGCAAGGCTGGAAGCAATAAGACTATTCCTTACCTATGTATCCTATAATGAATTCAAGGTCTTTCAAATGGATGTCAAGTCATCATGCCTGAATGAAGATCTAAAAGAGGAAGTATATGTGGACCAGCCATCAGGTTTTGTAGATCCTCACATTCCTGATCATGTCTATAGACTTAAGAAAGCTCTATATGGGTTGAAACAAGCCTGTTGGATCCCTAGTTAATTTGGGCTAGGTTCACTAACTAGGATAATTAACCCACCATGTATAGCCAGGGTCATGTCATTGTGTCCTAGAGTTTAGGCTAAGTCCTTATAATCAACCTCACATGGACCAGCCAGTAGAAGACTCCATAAGACTCAAAGGCTTAGCAGAAAATCAAGTTTAGGGAAATGAGTTCGACGCTCGTCGAACTCAGCTCGACGAAAGTTGTGCTCCGCTCGACGAACTAAAAGTAAATTCTCTGAGTTGAGCTAGACGATATTCGAGCTCAGGTCGACGAATTCAAGGAGATCAACTTCAACACATTAAGTCCAGAATACTTTCTCTAAACTCAGGTCGATGAAGTTACATTATCAGCACGACGAACTTGGAGCCCAGAATTGGGAAGTTCTTCACAGAAAGCAGTTAGCTGAACTTTGGTCGACAAACTTGGTTCTCAGGTCGACGAACAAGAATTCCCAGGTCGACGAATACGATTTCTCTGGTCGACGAACTTTAATCTTAGGTCGACGAAATCTGTTCTCTGGTCAACGGTTTCTGTGCAGTTCCAGACTTGGAATTTTCCCTTCATTTTGTCCTTATTCTCATGCAGTAATTCCTGAATAATCAATGCTTATATTCTCTGAATCTAGCCGTTAGTAGCAGCATTGATTATGCTCTTCATCAGGAATATTACTTGTCGTTTTTAATGAGACAGTTGGGGAAATTCATTAATGCATATATTCTCTCCAACCGATTTTCATTATCCAGGCCATCAGCAATTAATGCAAAGGAATTCAAAATTCAAAGGAGAAATTCGACTGATGATATAAAAGAAATTTTTCCCTTTTCTGCAACAAGAAGTCCAGAACACAGAACTAATGCAGGAATACAGATTCACAAAGAAGAGATCAAGAGCAATAATATTCTGAACCTTCTCTGTACTGAAAACAATTTGTTTTCTCCTTGACATTGCTAAAGAAGAAGAACAATCATTGCAAATCAAGAGTCTTCTTCAACCTTCATTCCAGGAGCTTTCAAGGACAACACATCCATATCAGTCAGAAGTTCCTGGATCTCATTTTCAAGTCAAGGCTGAAGACTGAAGACCTACACCATGTGAAAGACTCCAAGTGTTATTGAGAGGAGTTCATGACAACAGCAAAAATCCACTAGTCTTCTCTGTTGAAAATATAAAGAGAAGACACCATCAATCTCTCTCCCCCCTCTGTATAAAGGGTTTATTAACTCCCTTCAAAAGTTTATTTTGATTTTTGAGCACCTGATCAAAAGCTCATTGGTGGCTGTCACCTGATCAAAACCTGCAAGTGGATTCCTACCAGGGTGGTAGAAGAGTGGATGTACTCGGGTTGGAGAACCACTATAAAAGTTCTTGTGTTGTCTGGTTGCCCTTTTCTTTTTGTTCTTGCTGTGGATGTTATAGATTAGATTTTTTACGTCGTGTTAGATTAGATTAACTTAGGTTGTTATTGCTTTCTGGTTACCTTGGTATCTCTTATTTCATTACTCTGATATTATAATATAAACAACAAAAAGATTTCAAATTACTCTATTCACCCCCCCCCCCTCTAGAGTAAATCAGGTCTAACCCTCTCTTTCAATTGCTTTTAGAGTAGTTTCCTTTAGTTGTATAAGCTAACCCTTGAACCAAAAGATCCCATGTTACATTTGATCTTTATTTTTCTTATGTTTATTTATTACACAGCATGACACAGAACAAGGATTATGCAAGCATCAGACCTCCAGTCTGCAATTTAAATAAATTTGCAATCTGGAAGGCAAGAATCAAATTGTATTTGAATTCCATTGATGAGGACATCTACAATTCCATTTTGGCAGGTCCTCCTCAACCCACAACATCTATTTCTACAACAACTTCAAGCACTCATGTAGTTCCACCACCTGAGTGGACTGATTCTCAGAAGAAATCCAAAATTGCAGATGCCAAAGCCATGAATATATTGGCTCAAACCATGTCGGATGATATCTTCCAGAAGGTGGCTGAGTGAACCTCTACAAAAACAATCTGGGATTCTCTCAACCAGATGGTTGCTGGCTCTGCACATGAGAGAAAGATAGAAGATTAGCTTTCATCTCTCAGTATAAGAACTCCAAGAAAGATGAAACTGAATCTGTTGGTGACATGTACAACAGATTAAGTGCAATTATCAGTGAATTGAAGACCTTGGACAAAGACATCTCTCTCACAGAGGTGAATGACAAGATCCTAATGTGCTTCCCAAGCTCATGGGATTCCAGGATCTGGCCAATCAAGGAGGTCAGAAGCTTCAATGATATTTCCACTGAATCTCTCCTGGGAAAGCTCAAATCTTATGAGCAGCTGATCAAATCTAGGGAAGCTGCAGAACAAAGGACTCCTCCACCAGCAAGAAAGGAGCAGAATATAGCATTCAAAGATGCAGAAGAGACTGAAGTTTCAACAGTCAATGAAGAACTGATGAGTCTCTTTGCCAAGAGATTCTACAAAATGGCAAGTGTTGTAACCAGCTTTCTGGTCCCTCCTAAAATTCGAAACAGGATGCAGCCCACACGTACTCTCCCTGTGCTATCCTCCTGACGAGAGTCGGAGACCTGAAAACAGACCGAGGGGTCTCAGCTCGGAGGTCCCACCTCTTTCTCGGAAGAACTAAAGATCTTCCCCTCCCTAGCCAATGCTGAGCTAGGTGCCTGTGAAGAAAACAGTGGAAAGGTTCAACCACCTTCTCAGGCACCTTATCGGTCTATTTATAGGCCTCTGAATCTGATCTGTAAATATCACTTTTAAATCAACCTGAAATGACCAAAACACCCTGGACAGGGTCTGCCAACAACCAAACTCCGCTGTTCTGGAGAGCTATATGCAGACCTCCAGGGATAAAAATGTAAAACTATCTGGGACACAAAGGTAAAATCCCCCTTTGGGGGAAAAGGTAAAAACACCTTTTTCGCATGTGGCGAGTGGGGAAGGTACTGGCGGGCGGGGCGGCCCCTCTGTCCGTCTCGCCGGCCTCTCGCCCTGTAGGCTCTCTCACCTTGTAGGCTCTCTCGCCTTGTAGGTTCTCTCGCCTATAAGGAAGATCTCGCCCACTTCCAAAGATTACCCATCTCGCCTCCTGCAGGGGGCCGTCCTATCATCTCGCCAGTCTTCCCTTCTCGCTCATTGGATCACCTCTCGCGAGACCCAAGGTTGTACACAATCCCCTCTCTTTTCGAGGTTGCCCTAACCTCGGAAAGATAGTCCAACCGTGGCTCGCGATGCTAGGATTCCTTTATGAGAATCTTTGGTGCCCCCCCCCCCATAAAGGGCCTATAAATATGAGGTCCCAGCCTGCACTAGGGTCCCTTTCATCTTCTTTCATTCCCTCATCCTTCGGAATGTCTCATATCCAGAGTTTTTGCGAGCGCCTTGCGATGGTGCGAAGGAGAAATAAGACCGGCACAGATGCCCTATCCCCGGACCTGGGGCACATTCCTCCCTTGGCCTCTCCGTCCTCTCGCCTAAAAAAGATGAAAGTCGCCTGCCACCCTCTCTCGGCGGGCGCAACCTCCTCTGCCCCTTCAACAGACAACCATTTCGCCTCTTCCGGAGAGAAGCAGGTAATCTCATTACTCTTTCCCTTCTTTGGTCTTGCCTGTTGACTATGCTTTTTCAGGGAAGTTTTGCTGATTCACCTGTGCCCGCCAATCCTCCTGATAATATCAACCAAGCTCATCAGCGCACTGGCTCGCCCGAGGCGTCCTCCCTACCCCTCTCGCGGAGAGAAAACCTCTTGCGAGTTGTGGGGAACCCTCCCATCCCCAGTAAGATCTTCCCCCCTCTCGCTTTTCCTTCAATTCTCCTTCTTTTACCCAATTCATGCGAGCTCAACCTTGTCTTCGATTTCTCGCTCTTTGTGCAGGCATCCAATTTGACTCTGACCCCGAGGACGCTCCCGCGTCTCCTCCCCTCTCGCCCCTTCCATGCCCTAACGAGATCGAGGACTACTTGTGCGATCCCATGGATACTTTTGAGCTAAAGAGGAGGACGGCTAGGATGTTCCGGAAATACACGCACATAATCCGCGAGATGGAGCTGGAGAAGCAGGCCTCTAATCGGCGCATGGACTGGCTAGAGACAGAGTGCCACCGCCTTGCTGCCGAGAGGGAAGCTGACGACGTAATGGACGGGACGGACCCCCAGGCCATCCTGAACGAGACTGACGGACACCTCCGTCTCGCGCGTCGCGGCCTGGTCGCCGCTCACACTTTTCATCTTCCAGGCCGCCCTGCCTTGGCGGGAGGTCAGGATGGTCGCTGGAAATGGATCAGGAACTAAGCTGTCGTGGGTCCGTCTCGCCTTCTCCAGGCCCCCCTATATTATCGTTGCTGATTTAACTTTTTAATTACTGATGCGTTGTTTAAAAACTCTGGGCGGGATGTCCCCTCCGCGGGATGAAATATTTTATTATTTCGGTACTGTGCCTGTCATATCATGCTATTTTTCATCATTACCCTGATTGGCCCTTTTTTCAATAATGATGGCTTTTATCTCGAAAAGACCGCTGCGGCGCCCCCGCCCCTTGGGTTCTAGAGAGAGAGAATAAAGAGAGAGAGAGAGAGAGAGAGAGAGAGAGAGAGAGAGAGAGACGAAGAGTCGGGGTGCCTCTTCATTTCCCGCCGCTTGACTTTCCCGCTTAATTCCCTCTCTCCCTCACTCCTTATAAATATCTCAAATCCAGACATTCCTCTGTTTTTGTTATTCTAGGCCGTCTCTTTGGTTGCAGCTCCCGTCTCTCACCTCTTCCTCACTCCTCTCGCGTCCCGCTCTCTCTAAGCCGTTCTCTTCCCTTTCATTGCCTTCTCGCCTGCCATGGGAAAGAAGAAGGTGGAAGAAGGCGAGGGGCGCAGCCGCTGCGGAAAGCAGTTCGTGGACCACGACTTCCCTCTCGGCAGACTGCCAGAGGAAGAATATGCCTGCTTCGCCAGCGAGTATCTCGCTGACGGTTACTTATCCCTCCCGCCCAAGGTTGGCGAATGCATCAACACCTTCTACCCCAATGAACTGGCCTTCCCCGTCTCGCACTTCGAGGAGGGGCTACGACTTCCTCTTTGGCCAGAGGTCAAGTTGGATCTCAAGTACTTTGGGGTTGTCCGTGCCCAATTCAACCCCAACGCCATCTCCATGCTGATTGCTTTCGCTTGCTACCTGTGGTGAGAGCGCATCGAGTTTAGCTTGACGGCCTTCCGCAAGCTGTTCGTCTACCACGCAAAAGATGACGGCGTCTCTTATTTCATGGGCCAAGTCCTGAAGGTGTGCAAGACACCGAATAAAAACCACCACTGGTTGACTCGCTTCGTCTTCATCCGTGGAGATTTAGGAGGCATTCCTCTCGCACCGGTGTCTCCTGCCGAATGTTACTATGAGACCCCCAAGGTGGGGGTGCCGAGAAGGATCTCTGCGACTTCTTCGTAGGGAAGAATTTCGAGGTCAACTACCTTAAGAGAGACCTCGACTCGCTTCCAGCCGTATTTCCTGGCGAAGGTATGCTCCTATCCCCCCTCTTTAGCCTTGTAAAATTTTGTTCTCTGCTGACTGTCATCTCGCCCAGGAGAAAGGACCATCCCCATTCAACCCCCTTATCAAAGTAACCGGGCTCTCGCCTTAGCGAGTATGGCGGCGGAGGCCGCGAAGGACACGCTGACATCCACCCCAAAGAAGATGCCCGTGGACGAGGGCACTTCTCGGCACAGCCCCAAGAAGAAGGTGAAGAAATCTGTCTCTTTCAAAAAGGAGAAAAGATCTGCCAAAGAAAGGAAAGAGCCCTCGGGATCCCTGTCCCCAATCTCTTTATCGTCTCCCTCACCTCCCCGGCTACCCGTCTCGCCTACCCGCGAGACGGTCTAGTCAGAGCCAACTGGCCCCAGCAATGTTCAGCCTCCTAAGATCCCCCCCGGAGAGACTGGCTCCTCCAGTCGCCCGGCTCCCGCCTCGCACCCCAATTACAACATGGGGCCTGTGACCGATGATGATGCCGGCGAGCCGGTTCTCTTATGGGACATGGACGCTAACCGCGTGTCGGTGTCCACTCTCCTTCCTTCTTGGAAAGAGCAGGATCTCCCCACCAGTCACGCCTTCTCCCTAGGGTTTGGGCTATATGGTGGCCTTGGCTCTGAGCCCGCATATAATGAGGCATTGCGGGATCTCATTCTGAAAAGTGCCAATTCTCAATTTCGCTCCCTAGAGCTCGCGCACCGGGTCTCGCGCCGCCTTGTTTTCAACAATAGAAAGTGGAAGGAAGCGGAGGCCGGTCTCGCCGTGGAACGGGAGAAATCCAGCGACCTGGAGAAGTGGTTGATTGTTGCTGACAACCACCTCGCGCATAACTAGGGTGGTGTGGTAAGTTTTCTTACCGTTGCTTTGCTAGTCTTACTCGCTGCTTTTTATAGTCCCTTACTCGCCCTCTTCCCGCAGGATGCCGAGACGGCCAACAGGATGCGCTCGTGCATTGAGTAGTTGGAGGGAGAGAACAAGAAATTGAAAGCTGAAAACCTCCGCCTCCGGAACAGCGCGGCACCCCCCTCGAACCAATTTCCCGTTCCTTCCCGCTACTCTATAGACGAGGTGGATGCCATCTGTCGAGACTCCAATATCAAGACGGCGGAGGTTGTTCTTAAAATGATGAAGGAGTTGGGGGTGGGGCGCGAGGATGCCGAGACGGTAACTGCCCGCGACCTGGTCCCCCGCTTGTACGGCGAGACGGATGGCAGCTCTTCTTCTGACAGCGAGTAGCGCATCATCAACTGCAGTGGCTTCTCTTCCCCTTTTTCTTTTCTCGTCTGGTACTTGTAGTTTTGACAGATAATTCCTCGAAAAAAAAAGAAAAGCGAGGTGTTCTTGTCCCAAGGATATTTTGTTTAAACCTTTTACATATTAATTGTTGCTTTCATCTTCGGCCGTCTTGCTTAATAGCTAGTCAAAAATGCGAGACAAACCTTGTAGATGTTATTTAATCGCTGCTTTTATCTTCTTCCATCTCGCTTAGTAGCTAGCCAAAAGCGCAAGACAAACTTTGGATCTCTCTTCGCCTACTACCCGCGAGATCAGCTATTCCTTAGTGCTCGTCTCGCCACAAGACTAACATGCGTTGAAGTCCCTGGAGACAGCCGCCTTGCTTGACAGGTTCCGCCTTCTTACGCCAGTCTTGCGCCTTGAATATGGAAGGTCCACTCGCCATGGGCGAGACCACCCATGCCGAGTGTTGGCCAGAGACCCTCTTCCCTGGCCTGATTCCTGACCCTTCTCTTTTTTTAGGGATTTTCCACCAACCTTATGATGAACATGGACCTTTCTCCACGCGAACTCTTACCCTTAGACTTGCCCTCAAGTGAGCCTACAACCCTGCTAGCTAGATGAGAGCCTGGTCAGCGGGTCTGCTCGGGGTCTCCTCTCCAAACCATCCCCAACCACCGAGTGAGCCTACAGCCCTGCCAGCTAGATGAGAGCCTGGTCAGCGGGTCTGCTCGAGGTCTCCTCTCCAAACCATATCCAACCACTGAGTGAGCCTACAGCCCTGCCAGCTAGGTGAGAGCCTGGTCAGCGGGTCTGCTCGGGGTATCCTCTCCAAACCATCTCCAACCACCGAGTGAGCCTACAGCCCTGTCAGCTAGATGAGAGTCTGGTCAGCGGGACTGCTTGGGGTCTCCTCTCCAAACCATCTCCAACCACCGAGTGAGCCTACAGCCCTGCCAGCTAGATGAGAGCCTGGTAAGCGGGTCTGCTCGGGGTATCCTCTCCAAACCATCTCCAACCACCGAGTGAGCCTACAGCCCTGCCAGCTAGATGAGAGTCTAGTCAGCGGGTCTGCTCGGGGTCTCCTCTCCAAACCATCTCCAACCACCGAGTGAGCCTACAACTCTCCCAGCTAGATGAGAGCCTGGTCAGCGGGTCTGCTCGGGGTCTCCTCTCCAAACCATCTCCAACCACCGAGTGAGCCTACAACCCTGCCAGCTAGATGAGAGCCTGGTCAAAGGGGCTGCTCGGGGTCTCCTCTCCAAACCATCTCCGACCACCGAGTGAGCCTACAGCCCTGCCAGCTAGATGAGAGCCTGGTCAGTGGGTCTGCTCGGGGTCTCCTCTCCAAACCATCTCCAACCACCGAGTGAGCCTACAACCCTGCCAGCTAGATGAGAGCCTAGTCAGTGGGTCTGCTCGGGTTCTCCTCTCCAAACCATCTCCAACCACCGAGTGAGCCTACAACCCTGCCAGCTAGATGAGAGCCTGGTCAGTGGGTCTGCTCGGGGTCTCCTCTCCAAACCATCCCCAACCACCGAGTGAGCCTACAGCACTGCCAGCTAGATGAGAGCCTGGTCAGCGGGTCTGCTTGGGGTCTCCTCTCCAAACCATCTCCAACCACCGAGTGAGCCTATAGCCCTCCCAGTTAGATGAGAGCCTGGTCAGCGAGTGTGCTCGGGGTCTCCTCTCCAAACCATCTCCAACCACCGAGTGAGCCTACAACCCTGCTAGCTAGATGAGAGCCTGGTCAGCGGATCTGCTCGGGGTCTCCTCTCCAAACCATCTCGCCCTTGGTGCCCTAAAAAGGTCACCCACGCTTTCATCACATCAAAAGAGCACATCAAAATGGTAAGCATTGTATAATAATAAAAATTGCAATGGATAGAGTGCTACGGGTAAAATCTCTTTAAATCATCACCACTTCGGGCTCGCTCGAGGGATACCCCGTCCACATCCTGGAGGTGGTACCCTCCTGACTTTAAGACTTCCTTTACTACAAAAGGACCCTCCCAATTGGGATTGAGCTTCCCTACGGAGGCCCCTCTACCTGCTGCATCTACCTTTTTTAGGACCAAATCTCCCTTCTCGAACTGCCTGATCCTTATATACTTTTCGAAGTACCTTGCCATCCGGCGCTTGACCTCCTCCTGCCGGACCATCGCCAAATCCCCGAGCTCCTCCACGAGATCCAAAGAGAGTCTCTGTTCTTCCTCGTTCTCCGCTCTCCATCCTTCGGCTCCTTCCCTTGCAACTGCTACTCTTGGTGATGTGATCTCAAACTCGATAGGTATAACAGCCTCTGAGCCATGAGAGAGCTTAAACGGGGTTTCCCCCGTGGCGGTGTTTGGTGTGGTCCTCATGTCCCAAAGGACTAAAGGTAGCTGCTCCACCCAGTTCCCCCTTAAATTCTCCACTTTCTTCTTCAATAGATTGGCAATGACCTTATTAGCGTCTTCCACCTGTCCATTACTCTGTGGATGATGAACAGAGGTGAAACGGAGATCTATTCCCAAACGAATGCAGAAATCAATGAATTCTCTACTTGCAAATTGTGGTCCGTTATCTGTCACAATGGCTAGGGGCAACCCATGCCGGCAGATGATCTCCCCCCATACAAAATTCTTGACCATCTGCGATGTTACCTTAGCCAACGCCTTCACCTCCAGCCATTTCGAAAAGTAGTCCACCATGACTAGTAGGAATTTCCTCTGGCCACACACTTGAGGAAAAGGGCCCACCAGATCTATCCCCCATATAGCGAAAGGCCAGGGGGCTGTGATTGTCCGTAACCTCTGGGCCGGAAGGAGCTGGAGGGGGGCGAACTCCTGGCATTTTTGACACCTTTTCACGAATTCTTCTGCATCTTTCCTGAGGGTATGCCAAAAATACCCCTACCTCAGCACCCTCCCTTCTAATGTCCGGCTCCCTGAGTGACTCCCACATTCGCCCGAGTGAATCTCTTATAGAACCTTGGGAACCTCCTCCTCTGACACACATCTGGCCAGCAAACTTGACAGCGTCTTGCGATATAAAACCCCATCCTTCAGCAGGTAGTACGCCGATTTGTATCTGGTATGCCTCTTGTCGAGTTCTTTCGCGGGTAACTGTCCCGACATTAAAAAGGTGATGAAGGGGTCCATCCAGGACCTTTACTGGCATATCTCCATGAGTTCCCCTTCTTCTATAGATGGTCTGAAGAGCTCCGTCATTGTTCCCCCGGCTCGAGGGCCGTGCTTGGCGAGTTGATCAGCCTGAGTTCTCTCCTTCCTCGGGATGTGCTGAATTGAAAAGTTTCGGAACTGTCCTATGATGCCTTTGACCTTTCCTAGATACAACTGGAGGGTGGGCTCCCTTGCCTCGAACTCCCCTTTGATCTGGCCTGTCACCACCATGGAGTCTGTCGAGCCTCAATGTCTTGTATGCCCAGCTCCCGGGCTAACCTGAGTCCCGCAATGATCGCCTCATATTCCGCTTGGTTGTTGGTAATTGTGAAATGAATCTTCAAGGCCTGTTCAATCCGGTTCCCCTACGGACTGATCAAGACCATTCCTCCTCCAAAGGAATTTCTTCCCGACGCTCCATTTACTAACATCTTCCAGGTTGCTCGAGGGGACACTTCCATCTCCTGGACCTCAACTACATAGTCCACCAGGAAATCGGCTACCGCCTGTGCCTTAATGGCGAGCTGGGGAACGAAGACGAGGTCGAATTCACTGAGCTCTATTGACCATTTAGCTAGCCTCCCGAAATGTTCTACCCCCTCCAAGATGCGACGGAGGGGGTGATCCGTTACCACCTGAACAAAATGAGCCTGAAAATACGGCCGGAGCTTTCGGGCCGAGACGATGAGGGGAAATGCTAACTTCTCAAGAATGGGGTATCCAAGCACCGCTTTCTTCAGGACCCTGCTCACGTAATAGATCAGAAATTGCTTCTTCCCTTCTTCTCGCACAAGAATCGAGCTCACTGCCCCAGTCCCTACCCCCAAATATAAAAACAAGACCTCTCCTTCCATTGGCCCCTGGAGTAAGGGCGTCTGGGTGAGCTGTTACTTTATAGCCTGGAAAGCCTTCTCACATTCTGGGGTCCACTCGAACCTCTTACCTCCCCGCAGCGTATGAATGAAGGGCGAGCATGTCTCTCCAGCTCGAGAGAGAAACCTGCTTAGCCCCGCCAACTTGCCTGTGAGACGCTGAACTTCCTTAGCATTTCTAGGGGACTCCAACTCCAGGATTGCTCTCACTTTTTTTGGGTTGGGTTCCACTCCAGATGGAGTGAGAAGATGTCCTAGGAACCTTCCCCTATTGGCTCCAAAAACACATTTCAGGGGGTTGAGTCTCATTTTATACTTCCTTAGGGTCTCAAAGGTCTCCCCCAGATCTAAGACATGAGCTTCGAGGCTCTTGCTTTTGATCATCAAGTCATCCACGTACACCTCGAGATTCCTCCCTCTCTGTTCTCAGAAGATCCGATCCATCATTCTTTGATAGGTTGCTCCCGCATTTTTCAAACCGAAAGGCATCATATTAAAACAGAAGCATCCATCCTCCGTGACGAAGGTGACGTCCTTAACGTCCGGAGGATACATGTGTATTTGATGATATCCGGAAAACGCATCCAAGAAACTCATAAAAGGGTAACCGACGGCTGAGTCAACCAGCGCGTCGATTCGGGGCAGCGGGTAACAATCCTTGGGGCATGCTTTATTTAAAAGAAAAAAATCCACACACATTCTCCATCTACCCTCCCTTTTTTTGACCATTACAACATTACTCACCCACCCCGAATACTTACAGGCGGACACAAACCCCGCCTTAAGCAATTTTTCTACTTCCTCTCTAATAGGACCGGCCATTTTGGAGGCGATGGCCCTCTTCTTCTGTTGTATGAGGCGAGTTTTGGGGTCGAGATTGAGGCGGTGACAATCGATGTCCGCATCGACCCCGGGCATGTCTGCAGCGCTCCACGCAAAGACGTCAATATTTTTCTGCACGCAGACCTTGATCTTCTCTCGATCTTCCGGGCTGAGCTCGCCGCTGATTTTTATCTTCTCCTCTCTGCCTTCCTTGGTATGGATCTCTACCTCGAGGACCTCCACGGCCGCTTTCAGCCTCGATGGCTCTTCCTCCCCTTCCTGCTCTGCCTGCGCGTCCTGCTCCTTGGCTTCGTCCTCCACGATGGCCATCATCATCTCTTCCCCCAGCTTTTCCATCTCCCACTTACTTGCGTCCTCCTCTTCCTGCCGTGAGGCCCTTCTTTTTTCTGGCCGGGCCCCCTTCCCGGGCGACCCTCCCGCTTCTTCCATCTTCCTGTTCTCTTTTCTCCCTTCCTCTTCTTTTTGCTCCTTTTCCCCTGCCGCCTCCGTCTCTTCTCCCACCTTTCCAGCCATTTCTAGCTTCTTCGCCATGTCCCTGTCCATCTCCACTTCTCCCTCTCCTTCAGCTCCTTCCTCCTCCCTGTCTTCTACCATCCCCGTCTCCCCGAACTCCTCTCCCGCCATTTCTGGCTCCCCCGCAATGCCTCCAACCACCACTACTTCTCCCTCTCCTCCAACACCTTCCTCTCCTCTTTCTGCTTCGCCTCCCAGTTCCTGTTGCAATTGCTCCATCCTCCTTCCCATCTCCTCAGCGTCTCCTTGCCAGGAGATGGTGTTCACTGCCTTCACGTAGCATTCCCTTGCGGCCTTTGGATCCCCTCGTACCCTGATTTGGGTACCTCTTGAGTTCAGTTTCAAGCACTGGTGAAACGACGACAGAATGCATCTGAAAGCGCTGATCAAGGGGCGCCCAAAGATAGCGTTGTAACTGCTGGGGGCATCCACTATAACAAAGTGGCAATTTCGGGATAGCCCTCCCAGGGTTATCTGAAGTCCCACTCCCCCCTCGTCTTCTTTCCTCTCTCCTGAGAACCCAAACAATGGTCCATCCGCAGCCAACACCCTCCGGGCCTCCACCCTCATCGCATTGAATGCTTTTTTTAAAATCGCATTCACCGAACTCCCATTATCTACCAGGATCCGTGACACCGTAAAGTTCTCGATGGCAGTTCGTATCACCAGCGCGTCACAAAAAGGGTTTTCATGATCTGGCATGTCTTTCCTTGAAAAGGTGATCTTTTCATCTGGGGGAGGGGTTTGTGATGTCGAGGCTACGCTTCAGCGGTACGTAGTATGAAGGCTCGCCTTTCGGGCCGCCTCTATCCCCCCCATGGATTACTCCAATTCCTCCGCGATCTCCTTCATCCGTTCGATACACACATCGATCCTATTCTCCTGTAGCTGTCACTTCCTCTATCCGTACCGGTCTTTGTTGTTCTCCTGCTCCTCGAGTTCTCCTCATTTCCAAGAAATATGGGCAGTAGCCGTTACGTGACCTTCCTCCTCGTGGAAGTCACAATATGGAAACGCCACCTCCCCCCCTTGCCTTCCTTCCTGAGGGTTTCTTCTTCTGCATGCTCCTGCTCCTCTTCCTCTCTCCCGGCCTCTTCCTCTGCCTCGGCCGATGGCCATAGCCTGCTGCGGAGGGGGCAGGGGTGGTCTATGACCATACCCCCACCCTTGCTGGTGAAACCTTCCCGGTCCTCCTTGTTGGTTACTTCCCCCGTGGGGAAATCCTCTACCTTGTCCTGGGGCAGGGCGTCCCTATTGCCTCCATCCCAGCTCTTGATACGCCGGCGCCCTCGGCTCCTCTCTTCTCCTTGCCTCCTGTTGTCTCCCACCTGACTCCCTCGACTCCACCTCAGTAAGTCTTGCCAATTTCTTTGCAAAAGCAGGGTTCGCCACCTCCATCACTATTTCCTTCGCCGCCTTCTCCATCAAGCCCTCAAAAGACAGTGGCGCCTTCCGAGTGAGGCTCATTTTGAAGAACCCTTCCCGTAGTCCCACGGTAAAGGCCATCTGGAGTGCAAACCCCGACACCTCCTGTATATCCAAGATCTCCTCTTGGAACCTATCCATGTACTGAGCCAGCGACTCATCTGCCTTCTGCTTAATCAAAAAGATAGACTCCGGGTTCCTCTTTCTCTTCTTAGACGTTGAGAACCGCAACTGGAAACTCCTGCTTAGGTCCTCGAAGCAGTATATCGAGCCTGTCAGGAGCTGATGGAATCAGTCTCTGGCTTTGTCCTTTAGAGTGATGGCAAAAAGACGGCATTTAAACGCGTCCATCATGGGCCTGATCGAAACTGCATCCTCGAACCACTGCAAGTGATGGAGGGGATCATCCTTCCCTACATAGTAGTTCCCGGGACGGGAGCTGACAGGATTAGCTCGCAAAAAGGGGACCCTATCGCCGCCGGTCTCGCCGCCCTTACTCGCGCGATGACCTCTCCTGGCGAGATGGTACTCGCCGGACTTGGGAACAGCTCCCTTCCTGCCATGTCTCTCCCGCTCCCTTCCGCCATCACCTCCTTCCCCGGTCTCCTCCCCGGGGTGTCTTCTCCCACTCGCGCCGAGACGAGTTCTTCTTGTGTTGCGAGAGCT
The DNA here is from genome assembly GCA_039583875.1 of Platanthera guangdongensis. Taxonomy (NCBI): domain Eukaryota; kingdom Viridiplantae; phylum Streptophyta; class Magnoliopsida; order Asparagales; family Orchidaceae; genus Platanthera; species Platanthera guangdongensis. The sequence continues at coordinate 125,824,691 of CM077163.1, read as the reverse complement.
GGCACTTGAGGCAGTGGGGTTGAACAATCTCCCTGTCGCGAGATCCCTTGCAGCAAATCCATGATCCCCTTGATTGAAGCCATGAACTCTTCTCTTCCGACAAATCCTCCCGGGTTGTCCGACCCCTCTCCCTCTCCTTCTCCCTGACCTCCCTCCATGTGGTTGCTTAAGGTTTTTCTCTGAGGGCTGCGTTCCACGCTCACCGCACCAAAATGTTGGAACCAGCTTTCTGGTCCCTCCTAAAATTTGAAACAGGATGCAGCCCACACGTACTCTCCCTGTGTTATCCTCCTGATGAGAGTCTTGAAAATAGACCGAGGGGTCTCAGCTCGGAGGTCCCACCACTTTCCCGAAAGAACTAAAGATCTTCCCCTCCCTAGCCAATGCTGAGCTAGGTGCATGTGAAGAAAATAGTGGAAAGGTTCAACCACCTTCTCAGGCACCTTATCGGTCTATTTATAGGCCTCTGAATCTGATCTGCAAATATCAATTTTAAATCAACCTGAAATGACCAAAACACCTTGGACGGGGTCTGCCAACAGCCAAACTCCGCTGTTCTGGAGAGCTATATGCAGACCTCCAGGGGTAAAAATGTAAAACTATCTGGGGCACAAAGGTAAAATCCCCCTTTGGGGGAAAAAGGTAAAAACATTTTTCTCGCATGTCGCGAGTGGGGAAGGTATTGGCGGGCGAGGCGGCCCCTCTGTCCGTCTCGCTGGCCTCTCGCCTTGTAGGCTCTCTCGCCTTGTAGGTTCTCTCGCCTATAAGGAAGATCTCACCCACTTCCAAAGATTACCCATCTCGCCTCCTGCAGGGGGCCGTCCTATCATCTCGCCAGTATTCCCTTCTTGCTCATTGGATCACCTCTCACGAGCCCCAAGGTTGTACCGCAAGAAAGGACTTCAGGAGAAAGTCATCCAGGAATGATGACAAGCCCAGGTATAATAAAACTCCTACTAAAGAAATAGTATGTTTTGGATGCAGGAAATCAGGACACTTCATCTCTGAATGTCATGAGAATCAGAAGAAGGAGAGGAGAAGAGAAAAGGACTCGAGAAGCAAGCAATACAGCAGACCTTCCTCCAGCAAGCGCAAAAAGAAGGAGAAGGGCTTTGTTGCTAAAACCTGGAGTGACATGGAAGATGAATCTACATCTTCCAGTTCCAGTGAAGAGGAAGATGAGGCAAAGGAAAGGGTAGTCTGCCTCATGGCTATCAATGCATCTTGTAGCCCATCAGATGCTGAAGAAGAATCTGATAATGAAGAAGTTTCAAAATCAGAGGCTAATTAGGTACTATCATCATTTGATTATAGTTCTGATAGTTTTAAAATTAAATTCAAAACCATGTGTATAGATTTAATTAACTCTGAAAAAGAAATCAAAATGCTTAGGGAAAGATTGTCAAATCAAGAAAATTTGATTTCTGAAAATATTAAACTTAAAGATGAACTAACCTTAGCTCAAGAGCAAATAGTTTCTCTAAAATCTGAATTAGCTGAGGCTAGGAAACTTGAAGAATCCCTAAATGGGAGAAGTATCAAGTTGATGGACATCATAAGCACAGTCAATGCTAGGTTAAATGACAAGCTAGGCTTAGGTGCATCAGCAAGCCAACCCAAACTCATTCAGAAAAATATATTAACAACACCAATTAAATTTGTTTCTAAAAAAAGAAAAGAGAAAATAGAAAATGATAAAAATGTTAAACAAATTGAATCAAAACCAAAGAACAAGAAAAGAAAACAAAATAAGAAAAATCCAAATAAAAATAATGTTCAGCTGATTTCGTCGAACTCCGATCGATGAAATATGTACAGTTCGTCGAACTCCATTCGACAAACTCCGAACACAGATTTATATAATAATTATTCGTTGAACTACGTTCGACAAAACCAATATGGTCCATCGACCAGAGATCGACGATTTTGGGGCTCAGAAAATGACTTCTATCATTCTTTGAGTGGAGTTCGATGAAATCATCCCAATTCGTCAAACTCAGGTCGACGAACTAACCAGAATTCATCGAACGCAGATCATTTTAACAGAAATTTTAATTTCTCAAAAACTTATAACCAACAAAAAATATTTGATAATCAATTTAATCAATGAATAATTCCACCTAGGAAATATCACACCTTAGGATATAAAAGCCAACCTGAATGTTCATTTATTTCCAGCTTTAGTTATGTAAAGAAAGAAGAACCCAAAGTAACCTGGGTCAAGAATGGCTAATTTATTTTATTGCAGGTGAAAGACTGTCCTACCACAGAGTAACAGTGGTATCTGGACAGTGGTTGTTCTAAGCCTATGACTGGAAATAAGCACAACTTAACACATTACAAGGCAAAGTTAGGACCAAAAGTAATATTTGGTGACTGTAATTGTGGCCTGACTGAAGGCTATGGTCAAGTCAAAGTTGGAACTGTGACCAGGAATGTTGCATATGTAAGTGGACTGAAGCATAACCTTATCTCCATAAGTCAATTATATGATGAAAGGTATCAGGTATCATTTACTAAAATCTCCTGTATTATTACTTCTTTAGATAATCTTGTAGTATTGATTGTCACTAGATTAGGAAATATTTATGTAGTTAACTTCCAGTCAGCTAAATCTGAAATTTCCCTGTTTAATTCAACTAGTAACAATAATGTCCTTTGGCATAGGAGACTAAGTCATGTTAACCTGAAAAATATTGCCAAACTATCTAGGGACAACCTTGTTAGAGGATTTCCTACTTGCCCCTACAAGAAGGAAAGCCTTTGCAGGGCTTGTCAATTAGACAAGCAAACTAAAAGTAGTTTTAAATCATTAAACAAAAGTGACTCACCTAGGTTATTGTACTTACTACATATGGACCTTTTTGACCCTATAGCAGTACAAAGCCTAGGAGGGAAATCTTATACTTTAGTATTGTAGATGACTTCTCTAGATTTACTTGGGTTTTCTTTCTGAGATCTAAGTCTGATAACTTAAAGGTTCTTACAGATTTTCTCAAGAACATATAGATTGAGTACTCTACTCCAGTTGCATTGATCAGAAGTGATCATGGTACTGAGTTTGAGTCTCTTCTTATGCAAGAGTTATGTAGGAAGGAAGGCATCAGACATTGCTTCTCAGCTCCTAGAACACCTCAATAAAATGAGGTTTCTTCCAGGAAGAATAGAACACTAATTGAATCAGTAGGCACATTACTTGCAGATGCTTATTTGCCCCTATCTTTTTGGGCAGAGGCTGTAAGCACAACAAATTATGTACTAAATAGAAGTCTTATACACAAGCTTAAGAATAAGACTCCTTATGAGCTACTAAAAGGGAACAAACCTAAAGTAGACTACTTTAAAAATTTTGGATGTTTATGTTATATACACAACAACAATAAGAAACACATTAGAAAGTTTGAAGCCAAGGCTGATATGGGAATTTTTCTTGGATATTCCCAAGTAAGTAAAGCTTATAGGGTGTATAACAAATCTACCTTAAAAATTGAAGAATCCATCCATGTTTCTTTTGATGAGACTAACATGTTTTTCAAGGAAAAGACTTCTTCCACCAATGAATCGTTGCAGGAATATAATTTGTGTGCGAAGCTTAATGAACTGACCCTCACCAATTAGGCAGTTAGCCATCCTTCTCTATATGGTGGTGAAGAAAGTGAAGAAGAAGACACTGTAATTAGTGATGAACCAACAATAGCAAACCTAATTCCACAAGAGAAATTTATTCCCCAAGCTGTTGAACAACCAACTCCGCCCACTGAATTTGTCACACTTAGAGATCACCCCATATCTCAAGTGATTGGAGACATGTCAGTTGGTGTGCAGACAAGGCATCAACTGAACCAAGATTTGATGCATGCCTGCTTCATATCTCAAATTGAGCCCCAAATCCATCAAAGATGCAGAGCAAGATCCACACTGGATTATTGCAATGCTAGAGGAGCTCAATCAATTTGAGAGATGCAGAGTTTGGGACTTAGTTCCCAGAACCAAAGACTATCCAGTTATTGGAACTAAGTGGGTATATAGAAACAAGCTGGATGCCCAAGGTGTCGTCATAAGGAATAAAGCAAGGCTGGTTGCTCAAGGTTATAGGAAAGAAGAAGGGATTGATTATGACCAGACTTTTGCACCTATTTCAAGGCTGGAAGCAATCAGGATTTTCCTTGCATATGCTGCCTACAAGAAATTTAAAGTCTATCAAATGGATGTCAAGAGTGCCTTTCTAAATGGAGAACTTAAAGAAGAGATTTATGTTGAACAACCTCCAGGTTTCATCTCTCCAACTCATCCCTCATATGTCTTTAGATTGCATAAAGCTCTCTATGATTTAAAGCAAGCTCTAAGAGCTTGGTATAAGACCTTAAATAGCTTCTTGATAGAGCATAAATTTTCTAGAGGCATTGTAGATAGGACATTATTTACTAGGCATCATAAGGATCAAATATTGTTAGTACAAATTTATGTAGATGATATTATATTTAGGTCTACTGATTCCAAACTTTGCAAGATGTTTTCTGACCTCATGCATTCAAAGTTTGAAATGAGTAGCATGTGTGAGCTCTCCTACTTCCTTCATCTCCAAGCGAAGCAGCTACCTGATGACATCTTCATATCCTAGGCTAAGTATGCTAAGGAGCTTCTCAAAAAGTTTGGGATGGCTGATGCCTCAGCAAAGAAAACACCCATGGCCATTAATGTTGTAATAGATTCTAATGAGCATGGGAAACCTGTTGATCAGAAATTATATATAGACATTGTTGGGTCCCTACTATACCTTACAACAAGCAGACCTGACATAATATTTGCTACATGTCTTTATGCTAGGTTCCAGGTGAACCTTAAAAAATCTCACATAATTTTCTTAAAAAGGATTTTGAGATATATAAAGAGTTGTCCTAGTCTAGGACTTTGGTATCCCACTGAATTAGAGTTTGAGTTAACTGTATACTCAGATGCTGAATTTGCTGGATGTAGAGTAGACAGAAAAAGTACCATCATCAATATGCCAGTTTCTTGGTATGAGATTAGTCCCTTTGTTTTGCAAAAAGTAGTCATTTGTGTCCACTTCAACTGCAGAAGCAGAATGTATAACAGCTGGCAGTTGTTGTTCCCAGATGCTGTGGATTCAGAACCAATTATTAGACTATGGGTTCAACTTAAATAATTCAACACTACTATGTGACAACACAAGTGCTATATCCATAGCACAAAATCCAGTCCATCACAGTAGGACTAAGCATATAGACATTAGGCACCATTTCATTAGAGAGTGTGTAGATAGAAATAAAATTAACCTTGTCTATATCTGTACTGATCTACAAAGAGCAGATATCTTCACCAAACCTTTGGATGAGAGGAACCATCTGTTCTCATAAATCAGCTTGGTATGATAAATGAAGAAGCTTTAATTTGATTTTTGTCTATGGTCGACGAATTTTTCAAAGTTCGTCAAATGGAGATCGACGAACAGTTTTAGAGTAATTCGTCAAACGGAGATCAGCAAATTCTCTGTGAGTGAAGTTATTGTCGTCGACCGGAGATTGAAGAATTTGCCTCAGAAAACTTTCGTAAAAAGGAGCTCGACAAAATGTTTTCACATCTTCTGACAGAGATCGACTAATTCTTTTGACTATAAAATATTTCGTCGACCTCAGTTCGAAGAATTTCTATTTTTTTGTCGAACAGAGTCTGCTGGTTCATATTCTAAAAACCTTATATCTAGGTTTTCATCGACCTCCATCCCGCGCTTTCAGTTCCTTTACACTTGATCTTTGTTTCTCTCTTGCAGGTGCATCCATGGCGATTCCGGCGAATGCTCTGTCCACCATGAAATTCGATATGGGTTTCGATATTGATTTTGACTCTTTCCAGCATTCTGATCCCATCTTCATGGACATTCTCAAGTTATTTGAAGAACAAAATCTGAAAAGGTTCATGACCCACAGAATAAAGATTGTAATGATTGAAATCAAAGAATGGGTCGCTACCTCTACTACAACAGAAGATACCATGACAGGAACTATTTCTGGTAACACCGTTTCATTATCCCCCACCGTACTAACTGATATTTTCACTTTATTGACTGGAGATGATGAAATCGACATGGACAATGAGGAGTATGAAAATATGTTGCTCAAAATGCGTCACTCTGGAGAGAACCCAAACAAGTTATTGAAGAAGAACTTATCTACCGAATATAAGTTCTTACATGATGTCGTCGAAAAATTGCTGCTGGGCAAACACACAGCACACGACTACATAATCAGGCACCAGTGCATGGTGATGAGTGCTCTGGTAGAGAAGAAAGCAGCCAATTGGGCAAGCTGCTGTTTGAGTTAATCAAAAAGAAGAACACTAAGAAAGAGGTTTGCTTTGAAAGAATTCTGGGAATATTTCTTCATGACAAGGCTCCTGAACATCTAGTTTCCACACCAGTGTTTATCAATGCCTCCAAGAGGCTCACCTCTGCCTTGTTTGGCAGATGGGAGAGGAGAATTAAAAAGCCATCCCAGGCTTCCTCCTCCTCCAGGCCTTTTGAGAGCACAAGGGCTGTCATAGCCGCTCCTCCACCCCCAGAAGAAGCTCCCTCCACCTCCACCATTCCTTATTCTCCACAACCTCAATCGTAATAACAACAACAAGTTTACATTCCAACTCTAGCTCCATCTCCTGCACATTCTCCACCACCACCATCTCCACCTCCATCCTCTCCCCAGATACATATCTCTAACATCCCATCCTCCGCCATGCAAGAACCCTCATTCAACCTCCTGTCATCACCACATAAATCACCACAACCATCCCCACATCAATCTCCTTTACAATATTCACATCAATCTCCACTTCCACCTCATTTAACTGCCACAAAACCTGACAAATTTATCTCCTCCCACACTTTCAATCTCTTGTTTCCTCCCCCATCTCCACATCAGAAACACATCTCCTCCCCCACAACAACAGTTCCCCTCTCCACAACTGCAACTTCATGTGTCCCCTTCCCTCTACTCATCCAAACTTGCCTTCCATCCACTGTACCTGACTATACACACACACAGACATGTCCAGTGCATTTTCTGTTTGTTCAAATTGTGGTCATCATAATCCCTACTCCTCCACTGCTCCAGAATCCCTCTATCTTAACTTCTCTGATATTGCTAAGGATCTGTTAGCCTTCATCTCTCTCACTCTACAGAAACTTTTAGATGATGCTCAAGCTCCCCTCACTGCCTCCATCTATACTCTCTCTGCCAAAGTTACTGCTCTATCCATTGTCCCTTCTTCTGGGGGACTGGCTCCAAGACCCTCTATAGCCAGTCAGGGGGAGATGCTCCATGATGAAGAAGCTCCAGTAGTAGAAGCAGTAGCAGCAGCAACAACAGAAGTAGAAACAGATTCTTTCATGTCATACTGTTCAGAAGAAGCAGCCACTCCCTCTGAAATAGTAGATTTAATTGATTCAGATACAGGAATGGATGAGCCAGCTCTAGCTGAAATTGATACTGCTGGTGATTTTATTCTAAATCCCACAGATAATTTAAATTCTTTATTAGAAGTATTCAATTTTGTGCACAGAGATATTCTTCCCAGCTCCTCCTATCACCATTCTTTGGCCATTGTACCATATACTGCACAAATCAGCCCCATGGTTGCCAAGCAACTTAAGGCTAGTCTTGCAGTTGCAGAGCCTCTTATAGTATCAGCTCCCAAGAACATTGCTTCCCCTAAAGCCATTTCACCTCCCACCTACAAAATGGATGACAGCCCACTGCCAGATCTAGATGAAATAATTATGGCATATATTGAAGAGGAAAATAAAATAGTCGCTGAACAGCCTCAGGCTCCAGAACTTCAAGCAGTTGCTCCAGCTCCAGCTCCAGCTCTAGTACCTCAAGCTCAGCCTCAGGCTGACAAGTCCATTGACAAAGATCTTCTGAAAGCTTTGGATGATTTATATGATAATACTCAGGGATACTCCTCTGACAAAGAAGATGATGATGACAATGATGATTCTGATGATAACGCTTCTACAAAGAAGAAAGTTTCAAAGAAAAGGAAGGCCCCTCCAGTTGCTGCACCCAAGCCTAATCCAACACATGATACTCCTTATTACATTATGCAGAAAATCACTCCTTACCATGGGATGCCAGCTTGGATGTGGCTTTCTAAAAATGAATAAAAGGTAAGAAAGAAAAGTAGAAGATATTCTCCTCCTCCTCAAAGGCACGAGAAAGGACCTCCTCCTCCTCCTCCACCTGCTGCTGGTGCTTCAGGTAGCTCATCTCAGAGGTCTACATATATGATTAAACATACCATAGACAACATGGTAGATCCTCATCTTTTCAAGGAAGCAGCCAATAGAGGTACCCTTCAAGCAGACATCAACATCAACAACAACATCAACAACCTCAATAACAACAACAGCAACAACAAGTTCCTGAACCACAAAAGGCTGACAGTCCCAAATTATAACATCCCGTTTCCAAGTAGACCCCTAAGAGGGGTTTTAGTCATGACTAGGTCATGACAAAACCCTAGGAAGCCAGAAATGGGCCAAGAGATAGAAGGCCAAGGTGAGAATCACCATGGTCTGCCTATGGCACGACCTCATCACCCAACCTAGGGTTTGACCTTAGGGCTTCACCATGACTCCATGACCCCACCACAACATCACTAACCCATTAGAGTGTCCACTAGAGCCTTAAGGGTCCATTGGAGTCAACCACAGGTGGCCAATTTGACCTAGGACCACCATAAGCCTAAATTGGGCAAGGTGCCCTAACTATGGACAATGTGCCCTAGTGAAGCCCAAATAACCCTAGAGTTAGGTCAATGGGTCACCTAGGACCCATTGGGGTCCACCCAAGAGGCTAAGTTGACCAAAGTCAACTCTAACCCTAAATGGGTCAACCTAACCTACATTGGGTCAAACTGACATGCACAAGGGCCAATTGAAGTTCCCTTAGCCAAGTGGACCCCACACTTACCTTCATAACCCTAGTGAGAGGCCAATGGGTCACCAAGGACCCATTGGGACCAATCAAAAAGGCTAAGTTGACCGAAGTCAACTCTAGCCCTAAAATGGTCAAGTTCCCTACCTAAGGGTCAAGTGACCTCCAAGGGGCCAAGACAACCCTACCTAGGCCTTAAGGGAGTCCAATGGGTCACCAAGGACCCATTAGGGGAAAGCTCAAAGACCAAATTGACCAAGTTCAACCCTAGCCTAGGTTTGGGTCAAGCTAACCCAAATGGGCTAACCCAAGCTCAAGCCCAACTCACTTGGGCTAACCTTGTTTGGATGGGTGAAATAAACATGTGGGCTGCCATAGGGTTAGGTAGGAGCCAATTCAGCTTGGTATGAAGGAGAGAGAAAAAGCCACCTAAGGGAAGAGAGAGAAAGTGAAAGAGAAGTAATGGAGGAGACTTTGGGCTCATCCTCCCCCTTCTCCAACCTTTCGCAACCTCCCATTCAATTCCCTAAGACCAGAGGAGTGCAACCAGCTAATTATTGACTGGTTGGAGCCAGGCCTCATCCCCTACCAACCATGGCCGCCATTTTTGACCAAGAGCCAATAATGGCAATTGCATTCCCAGCCACCTAACACCCCTTCTCTTTATCTTAAAAGCTTCACTGGACTCCAAGGAATCAATCCCACCCCTTACCCGAAGGAGCCAGAGCTGTTCACCGTGTTGTTGCAGAAATCCGACCACCACCACCATAAAAATGTCATCCCGGCGATCGGCAAGGATTCAGGCCACCAGAAAGGTCCTCCTCCACTTCTTCTCTCATGTATAGATCATAGCAATCAATAGGTCCAAGGTTCGGGCTCAATTGAGCCCGATCCAATTCGGCATTTTCATGGATTTTCCAAAGAAATCCACTTGTCGAGTTCGCCGGAAAACGGCCCTCCGGCGGCCAAGCCGCCGCCTGGCGACGGCCACCACCTCAACAGAGGTGGTGGTGGCGGTGGCCGGCCGGGGAGGTGGCTGGATCGCTGGCAGCAGCGTCTGGAAAGTGCTCCAGGCGGGATCAATCTGGACCATCGGTTGGAGGAAGGAGATGACTGGATGCCGTCTATCCATGCACCAAGATTCGTGCACGGGATGCATTAAACTATAGGCTTCATATATTCTCATTTGATTTCTGTCACACCTTATATAATTAATGTATTTAATATTTAAAAATAGTTAGAGGCTCTGTATGAGGAAATGATCAATATAGGATTTGTAGCCCCTTGGGTCTAGGTTATTTTGAAATTGGTTTGGACCAATTTGGGTGCCTGGTCTGACCAGGGCACCCATTTTGGTGGGGCCTACACATAGGGCTAGGCAGAAATTCAATTGAGTGCCCACACTTTATCTTGGGTCCAAATGAGTTGAAATTTTGACATAGAGTTCCCCTGAACCATATCTAGGGTTGACAAAAAATGGGAATTTTTGGGGACACGTTTTCTATAGTTTTGGAAATTATTTAATTTCTCTAGGATAATTTAATTATGTGGCCTAATTATCTCCAAACCCTCCCAAATTTTGCTGAGTGGTCCCTGGTCTCATGTTATGTATCTGTATAAAGTTTCACCTAATTTGGATGTGTTTTGAATAGGTATTGACCCTACCCTAACTTTACCTTAATAAGGGTATTTTGGTCAAAAAGTGCACTTTTGATTTGGAGTGACCAAATCACCTCAACAGAGGCTGAAATTTTAACTACTGACTTGGTATGGCATTTAGCACCTCCCCATGGAATGTGTGGTAGAGTGGAAATGATTTGCCCTAAGTTCCTAGGCCAAACCCTAAGGAAGGACCTTTGTGCCTTGTGAAGGGCATAAGTTCTAAACACCTTGGATGAACTTCAAATTTTGTATGGAGGGTCCTATGATATATAAAATCCTCTGTTAAAAATCTTAAAAAATTTTGAAAAGGGTAGGGCCCACAAATCCCTAACCCTAGCTTAGGTCATAAAACTTCTAGTACTAGTTTAGGTTAGCTAAACTCCTCGAAATATAATGAAATTTGGGTAGTGTGGGAATAAGGATATATTGAGCCTCTGGTAATTTATTTGGTAATTTTGGATCAATATTTGTAGCACTTCATTTGTAACCCATGAGATTGCCCTAATTAATAATTTGACTATTATGATCTCACTGCCCATTGAAAGGTCATGCAAATTTGGAAGAGGTAGTTTTAGGCCATATTGATCATATAGGATTTTTTATAGAATTTTTGGATACATAATTAGGGCATCTACTTCTCAAGTGCATTACTTGGGTTACATTCTAAATAATTCTTACAGAGCTCAATACTTTTTGAACAATTATGAAACTTGATATATAGTGTTCCTAGTTCATCATTATCATGTGGAAATTTATTTGGAATTTGTTGATGGATAATTAGTATACTTTGTTCATTAACCCATAAACTTGGAATTTCATGAGAAGATCAAGTATAGCCTTATTATTAAATGATAAATTATGAAACTTGATCTAGAGTATTTATATGCCATCATAACCATCCTTGAATTTTCTCTAAATTTGTGGAGGCATTATTGCTGTAAAATCTTTTAAAATGACTTATTATGAGATATATTTGAAATTAAAATTAAGGGGTTAAACTTTACTGGAAAATTTTGAGACTTGTGATTTTGAGTTATATATTCATATTGTATTTAACAAAAATTTGGAGGAATATTATCTTGTCTGAAATTGGTACTTCATGTTCAAACTTGGACTTTTTGGCTACTAGAATAAATAAATAAATTATCAGACAAATTAGGAAAAATTATGAATTTCTGGATTTATGCTAAAAATGTCATTATAGCCCTCTAATAATTATCATAGGGGTACTGGATGATTATTTGATGTACCTCCCATTTTACGAGTCATATAGTTTAAGTGGTCTGCATATAGTAAAAACTGCAGAAATCATGTTGAAGTATAATTTGATGCATGTCTTATGCTGGTTTGGATAGTTAAAAATAGGTTCATTATTGGTAGTAAAATGGGCAGAGTGTTGGACTGGCTAGTGTTAGGTGGTGCTCGGGATCGACGAAAGATCGTGCTTTCCGTAGGGAGAAAGTGTTTAATGCACTAGGACTAAATTCAGTGAAGTTAAATTAAGGGTCGGGAAATCGGGTAGCAACCAAAAATAGTAAGTTCCTTGCGAAAGGGAGCTTTGGGCGTAATCTCATCGTAGTTCCTAGTGCCTTCGAGAGCCCTTCACGGGGTATACCTTGGGCAGTCCTGGGCTAACGTAAACTGTAGAAGTGATAAATCTTAAAAAGCAACTAGAATAATTAGGGGTTCACTTTCACACACCCCCGGTGTCTCGGGAAGTTGGTTTGACTCGGTTGATATTTGTGGAAAAGGACAGGATGGCCCGTCGAGCTTTGGCTCAGTTGAGGATTGTAACGGACAGGATGGTCCGGCGAGCTTTGGCTCGGTTGATGTTTGTGACGGACGGGATGGTCCGGGGAGCTTTGGCTCGGTACTGATACGTTAAATTTGCATGTGCATAAAAGGAAAGAAAATTAAGGTGGTGAGTCATCGGTATTGGAGGGTCGATGCACCGACGCCAATACGCTTACTCGGCAAGTGTGGTTAGCACTTCGCCAACAGAAGTCTGGTGCACCAGCCGGCAAGAGTACGCAGGAGTCCGCTTCGTGCACCAAGCGTTAAGGCGTACGATAGGTCTGACCGGTAGTGCTTTTCTGGTTTAGAGGTGGGCGAGGCCCAACCCACCGCTTCTGTCTGCCGGAGGTATCCTGGGAGGTTACAGCTCCAGAAAGGGGGAACTAAAGGTCTGTATGCACAGAGTCGGGTGTGTGTGTTGCACTTGCATGTTCCATCATACCCACTTTCATGTCATAGCATAATCGATTCAATTAACCCCTAACACCTAAGGTATAAGTGGAATGAGACGCTTATACCTTAGGACCTGCAAAACGACCCCTTAGTCTATAAGCTTGTGTGGGCAAGTTTATAAATTAAAGGTTAAATTCTTTATATATATAATGTTGTTATTAACCGACACCCCAACGTATAAATTGGTATGAGACTGTTTATACGATGGGAGCCCTGTAGAAGATCCCTTGCTTATACGTTCAGTATAAGTTAAGGTTATTTTTCATACTATGCTTTACTGCCACATGTACTATAAAAATTGCTAGTATAGGTCCGCTGCCATCTGATTCTTGATTACTCTCCACCTTCAAGTCCTCCCCTTTCTTCCTCTTCGCTCGGTGCCTAGGGGCCATGGGGGAAGGGGCGGAGGATGATAGGACTTAGTCTTTTAGACTAACGGCTTTCGAACCACATAATTTTAGGGGACCGTGGAGCCCAGCATGGAGGAGCAGCCCCAGAGGTCGGCACGCTTGGAGATCGGGTAGTCTAGTTCCGGAGTTCAGACGGCAAGGACTGTGAGTCCTGATCGCTACTAGTAGTTATATTAGTTTGCTTCCGCGTTGAGAGATTTGTAGTGAGGACATGATGTACTGGGCATGAGCCCTTGATTTTAGTATTTTGTATATCTGTGGACACTCCCTTCGTGGAGAATATTTACATATATATGTGATTTCTGTGGACTTGCTTTACTATTTTGCTACAGTTGCGATCGATTTGGCCGGCAGGATCGGCGTTTTGTAGTGATGACCTTCCCGGGTGCGAAGGTGTCACCGCAAAGCGACGGATCTGGGTCTAAGACCCCGGTGTTTTAAAAAGAATAAAAAAGGGGGGTCTTACACAAATGGCCAGAGTCTCCTCCCATTCCCTTTCTGGATCCAGAGATAAAGACTACTGCTAGAATGGCAAGGTTCCAGGAATTGGTTGGATTATCACTGATAAATAAAGCTAAAGCTGAAGGAAAGGATCCATCTTAGTATTCAACAATGTCCAAGTACAAAAAAGAAGAATTGAATAGGTATGACAAAGCTAAAAAATTGTTCAATGTTGATGCTTATATGAATCTACACCCAAAGGTTGTTATGCCTAGAGCCACTTCTCTCAATATCATTGGAGCTGCTGATATGACTATGTCAAAAAGCAAGCAGCTAATCCCAACGGAGAGATCAAGTTTACACAGCATGCTGATAAAGAAAAAGAGGACAATCAAAAGGAGAAACTGAAGAAGAAGAAATGAGTTTATTCTGTTTAAGTTTTTGTCCTTCTGAACTCTTTATTTATGTACTTTCACAAAGCTACTATAAATATCTGCTGCTGTTTTAATTTCTCTGCCAGATATATTTTCTTGCTTTGTGATTATTTCTATTTCATGTCTATTAGTGACCTCACCCAAATAGGGCGAGATTGTTAGATCCCTAGTTGATTTGAGCTTGGTTCACTAACTAGGATAATTAACCCACCATGTATAGCCAAGGTCATGTCATTGTGTCCTACAATTTAGGCTAAGTCCTTAGAATCAATCTCACATGGACCAGCCAACAGAAGACTGCAGAAGACTCAAAGACTTAGAAGAAAATCAAGTTCAGGGAAATGAGTTAGACGTTTGTCGAACTCAGCTCGACGAAAGTTGTGCTCCGCTCGACGAACTCAGAGTAAATTCTCTGAGTTGAGCTCGATGATATTCGAGCTCAGATCGACGAATTCTGGGAGATCAACTTCAACACATTAATTCCAGAACCCTTTCTCTGAACTCAGGTCGACGAAGTTATATTATTAGCTCGACGAACTTGGAGCACAGAATTGGGAAGTTTTTCACAGAAAGCAGTTAGCTGAACTCAGGTCGACGAACTTGTTGCTCAGGTTGATTAATAAGAATTCTCAGGATGATGAATAAGAATTCTCAGGTTGACGAATACGATTTCTCTGGTCGATGAACTTTAATCTTAAGTCGACGAAATCTGTTCTTTGGTCGACAATTGCTCTGCAGTTTCAGACTTGGAATTTTCCCTCATTTTTGTCGTTATTGTCATGCAGTAATTCCTGAATAATCAATGCTTATATTCTCTGAATCTAGCTGTTAGTAGCAGCATTGATTATGCTCTTCATCAGGAATATTACTTGTCATTTTTAATGGGACAGTTGGGGAAATTCATTAATGCAGATATTCTCTCCAGCCGATTTTCATTCTCTAAGTCGTCAAAAATTAATGCAAAGAAATTCAAAATTCAAAGGATAAATTCGACTGATGATATAAAAGAGATTTTTCTCTTTTCTGCAATAAGGAGTCTAGAACACAGAACTAATACATGATTACAGATTCACAGAGAAGAGATCAAGAGCAAAAATATTCTAAACCTTCTTTGTACTGAAAAAAATTTGTTTTCTCCTTGACATTGCTGAAGAAGAAGAAGAACAATCATTACAAATCGAGAGTCTTCTTCAACCTTCATTCCAGGAGCTTTCAAGGACAACACATCCATATCAGTCAGAAGTTCCTGGATCTCATTTTCAAGTCAAGGCTGAAGACTGAAGACCTACACCCTGTACAAGACTCCAAGTGTTATTGAGAGGAGTTCTTGACAACAACAAAAATCCACTCGTCTTCTCTGTTGAAAAGAGAAAGAGAAGACATCATCAATCTCTCTCTCCCTCTGTATAAAGGGTTTATTAACTCCCTTCAAAAGTTTATTTTGGTTTTTGAGCACCTGATCAAAAGCTAATTGGTGGCAGTTAACTGATCAAAACATGCAAGTGGATTCCTACCAGGGTTGTAGAAGAGTGGATGTACCCAGGTTGGGGAACCACTATAAAGTTCTTGTGTTGTTTGGTTGCCCTTTTCTTTCTGTTCTTGTTATGGCTGTGATAGATTAGATTATTTGTGCTGTGTTAGATTAGATTAACTTAGGTTGCTATTGCTTTCTGGTTACCTTGGTATCTCTTATTTCATTACTCTAATATTATAATATAAACAATAAAAAGATTTCAAATTACTCTATTCACCCCCCCCCCCCTCTATAGTAAATCAGGTCTAACACTCTCTTTCAAAGCCCCTAGATCATGGTATGAGACATTGTCTACTTTCCTCATTGAGAATAAATTCTCAAGGGGAAAAATAGATAAGACCTTATTCCCGAGGGAATCAAAGGGCAAGATCATCCTAGTCTAGATATATGTTGACGACATAATCTTTGAATCTACTGAGAACAACCTTTGCAGGAAGATTGCCAAACTTATGCAAGGGAAGTTTGAGATGAGCAGCATGGGTGAGCTAAAGTTCTTTTTGGGACTTCAAGCAAAACAAACTGATGATGTATTGTCCATATCCCAGTCTAAGTTCACCAGGGAGTTGATTAAAAAATATGGCATGGAGACTGCTTGCACCATGAAAACTCCAATGGGGTCAAGTATGCCTTTAGGCAAAGATGATGCAGGTAAACCTGTTGATGAGTCTTTGTATAGAGGGATAATTGGCTCCTTACTATACTTGACTGCAAGTAGGTCTGACATCATGTATGCTACATGTGTCTGCGCTAGATACCAGACATGCCCTAAGGAGTCTCATTATTCTGCTGCCAAGAGAATTTTAAGATATCTTAAGGGCACATCAGATCTTGGTCTATGGTACCCTAGGAATAGAGATTTTCTGCTAATAGTTTTTTCAGATGCAGACTTTGCAGGCTGCAAAGAAGATAAGTAAAGTACCACAGGTACATGCCAATTCCTAGGAGGAAGACTGGTGTCATGGAACAGCAGAAAGCAGACAAGTGTTGCTATATCCACAGCAGAGTCAGAATATATCGCAACTGGAAGTTGCTGTGCTCAGTTACTATAGATACAACATCAACTGGAAGACTATGACATCAAGATAAGTAAAACTTCACTATATTGTGATTCTTCTAGTGCTATATCATTTGCTAGAAACCGTGTTTCTCATAGTAGAACAAAGCACATTGAAATTAGGTACCATTTTATTAGAGAATATGTTGAGAAAGAGGACATAACTTTAGAGTTTATTTCTACTGAAACCCAAGTAGCTGATATATTCACTAAACCTCTAAATGAAAGTAAATTCAATTACTTTGAAATTGAATTAGGCATGTTGAATCTGGAATAGAATGGAAAATTAAGAAAAAATTCTACTCAACATATGACTAAATAAGTTTGTGTCGACACATAAGGTAGTCTGTGTCGACACTCAGTAGTTGGTGTCGACACATAAATAAGATTTTGTCGACACTCAGAATTTGGTGTCGACACAAAGAGTTGTTATCACTCAAATTTTAGAGTCGACACATAATGTCATCTGTGTCGATACTCAACAATTAGTATCGCCTAATAGGGTTGTCGAGAACCTAAACTCTCTGTCGAGACTTTAGCAGTATGTGTCGACACAATCAAAATTATGTCGACATACGAAACTCTAATTTCAGCCCACCTTTTGGCCTTCCCTATTAGAAAAGTATAAATAGGTGGAAACGAGACCTTGTCGACTACGCTCTCAGAAATCTCGAGACTAAACTGAAAGTGTTTAGTTGTCTACCTAAATCACCTAGAGGAAGGTGAATAGATAAGTTGTGTGTCTTTTTGCGGAATAAAAATTTAGAGATCTATGCATATAATAATCAACCAAGCAATCACAGACGACAAAAGATTTATAATTGTTCCCCAACCTAGGGTACATCCACTTTCCCTCACTGATCTAGCAATGCACTAGACTCGGCCAATCTACTATCTCGGATTGAAAACCAATCTTACACCTCGGAACAAAGTTCCCACAATCTCGATCCACAACACGGATCTACACTTGAAAGATAAAAACTTCCTACAACTCGGAGACAAAAGCTCCTACACTCGGAGAGAAATATCCTACAAGAATTAAATTGAGTATAATGAAATACAAACAGTAAATTCTCAGATCTGGAATCTGTCGGCCTAGGTCTTCTTCTTTGTTCTTTGCGGCGCTATCAGAAGATGTTGAAGAAGCAACTCGGCAAGTTCTGGATCCGAAATTCCTTTGACTCACACGATCTGAGAGATGATGAGGAGTTGAAAAGAAATCTCGATTTGTAAGTCCACTTTGATTTGAATCTTCTTGAATCAAAAACCCTAGCCGATATGCACGATGAAGGTCAGCGGCTTTCATTTTTACAAAGAGAAAACTTGATTCAGATTTTTTAGAATAATACTTGACAACTTGTTAGGGTTAGTCGGTGTTGACAAGACCTTATATAAGATCTCCCTAACGGTCATAATTAGCATTAATGACGTACACGTGGACCAATCACGTCAAGCTATTTGAAATTCCCGTCGATTCTGGACTTAGCGAATTTCTGGAAAGATCTAACTGACTTACTCGAGTAAAAGATTACCTACTTGAGTACTAATAAGATTACTCGAGAGAATAGAAGGAGACTACTCGAGTAGAAGACTAACAAAATCCAGAATAGAATGAGTAATCACTCGAGCACACAAAGACTTACTCGAGTGCTAGAAAATTTACACGAGATGTGTAGATGGACTACTCGAGTACTAGATATATTACTCGAGTCAAAGACTTAGCGAATTTTTCTGAGAGAAGAATACGGGTTACTCGAGTACTGGAACTGGACTACTCGAGAGGAGATTAACTACTCGAGTATATGAATATTACTACTCGAGTATAGGACTTAGAAAAATTCTGAGAGATAAAAATCTTATCACTCGAGTATTAGAGCTGGACTACTCGAGTAGTAGATAGACTTCTCGAGTATATGAACTGAACTACTCGAGTGGTGTAGAACAACACGAGAATCTTCCTTCTGTAACTCGAGACAAAAGACTTATCTACTCGAGTGGTTAACATGACTACTCAAGTAAAAGACTTAGAATAAATTCTGAGAGGAAAAACTGTTAAATCGAGAATAAGAGAAAGTTTACTTGAGTAATGGACTTGGCTACTCGAGAGCTATGTTCAGACTACTTGAGAGTCATTTCCCTTACTCGAGTACAGATAGATTTACTCGAGTAATTACCAAGTATTCGTCTCGAGTATATAAACTACTACTCGAGTAAAAGACTTAACAAAAATTTTTCAACAAAATTTTCTCTTCTTCAATAAACTCAGCAACACTTCTTTCTCCAATCAATCCTAGTGCTTGAAACATGAAGTATATCCCAATAGAGAGGATACACATGAGTCAACACCATGGATCACACAATGAGGGATTCCATGTATGGTCCTGTGTTTGGTGACCAATTGTAGACTGACATTGGTCTACACTTGACAATATAGTCCTGCAAACACATAACTCAAACAAGACATCAAATATAACTTAATTCTTCTTAGTTCAAGGGTGACTTCATCAAATCTGGGTTATTGTGGATATAATACCCAACAATCTCCCCCTATTTGTAGAAGTCAGAACCCTTTATACTAAGGTGAATTATATAGACAAATAAAAAACTAGATAATCAAGAAAGAAAATAGTGTAACAAGCATAAAGATTAAAATCACAGAGTAGATGAACAAAATTAAGAATTATATAAATAAGTTTGTCCAAAAAGTCATTTCTTCACAATTCATATCCCCACTCTCATAACTTCTCTATGCTTAAACTTGATGTTGTTGTTTGTCCTTCTCTTGCTGTCTTATCTGGTAACTGTAAGGCTTGAGATAGTACTTTGGAGGTTTTGGATGAGCAGCAGGGTTGTTTCTTCCATGTTCTCTGTCATATAGTCTTCTTTTTGTCATGGACTTCTCATACAGATCCCATTCTTGGGTACTGTAATGATCATGTCTATTTTAATTGAAATCCATGACAAGCTTGAGAGTATCCAGAATGAGTGACTTTGAAGTTGGGGACCAGATTTCTGCAAACTCTAGAACTTTCCTCTTCTCTGTATCTGGTACTGGAATAGATCTACTGGCAGAGGCTCCATCACCCTAATTTCTCTTCTTTGGAATGTGAATCTCAGGAGGAGCATGAAGAAAAATGTTTGCTGGATCAGCCTCCCAAACCTGAGCATAAGAATCTGGAGGAGGGCCTTCAAAGCCTTCAGGTCTTGGAGAGAAGGAAGGTTGAGGAACTGGAGCAACATGAGCCTGTGGATTCAGATTATGAGGAATGATATTTGGATTAGCTGGAAAGTTAGGGAGTATCTGATTATTCATCCACACTGTTGTATCATAAGTATGAAACTTAACACATTGAATCTGGCCTAGCACATCATCATGAATCTCTTTTAGCTTCTCTTCCTAGAGAGTTTGCTTGATTGCATCTGATTTCTCTAGATATTCTTTTACTAAGCTCTCCCCTTTTTTGACTTCTACAGTCAAAGTATTAATAGCATCATCTTTGAATGTACCTACCTCTTCACAGATCTTGATTTTATGTTCTTGTGCTCTCTTTTCTAACACAATGTGGTTGTTGGCAAGAGTGACACCTTGTTCCAAGACAAGACCAACACTAATGATAGTGTGATCCAGAGCTTTGCCACTAATCTTGAAGATTTGTCTCAGTTCATCTGTATATGCTGAATCTCAGGAAATCCTCTGCCCATCTCTTTCTCTAGAGCAGTTACTTTCTCAGTTACAGCCTTGAATGAATCATCAAAATATTTCCTTTGTTCTTGGAGCAGTTGTACAAACATACCCATAAGATCAGTGGCAGCAGGAGGAGCAACAGTAGATGTAGAAGGAATTGGAGGAGGAGGAGCAAACCATGGGGCAATTTCTTCAATAACCACAGAGCTCTCAGCTCTGGTAGTGTGAATCAGGGCATCCCATTCTTCAGTGATGAAGGCGGGGATAGGGAAATCTAAGCTCTTCAGGGGAGCTTCAGCTGGTTCTGGAGAAGTTTCTTTGTCATCAGGAATCAAAATGGTCTCAACCTGCTCTTTGTCAGCAGCAAGAGAGTGGGAAACAGGAGATTGAGGAGAAGGACTGGGAGTAGGTGATTGTACAGGTGTGGGTTGCTTGGAGGCTTTAGTAGTTTGCTCTTTTTGAAGTGGGGGAAGAGGTTCTTCAGAAGTGAGTTCTTCAATCATCTCATTAATGGCTGCATCAGTGGAGAGAAGGGTTTCTTGGATCTGAGCATCTGTTGGAACTTCTTCATGAGTGGATGGAGGAGGAGAGGCAATAGCTGGAGGGGTAGGGACTCTGTCTGGAATAGAAGGAGCAGGCTTTCCCTCAATAGTTGCACCAGATGTGCTGGCAACATGAGGTAGAGAGGGAGATGGGTCCTGTCCTCTACAGCAGGAAGTTCATGGGCTCTGGCAGATTTAACAGGATTCAATATATTTAAGCCTCATCTCTGAATGGATGAAATAGAGACTTTCTTCATGTGATGTAGAATGGTCCCTTTGGAGAAGTTGAAGACTTCAGGATTGATCTCATGTAGTAGACGGGAGATAATCCTTGAACAACTTGGAGCCTTGATGTTGTCCTTAATCTTGTTTAGAATTAACATACCAAATTCATATCTCTTCCTGCAAATGATAGTCATCATGATGTCAAACATATTGAGTGAAATATCTCTGATTGAACTTGTCTTACACAGAAGTATCTTCCCAATGATGTCGACCAACAGTTTTCCTTCTAGATTGAGTTATGATATTTTGATAGTGAGTACATCTAGAGAGACACCATAGAACATACATGTCCTGTCAGAATCCTCAGGACCAAGGTGATCTTCTTCATCAACAACTGGCAGTCGAAGAAGAGGTGAAACAAAGGTTTTGGAGAGCTTCATCTTGAGTCCCTTCACTTTGGACTTAAGGACTATTCCATTTCTATTGACCTTGATGTTTTTGAAGAACTCTTCGACCTTTGGAAACAAAATCTCACACAGTTGCTGAAGAATGAATGTGAGGCCGGCGGTGTCGAGGAGGATCAGAAGATTGCGTAAATCGTCTGATATGTCGGTAATCCCTGCGGCGGCTAGCTTAGAGTCGATTCCAATCTTGGAGGAAGGTGCCATGATCTTGAGACTTGAGAAGAATCTGCTGTGGGGAAGAAGATGGCGCTGGCACTGCAACTATCGGCGGAAGGCGAAGAGTCTTTCGGCTTACTCGAGTGAGAGGATTTTGATTTGTGTAGAAAAAGAAATCCGGAATTTTCTATTTATATAACCCTAATTTATCGATAAGTAAGAAGTAAATTAAGCTTATATACCATGGAAAGGGCGGTATAAGCCTCGGGTTGCGAATAACGAAATTTGAATCGAAGTGAGAAAACTTACTTCCTGGTACTCGAGAGGATCGATAGTACTTAAGTGAAGTGTTGATAGTACTCGAGTGAGAAATATAGAAGTACTCGAGTGATGACTTGGAAGTACTTGAGTGAAGTCTTTATAGCTCTCGAGTGGAAACATAGTACTCGAGTAGGTCTTTCTACTACTCGAGTAGGTTTACTTGAGTGGCTGAAGAGGTACTCGAGTAGTTTTAAAGAGGTACTCGAGTGACTTACTTCTTACTCGAGTGGTCTTTATATTAATCGAGTCATACAGTCTGAATTTTGAAAAATTTCAACTTTTGACTGATTTCTTGATCTCTGAGCCTTTTTGTGAGTCCATCTTCTCTAATCTTCTTTGTGAGCATTCGAAGTTCTGTTTTGAAGAACGAGAACTTGGTCTCGTCCAGCGGCTTCGTGAAAATGTCTGCAATCTGCCTGTATGTTTGGACATACTGTAGATCTATGTCCCCATGCTCCACATGCTCCTGGATAAAGTGGTACCGCAGCTCTATGTGCTTTGTCTGGCTGTGAGAGACTGGGTTGTTGGCTATTACAATTGCGCTGGAAGAGTTGCAAAATAATGGAATGTTCTGAAACTTCATGTTATAGTCTTCAAACTAGTTCTTTATCCATAGCAACTGTGCACAACAACTGCCCGCAGAGATATACTCTGAATCAGCTGTTGAGATTGCTACACAGTTCTGCTTCTTACTACTCTAGGAAATGAGCCTTCTTCCAAGGAATTGGCAAGTCCCGGAAGTGCTTTTCCTATCGTCTTTGCTACCTGCAAAATCTAGAGGATGTTCCACATATACCTCTTCCTTTTTGTCACCATTAAGGAAGGCAGACTTCACGTCCATCTGATAGACAGTGAAGCCTTTAAGAGCGGCATATGCTAGGAATAACCTGATTACCTCCAGCCTTGCCACTGGAGCATATGTCTGATCAAAGTCGATTCCTTCTTCTTAACGATATTCGTTGGCACCGAGTCTGGCCTTGTTCTTTATGATCGTTCCATCCTCGTCCAGCTTGTTCCTGCAGACCCACTTTGTCCCAATGATATTCTGACCTTTGGGTCTTGGAATAAGTTTCCATACTTGATAGCGCTTGAACTGATTTAGTTCTTCTTCCATCACTATTATCCACGATGCGTCTGAGTTTGCTTCCTTAAACTTCCTTGGTTCAACTTGTGAGAGAAAACTTAAATATAAATTCTCGCTAGTTGTACCTCTACGAGTTCTGACACCATCCCGGGGATATCCTATGATTTGGTCCATTGGGTGATCCTTCAGATGTTTGAGCTCTAGAGTCCTTGCATCTGGAACATCTTAAATCACCGGAGTGACTTCATCAGCTTGGACGATTTCTTCATCTTGATCATCAACCTCTCCAATAGGGGTTGAAGTGGTGATCTTGATGAACTTTTCACCTTTATATTCAGTCGAGTCTTCCAAGTTAAGTTCATTTAACTTTGTACATGCATCTTTGATGAACACACTAGAAGAGTTGCCTTGCATCAAGCTCGTCTCATCAAATACAACATGTATGGATTCTTCTACCACCAGAGTTTTACTATTAAATATCTTATATGCCTTACTATGGCTACTATACCATACAAAATACCTTCAAAACTCTTTTCGCTAAACTTGGTAGTATGATACTTGTCATTATTAAGCACGAAGCACTTACAACCAAAAATTCTAAAATATGAGACAGTTGGTTTCCTGCCCTTTAGATGTTCATAAGGTGTCTTATTATGGTTCTTATTTATGAGTGCTCAATTTTGCACGTGGCATGCAGTGTTGATGTCTTTAGGCCAGAGGTATTTCGGAAGTGAAACATCACTCAACTTGGTCCTGCAGGCCTCTATGAGTGTTCTATTCCTTCTCTCAGCTACTCCGTTCTGTTGAGAAGTTCGAGGAGAGGAAAACTCATGAAAAATACCTAGGCTTCACAGAATTCTGTCATGGCCCCAGACTTGAACTCTATTCCATTGTCACTTCTGATTTTGACTATGGAACAGTTGTATTCATTCTGGACCTGCCTGATAAAATTTGTAAAGATGTCAAAGGTATCTGACTTGTGTTTTAGAAAGAACACCGACACAAACCGCGAGTAATCATCAACAATAACCAACGTATAATCCTTACCTCCCAAACTTCTAACTTGTAGTGGACCGAACAAGTACATATGTAGCAGATGTAAACATTTGTTAGAATCTTTGCCAATAATGCTTTTAAAGGTAGCCCTTGTTTGCTTGCCTTTTACGCATGCGTGACAAGGTTTATCTTTGAGGTACTTGACATTTGGGACATCACATACTAAATTCAGTGAAAATAATTTATTAATAGTTTTGAAATTAATATGTGCTAATCTCTTATGTCATTGGTCACCAAGAGACGCACTATCTTTAGCCATAAAACATACTGGTGTAGAAGAGTCTATACAAATGAAATTTAAATAAAATATATTTCTACTTCGAGTGCCTGATAGAATCGTTTCCATATTGTCAATAGATTTAATGAAGCACTTATCAGCATGAAATTCAACAATATATCCTTTATCGCAAAGTTGACTTATGCTTATGAGATTGTGTTCCAATCCTTCAACATAAGCCACATCTGAGAAGGATACTTTACTGTTAGAGATCATAACATAGCCTTTTGTAATTCCTCAGTCTGAACCTCCAAAGATGACCTTTGACACGTTCAAGACTGGAGAATAGTTCTGAAGTAGGCTTCTTGTCCCGGTCATGTGACGAGAGTATCCACTGTCCAAATACCATATAGGCGTTTTGGTGGCCTTTGGACATACCTGCAATTATAAATCAGTTTTCCTTAGGAACCCAAACACGTTTGGGTCCTTGGTCTCTTGTTAGAACACTCCCCTTACGAGTATTAGCATTATGAGTGGTCTTTCTCATATTGCTAACATGAGGAGTTGCAAAATTCTTTGAATTAAACCAGCAGTCGATGGCAAAGTGACCAATTCTGCCACAACACTAACAATCTAACCTGCTATATCTTTGCCTTATGTTCTCCTGCTTGACCTTTTGAGATGGTGGTCTAGCAGGGGTAGCATTCTTGGAGGAAGAAGCTTCATGGTGATGGCAATCACATGATTTCTTCTCCTTCAATGGCTTTTCCATAATGGGCTTTACCTTTGGTGCTTTCTTTAAATTATGACCATGATTATAAGGGCCATAGCTCTGATGAATGAATTCTTCATAAGGTGCCTTAAATACACTCTCACCAAAGTTTCTGGGGCGAGTCCATCCTTGGTAATGGGACTTGGTCTCTACATAGGTAGGCCTAGTCAAGTGACCATAGGACGAGTCAAGATCAAACACGTTTGTAGGAAATATGACCTTCTTGAAAGAAGTCTGATCTTGAGTGCCTTTCCCCTTCTCTTTAGCCAAAGACTTCTTAGTGGCCTTATTATTTCTTTGAGCCTTATTCCTCCTAGAAGACTTACTAGGAGCTTCGACATGGCCTAGTGATAATACGGTTTATAGTCAATTTTATTAGGGTATTTTCAGGTTTTCAAAGCAAATCATGTCTTGTAAAGTGCTTATTTTGATTTACCTTTGTATATATTTTTGTCGCTAATGCGTTTTTCTGCTTTTTGCAGGTTTTTACGGATTTCAGCCGAATTTTGCTGTGACACGCCCCCTGGTCACGCCCTACCCAGATGTGTACCTAGGGCGTGTAACCCAGATGAATGAAGCAATTGGTCTGAAACTGCATTCCGTGGAAACTTAGTGTACACGCTCTCTGTCACGCCCGTGTCACATCCGACACGAGCGTGTTCTAGAGGCGTGTCCCCAAGTTCCGAGGAATCGCCACAACGCACTCTTTTTCCCGCTCCACCGTCGCACCACAATGGACACGCCCCAGGTACATGCCCTACCAGGGCGTGACATTTGGGCGTGTACTCCAGCAATACCGCCCGTCACCTCCAGCATTCAATTCCAACTCAACAAAGTCACGCCGCAAAGAACACGCCCCCGGTACACGCCCTACCAGGGTGTGACATATGGGCGTGTACTTCAGCTACATCGCCAGAATTAAATTCCAGCCCGAAAAAGTCGCACCGAATATGTCACGCCCCAGGGACACGCCCGACCCGGGCGTGACAGGGGGGCGTGACCCAACCCGAAAAAAATCAATAAATTGAGCCCTTCCCCAAGGGTTCAGGATACACACCTTGGCTGAGAGGGGGAGGTTCTGCCCTTCTGTTTAATGTTCCTTTTATGCTCTTTCTCTCTTGCTTTGTATTTTCCTAATCCTAGTTAGCTAAGCTTTTGTAATAACTTTTATTAATGCTTTAGTTGCTAATGATAGGGCCAGAATAGGATTTCAATTCCATGCACTTGTAATCTCGTTCAATTTCATGTTGTAAGCTCGTCTTAATTTTAATAAAAGTGCTCTTATTTTCTTCTCTTTACTACTTTATGCCCTTATGCTTTAATACTCATCCCCCCTCTTCCACCTCACCATGATTAACTAATCCTCCATGTACTCGATCTTGATGATCCGAGGTTCGAGTGATTAAGTTACGATGCTTTGAATCTTACCTTTCCTTTTTAGGGTTTAGCCTTGAATTACTCTTGATTTATCTCGGGTTGGAAGTATATCATCGATATATACTCTCCACCTTTGCTTCATTCTGGGCTAGCCGAGAGGCCGAAAGTTTGAAATGAGCATTCAAGAGTAAAGGGAGTTGTTCGCACCACTCGAGAGAGGCAGACGTTCAATTCTCCCGGATTGGAGTAAAATCCAATAGAGGGGGTCGCAGCATAAAGCGGGTTTTAGGCCTCCGATTCGGACGAAAGTTCGGTCAGACCTTCCTAAAATCAGATGGGCATGACTTCGAGAAAAGCATGTTCTTGCTTTCAGAACCTCCGCGGTCAAGGTCTCTTGCCTTATTAGTTGAAAAAGTTTATTATTGCATCTTTTGATCAACTTAAGCCGAGGTGATTCTCGATCGAGTACTATCGCTTAATCATCATTTAGCTTTTCTCAAAATTGCAAGTAAAACATTCTCACTTCTCTAATTTAGTAAGCAACCCCAAAACAACTTTTAATTGATAAGATAATAGTAACTCCTTGAAGTAGAAGTACTCAATTCGCCCCGGGTTATACGACCTTGATATTGAACTTAATATCCTATACTATATGCGACAAGGTATACTTGCCTTCATCGAATATAGAATCGGAGAACATCTTACAACTACACGCATAACCCCCTTTTCCTCCCTTAACTTTGTCTTCTACACGCATAACCCCATCTCTACTAAAATAATTTTATATCAAGTTTTTGGCGCCGTTGCCGGGGAGCCATGTTTTGATATTTTGAAAAAAAGGATAGCTATTAATTTTATCGTTTTTCCTTTTCTCTCGCTCTCGTAAAGGTTTTATCTCTTCCCCCCCCCCCCTCTCTTTCTCTCTTTTTAAGTGTATGACCCGAGAAAGCTCATCGATTATTCCTTTTGATCCTGAGATAGAGCACACCGCTTTGCGTCGCCTCCGTTCTCGTGACCAGGAATCACATTTAGGCATCGAAGAGTCGATCGGGGACACTGCCACAGAAACGATGGATCCTAATCTGCCCAACCCAAATGAGGCCCAACAAAGGACTATGTCCTATTATGCGAGGCCGAACCTGGAGGGTACACAATCAAGTATTGTCCGCCCCATAGTGGCAAACAATAACTTTGAGATCAAGTCCAGCATCATCCAAATGGTGCAGCAGTCGGTAACCTTTGATGGTCTCCCGGACGAGGATCCAAATTGTCACATTGCAAATTTTCTTGAAATCTGTGATACTTTTAAAATCAATGGAGTCTCAGATGACGCCATTCGATTACATCTCTTCCCTTTCTCTTTGCGGTCAAAGGCCAAGCAGTGGCTGAGCTCTCTCCCTAGAGGGTCCATCACCACGTGGGCCAAGATGGCAGGGAAATTTCTTACCAAGTATTTCCCGCCTTCGAAGACCGCCAAATTGCGCACAGATATTGCATCCTTCATGCAAATAGACTCAGAGACTCTCTACGATACATGGGAGTGCTTCAAGGAGCTATTGCGAAGGTGCCCACACCACGCGCTTCCAATTTGGCAACAAGTGCAAATATTTTATAACGGCCTAAATTCCTTAACAAGGCAAATGATCGACGCGGCCGCTGGGGGAACACTAAATAACAAAACCCCAGAGGCCGCGCAGGAACTTTTTGAGGAAATGGCTATGAATTCACATCAATGGAATGCGCCTCGTGTGCGGGCTAACAAACCAGCAGGAGTCTTTGAAATTGATGCTACTTCGAATCTTGCCCTCCAAGTTGAGCGGTTAACAAAGCAGGTGGCGGAGATGACTGCTTCCTCTGCCACTCCTCCTTGGTTTAATAATTTTAATAACTCTGCTTTTACAGAAGAGCATGTTGACTTCATGGGAAATGCTCCTCGGCCCTCCTATAACCCGAACAACGCACCGTATAATAACACTTACAATGCGGGTTATAGGAGCAATCCGAATTTCTCATGGAACAACCAAGGAAATGCTCAACGCGCCCATAACCCCCCTCATAATCATAGCCAAACATTTAATCTAGCTCCCCCTTTAAATTTAAATCCACCTGGTTTCCAACCGCAACAGGCAAAGCCCTCTTCACTTGAAGAGGTCTTTGCCAAATACGTTGCCAGAAATGAAACAAATATCAGGAATATTGTCGGGTCCATCAAAAACTTGGAAAACCAAGTGGGACAGCTAGCCAAGATGATCTCTGATCGGCAACAAGGAGCTTTGTAAGGCAATACCGAGCAAAATCCAAGAGAAAGTGCAAACTCCATTACCCTCCGCAGCGGAAAAGAAGTTGCTATACCAAGCGAACCTATGGTACCTCTCCCTTCTCCTCTCTCTCCTCCTGTTATTTTAGCTTCAAATTTGCCTACTACGCCTACGCCACATGCGTCTAATTCAAAATTACCATACCCGTCTAAACATAAAAATGAACGCGCTGAAGAAAGTTACAAAAATTTTTTAGAAATTCTAAAAAAAATCCATATAGACGTGCCGTTCTGCGAGGCTATCTCTCAAATGCCGAAATACGCGAAATATCTCAAGGAGCTCCTATCAAATAAGAAAAAGCTCGAGGATATTTCGCATATTTCCTTAAATGCAGAATGCTCCGCGGTTGTGCTCAACAAATTACCCCGCAAGGCGATTGACCTGGGAAGGTTCTCCATCCATTGCCTATTCGGTAATTCGTTGGTCAAAAATGCATTGGCGGACTTAGGAGCAAGCATAAATCTCATGCCCTTTTCGCTTTTTAAAAAATTAGGTCTAGGGTCTCCGAACCACACTCGTATGAGCATACAGCTAGCCGATCGTTCTGTGAAATATCTGATAGGGATTGTGGAGGATGTCTTGGTCAAGGTGGACAAATTCATCTTTCCGCTGGATTTTGTCATTCTAGACATCGAAGAGGATGCCGATGTACCCCTGATACTCGGCCGCCCCTTCCTTGCAACCTCCCGCGCTATTATTGATGTTAGTGATGGAAAGCTCCTCCTTCGAGTTGGAGATGATGAAATCACTTTCAGCATTAATCCCTACATGCGCAACACCCTAGAGCAAGATGATTCCTGCTTTTATCTAGAGGAATTCTTCGAAAATGAATTTTTTGTGCCTTTGGAATTCATTTCTCCACCATTTGATGAATCTCTTATCACTGAGCTATTCTGCTTAGAGGAAGTCTCTCGCACTACCCTCCCCGAATCGCTTCCCATGGACATCATAAAATTCAAAACCTCTTACGAGGAACCACCCATATTGGAGCTTAAGAAACTCCCCCCTCATCTGCAGTATATTTTCCTCGAAAATGACTCTAAGCTACCGGTTATTATTTCCTCGGATCTGAGCAACTCAGAAATTTTTGAGTTGACTCTAGTTTTGCAAAATCACCGCCATGCAATTGCGTGGCAGTTATCCGATATTAAGGGGATTAACCCATCATTCTGTACACACAAGATCTTCTTAGATAATAACTTTCGTAGTACTATCCAGCCTCAACGACGTTTAAATCCAAACACGAAGGACGTCGTGAAGGCTGAGGTTATTAAGCTTCTAGATGCGGGAATTATCTATCCCATCTTCGATAGTACTTGGGTAAGCCCAGACCAGGTCGTGCCAAAGAAAGGCGGGGTCACAGTAGTGGCCGATGAAAATAATAAATTAATTCCAACCCGTACTATTACAGGTTGGCTGATGTGCATTGATTACCGCAAACTCAATGATGCCACCCGAAAAGACCACTTCTCGCTTCCCTTTATCGACCAAATTTTAGAACGACTTTCCGGTCACTCCTTCTACTGCTTTCTCGACGGTCTCTCGGGGTACCTCCAAATCCCTATTTCACCCGAAGACCAAGAGAAGACTACCTTTTCCTGTCCATTTGGCACCTTTGCTTATAGACGGATGTCATTTGGTTTATGTAATGCACCGGCTACATTTCAGCGATGTATGCTGGCGATATTCGATGAATTTGTAGAAGAAGTAATAGAGGTTTTTATGGACGACTTCTCGGTGTTTGGTAGTTGTTTTGCGAATTATTTAAAAAATCTCGAGCGCATGTTGATTCGTTGTGAGGAAACTAACTTAGCCCTCAACTGGGAGAAATGCCATTTTATGGTCCGAGAGGGATTAGTCCTTCGCCATAAGATTTCACGCAAGGGGATCAAGGTCGACCGGGCCAAGATCAAAATTATTGAAAAGCTCCCCCTCCAATGAATATTAAAGCCATTCGTAGTTTTCTTGGGCAAGCGGAATTTTATCGGCGTTTTATCCAAAAATTTTCCAAAATAACGAAGCCGATCACCCATCTTCTTGAGAAAGAGCCACCTTTCAATTTTAACAATGATTGTCTTTTTGCTTTCAATTTAATAAAAGAAAAAATTAGTAAACTCTCCAATTCTAGTTGCTCCGGACTGGTCGCTCCCTTTCGAAATCATGTGCGATGCTAGTGATACTGCGGTAGGCGCGGTCTTAGGCCAGCGGGTGGATAAATTCTTCCACTCGATTTATTATACAAGCAAGACACTCACGTCTGCACAGGCCAACTACACCACCACCGAGAAAAATCTCCTAGCAATTGTTTTTGCCTTTGATAAGTTTAGGTCTTATATCACCCTCTCCAAAGTAATCGTCTTTACGGATCACTCAGCTCTTCGTTTTTTATTTAGCAAAGCGGACGCAAAGCCCCGCCTTTAGCGATGGATCCTCCTCTTGCAGGAGTTTGATTTAGAAATCCGGGACAAAAGAGGGGCCGAAAATTTGGCGGCCGACCATTTATCGCGTTTAGAAAATCCTGCCAGCGAAATATTAGTGGAAGCCGACATTAACGATAAATTCCCTGAAGAACGCCTCTTCGCTCTCGAAAATTCAAAAGATTATCCCGAACCCTGGTTCGCCGACTTTGCCAATTATTTAGTGGCTCGGGTCTTGCCAAAGGAATTTTCAAGTCAGAAAAAGAAGAAATTCTTTTCTGATTTAAAGAATTACTTTTGGGAAGACCCTTTCTTATTCAGAGTCTGTGCGGATCAGGTTATGCGGCATTGCGTTTCGAGTGAGGAAGGAGTGCAAATTTTGGGACATTGCCATGAAGGACCAACAGGTGGTCATTATCAAACGAACCGTACCGCAAGAAAGGTGCTGGAGGCGGGCTTCTATTCGCCCACGCTATTCAAGGATGCTCACACCCTAGTAAGTACTTGCGATAGTTGCCAGCGGGCAGGCAATATCTCACGGCGGGACGAGATGCCTCAAAATATTTTCCTCGAATGTGAAATTTTCGATCTTTGGGGCATCGACTTCATTGGCCCCCTTCCCCCCTCTTATCAAAATAAATACATTCTCGTAGCTGTCGACTATGTATCAAGGTGGACGGAAGCGCAAGCTCTCCCTACCAACGATGCACGAGTCGTTGTAAAATTTCTAAAAAAATTATTCTCTCGATTTGGCATGCCACGCTCTATAATTAGTGATAGGGGAACCCATTTCTGCATTAGCCAGTTTGCCAAAATTTTGGCAAAATATGGAGTAAAGCACAAACTTTCCACCTCCTATCACCCCCAGACGAGCGGTCAAGTCGAGGTTGTTAATCGAGAATTGAAACGTATTTTAGAAAAAATCGTATCTTTAAACTGGAAGGATTGGGCACTCAAACTAGATGATGCACTATGGGCCTATCGAATGGCATATAAGACCGCCATCGGCTGCACCCCGTATCGCTTGGTGTATGGTAAGGCTTGTCACCTTCCAGTTGAGTTAGAGCACCGTGCATTTTGGGCCCTCAAAACATTAAATCTAGATCCAACCCTAACCGCCGAACACCGTAAATTTCAGCTCAATGAACTCGACGAGTGGCGGGCGAACGCTTACGAGAGTAATAGGCTTTATAAAGAGCGAACAAAGTTCTACCATGACAAAAATATTAAATTTCCTAAATCTTTTTCGCCGGGCGATCTCGTCCTTCTTTATAACTCTTGGCTTCGCCTCTTTCCAGCTAAATTAAAATCGCGATGGTCCGACCCCTTTATTGTTAAAGAGGCTTGGCCGTATGGGACGGTTCTCATTTCGCACCCGGATAAGGGTGAATTTAAGGTAAATGGTCAGCGATTAAAACTCTATTCGCCTAACGATTTACTTCCTACTGCGACTGAACAATTACTGCTATCGAACTCATGAACTATTTTGTTTCTCCTTCATTTGGACTGTAATAATTTAAGACTTCTTATTGTTGGACAATATTCTTTTGGTCGAGCTCAAACGACCTTTATAAACAAAGGGCGCTCTTGGGAGGCAACCCAAATCTTTTTTCTGTTTTCTTTATTTTACACTTTTTGCCCTGGACGGCTCCACAAGTTGCGGCTTCAAAAATCACCGCCGTCGATGCTGCTAAATCCATCACAAAGTCCAATAAAAGACCTTTCCTGAAGATTCAAAGCACAAGCCTGGAGGAGCGGCATCACTCAGCTTTCGCTGCAAACTAAAACCGGGGAAGTACCTGTTTTTCAATTCTGTCTTTCATTTCTGTACTTTAATTTTCTCTCATTCTCCAACCTCCTTCTCCATTGAGGATAATGTAGATTTTAAACTTTGGGGAGGACTTCCTCCTTCTTTTTGTTTTTTGTAAATACCTTTTACTTTTTATAAAAATCCAAAAAAATCTAAAAATTCAAAAAATATATAGCTGCAATTTGGTATTTCAATAGTACCCCATGTTTGTGTTTTGTTTCTCTCAAAATTTTTTATAAACAACGTAGTTAATTATAATTTTTCTAAACATTTTTTTTAATCATATTTCACAAGTAAAATGTTGGACATGCTGTGTTTCTAATTCACGGTAGCATGTTAAGCTGAAATATTTCCCTAAAACACGCATTTCTATTATGGTTTTCCGTTCTTTATTTTCTTTACTTTCTCTAAAATTCATCATCCACTATTTTCATTTTCGTTTTTAGATAATTTTTATAAGAACAACTTTTGAATAACGTAGTAGATATGAACGATCCAAGTCACATATTATTTTTTTTTTCAAGATATTTCATCAATCTTCTTTTATTATCTCAAACTTGCTTTTTGAAATTTTTCAAATCTATGTTTTAAATAAATTTAAAAAGCGTGAAAATGATTTAGGCCGTTTTTGTTTACGTTTGAGCTTTTCTGCCAACTTAAAATCTTTTACCACTACTTAGCCGCTTTTGAACCTTTTTCCCAATTTCATTTGATAACTCCACATAGCATTTCATTTTCACCAAAGCCAAAATTACTACCTATCTAATCACGCTAAATTTTTTGAGTTTCATTCAAAAATTTTCATAATCATGCTAGGAAAGTTTGTGTTATCTTTGGAGAAATTATTGAAAAAAGTGTACTCAAAAGCAATGTTTGATTTTATTTGGAAAATTCAACATGAAAAAATTTTATGGCCTTTGTTTTGAAAAAAGAAAAAGAAAAAAAAAACAAAATAAAGAGAAAAAATAAATAATAATAAAGAAGAAAAAGAAAGAAAAATATATATATTTTGTTTAAAATAAATTTTTTTTTGAAACTCTTTGTTTTGGTTTAGTGTGATTTTAAGGCTCCATGTTTATCTTTGAATTTCACTCCTATTCATGATCCTAAACCAAACGTTTTGGTTCTATTAAGTCTTTTGATTCACGCCTTTTTAAATCTTATTTAACAGCTACGAAAAGAAGAAAATTAAATCAGTTTTAGTTCTGGATTTAAACTTAGATTTTTGTTATTTAATTGATATAATTATAATGCGTTGCTTGTATCTAGTAACAACTCAATACGTTCTTTTCATTTTTGTTGCCTTGCTTAAATCTATTTAAAGAGTCTCGTCAAAATTCTGGATGATTTATTTTCGTTAAGTAAAGTTTATAAAAGTTAAATCATACGAAAATAATTGTTTTAAATTTACGCTTTACATTCTCCCTACCTGGAATTTCGCATAGTACTTTGTGTAAGCATGATTAAAAATTTTTGAATTAGTCACTTTTTATGATTAGCTAGTTTTTATATTTTTGCTTGGGGACAAGCAAAACTTAAGCTTGGGGGAATTTGATAATACGGTTTATAGTCAATTTTATTAGGGTATTTTCAGGGTTTCAAAGCAAATCATGTCTTGTAAAGCGCTTATTTTGATTCACCTTTGTATATATTTTTGTCGCTAATGCGTTTTTCTGCTTTTTGCAGGTTTTTACGGCTTTCAGCCGAATTTTGATGTGACACGCCCCCTGGTCACACCCTACCCGGGTGTGTACCTAGGGCGTGTAACCCAGAGGAATGAAGCAATTGGTCCGAAACTGCATTCCGTGGAAACTTGGTGTACACGCACTCTGTCACGCCCGTGTCACATCCGACACGGGCGTGTTCTAGAGGCGTGTCCCCAAGTTCTGAGGAATTGCCACAACGCGCACTTTTTCCCGCTCCACCGTCGCACCGCAATGGACACGCCCCAGGTACACGCCCTACCAGAGCGTGACATTCGGGCGTGTACTCCAGCAATACCGCCCGTCACCTCCAGCATTAAATTCTAGCTCAACAAAGTCACGCCGCAAAGAACACGCCCCTGATACACGCCCTACCAGGGCGTGACATATGGGCGTGTACTTCAGCTACATCGCCAGAATTAAATTCCAGTCCGAAAAAGTCGCACCGAATGTGTCACGCCCCAGGGTCACGCCCGACCCGGGCGTGACAGGGGTGCGTGACCCGACCCGAAAAAATCTATAAATTGAGCCCTTCCCCAAGGGTTCAGGACACACACCTTGGCTGAGAGGGGGAGGTTCTGCCCTTCTGTTTAATGTTCCTTTTATGCTCTTTCTCTCTCGCTTTGTATTTTCCTTAATCCTAGTTAGCTAAGCTTTTGTAATAGCTTTTATTAATGCTTTAGTTGCTAATGATAGGGCCAGAATAGGATTTCAATTCCATGCACTTGTAATCTCGTTCAATTTCATGCTGTAAGCTCGTCTTAATTTTAATAAAAGTGCACTTGTTTTCTTCTCTTTACTACTTTATGCCCTTATGCTTTACTAC
Organism: Platanthera guangdongensis; assembly: GCA_039583875.1. Classification (NCBI taxonomy): domain Eukaryota; kingdom Viridiplantae; phylum Streptophyta; class Magnoliopsida; order Asparagales; family Orchidaceae; genus Platanthera; species Platanthera guangdongensis. The sequence goes on along the minus strand of CM077163.1, from coordinate 125,788,985 downwards.
TCATCCCCCCTCTTCCACCTCACCATGATTAACTAATCTTCCATGTACTCGATCTTGATGATCCGAGGTTCGAGTGATTAAGTTATGATGCTTTGAATCTTACCTTTCCTTTTTAGGGTTTAGCCTTGAATTACTCTTGATTTATCTCGGGTTAGAAGTATATCATCGATATATACTCTCCACCTTTGCTTCATTCTGGGCTAGCCGAGAGGCCGAAAGTTTGAAATGAGCATTCAAGAGTAAAGGGAGTTGTTCGCACCCGTCGAGAGAGGCAGACGTTCAATTCTCCCGGATTGGAGTAAAATCCAATAGAGGGGGTCGCAGCATAAAGCGGGTTTTAGGCCTCCGATTCGGACAAAAGTTCGGTCAGACCTTCCTAAACTCAGATGGGCATGACTTCGAGAGAAGCATGTTCTTGCTTTTAGAACCTTCGCGGTCAAGGTCTCTTGCCTTATTAATTGAAAAAGTTTATTATTGCATCTTTTGATCAACTTAAGCCGAGGTGATTCTCGATCGAGTACTATCGCTTAATCATTATTTAGCTTTTCTCAAAATTGCAAGTAAAACATTCTCACTTCTCTAATTTAGTAAGCAACCCCAAAACAACTTTTAATTGATAAGATAATAGTAACTCCTTGAAGTAGAAGTACTCAAATCGCCTCGGGTAATACGACCTTGATATTGAACTTAATATCCTATACTATATGCGGCAAGGTATACTTTCCTTCATCGAATATAGAATCGGAGAACATCTTACAACTACACGCATAACCCCCTTTTCCTCCCTTAACTTTGTCTTCCACACGCATAACCCCATCTCCGCTAAATAATTTTATATCACCTAGCCCAGCACCCTTGGCCTTAGTTGAGAATTCAACAACGAAAGGAAGAACAGTCTTCGACTTCGAGAAACTTTCAACAAGTTTATTTTCGGCTTCAAGTTGCACTTCTAGTTCTTTTATGATTTTCTCCTTAAGTTCTAGGTGCTCGAGAGCCTTGTTATATTCTTCAATGGCAGCATTGAAGTTTTCTCTGAGCGAGTCGGTCTTAGCGACTTCCTCTCTCAGAGTGCTCTCTTCAGCTTTCAGAGACTTTATCTCTTTAGCTTGAGTTTTCACGACTCATCGACATTTGTCGTAAGCCTTGATTAACTCCTTGTACTTGGCCATGAGTTCAGACTCATCGTCAGAAGAGCTGTCCTCATGATCATGCTCAGAAACATCAGAATTGAAAAGAGGAGTGTGAGAGTTTACCTTCCCTGTGAACTGGAGCTCTTGTTCATCATCATTCTGAGCCATAAGCCCGAAGAATTCTTCTTCTTCTTCACTCGACTCAGATGAGTCGGAGTCTCTAAGAGTTTTGCCCTTCTTGGCTATTAGGCTCTTTTCTATTTTCTTGTAATTGTAAGAAGTTTTCTTCTCTTCTTCCACCCTCCTTTTTCTTGGGGGGCAGTCAGCGATGACATGACCTGTCTTATGATAGCAATAACAAACAATATCAGTAGAAATATGTTTGTTCAGTTTAGAAGTATACCTGTCATGGCTTCTTGAGCCTTTTCTGTGTCGATCACCATCATGTCGTGATCTTCTGTAGGATGCATCCTTGTCTTTCCATTGTTTCTTTTTGTTCAAGAATTTCTTGAACTGACGTGAGAGTAGTGAGAACTCTCCTTCAGATAGCTCTGAGCCTGAGGTATTTGGCTCTGAGATTTCTTCTTCACTAACTTCTTGTACTGGTGCAGGAGAGACAACCTTGGACTTCCTTGAGGTGTCTGCCTTGAGAGTAATAGACTTCTCCTTGGACAAGGACCTGCTCTTCTCTTCTTCAGCTTTTCACGTATTGAGTTGAAGCTTGTATGACATAAGCTTCCCGAAGAGATTCTGAGGGTCTGTCTCAGCTAGCTTTCCAAACTCCCGGATAGCACAAACCTTGTTATCCCATTCCTTGGTTAGGGATCTCAAGAACTTATAATTTAGTTCTCCGTTTGTGAAGACTCGGCCATAGACCCTTAGGTCGTTGACTATCTTAAAGAAGTTTTCAAAAGTGTCAGCAATGGTATCCTTGTGTCCTTGTCGGAAGGCTTCATATTTCTGATTCAGAAGAGATCTTCTATCATCCCTAACTTATTTTATACCTTCCATCAAGGTGACGAGGGACTGCCACATATCCTTACCAGACTGGCAGTGGATCAGGTTCTGCAACATGGAGTCATCAACTGCATTTGCTACTATGTTCTTGGCATTCTTATCTAAAGACACAAGTGCAATCTCATCTTTGTCTAGTTCCATCAATTTCTTGGGAATTTTCTTAGTTGGATCTATAGTGGAGACGATCATGGGAATATAAGGACCTTCTTCAACGATCATGAAGATCCTTGGATCCACAGCTTCCATGAAGAATCCGATTCTTTCTTTCCACATGGGAAAGTTATTCTCTGTGCACAATGGAAGCATGGCAAAATCTTTAGCCTTGTCCATGCTTGGATAATTCTCAAAAGACAACTGGTAAGATCTGATCAAGGTGTTAACCTTTTAGTGATCAACCTGCCTTTGATACCAATTTAAAGTGTTCAGTTGTCTACCTAAATCACCTAGAGGGGGGTGAATAGTTGAGTTGTGCGTCTTTTTGCGGAATAAAAATTTAGAGATCTATGCACACAATAATCAACCAAGCAATTACAGATGACAAGCAATCACAGATGACAAAAGATTTATAGTGGTTCCCCAACCTTGGGTACATCCACTTTCCCTCACCGATCTAGCAAAGCACTAGACTCGGCTACTCCACTATCTCGGATTGAAAACCAATCCTACACCTTAGAACAAAGTTCCTACAATCTCGATCCACAACACGGATCTACACTCGAAAGATAAAAACTTCCTACAACTCGGAGACAAAAGCTCCTACACTTGGAGAGAAATCTCCTACAAGAATTAAATTAAGTATAATGAAATACAAATAGTAAATTCTCAGATCTGGAATCTGTCGGCCTAGGTCTTCTTCTTTGATCTTTGCGGCTATATCAGAAGATGTTGAAGAAGAAACTCGACAAGATCTGGATCTGAAATTCCTTTGACTCAGATGATCCGAGAGATGATGAGGAGTTGAAAAGCAATCTCGATCTGTAAGTCCACTTTGATCTGAATCTTCTTGAATCGAAAACCCTAGCCGATATGCACGATGAAGGTCGGCGGCTTCCGTTTTTAGAAAGAGAAAATTTGATTCAGATTTCTTAGAATAACAATTGACAGCTTGTTAGGGTTAGTCGATTTTGACAATACCTTATATAAGATCTCCCTAACGGTCATAATTAGCATTAATGTCGTACACGTGGACCAATCACGTCAAGCCATTTGAAATTTCCGTCGATTCTGGACTTAGCGAATTTCTGGAAAAATCTGACTGACTTACTCGAGTAAAAGATTACCTACTCGAGTACTAATAAGATTACTCGAGAGAATAGAAGGAGACTACTCGAGTAGAAGACTGACAAAATCCAGAATATAATGAGTAATCACTCGAGTACACAAAGACTTACTCGAGTGCTAGAAAATTTACACGAGACGTGGAGATGGACTACTCGAGTACTAGAAATAAACTACTCGAGTACTAGATATATTACTCGAGAGGTAGAAGGATTACTCGAGTCAAAGACTTAACAGATTTTTATGAGAGAAGAATACAGGTTACTCGAGTACTGGAACTGGACTACTCGAGAGGAGATTAACTACTCGAGTATATGAATATTACTACTCGAGTATAGGACTTAGAAAAATTCTTAGAAATAAAAATCGTATCACTCGAGTATTAGAGCTGGACTACTCGAGTAGTAGATAGACTACTCGAGTACATGAACTGAACTACTCGAGTGGGGTAGAACAACACGAGAATCTTCCTTTTGTAACTCGAGACAAAAGACTTATCTACTCGAGTGGTTAACATGACTACTCGAGTAAAAGAATTAGAATAAATTCTGAGAGGAAAAACTGTTAACTCGAGAATAAGAGAAAGTCTACTCGAGTAATGTACTTGGCTACTCGAGAGCTATGTTCTGACTACTTGAGAGCCATTTCCCTTACTCGAGTATAGATAGATTTACTCGAGTAATTACAAAGTATTCGACTCGAGTATATAAACTACTACTCGAGTAAAAGACTTAGCAAAATTTTCTTCAACAGAATTTTCTCTTCTTCAACAAACTCAACAACACTTCTTTCTCCAATCAATCCTATGCTTGAAACATGAAATGTATCCTAATAGAGTGGCTACACATGAGTCATCATCATGGATCACACAATGAGGGATTACATTATATGGTCCTGTGTTTGGTGACCCATTGTAGACTGACATTGGTCTACACTTGACAATATAGTCCTGCAAACACATAACTCAAACAAGTCATCAAATACAACTTAATTCGTTTTAGTTCAAGGGTGACTTCATCAAATCTGGGTTATTGTGGATATAATACCCAACATAAACCGTCTGTGTCGACAAGAAATTCATCTTCCTTCTCTTCAACTTCACTTCTCTCATCTCCAATAGCGCCCAAGTTGAACAAGAACGTTAACGAATGTTATGAGCTCGTTTGAGGAGCATTCACTGGTGCTGAGCAAGAAATCAAGACGGTTGTGGACCTAATCCAGGAAGCCGGACTGGATTATTTGGTTTCTGAATCGACAAGAATTTGGAAGAAGGAAGTTTTTGAGTTCTATTCCAACGCTACGTTGAACTCAAAGGGGAACAAGATCAAGTCTACTTTTCATGGCAAAACAGTCAAAATAACACTCAAAAGTCTGAGTAATTCCCTTCATCTTCCAAGGATAAAAGAAGAGACTGAGGTTGATTCAAATTTGACTGCTAAAGCCCTTAAATGTTGTGGGCTGCCCACAAAAACAAACATTGGATCGTCCATGACAAGGAAAGGGATGAACTCCAAAGGGAAATTTCTGTCTGAAATAATTGGCAAGGTAGTTCTCTGCAAGACTGGGGGGCATGATAGGTTCTCTTCCCACATGTTCAGCCTCATGACAAGAGTCATCTTCCAGGTGAAGACCGATTGGAGTAGTGTAATCTTTAATAAGATTAAGGACAGTCTTAAGAAGCCAAATCTGGGCAGAATCTTAAGTCAGTATCTAGCAGCCAGCATACCTGAGGTGCTCAACCAGATTGTTGTTTCCAAAATAAATCACATGAGGAGAATGGATATAAGAATACTCTCTAGGTGGGACAGAGTATTGTCCAAGGAAGTCCTTGCACCAAAGCAGATGTCCAAACAGGTCACTACATCAAAGAGAGATACAGTGCAAGTTGAGGAGTCCTCCAGTGACTCAAAAGAGAGAATTGAATTTAGTTCTGATGAAGAGACCACTAACCTACCCAGGATGTCTCCAACTCATACACCTGGAACTGAAGCTCAGATCCAGGGGTAGGCTGTCCATCAGATAGACAATCCAGAGATATCAGTCCCTGCAGAAACTGTTATTGAAGCCCAGCTAGACAGTGAGACTATAAACCTCACTATAATGAAAGTGGTTCATGACATCAACACAGCTGCTGACCCTTCTGAAAGAGAGGCACAAGATGTGCATATTCTCTAATAAGTCGTGACAATTCAAGCAGCTGACAAGTCTTTATTCTTGAGATTTGGCACTTAGAGTTATTCAACTCAGCTGAATGTGTCGAGACATAAGGATAGTATGTGTCGACACAGATGAAGTATGTATCGATACTAATACCCGGGTGTCGACACACTTCCTTTGGTGTTGTCGACAAACAACAGAAACTGTCGACATAGCTCTTCATTCAGTCTCAACACTGCCTTTGTAGAATATTTCGAAATACTTTAGAAAATAGTCGACACAGCTCTTCATCAAGTTCTCGACACACAGCCCTTGTAGAATGTGTCGACATACTTCAGGAACTGTCGACACAACTCTTTATCAAGTTCTCGACACAGCCTTTGTAGAATGTGTCGACACAAATCATGTGTGTTGACACAGCCTATCCAAATGTCAACCCAAGTCCAGGATGTCGACATAACTGCTTCTTTATAATTGTCAATGCAACAATGTCTAAATTTGTCGACACAAGTTATGATTGTCGACACAGTTGATGTCGACTTAAACTCTGGGTGTCGACACAAGTCCTGTGTGTCGACACAGACTTACTTCTTGTCTCGACACAGCTCCTTCAAAGGTGTCGACACAAAATAATTGTCTCGACTCTTTTGTACTTAAAAATATTTTCTACATTCTTCTGCTAGCACAAACAAACTCAATACAACATCAAATACACCCTGATGTATATCATTGAGTCAGGTGAGGCTTCTCCAAATCAGGTACACAATTTTCAATATACCCAACAATATCTATCCAAAGGAAAACATCACACTCACCGCACACTCATGGGTGAGGGTTTCTTATGCAAAAGGAAGTGGACTTCACTTATCCAAGTTGAGAATCGTTACCCTTTGCTCTCTCTCTGGTGTCATGTCAAAGGTCTAGACGAATGAACTCGCGACCGCACGACCCTGCCTCCACCGATCCAGACTCGGCTTGCGAATCGGAGCTTTGGAACTCCAATGGAGGTGAGGTCACTCTCCGGCGCCACTGCTTCTCATCCAAGAATGTGAGGAAAAACCTCAACTTTAAAGGAAATATAGTGGAAATGGCCAAACAAGGCTTATATACCAAGCTACCTTCGCGTGGTAACTAACTACCGCCGCGCGGTACCTTAATTCAACGCAGCGTAACTGCCCTAACCATCCAATCACATGCCGAAACGTGGCCACGTCGTTTCGGAATCTCTACCGCCGCGTGATAGGATGCTAACGCCGCGCGATAGAGGGCGTCGGTTACGACTATTACCGTCGCGTGCTAACTTCTACTATCGCGCGGTATGATCCCGAGAACCATATTAATTAAATTAACCCAGCTATCACCAGCTGTAACACTATCGCCGGGCGATAGCTTCTCGAAAGGTCTGCCAGATTAATTCCCTTGTTACCGCCCCGTAGTAACAAATTTCCGCTGCGCGGTAACATCTTTCTCGAGAGCTCGATGTTTTCTTGAGAACTCAACGCGTTCGACACAAACCCTGGAGCTATCTGCATGCGGTAACATCTAACGCTGAGCGATAACCCTAGATAAGCATCTTCCGCCTTATGAAATTTGGGGTGTTACATGAAAAGGCAGAACTTTTCAAACGCTTCATCTTTAGTTTTAAGAAGATAGATGTGACAGAACCTAAAGCAGTCATCTATAAATATGATCATATATTTCCTTCCTTCTCTAGTGACAAAACTTTTAAATTCATAGATATCGGAATGTACAAACTCTATAGGTGTTGTGCTCCTAGTAACCATGCTAAAAGATTTCCTAGTAATCTTAGTCTGAGCACACCCTTCACATTTCTCAGGTTGATTTGTAGTGTCTAATGTGATCTAGTGAGTTCTAGCTATTTGGAATATTTTCCTTTAGTTCATGTGTCCCAGTCTCTCATGTAGAGTCTTAGGGCTAACTAAGTTTGTTTGAACTTGTTTAACTATTCTGTTTGTAAGACTTAGATGGTACATCCTATTTTGTACATATGCACATCCAAAATAGTGAGAGTTAACTGATAGTGTTAGTCTACCGCTACAAAAAGTATAGGACGTATTAGCATCACATAACAAATTGATGGACATGTCTTACCTGAGCATAGCCATAGAGTTGTGTTCCCCACCTTCAGCACGTCAGCTGTCTCACCATTTGCCACCATCACAGACACTCTTACAATAGTGAGCCATATTATCAGATTAGCGTTGTTGCAAATGTGGCACGTTGCCCCCAAATCCATGTACCACTCATTGCTAGCCTTTGCATTTCCGACCATAGCAACAAAGTCGGATGCCTCAGCAAGGCTAACCATATTGGCCTGGTTGCCTTCTTGTGGTGCTCTAGTTCTTTCCCTTTTAGAGAGTTTGCAATCAGATACACTATGTCCCCACTTGTTGCAGTTGAAACATTTTCCCTTAAAGTTTTTATCTTTTTACTTGGGCCTACAAACCTATGAATTATTGTGGGGAAGTTTGGTCTTTCATGGAGGGGCGCGCATTTAGAACTTGAAATCATGTTAGACATAGCTTTCTGCTTGCTAATAGTTTCTAAAGCGTGCCTTGTCCGATTTTCATCCTCAATGCGTATAAAACGCTTGAGGTCATTCAGACCAACTTGTATTTTCTTGCGGTACATTTCAGTTTTGAAATTGTACCACCTGGAGGGAAACTTATAGATAATTGTTCCCACAACAAAACTATCAGACAGAGAAATATTTTCACTGTGCAAGGAATCAATTAAGTTTTCAAAATAAGATACCTGAGGGAGAATGGCTTTCTCCTCATCGAATGTGAATGAATGAAACTTGTCCACCATGAGTGCCTTTGACAGGTCCTCCTCCTGCCTGAAGTGCTCCTCTAGAGCCTCTCAGATCTCCTTGGCAGACTTCATCTTGATGTATGTCTTGGCCAAGCTAGAAGACAAACAGTTCAGCAGATAATCTCTGTAGAAGTCTTCGCCATCAATCCACTGAGCTTCATCATCAGTCCCCATAACATCAACACGAGCAGACTGAACAGTGTAGAACACGTTCAGATACTTCATCCCAAAATAGGTATTCAACTTCCAGTCATTGAACTCTGTAGCAGTGAACTTTCCCAACTTGAGCATCGGCAACGGAGACGAGAAGTTGCTCCCTTTCATCATTGTAATGATAACACACACACGATGCCAAAAAAACAGGTCCACTCAATGCCATACATGTTCACACGGTGCCTGGAGCAACACTCAATGCGGAATAGGTCCACACAACGCCTGGTAGAAGTCCACTCGATGCTTGGAAACAACACTCAACGCTTGACAACACTCAAAGCTAGAGAAGGCCACTTGACGCCAAACAGGCCACTCGATGCCTGAAGGCTGGACAGAACACCTGGAGTCTGGACTCAATGCCTGGAGGCTGAAGGCTGACTCAATGCCTGGAGGCTGGGGGCTGACTCAACGCTTGGAGGCTGAAGGCTGTCTCAACGCCTGGAGGCTGGGGGCTGACTCGACGCTTGGAGTGTAACACCCCCATCCGTTGCATGGCATATAACAGAAGGTCCAGCTGGAACCCGACGCCATATACCACAGACAGTCGGAAGGGTTACTAAATGAATAAATCAAACCATCTAATTAAGACTACTCGTCCTAATCACAGAGCATTCTAGCGGAAGATTTTTAAAGTTGAAAGAACCCAAAAATAAATCCATCAATATGAATGTCCACAGTTACAACAATAGGAAAGAAACCCCAAATACATAGAAACGGGTACATGGCCTTATGGCCTTACAAATGTTCACTTCATAAATAGTGTTTTACGTACATCGGCTCGCAGGCCGGCCACACATGAAATATATAAAAACAGCTATTCTACGGCCTTCTAGGGCCAGCACAGCAACATGGGCTCCAGCCCGCTATTTGGCGCTCGGCTCCGCAGCACCTGCAAGCACATACCACCGCACGGTGGCAAATAAAGCAACGGTCAGCTAAAAGCCGACCAAATTATAACGACCCCGCCCCTTACTCGGGACGGCGGTGCTCTTTCCCTGCAAAACATTAGCCCAACAATATATATATTGCAATTATAATTCGCCACAGGCGTAGGCTCGCACGGCCAAACACCCCGTGCACTCAGGGCACATTCATGGTGAACCCTGACAAATCAGTGCATTCACCACCATCCCCAGGATGGCAACAACATGTGAGCATTTAGCCTTTCTGACCACCGTCTAAGGCTCCGACTATGCCAACGGCCAGTCCCCGTCTTCGGGTCTCTCGCACCGAACCACATAGCCTAGGTCCAATTCCACTTGCCCGTTGCTCACGCCGCATGTCCAATTTAAGGAACTTTGCGCGGGCCAAGCTTCTCTCGGTTCCCAAATTTTCCAAAACAATCTCATAACCCAGTTATGATCAAGGCCGGTTCCCAGACCGCCAAGTTAGCAAAACACGTTTCCGCTCAATTTTCCGGGTGCGCCTTGAAGCTAACCTTCAAGGATCCCTGCTGCAATCTACCGCGTGGAAACCCGAAAAAATCCAAAGCACGGAGTCTTCTCCGGCAAAACCATATCAAATGCAACATCACCGATCCAGACAAAACACGTCCGGGTAGGCTTCACACACAATGCCTATGCCCGTACTTACGATTCCGGGCTCTACATGCAACACAAGGGGGACTATTCCCGTCAACCCCAAGGAACACCACGCACTCACCGCATACTCGCGGGAGCGGGATTCCTTATGCAGAAAGAAAGAGATTCAAGCGCTCGAGTTGAGAATCGTTACCCTTGTAGTCCGTTTTGGCGCCATGGAAAAACTACGCGGTTAGAACTCTTCGCAATGACCTTTCCTCCACGGATCCGCTCTCCGATTTCGAAACGGCGCTCCGATGCTCCGCCGGCGGCCGGAAACCTCCTTCTTCTTCCTCTCCTCTCTCACTTTGGAAGGGGAGAACTTTGGAGAGAAAATGAGGGAATAACTCCCTATTCCCGGCCTTAACAGAGCAGGATTTAATCTGGGCCATTGGATCCTAATTAAAGAAAATGAACGGCTCGGATCTGCACAAAATTCCCCAGACCTGGACCGCACACGGCTTGGCACACGGCCGTGTCCAAGGCCGTGTGCCTCGATCCAGGCACGATCGTCGAACTGAGAAATGCACACAGGCCAAGACACGCCCGTGTCTGACCTGACACGCCCGTGTCGGGTTCCTCGACACGCCCGTGTTCGTGGGCGTGTCACGCATAACCGCCACGGCAACGGACATGACCCATCAGGACATGGGTAGGGACACGGGTTGGCACACGCCCGTGTCGGATGACACGCCCGTGTCATCCGGCCGTGTTCCTGGTCGTGTCCTTCTCGGGTTGGAAATGGCCAAAAATCACCAGCCAGACACGGCCTTGGACACGCCCGTGTCCTAGGCCGTGTACCCCTACAGGCACCAAAAACTCTTTTTCCGCGACCGACTCGCACACAAAATTCGGGGCGTTACAAATCTCCCCCACTTAAGGAATTTCGTCCCAAAATTAAGCAAAAGTACACAAAAGCTAAATGATACCTGAGTGGAATAACTCGGGGTATTCCTCCAACATAGCTTGCTCTCGCTCCCAAGAAAGCTCCTCACGTCCGCAATTATCCCAACGGACTTTAACCATTCTGACCTCCTTGTTGCGGAGTCGTTTGACTGCAACATCTTCAATTCGTACTGGTCTGACCCTTGTTGTTAACTCATAATCAACCGGTACCTGATCGTCTGCAATGATCTGCGAAGCATCTTGCACTGCCTTACGCAACACCGATACGTGGAATACGTCATGCAGCCCACTCAACTCCGTCGACAGCTTTAATCTATACGCCGCCTCGCCAACACGCTCCAGGATTTCAAATGGTCCAAGGTATCTCGGACTCAGCTTCTTCAAGCGTCGAACCCGCGATACACCCTTGAACGGCTTGATCTTCAAATATACCATGTCGCCAACGTTGAATTCCACATTTTTATGTTTGGCATTGAAATACTTTGATTGTCTATCCTGAGCAATCTTCAGCCTTTCCTGAATTGTCTGTATCATTGAAGTGGCATCTTCCACCGCTTGACGTTTATACAACTTTGATTTGCCTGCCTCCAACCAAGACAACGGCGTACGGCACTTCCTCTCATACAAAGCTTCGAAAGGCGTCATTCCAATGCTTGCCTGAAAGCTATTGTTGTACGCAAACTCCACCATGTACAGGTGATCCTCCCAATGCTTCCCGAAATCTAGGACGCACATGCGAAGCATGTCCTCCATAGTCCTGTTGACTCTCTCGGTTTGGCCATCCGTCTGCGGGTGAAAGGCTGTGCTGAACTTTAGCTTAGTGCCCAACAGACCATGCACCAACCTCCAGTCATTTGACGTGAAGCGTCCATCACGATCACTAACAATACTTCTAGGCACACCATGCAATCGTACTATATTATCCACGTAGAGTTTGGCTAACTTTTCCACTGGATCCTCCTTTCTCACTGGGATAAAGTGCGACACCTTTGTCAATCTATCAACGACCACCCAAATGGCGTCGTTTCCCTTCTGCGACTTCGGCAAACCGTGCACAAAATCCATAGATATGTCGTCAAACTTCCATTCTGGGATAGGAAGTGATTTCAAGAAACCTCCGGGCTTCTGGCATTCCGCCTTCACTAATGCACAAGTACGACACTTGGCCACATAAAGTGTCACATCCTTCTTCAAACCCGGCCACCAGAATAATTTCTTCATGTCTCTATACATCTTCGTGCTTCCCAGGTGGATTGAGTACTTGGTATGATGAGCCTCATACATCAACTCCTCCCGAATATTATCCGCACTAGGAACGCATAGACGACTGTCCTTCCTTAGCAACCCATCTACAACCACAAACTGGGAATTTGACCCATCCAAAGCTTCATCCAAGATTTGCTTCATGCTGCTATCCTGAACCAAAGCCCTCCGAACTCTATCTGCTAGGTCACACTGCACCTCTGTCCAAAACAATTTTGCCTCGGCACTAGACTGCTTGTCAACGCAAGATATCTCCAATGCCTCCAACTCTTGTACCAATCTTTCATCATGTACTGATAACCAATTGGCTTGTGCGGGAATCTTACGACTCAACGCATCCGCCACTGCATTTCCCTTCCCAGGTACATAGTGTATCTTGAAGGTGTAGTCCCCTAAGAACTCCATCCACCTCCTCTGCCTCATGTTCAGATCCTTTTGGTCCAATAGGTACTTCAAACTCTTATGATCGGTATAAATATCCACCTTCACACCGTACAGATAGTGCCTCCAAAGCTTTAGAGCAAAAATCACGGCCGCTAACTCTAAGTCGTGGACCGGATAATTCCTCTCGTGAACCTTCAATTGTCGTGAACCATAAGCTATCACTCTCCCATGCTATAGCAGAACACAGCCCAAACCACTGCCCGAAGCATCACTATAGATCTCGAACCCTTCGGTTCCACTTGGCGAACATAAAATGGGCGCCGTGGTCAACCGCCTCTTCAATTCTTCAAAAGCCTGTTCGCACTCCGGAGACCACACAAACTTCTGATCCTTTCTTGTCAACGTCGTGAGTGGTAGTGCTATCCGCGAGAAGTTCTCTACGAAGCGCCTGTAGTAGCCAGCAAGTCCCAGAAAACTCCGGACCTCTGCCACTGTAGTCAAAGTAGGCCACTCCCGTATCGCCACTATCTTCGCCGGATCCACAGCTATTCCTTCTCCACTGACAACATGACCTAGGAACGCTATCGAGGATAACCAGAATTCACACTTAGAGAACTTTGCATATAACTGACTTTTCCTCAATGTTTCCAACACCAGGTGTAAATGCTTGTAGTGATCTTCCTCGCACCGCGAATATACCAGGATATCATCAATAAATACTATCACGAACTGATCCAAATATTCTCTGAACGTCCTATTCATCAGATCCATAAACACGGATGGAGCATTCGTCAACCCAAACGGCATGACTGTGAACTCAAAATGCCCAAACCGCGTACTGAATGCTGTCTTTGGAATGTCGCTCTCCCTTATCCTCAACTGATAGTAACCAGACTTCAAATCTAACTTCGAATATACAGTTGACCCAACCAACTGATCAAACAGATCGTCAATCCTCGGGATTGGATATTTGTTCTTCTCCGTAAGTTTGTTCAATTCCCGATAATCGATACAAAGCCGCAAGCTCCCATCTTTCTTCTTAACAAAGAGAACTGGTGCGCTCCAAGACGACGAACTTGGACGCACAAAACCTTGCTCTAGCAACTCCTGCAGTTGCACCTTCAACTCTGCCATTTCTCTCGGGGCTATCCGATAGGGGGAGCGTGACACCGGTTTGGCACCCGGTACCAGCTCTATAGTAAAGTCTATCTCCCGCTGAGGAGGGGCTCCTGGGAGATCATCTGGAAACACATCAGGGTACTCAGACACAACAGGGATGTTGCCCAAACTAGGTTTAGGCGTCGAAGTCTGCACTAGAGTGACATACAGTTCTGCCCCAGACCGAACTGCCTTAAACACCTGAAGGGCCGATATCAGAACTTTCCTTGACCCCTTCATGCCCGCAAAAGTAGTCTCCCGATCAGTGTCCAGACCCAACTTGACTTCTTTACGGTTGCAATCAATGCATGCACTCTGCTCCGAGAGCCAATCCATACCGAAGATTACATCGAACTCCACTAATGGTAGAACCAACGCCCGCAAATCAAACTCCCGGTCTCCAATCCGAATCTTTACAACACAGATTCTATCCGCACGCATTGAGCACCCATTAGGCAACAACACATCCAACTTGTTTTCTGCCATCGAGAACGGAACTCCGATGCGCGATATAAACTTTTCAGACAAGAAGGAATGTGATGCTCCCGTATCAAAAAGGGCTCTCGCCGGAAACCCAAAGATCAACACAAAGCCTAGCACTAACAAACGTAAGCTAACAAATACAAAAGTAACAACTATAAAAGTTAAACCACTATAATTTAACTCATACCTGTCACTACGTCTGCTTGCTTTATGGCCTCCTGTAGACCAAGGTTGTAGACTCTAGGCTGGGCTGGAGCATGATGGGATGCGGTTGACTCCACCGCCTTCCCTTTCTCCTCATAAGTCGCTCCAGGTCTCCTCTCGGACTTTGGACGTCCGCTCCAACACTCCCGAGCAAAATGCCCCATCTTCCCGCAGTTGTAGCAAGCTCCGGGGACTCGACTTGTAGTTGCCCCCGATGCATCAGCCGAAGGGGCTGAGTTTGAAGTCCTCCGCTTCTTGTTCCATCTGCGGAAACCTGTCTTGTTACTTGGCACCTTGAACTCGGTCTTCCTTTCTCCTGGGTCCCTCTTCTCTTGAACTTTCTTCGCAACCTTTTCCAACGATCGGGCCGAATTGACCAAGGCTAGGAAGCCCTGTGCCTTAGGCCCAGCAAGGAGTAACTGTAAATCGCCACGAAGACCCTCATAGAATCGGTTGGTCTTCCTCTCTTCTTCAGAAAACATAGCACCAGCATAACGACCCAACCGTGTGAACTCATGCAGATATTCGTCCACGCTTCTGGATCCCTGAGTCAACCCAAGAAATTGATTCTCCATCTCCAACTTCTGAGCAGAAGGTACAAATCTGGCTAGGAACAATCTTGAAAATTCTTCTATCGGCACATCCGCAAGTTGCCTTCCCACTAGAAGATGAAACTCCAACTCGTCCCACCACAGCCTCGCCTCACCTTCCAAAAGAAAAGTCGCTATGGTGGTCTTCTGCCACTCCTCAGTCATTGTGGCCGTCAACACCCTCTTTATGGAAGAGAGCCAGTCCTCAGCTTGAGTTGGCGTTCCAACCCCATTAAACCTCGGAGGATTAAAGCCCATCACGTGCTTTAGCTGCCGCTCCGTAATTCTCCTCGGCTCTACTAACTCAACTGCTGCGCGTTCAACCACTCTCGGCTCTGCCGCCCTAACCGGTTCTTGCTCATCCGCAGGAGGTGCGCGATGCATTTGCCCCGCAGGTTGGGCATTTATCATTGCGAACACGGCTTCAGCCACCATCCTGATGGTTTCCGCTGAAGGAGGTGTAGCAGGCACGTCCCTTGGTGCACTACTTTCCGCTGATTGCGGACGCTCTGACTGACCAGCACCGCTCCTAGCTGCCTATAATAGCAAAGACACACGATTAGACGACAAACAAATTGCTAAAAGCAATCATTGGAACACACAGGTTCCACAAAACAAGTGTATTTTCATTCCTAAGTGGACATTCATGGGTTCTTTTTAATGTTATAACGATGACGCACACATGTGCTCACCACCCCTTAAAAGAATTCGCCCACGAATTCATTTAAGCTTGATCGTAACCAGACGTCTGATACCAAATTGTAACACCCCCATCCGTCGCATGGCATATAACAGAAGGTCCAGCTGGAACCCGACGCCATATACCACAGACAGTCGGAAGGGTTACTAAATGAATAAATCAAACCATCTAATTAAGACTACTCGTCCTAATCACAGAGCATTCTAGCGGAAAATTTTTAAAGTTGAAAGAACCCAAAAATAAATCCATCAATATGAATGTCCACAGTTACAACAATAGGAAAGAAACCCCAAATACACAGAAACGGGTACATGGCCATATGGCCTTACAAATGTTCACTTCATAAATAGTGTTTTACGTACATCGGCTCGCAGGCCGGCCACACATGAAATATATAAAAACAGCTATTCTATGGCCTTCTAGGGCCAGCACAGCAACATGGGCTCCAGCCCGCTATTTGGCGCTCGGCTCCGCAGCACCCGCAAGCACATACCACCGCACGGTGGCAAATAAAGCAACGGTCAGCTAAAAGCCGACCAAATTATAACGACCCCGCCCCTTACTCGGGACGGCGGTGCTCTTTCCCTGCAAAACATTAGCCCAACAATATATATATTGCAATTATAATTCGCCACAGGCGTAGGCTCGCACGGCCAAACACCCCGTGCACTCAGGGCACATTCATGGTGAACCCTGACAAATCAGTGCATTCACCACCATCCCCAGGATGGCAACAACATGTGAGCATTTAGCCTTTCTGACCACCGTCTAAGGCTCCGACTATGCCAACGGCCAGTCCCCGTCTTCGGGTCTCTCGCACCGAACCACATAGCCTAGGTCCAATTCCACTTGCCTGTTGCTCACGCCGCATGTCCAATTTAAGGAACTTTGCGCGGGCCAAGCTTCTCTCGGATCCCAAATTTTCCAAAACAATCTCATAACCCAGTTATGATCAAGGCCGGTTCCCAGACCGCCAAGTTAGCAGAACACGTTTCCGCTCAATTTTCCGGGTGCGCCTTGAAGCTTACCTTCAAGGATCCCTGCTGCAATCTACCGCGTGGAAACCCGAAAAAATCCAAAGCACGGAGTCTTCTCCGGCAAAACCATATCAAATGCAACATCACCGATCCAGACAAAACACGTCCGGGTAGGCTTCACACACAATGCCTATGCCCGTACTTACGATTCCGGGCTCTACATGCAACACAAGGGGGACTATTCCCGTCAACCCCAAGGAACACCACGCACTCACCGCATACTCGCGGGAGCGGGATTCCTTATGCAGAAAGAAAGAGATTCAAGCGCTCGAGTTGAGAATCGTTACCCTTGTAGTCCGTTTTGGCGCCATGGAAAAACTACGCGGTTAGAACTCTTCGCAATGACCTTTCCTCCACGGATCTGCTCTCCGATTTCGAAACGGCGCTCCGATGCTCCGCCGGCGGCCGGAAACCTCCTTCTTCTTCCTCTCCTCTCTCACTTTGGAAGGGGAGAACTTTGGAGAGAAAATGAGGGAATAACTCCCTATTCCCGGCCTTAACAGAGCAGGATTTAATCTGGGCCATTGGATCCTAATTAAAGAAAATGAACGGCTCGGATCTGCACAAAATTCCCCAGACCTGGACCGCACACGGCTTGGCACACGACCGTGTCCAAGGCCGTGTGCCTCGATCCAGGCACGATCGTCGAACTGAGAAATGCACACGGGCCAAGACACGCCCGTGTCTGACCTGACACGCCCGTGTCGGGTTCCTCGACACGCCCGTGTTCGTGGGCGTGTCACGCATAACCGCCACGGCAACGGACACGACCCATCAGGACACGGGTAGGGACACGGGTTGGCACACGCCCGTGTCGGATGACACGCCCGTGTCGGATGACACGCCCGTGTCGGATGACACGCCCGTGTCGGATCCGGCCCGGCCGTGTTCCTGGCCGTGTCCTTCTCGGGTTGGAAACGGCCAAAAATCACCAGCCAGACACGGCCTTGGACACGCCCGTGTCCTAGGCCGTGTACCCCTACAGGCACCAAAAACTCTTTTTCCGCGACCGACTCGCACACAAAATTCGGGGCGTTACATGGAGGCTGGGGGCTTACTTAACGCTTGGAGGTGGGGGGCTGAATCAATGCTTGAGTCTAAGCTAGGGTTAGGGTTAGATCCATCCTCCCCAAAACAGTGACTCAACCAGACTTTTCCACCTTCACAGCAACAAAGGAGAGATGACGGCGGGAGATAGATCCAGATCTCTAATGAAGGCGGATTGTTGATCGTGACCTGATTTCCCTTACTACAGTAGCGGCAGTGTCAAAGAACGACGACGAGCTTTCCTGATTCCTTCAATTGATCAAAACCAGCAGTGATTCTGACGGACTTGCCCTTTTCCCTGATCAAGCGGTGGGACGAAACAGCAAAAATCCACAACCAGCAGCGATTTCTTCTTGGAGATTGACGATTGGCGATGCCTTGCGAAGAACCAGAGAGCAGACTTTTCTAATTTTCAGTGGCGGACAGGATTCACGAACTGCAGAAAAGCAACAACGGGAACTTTTCCTTTCTGCAGTCAGCGAGCCAAATGAAAGATGAGCGACGGAGCCGTTATTTCGAGATTGAGAGAGTCGCTCTAAGCATCCAGATGGTGATCAAAGTTGAATCACCTACCCGTTGCCCCTATGTGGGTATAAATAAGCAAATCATAGGAGTATCTACTGGTATCAGATATTCGTGTATCCAAACCGACCCGTTAAGCCCCGGAACCCAATATTTGTCCAACTATATATTAACATTATTTAAATAAAAAATTTCTTCAGTTAATGTTGGGAAGTGATTACTTTTAATAGGACTAAAAATTTAGTAATAAAAATGTATTAAATAAGTTTCTTAGGCATGATTTTATAAACTAGATAAAATAATCGGGTAAAATTTGAGACTGATTTAGGAACGCGGATTCTATACACATCAGTGTATAGAAAAAGATATGCACATCTTATTATATAATGTTGAGAGAGAGATGCATATCTTATTATATAATGTTGAGAGAGAGAGTATTATTTATTATATGCACAGTCCATGATGAGAATTATTATTATTTATTACATCTAAGCAACTAGAATCCGCGTCCATTATACCGGGTGTCAGCATCTGTGTCCATGTGTATATCTTTTTCTATACATAGGTGTGTATAGAATTCCTGTCCATGATCAATGAGAAAAACTTAATTTATTGATGGGCATTCCGTGCAGGTTCATGATATGCCACTATTCACAAGTGGTGTTGGCAGTAGTAATTGTCGGCAGCGGTTCAGCGTCCCTGATCAGGCACATATATCGCCCCGAAGACCGCTTTGTAGCCTACAAGCGGCGGGTCGTCCAGTTTCTTAAGAGGGACAGCGAGCTCCGCATCCTAACCTGCATCCACAGCGAAGAGCACGTGAACGCCGTTCTCACACTCCTGAAAATTATGCGGCCGCCCACCGTCGCCCCCATCTGCCTCTACCCCATCCACCTCAAACCCCTCTTCGGACACGCAGCCACTCTCCCCCACCCTTACACATGCCACTGCACCCCTTATGATGCCCCCTCCTCTGACACCGATCGCATTTTCAACGCTATCTTCCAGGCCGAGCAGCTCTCCTCGGTCGACTGCTCCATTCTCCCCTACGTATGTATCTCCCCCTACGCCACCATGCATGAGGGTATCTGCTCCCTCGCGCTCGACAAGAAGGTCAGGTTATAATATTTTGATTTATTAACAAGATTTTTTTAAATAGTTATAATTGATCTGGAAGAATGACAGTTTTTTTAAACAGGTCTTCCTAATTATCGTCTCGTTCCACAAGCAACTCGACATCGACGGTTCCAGCACCATCCCCATTCCCGCCTTTCAAACCGTCAATTCTTCCGTTCTTCATTTTGCACCCTGCTCTGTGGCCGTCCTTGTGAACCATAGCCCAGTAGAGGAGAACACTGCCTTTCGCTCAGCCCCCTCCCCAGTCCTGCGGTTTACTTTTTTGGCGGGCCCGACGACCGCGAGGCTCAAGCTTGCGGGTTACGGATAGCGGAGGACCCGGCCATGGGGCCCATCGTCTAGAGGTTCCGGCACCACGAGGCATTACTCGACAGAACAGAGGAGAGGCTGGATGAAATGATGCTGGAGGACGTGAGGATGAGGTGGGTTGGCGGGAGCAAGGTGGTTTACAGGGAAGAGGTGGTGAAGGATGCTGAGGAGATCATTGAAGTGATAAGGGAGGTGAGTGGGGGGGTTTACTTTGTTGCTGGTGGGAAGAGGTGGCGGGAAGGAGATGCCATTGATGTCGGGATTGTCGGCTTGGAGCGAGTATCCTCAGTTGGGGATTATCGAGGATTTGTTGGCCTCAACGGATTTTGGGAGCAGGGTGTCGACATTAGTGGTACAGAAGCAAAGGTGGGTGGCCGGAGATAGGCTATCGGAGAATGCGAGCATAAGTAAGCATGCGGTTCCGCGTGAGGAGGACGAGGACGAAGATGATTGATTCTCTGAAAAGGATAACGAAAATTGGAATGTTTAAAGGAATTTGGATTAGTTCGTAAGAATAATAATATGGTGTTTATATTGACAGCTCTTATATAAATATTGGCAGTCCAAAGATAATGACAGTTTAAAATATGGTTATTGGCAGCCCGATGGATACTGACAACTCAAAAATTAAATTTTTAAATAGACATTTTTAGAAAAAGTGTTTAACATGAAAGTTGTAGATCTCGTCAACATGAATGTTGTAGATCTCGACGAGATCTACAACTTTCATGTTGAACACCTTTTCTAAAAATATAATATAGTAGACATATTTTCAAAATGCGTGGAACCCGGGCGAAACTATGGAAGTTCTGCACGGGTTCCGCGCCTTTTGAAAATAGGCCTACTATGTTACATTTTTAGAAAACGTGTTCACCACGAAAGTTGTAGATCTCGTCGAGATCTACAACTTTCGTGTTGAACACATTTTCTAAAAATATCATATATTAGACCTATTTTCAAAAGACGCGTGTTCCGTATTTTGGGCTGCTAATAGCGGTCATATTATGTATGTTTTTTTATTATTTTGTTGGGCTGCCAATATTCAAAACTGGACAGGCAATATAAACGCCCTAATAATATTATTGTAGTTGATTGATTGATGAGCAACAATAATAATATTATTATTCTTATCACTTTAAACGCATATAGTTTTGAACAAATACGACATTTGTTCTGACTCTTGCATCTTAAAAAATATTGTTGGCATAATGTTGATGTGAAAGAAATTGTACCTAATCACCTAGAGGGGGGGTGAATAGGTGACTTAATTTTTTTTAAAACTTTTAGGCAGATTATATCACAGATTTCACAGAACTATAAACAACATACACAGCATCAATCACATACACAGAGTACACACTGTTTTATAGTGGTTCCCCAAGGTTTGGGTACATCCACTTTCCCCCTTCACCTATCTAATAGTGTACTAGATTCGGCTAAACTCCTCCACTATTCCTCAGATCCTCGGATCTTACACTCAGAACCCCAACCAGGTTCCTACAGCTCAGAGTGATCTCACTCCTACAACTCAGGCTCAACAGCCCTACCACTCAGTCTTCATAAAGACCTACACTCAGCCACAAGGCCTACACTCAGAGATATGGGTCTCCTACACTCAGGCACACAGGCCCTACCACTCAGCCTTATAATTACAGGCTTACAACTCAGATCCCTAAGGATCCTACAAGAAATTAAGAATACAATGTATATACCTACAACTTGGAATAAGAGAGAAGAGTTGACAGGTTTCTTGATGAGTTCTTGAAAGAATTCTGCTGAGATAAACCTCACTTGGCTTTCTTCAAAGCTTCTTGAATGTAGAACACAATAGGGTTGAGTCTCTTTGCAACTGATCTTCAATCACTGCAACTTAAGAATCAGACCTTGATCTGAAACCTTCTTCATAGCCTGGTTCAACAGCTGTCTTCTTGGAAGGATCTCTCTCCCTCCAACTACTTAGATCATCACTTGAATTGAATCTTCAATGAATTACTTGATCAATTTAGTGATTTCCAACAACTTCTCATCTGTTGAATGTATAAGCCTTTATATAGACTTTCTTCATGGTGACCGGCTGATCCGATTTCTAACAGCTTTCTGACATCTCTGACAGTTGTAGTAGACCGGCTGGAATGGCAGCTGTCATGTCATCCAGTGACTTCTTGAAATATCTGTAACTGTCTGAAAGTGTCGAGACAGTCTGTCTTTAAGTGTCGACACTTATAGACAAGTGTCGACACAAGTAGACTAAGTGTTGACACTAGCCTTCATGGTGTCGACACAACTCCTTGTGTTGTAGAATTTACTTCTCGACACTGCTACTTCAACATGTGTCGACACTGATATTGTGTGTCAACACAACTCCTTGTTCTTCAGTATTTAGTTGAATTCTACTAAGTGTCGACACACCTTCTTTGTGTCGACACATCTTCTTGTGTTGAACTTGTTCAGTGTCGACACATCTTCTTGGTGTCGACACATGCCTTCTGTGTTGATACTTACTGAGTGTCGACACAGCTCCTTGTGTCGACACATTCTTCTTGTGTTGAGACTTTGGCTGAGTGTCAACACATCTCATTTGTGTCGACACTTGTACTTAGAATTTGTTGAACTTTGCTGAGTGTCGACACAACCTCCTAGTGTCGACACTTTCTTCATGTGTTGAGACTTTTGCTATGTGTCGACACATTATTCATTGTGTCGACACTTGTGATGAGTGTCGACACAGCCTCCAAGTGTCGACACTTTCTGATGTCGACAAAGTTCCTCTGGGTGTCGACACTGCTTCTAAGTGTCGACACTGCTTCTCTGGACATTTCTTCATTGAGTGTCGACACAGCCTGTATATGTCGACACTTTCCTTCTGGTGTCGACTCTGCATTCCTTGTGTCGACACAATTACTCCAAGTGTCGACACTGCTTCTCTGGGTGTCGACACAAGTCTTCTTAAGTGTCGACACTTTTCTTCTAGGTGTCGACACATGGACTTCTTAAGTGTCGACACTTTTCTTCTAGGTGTCGACACATGGACTTCTTAAGTGTCGACACTTTTCTTCTAGGTGTCGACACATGGACTTAGAAACTTTTCAGCGTTCCCTGCAAATACTTAACCTGCACAACTAAACTCAAAACACATCAAATATATTTTGATGTATATCATTGAGTAGGGTGAGGCTTCTTCAAATCAGGTACATTTATTCCAATGTACCCAACAATCTCCCCCTATTTGGAGAAGTCATAACCCTTAGTCAATGATATACACCATACATAACAAAATCACAGTATGATGTAAAGCAGGATTATATAACAGGGTAAGTACATAAACATGTATTAATCAAAACATGTATACACAGATATCTCAGAACAATTAATGTAATAGAATTAGCACATATCACATTGTTCTAACAACTTTATCATATTCATTATTCAAAAGTTTACAGAAAGTTTAAAATCAAATGATTACAACTAGTAAACTTATGAAAAATTCTATCATATTGCTGCTCAGGCTCCTTGATCACTATGCCCTTTCCAGATTGTATTTTTGCTTGGACTGGGGCTTCAGCATCTTCAGCAGCAGCAGGATTCTTCCCTTTAAGATCCTTCTTTTTCAAATCTTCAGCCTTCATCTTTTGTCTTTCAAAGTAATGATATGACTTTGGAAAATACTTGCTAGGCTCCTGGGCAGTAGGAGGTAGCTTTCCCATCTTAGCCTTTCTTCTATATTGCACAATTGCCTCTTGCCTGGACTCATGCTTCCTCCACTCCAGTTCAGAATACCACTTGTTTCTATCCTGGATATTATCCTTGGCAGCTTTCCAAGCAGTCAAAATGATATTCCTGGAGGTGGGGCTCCACTGTTCAAAATCAGGCATGAGTTCAGCTTGCTCCCTGAATCTCTTCTTAGACAATTGAGTCTCTTGTTCTTTCTGCGAAGCTTCTTGTTCTTTCAGTATAGCCTCTGGCACTGGCTGAATTACTTTTTCTATGATGACCTTCTGATTTCCCTCAGGTGGGCTATACATTGACTGTATATCTGCATGTATCATATCAAAGTCTGGTGGAGGATAAATTACTTGAGCCACTTCAGCTTGCTCTCCTCCAAGATATGCAGGATTAATCCCAGACTCTGCAACATTATCATCATCACATAATGGAGGATATCCAAGGGTGGCTCTGATGGAATTTGAAATCCATTTTGCATGATCAGAGCCTGCTTTGACTAACACCCTCTCCCCCTTTATGACTTCTCTTTCAATGTGATCTCTTAGATCATCTTTCTGAAATCTTATTTGTGCATCCAAATAGTTTACTCCATCCTTAAAGAAAAGTTTCAACCTTTGGAGCTTGTCAGTTATAGCCTTATGGGAATCCTGAAGTGCAGTAGTAACAGTAGTTAGGCTTTCTTGCAATGCTTTGTCAAATTCTTCTTTTGTAGTGGTCAGGGCTGCATTCTGGGCAGTTGCTATATTCTTTAGTTCAGTTACAATGGCATTGTGGGAAGCTGTCAAATTATCATTCATCCTTATCTGATTCTCCAGAACATAGCCTTGCTTCACTGCAATATCATCCACTTGAGTTTTGATCTTTTCCCGATGAGTGGCTAGATAGACTACTCTGCATTTCCTCGCTTATGAAAGCAGTCAGTCATCTCTTTCTTATTCAGATTCATCTCAAGTCTGATGGACTTAATATCTTGTGCAAGATCAAATTGTAGAGATTTATTCCCTTCATCTACATGCTTCTCCAGAGCTTGCCTTTGCTCATCAAGTTTAATTTGTAAAGCCACCATCAATGAACTGTAATCTGTTGATGGGGCTGGCTGTGGTGCAGGCTGTGGTGCAATTGTTTGTAAAGCCTTTTTGTGAGTCTGGCTTCTGCTCTTGAAAACTTGAAATTTTCTCTTCTTGGCTCTTGCAGCCTCTTCATCTTCAGATGCAGATGTACTAGCTATATCAACCCTGTCCTTAGGGCTTGGAGGTAACACCTTCTCAGTCCTTTGTAGGCCTTCAGCATCTTTTGGCACCTCAGTCTCTTTGCCTGCAGTTTTCTCTATATTTTCCACTTGCTCCCCCTCAATAATGGCTTTCTCCCCCTCAGCAGCAGCACTTTCTTTCTCAAAGTCAGTTTGTAGAAGATCTGGGAATAGCTCTTCTAGGGTAAATTCTTGTTGAGGATGGGGTGGAGATTCTCTTATCTCATCAACCACTTGATCAGATACCACTTGAGAAGCAATAGATGTGTCTTCCATGACAACATCTTGGGGTTGACTATGTGTTTGGGTTTGCTGATTAACATTAGGTAAGGAATCAGACATAACACCATCCTCTATAGGAAAATTTAATTCATTAATTTCAGTTATTACCTCAAGTATTGTGTGGGTAGCTTGTTCACACTCTAGTGGAGTTGGCTCATCCACCAATAGAGGCTCCCCCTGGATTGAATCCTGGTGTACTGGGCTAGCTTGTGGTAGCTCCCCCTGCCTCTCTGCATCTTCTTGTCTAGTTGGAGACTTTCCAGCATTTCCAGTTTCTTCTTCATCAGGAGTGAACACTACTTGCTCCTCAGAACTGCTTGATGATTCTTGAGCCATAGGGGCTGATTTCTTCTTCCTTTTCTGGGGTGTTACCTTCTCAGGAGTTGGCATTTCCTTAGTCAAGACTCTATCCCATCTAGAGAAGATTCTCATGTCCATCTTCCTCATGTGATTGATCTTAGATCCAGCTGCTTGACTCATCACCTCTGGTAAACTACCAGCTAGGTATAGACTTAGAATTCTGCCCATATTGGGTTTCTTCATACTCTCTTTAATCTTATCAAACAATACTGCAGACCAATCAGTATTTAGTTGGAATATTAACCTTGTCATTAGACTGAACATATAAGCTGAAATCCTGTCATGTCCTCTAGACTTGCACAGGATAACCTTGCCAACAATTTCAGACAAGAATTTGCCTTGCAAATTCATTCCCTTCCTTTTGAAAACAGAACCTATTTTCAGGTTGGAGTCCAGTCCACACCATGTTAGTGCTTCCGTAGTCTTAGAAGCTGAAACATCTTCTTCTTCCTTAGTTTTAGGTAGTTGTAGTACCTTTCTCAGACTTTTGGGAGAAACTTTCACCTTTGCCCCATGAACTCTAGACTTTATCTTGAGTCCAGATTCATCTATTGTTGCTCCATTTAGAAATTCCAGGACTTCTTTCTTCCATATCTTGGTCGGTTCGGAAACAAGAAATTCCAACCCTGTCTCTTCTATTAGGGTTATCACGCCTTTGATCTCTGGTTCTGCGTCATCAAAAGCATGCCGCACGAGTTCGTATCCTTCATTCACATTCTCTTCGAGCTTGGGCGCCATTAGGGTTTGAAGAAATTTGAATGTAGAGAAGAGAGGTGTCGACACACAAGTTTGGTCTCGAAACTTTGGTGAGCGTGTCGACAAACAATGGTGAAACCCTATTTATACCTTTCTAGAATCGAAGATGAAAGGGCGCGTCAAAATACTCAAATTGTGTCGACACAGTTGAAAAGTGTCGACACAGACTTATAATGTCTCAACAACCATGTGTCGACACAAGTATAGTCGACAGAATATATGTGTCGACACTTGTTTATGTGTCGACACCGCTTAGCTCGACACTTAGTCGAGACTTTACTTGTCTAATTCTGTGTAAATCTTATGTGTCGACACCACCTTGGATGTGTCGACACCTACCCTGCTTGTGTCGACACTAATTCTCTGAAGTGTCAACACCAACTTCCTAGATGTGTCGACACCTTTTCTCTGAAGTGTCGACACCACTTTTCTGTGTCGACACAGACTACTCTGTGTGTCGACACCTTTTTACTTAGACAATTTTGAAAACTTATTCTAAATTTATCATACCTAATTTAATTTTGAACCTATTGAATTTGGTTTCATCTAAGGGCTTAGTGTACATGTCAGCTAGCTGATTATCTGTATTAACATACTCTAGGGAAATATCTCCTTTTTTTCCACATGTTCTCTTAGAAAATGGTATTTGATTTCTATATGCTTAGTCCTACTATGAGAGACAGGATTGTTTGCAATAGAAATAACACTAGTAGAATCACAAAATAGAGGTGTTCTACTTACTTGTATACCATAGTCTTCAAGCTGATGTTGTATCCATAGAAGTTGAGCACAGCAACTTCCTGCAGCAACATATTCTTATTCTGCTGTGGAGATAGCCACACTTGTTTGTTTCTTGCTACTCCATGAAATCAGTCTTCCACCTAGGAATTGACAGGTTCCAGTTGTACTTTTCCTATCTTCCTTGCAGCCTGCAAAATCTGCATCTGAATAACCTGTCAGTTCAAAGTCTCCATTCCTAGGGTAACAAAGGCCTAGATAAGGAGTGCCCTTAAGATATCTCAGTATCCTTTTGACTGATGTCAAATGAGACTCTTTAGGGCAAGCTTGGTACCTAGCACAGACACATGTAGCATACATGATATCTGGTCTACTTGCAGTCAAATACAATAGGGAGCCAACTATCCCTCTATACAAAGTCTCATCTACAGGTTTCCCTGCATCATCTTTGCTAAGAGACATACTTGACCCCATAGGAGTTTTCATGGTACTGGATGATTCCATACCATACTTCCTTATTAATTCTAGAGTGAACTTAGACTGGCATATGGATAAACCATTCTCAGTCTGTCTAACTTGGAGACCCAAGAAGAACTTAAGTTCCCCCATACTGCTCATTTCAAATTGTCCTTGCATAAGTTTTGCAAACTATTTGCAAAGACTACTTTCAGTAGACCCAAATATGATGTCATCTATATATATTTGGACTAGTATGATCTTGCCTCTAGATTCCCTAAGGAATAGAGTCTTGTCTATTTTCCCCCTTGTAAATTTATTCTCAATGAGGAAACTAGACAGGGTCTCATACCAAGCCCTAGGGGCTTGTTTTAACCCATACAAAGCCTTCCTAAGTCTATAAACATAATTAGGTTTAGTTGAATCAACAAAACCTGATGGCTGTTCCACATAGACCTCTTCCTTCAGATTACCATTCAGAAAGTCTGACTTAACATCCATTTGGTATACTTTAAACCCTTGATAGGTTGCATAGGCCAAGAACATTCTTATTGGCTCCAGTCTGGCTACTGGAGCAAAGGTTTGATCAAAGTCAATACCTTCTTCCTGCCGATATCCCTTAGCAACCAGTCTTGCTTTGTTCTTTATAATAACTCCATGTTCATCCATCTTGTTCCTGAAGATCCACTTAGTTCCAATTATGTTGTGATCTTTTGGTTTAGGAACAAGCTCCCAGACATTGCATCTCTTGAACTGGTTCACCTCCTCTTGCATTGCCTCAATCCAATGAGGGTCTAGGATGGCTTCTTCAAATTTCTTTGGCTCAACTTGGGATAGAAAACTGGAGTAGAGTACTGAACTTAGATTTCTGCTCCTTGTTTGTACCCCTTGACTTCGATCACCAATAATTTGATTGGCTGGATGATCTCTTAGATGCCTAGTAGCTTGAGGCATCCTGGCTTCAGGTTGAACTCCTTCAGCTTCTTCAACTTGCTGCACCCCTTGATCTTCTTCTACATCAGGTACATCTAGTACTCCCCCTGGACAACTGCCACTATCATCCACTTGCTGTCTTGCAGTAGAACTTTCTTCAATAGTAAGCTTGTCCATCTTCTTAGTCACACCTGTGGAGCTGCAAATACTTCTAGACAATTCATGGTTAATGAGTCTAGCTTCATAAAATACTACATGTACTGACTCTTCTACAACTTGAGTAGTCAAGTTGTAGACCCTATAAGTCTTACTGTTGTTGCTGTACCCAACAAAGATCCCCTCTTGGGATTTGGAAGCAAACTTGGTTAAGTAAGACTTACCATTGTTAAGTATATAGCATTTACAACCAAAGATCCTGAAATAGGATAGGTTTGGTTTTCTACCTTTCACAATCTCATAGAGGGTCTTATTGTGACTTTTGGTGATAATAGCCCTATCATGGCATGCAGTGTTTACTGCCTCAGCCCAGAAATATTCTGGGAGAGATGTGTCACTTAATAGGGTTCTACCAGCCTCAATCAAGGTTCTATTTTTCCTTTCAGCAATGCCATTTTGCTGAGGTGTTCTTGGTGAAGAAAATTCCTGAAATATCCCAAATTCTTCACATAGTTTTGTCATACTATCATACTGGAATTCAGTACCATGGTCACTTCTTAATTTGACCACTGTACTGTCTAACTCATTCTGAATTTGTTTGACAAAACTATTAAAGATACTAGGTGTTTCAGATTTCTGTCTAAGGAAGAATACCCAGGAAAACCTTGAGTAGTCATCTACAACCACAAATGTGTAGACCTTCCTACCTAGGCTGTGAACTGCCATAGGACCAAAAAGATCCATATGCAAGAGGTATAAGCACCTCACAGCATCTTTGTTTTCAATGCTATTAAAGGTGGATCTAGTCTGCTTGCCCTTTTGACAAGCTGAGCATATCCCATCTTTAATACACTTAACCTGAGGACCATTCCTCACTAACTCTTTGCTATAGAGTTGGCCAATTGTCTTGTAGTTAAGATGGGCTAGTATCTTGTACCATTTGACAAAATGAGAGACTTTCTCATCAACTACAAGACACACTGGAGAAACATTGTTCTCACACATAATGTCTATGCAATAGACATTTCTCTTCCTATAACCAGTCAGAATGATATCTTGATCATTTGATCTCCTGATATGACAACCATCTTTGACAAATGAGATGTCATATCCTAAATCACTCAGCTGACTTATACTAATAAGGTTATGTTTCAAACCTTTAACATAAGCCACATGAGTAATTGTTATAAGGTTGCTAGAAATGTTACCAAAACCTTTGATGATTCCTTTGTTGAAATTTGTGAAGTGGAAGTGGGTGACAAGACAGGCCGGGCGGCTTGGGGCGGAGAGCTTTGGTGGACTAGGCGGACTGGGCGGACTGTGATGTACGGCCTGGTGGAAGGTCTAGTGGAAAGCCGGCTGTCTTTTGAGCGGCTTGTTGCATGGAGTCCGCGGACTATGCGGCCTGGTTTCTGCGGATAGGGTGTGCTGATTGGCTTTGCCAAGGAGCGGCCTGAGCAGATAAAGGCTTGCGGACTGGTCCATTGCTCAGTGGCTGCGGGTGCAAGCTTGTGCTGACAGGCGGGTTGGCTCATGTTCGCGGGAAGCTTGCGGACTGGCATGTCCGCGGTTTGGGCTGGTGCGGACTAAGCTTAGAGCTTGGCTGAGGCCTTGTCGAGCTCTGGTGGCACAACAGGTGCTTTGCTGTGGAGATCGTTTGGCGGACTGGTTTGGAGTCCGGGGTTGGCTGTTGCTTTGGACAGAAGTGCGAGGAGCTCGCGGACTGATGGCGGTCTATGCTTGGGTGTTTGGCGAACGGGAGTTTGTGTCCGCCATGCTCGCATTAGCCTTTGATGGTTTTGGACTTGGTCACACTTTGTGCCAAGACCATGGTGTCCGCGGTATCCGCCAAGTCCGCTGTGACCGGGCAGACTGTTGATATCTGCCTTTGGTCGTGGACTTGTGGCGGATTGAGGTGTGAGTCTTGCGGACTGCCTCAGGTTGGTGCGGACTGCCATTAAAGGAGGTTGCTGTCCTGCAGTGGTTGGAGCTTTGCGGGCTGATGCCTTGTCCACATAGCTTGGGCGGACTGGAGAGGGTTCGTCAAAGGGTGCCTTGCTTCTGGAGGTTTTCCTTGGTATCCGGCTAAGTCCTTGCGGACTCAGCGGACGGTGTTTTTGCTATCACGCGGGCTGGGGCGGTGTCGCTATCTCCTGGGCGGTGACCACACTCCTAACCTTGCCTATAAATAGGACCCCCTGGCAAACCTAAGTAACTTGAGTGAACAGTAAGTTGGGTTGAGCGAAGTGCTGCGGTCTCTGTTTGTCAGTCCGCGCGGATTGTTTCAGTGCTGACGTTTGCTGTGTGCAGGTCGCGCGGGTAGCTTCAAGGAGCCAGGAGTTTGGATGTGACTTCGGTCAAGTACTTGGAAGTGTGCGGTCTCTGCGGACTCAGCAGGAGGTCGCTCTGCGGCTTGTCAGCTCTGTTTCATCTTTGCTAGCTTCAATAACCTGTCCGCCGGCTTCAGGCGGGTAGGGGTGTTCCTCAGTTCAGGTTCAGCAGGAGCCGAATAACGGTGTGTCTGCGCGACCTCGCGGCTTCGGCAGACTCTGTGTCTATTCGGCGAATTGCAGCATAGCTTGGGCGAGCTCAGCGGTCTCGGCGACCTCGGCGACCTCGCGGTCTCGGCGGACTCCGGTGCTATGCGCCCGGCTTGTTTTTTTTGGTGCTTTCTGTTTATAGCTGTTATACTAGCGAAATCATGTCTCGCTATGTATGCCTCGTGTTGTAAAGAAGTAAATGATAAAAGACCTGCTTGTTCTTCCATTGTTTGTTGGGATTTACCTCTATTCCTTGGTTTCTGCTGGTTCAACGTGCGAACTGGGTAGTTCCAAAGATATTAATTTGGCGTTTGGGCTATCTTGCTGACCACGTTGAGAAAATTTAACATGGTATCAGAGACAGGTTTCTGAGGTTCAGTTGCGTGAGCGGAAGTCAGCCAGTGTTGTTACTCAGTGATTGAGTGGTGATCAACCTATGTTGTTGCTCGGTGCTGCTGAAAGGTTGCCAACAGGTGTTGCAATGGAAGGGAGTTTTGCAAGAGGTCTTGGCACTGAACTCTTAACGCCGACTAACTTCAAGAAGTGGAAGTCGTGCATGAAGAGTTATCTTCTTGGCGAGGAGCTGTGGGAAGTCGTCGGTGGTGACGACAGGCAGGAAGTCACTGCTGCTTTCGGTACTGCTGAGCAGGTTAGGCTCTGGAGAAGAACAAATGCTAAGGCGGAGTTCATTCTGAAGAGAGCCGTGTCTCTGGAACTGTTTGATCACATCATTGGGTGTGAGTCAGCTGCTGATATTTGGACAACCATTGATGAGTTGTTCAATAGGAAGATTGTGGCGCGGCTTCAGTTCCTGGAGAATGAGTTGGCCAGGGCAACTCAGGGAGACCTTTCCATCTCCAAGTACTTCTTAAAGATGAAGAGCTTGTGTGCTGAGCTGTCGGCACTGGATCCTGATGAGCCTATCTCCGAGGCAAAGATGAAAAGGCACATCATCCGCGGCTTGCGGAAGGAGTATGTGGCCTTTGTCACATCTGTTCAAGGGTTGGCTACTCCACCGTCGTTGCTTGAGCTGGAGAATCTGCTTGCCTCGCAGGAGAGCTTAGCAAGGCAGATGGCTGGAGTGAACCTGAATCAGGAAGGCAGCGAAGCTCTCTTCTCAGGAAAGAAGAAAGGATGGGAAGGGAAGAAGAAGAAGAAGGTGCAGGCCGCTGGTGAGAAGGAGACTTCAACTTCATATCCGCCGGAGAGGAGCAATGCTCCTAAGGACTGGAAGAAGAATCTGAAGTTCTACCGGTGTCATCAGCGTGGGAACTTCAAGCGGGACTGCAAGGTCAAACTGCAACCTGGGCATGCTGCGGGAAAGGAGGAAGCTTGCTCGAGAAGTGAAGAAGCAGAATGGGGCGGAGCTTTCATGACAGGCACTTATGTCCGGGCCTTGTCTGCTGAAGACTTCAACAGCGAGTGGATCGTGGACTCCATGTGTGGTCATCACCTCACCGGAGACAAATCGAAGTTCACCTCCATGTAGGCTTACTCAGGTAATGAAGCTATTATCACTGCTGATAATACAGTTTATGCAGTAGAGAAAGAGGGGGTCGTGTCTTTGGGTAGTGATCAGGGGCCACTCACGTTAAGGAGTGTGTATCACGTGCCGGGCATGAAGAAAAATCTCTTCTCGGTGACCAATGCGGTGGACGCTGGGTATCACGTTCTGTTTGGGCCAACAGACGTGAGGTTCCTTCGCAACGTATCAGCGGTAAAGGCTGATGTTGCTCATGTTGGGAGGAGGGTGAAGAACTTATTTGTTCTTTCCACCAGTGCTTATGTTGATAGAATGAGGGCCAATGATAGCGCTGCTATCTGGCATGAGAGGCTGGGGCATGTTGGCATGGACAAGCTGAAGGCGATGGCTAGTAGAAGTTTGGTGAGGGGGTTGCCGATGTTGTCCTCCTTTGGTTATGGGCATGTTTGTGCGGGCTGTCAATACGGTAAGACACATCGCCTTCCGTTTGATAAATCACAAACAAGAAGCAAGAAACCATTGGAGTGTATTCATGGCGATCTGATGGGACCGACGGTTAATGCCAGCCTTGGTGGAAGCAGATACATGCTTGTCTTGTTTGATGACTACTCAAGGTATACTTGGGTGTACTTCTTAAAGGAGAAGTAGGAAGCCTTGCGTTTGTTCGTGGAGTTCAAGGAGTTGGTAGAAGGCCGGCTTGGCTTGCGGATTAAGAAGTTTAGAACTGATAACGGGGGTGAGTTTGTCTCCTCCGAGTTTTCTAACTTCTGCAGGAAGCACGAGATCCAACGAGAGCTTACTTGTGCTCACACTCCACAACAAAATAGGGTCGCGGAGCGGAAGATCCGTCATCTGACGCAGACCTGAAAATGCTGGCTTCATGCGAAAGAAATCCCAAGCTCCTTTTGGGCGGAGGGGATGTCTTGTGCTACCTATGTTATCAACCGGATGCCACTCAGCCCTATCAACATGAAGACTCCTATTGAGCTATTGCTGAAGGAGAAGCCGAGTGTTGGACACCTTAAGGTGTTCGGTTCAACTTGCTACGTGCATGTCCCGGATGCTTCACGGACAAAGCTGGATGCGAAGGCAAGGAAACTTGTCTTTGTTGGCTATGATGAGCAGAAGAAGGGATGGAAATGCATGGACCCTGTGACGAAGAAGTTCGTGGTGTTAAGAGACGTTGTCTTTGACGAGCTGATGTCATATGGAGGTGGCTCGGTGGAGCTAACCGGAAGTAGCAAGATTGATGAAGCACCGATGGTGGCTGCTGAAGGCTTGGAAGAGGAGCTTGCTGTTTCACCAGCAGCTCCTGTTGCTTCGAACTCCGAGGCTGAGCCTTCTGGCTCAGGAAGCAGGGGGAGCACTGCTCAATGCTTGCCCCAGGTTGGAGTGGAGCCCGAAGAAGCAACGGAAGCCGTGAGCAAGGAGCCGTGTCTTCGGAGATCGAAGAGGGTGGTTAAGCCACCGGCTCGGTACTGTGATGGGAATGCAGTGAGCTTTGTCTCTTGCTTCTTTGTAGGTCCTCTGGATGAGCGAGAGCCTGCAAACTTCAACGAGGCCACTGGAGTGAAGGAGTGGGAAGATGCCATGAAGGAAGAGATTGATGCTCTGAAGAAGAATGAAACCTGGGACCTTGTGCCCAAGGTTGATGGCATTACTCCAATTACTTGCAAGTGGGTGTATAAGTTGAAGAAGAAGGCTGATGGGAGCATTGATCGGTTCAAGGCTCGCCTGGTCGCTAGAGGATTCTCACAGCAGTATGGAGAAGACTATGAGGAGACATTCAGTCCAGTTGCGAAGATGACTTCTGTAAGAGTGGTGATCGCCTTGGCTGCTAGCAAGGGATGGAGGTTGTGGCAACTCGATGTGAAGAATGCCTTTCTTTACGGAGAGATTGATAAGGACATCTTCATGGATCAGCCGCTTGGTTTTGTCTCTGAAAAGCATCCGGACTATGTCTGCAAACTCAGGAAGGCTCTCTATGGGTTGAAGCAAGCTCCTAGAGCTTGGTATGGGAAGATTGCAGAGTACTTGCAATTCTATGGATACCTTGCTTCTAACTCGGATTCAAGCTTGTTCGTCAAGAAGAAGGGGGAGCTACAAGTCTTGGTCCTGCTGTATGTGGATGACATGATCATCACAAGGAACTCGGAGGGGGAAGTAGCAAGACTCAGGGCTGAGCTTGCTATACGCTTCGAGATGAAAGACTTGGGAGAGTTGCATCACTTTCTCGGTCTGGAAGTGGAGAAGAAGGAGTGCGGGGTTCTCATTAGCCAGAAAGGATATGCTGATCGCATTGTGAAGCGGTTTGGCATGGGCGAAGGGAAGAAGTGCTCTACTCCACTGGAATCTGGGCTGAAGTTTCGACGAGATGAGGGAAGGGTTCTTCATGATCCCTTGGTGTTTAGGGCTCTTGTTGGGAGTTTGATTTACCTGACGATTACAAGGCCGGATATTGCTTATGCTGTTGGCCGAGTAAGTCGGTATATGGCTGAACCAAGGCAATCTCATCTAGTGGCGGCAAAAGGAATTCTGAAGTATGTCAAGGCTTCTTCTGATATGGGACTCCTCTATAGAAGGGACACGGAGTTTGCGTTGCTCGGGTACACGGATGCTGACTATGGCGGTGATTCGGATGATCGAAGGTCTACTTCAGGTTATGTGTTCACTTGCGGTTCAGCTAGCATCTCGTGGTGTAGCAAGAAGCAGGACTCGGTGTCGGTTTCAACCACGGAGCCGGAGTATAAGGCTTCTGCCTTAGCTGCTCGGGAAGCCGTTTGGTTGAGGAGGCTTATAGAGGATGTTCATGAAGAAGTGCAAGGGCCTACTTTACTTCGGGGTGACAATGAGAGTGCTCTCAAACTGGTTAACAATCCAGTGTGTCACGCCAGGACCAAGCATATAGAGATTGATCACCACTTCATCAGGGAGAAGGTGTTGGAGGGGTCTCTGCTGGTCGGGCATGTTCGGAGTGAAGATAATCTTGCTGACATCTTCACGAAGCCACTGTCGAAGGGGCCCTTTGAACGCTTGCGCAGCTTGCTGGGCTTGGTCACCACTTCCCACTTCAAGGGGGAGTGTTGAAATTTGTGAAGTGGAAGTGGGTGACAAGACAGGCCGGGCGGCCTGGGGCGGACAGCTTTGGCGGACTAGGCGGACTGGGCGGACTGTGATGTGCGGCCTAGTGGAAGGCCTAGTGGAAAGCCGGCTGTCTTCTGAGCGGCTTGTTGCATGGAGTCCGCGGACTATGCGGCCTGGTTTCTGCGGATAGGGTGTGCTGATTGGCTTTGCCAAGGAGCGGCCTGAGCGGATAAAGGCTTGCGGACTGGTGCATTGTTCAGTGGCCGCGAGTGCAAGCTTGTGCTGACATGTGGGTTGGCTCATGTTCGCGGGAAGCTTGCGGACTGGCCTGTCCGCAATTTGGGCTGGTGCGGACTAAGCTTAGAGCTTGGCTGAGGCCTTGTTGAGCTCTGGTGGCACAGCAGGTGCTTTGCTGTGGAGATCGTTTGGCGGACTGGTTTGGAGTCCGGGGTTGGCTGCTGCTTTGGACAGAAGTGCGAGGAGCTCGCGGACTGATGGCGGTCTATGCTTGGATGTTTGGCGGACGGGAGTTTGTGTCCGCCATGCTCGCATTAGCCTTTGATTGTTTTGGACTTGGTCACACTTTGTGCCAAGACCATGGTGTCCGCGGTATCCGCCAAGTCCGCTGTGATCGGGCGGACTGTTGCTATCTGCCTTTGGTCGTGGACTTGTGGCGGATTGAGGTGTGAGTCTTGCGGACTGCCTCGGGTTGGTGCGGACTGCCATTGAAGGAGGTTGCTGTCCTATAGTGGTTGGAGCTTTGCGGGCTGATGCCTTGTCCGCATAGCTTGGGTAGACTGGAGAGGGTTTGCCAAAGGGTGCCTTGCTCCTGGCGGTTTTCCTTGGTATCCGGCTAAGTCCTTGCGGACTCAGCGGACGGTGTTTTTGCTATCACGCGGGCTGGGGCGGTGTCGCTATCTCCTGGGCGGTGACCACACTCCTCACCTTGCCTATAAATAGGACCCCCTGGCAAACCTAAGTAACTTGAGTGAACAGTAAGTTGGGTTGAGAGAAGTGCTGCGGTCTCTGTTTGTCAGTCCGCGCGGATTGTTTCAGTGCTGACGTTTGCTGTGTGCAGGTCGCGCGGGTAGCTTCAAGGAGTCAGGAGTTTGGCTGTGACTTCGGTCAAGTACTTGGAAGTGTGCGGTCTCTGCGGACTCAGCAGGAGGTCGCTCTGCGGCTTGTCAGCTCTATTTCATCTTTGCCAGCTTCAATAACCTGTCCGCCGGCTTCATGCGGGTAGGGGTGTTCCTCAGTTCAGGTTCAGCAGGAGGCGAATAACGGTGTGTCCGCACGGCCTCGCGGCTTCGGCAGACTCCGTGTCTATTCGGCGAATTGCAGCATAGCTTGGGCGAGCTCAGCGGTCTCGGCGACCTCGGCGACCTCGCGGTCTCGGCGGACTCCGGTGCTGTCCGCCCGGCTTGTTTTTTTTTTGTGCTTTCTGTTTACTGCTATTATACTAGCGAAATCATGTCTCGCTATGTATGTCTCGTGTTGTAAAGAAGTAAATGATAAAAGACCTGCTTGTTCTTCCATTGTTTGTTGGGATTTACCTCTGTTCCTTGGTTTCTGCTGGTTCTACGTGCGAACTGGGTAGTTCCGAAGATATTAATTTGGTGTTTGGGCTATCTTGCTGACCACGTTGAGAAAATTTAACATCCTTTTTCAGAACCACCAAAGGTGACTTTAGGACCATCCTTGATTGGTGTGAAGTCCTTTAGCAATCCTCTAGTTCCAGTCATGTGCCTGGAACATCCACTGTCCAAGTACCATATTGGGGCATGGTCACTTGGACTTACCTGCAAAACAGATTAGTTAACCTTAGAACCCAAAGAATTCTTGGGTCATTGGTGCTGGTTAGTTTGCCTCTTAACAAAACTACCTGTAGCTTTTCTAACAGGTAGATTGCCACAACACCAGCACTCAAATCTGTTGTACCTTTGCTTAGGTACAACCCTAGCTGTTTTATCTACAGCAGGCTTGTTGAGTGCTGGGGCTTTGCCCTTAGACTTGGACTTTACAGTCCTAGCAGGTTGTGTAAACCCTAATCCAGTTTTACCCTTTTGATGTACAAATTCATCTATCAAAGGTAGAACAGACTTTGGTTTAGAAAACCTTGCAACTATATCTCTCTCCTTCTGAAGACTAATCTCCAGATTTCTGATTTGATCATTTTTGAATGTTATAGTCCCCATCTGAATAACAGTTATGTTTTTCAGCCTGACTATTTCATTTAGTTTTTGATCAATAAATTTATCAAAATCTGTTGCAGCCTCTTTGAGATTAGCAATCTCCTTAGCCTGACTCTTGGCCAAGGATTTGCTTTTCTTAAAAGCTTGTAGCAGTACTATATATTCATCAATCAACTGATGAATATCCCCTTCAGATTCAGATCCACTGGCATCACTTGATGCTGATGTAACTGAGTCTGAACTAGCACTAGAAATTGAACTTAAAGAACAATTTTGTACCTGACTAGGTCCAGGCTGCTCCGGGATTTTGTCACCTTCAGATAAGGCCATCAGTCCCTGGCACTGATTGTCGTCTTGCTCATATATAGAGTTCATTAACTGGATGAACTCCTCTTCCTCTTCTTCAGCAAACAGTCCAATGTAAGCTTCAGCTTATGAATCTGATTCTGAAGAAGACATATCTGACAGACTTTTGTCCTTCTTTGCAACAAAGAACCTTTCCTTTTTGCCCTTGATTTGAGTCTTCTTCTTATCTGTTGACTCTCTACTCTTCTCAGGACAGTCGGCAACAACATGTCCTTGTTTGTTGCAACAATAACAGACTATCTTTGAAGATGTAGCTCTACTTGACTTGGGCTTTCTCCTGTCATTCTTTGATGACTTCTGTGAAGTGGATGGCTTGGACCTCCACTGTTTCTTCTTTAGAAACTTCTGAAAATGTCTTGTGAAAGCTGCAAAGTACTCATCACTCTCACTGCTTTCAGAATCTTTACTGTCTGACTCATCTGTCTCAGTGTCAACAACTTTTGGTGGTGGAGATGGAGACTTACTTTTATTTTTCTTGGTGGCTACTGTCTTGAATGCCACAGCTCTTTCTTTATGCTCTATTCTGGTAGTCTTCTCCTCCTCTTTCTGAACCATTAGCTGCATTTCATAGGATAACAACTTTCCAAACAATATTGGAGGAGGAATATCTGCTAACTTGGCCATTTCCCTTATGACACAAATCTTGGTGTCCCAGTCCTTTGTTAGGGATCTCAAGAACTTATCATTCAGCTCATAATTACTGAATTCTCTTCCATAGGACATTAACTCATTAACTATCCTATAGAATTTCTTGTAACACTCAGTTATGCTATTAGACCTGCCTTGCCTGAAGCTCTCATATTCTTGGTTTAACAAAGACTTTTTGTCCTGTCTAACTTCTTCAGAACCCTCCATGTACACTATCAGAGTATCCCACATCTCATTTGATGTTTTACAGTGTATCTGAAAGTCCACTTAGTGTTAACTACCTTCACCTATGGGGGGGGGGGAATATGTGTCTTGCAGCGTTTTTGCGGAATTAAAATCGTACCTGCACAAGAAAGCAAAACAACACAGCACAGAAAGGACACAAGCAAATTATAGTGGTTCCCCGATTTGGGTACATCCACTTTCCCCCTTCGACCTATCTCACAACCAGGGACGACTCGGCCACTTCACCAACAGGATTGAAATCCAATCCTTGCACTAACGGAAGGAACCCTTCCACACGTAGGAGTCACCACTCCCACAACACGGGTTGCACCCAACCCTTACAACTAGGAACCAACGTTCCTTTACAACAAAATAGAAATTGGAGTGTATTAGAAATACAAACTACTTATGGAGAATAAGGTGTACCTCTTCGTTCGACGACGTGTTCTTGAAGTCAACGAAGAGTCGACAACCCTAAATCTCACTTAGAGAGAATCTCTCCCGAAACCGGCGGCGGCAAGAAGGGCGGCGGCTTGGTTCTCAGGATCGGCAGCGACAATGGCGTGCTGCGGCTGTTCTTTGGAGATTCAATCTTCGTAGCAAAGCTAGCAAGGTCTTCCAACGGTCACACTAGGATCGATGGTCTCGATCGATTCCGAAGGGGAAGGTTTTCCCGATCTACGAATCAAGAGACAAAGGATCTCTGGTTAGACGCGTGAGACGCTGTGCTTGGCTGAGCTTCTGTCGTCGGGAGATCTGGAAGAAACCACGATCAAATGCCGGTGATCAACTGGCACGAGCGGCGACGGCGGCGGAGCAAGTTTCGCGATCTAGGTCACGTCGACGGCTCGGCTTTCGTTTTTCTCTTCTACTTTCTTTACTGTTCAAAAATACATATGTATTTATACATTAGGTCTTCAAGATGACCGTTGTGGGCCCCACCAACAAGAAACCCTAAAACCGGTTCAAAACAGCGCTAGTGGCTGAGTCCGGTCCAGCGGGTTCCAGAAATTCGCCTAAGTCAAAATCGGCGAGAATCGAAGGTCATTCTCGACGATTCGGCGAGAATCGAAGGTCATTCTCGACGATTCGGCGAGAATCAGCCAGTGATTCTCGACGATTGTGACTTAGCGATAGACTTGCACGCTCTGATTTAGCCGGATAGAGACGGCGAGAATCAGCCAGTGATTCTCGATGATTCGGCGAGAATCACTAGTGATTCTCGCCGAATCGGCGAGAATCACTTGGTGATTCTCGTCGATTATTACTTAGACGATTTTTCGTCTTTCCACCCATGAGCTGCTCTTTGACCCCGAATCGGCGAGAATCACTTGGTGATTCTCGTCGATTATTACTTAGACGATTTTTCGTCTTTCCACCCATGAGCTGCTCTTTGACCCATCCTTGCTCCTTGTTTGCTCTTGCATTATCACAGCCTTGTACTTGAAAATAAGTACACTCCAATAGAGAGAGTACACGTAGGCCAACACACTGATCTGCTCAACGAGAGATTACGTCGCGTAGACCCGTGTATATTGACCTACTACACCCTGACATTGGTGTGTACTTAGCATGGAATAACTGCAAGCACAACTTAAAAGATTTCATCAAATACATTGTCTATTTACCTTAGCTTGTGCAGGGGCTTCTTCAAATCAGGTATGTTGTGGATACAATATCCAACAATCTCCCCCTATTTGAAGAAGCCTAAACCCTACAAGCTAAGGTGAATAGAGCGTATGGGAATGAAAATCATAAACTTAAAATTGAGTTGAGAGAGATATACATTACCAATACCAATTTCTTGAGAGCAAACTTGGAGCCACCTTAGCCTTAGCCGAGAGGGTAATCTCCCCCTTTTTGGCTTCTGTAAATCTGGGTCTGTTGCATTTGACCCCTTGCTCCCCCTCAGTTCTTGCACCTGTGCTCACACTTGAGTTCCTGGCAGAGGCTCCCCCTAGATGCACGAGCTTGGAGCTTCTGTAGTCTTCATTCCTCATAGTTTAGCATCCCCAATTCAGTTTTGAAAAGACTGAACTTGGCTTCGTCTAAGGGCTTTGTGAAAATATCTGCAATCTGCTTGTCTGTGGGGACATAACAGAGAGAGATGTCCTTGTTCTCCACATGCTCCCAAATGAAGTGGTAGCGCACTTCAATATGCTTCGTTCTGCTGTGCGATACCGGATTGTTGGCAATTGCAATTGCACTGGAGGAGTCGCAGTACATTGGTACTTTCTTGAACTGAAGGTCGTAGTCGGCTAACTGGTTTCTGATCCATAGGAGTTGTGCGCAACAGCTGCCTACCGAGATGTACTCAAACTCTGCTGTGGAGGTTGCTACACACTTCTGCTTCTTGCTGTTCCATGAGATAAGCCTTCTTCCGAGGAATTGACACGTCCCGGAAGTGCTTTTCCTGTCATCCCTACTCCCTGCAAAATTAGCATCTGAAAAACCTATTAGCTCGACATCATTGTTTCTTGGGTACCAAAAGCCAAGATTTGGAGTACCTTTAAGGTATCTTAGAATTCGCTTTGCAGCGACATAGTGAGATTCCTTAGTGTTCACCTGATATCTGGCACAGACACATGTGGAGAACATGATATCTGGTCTACTGGCAGTAAGGTAGAGCAGGGATCCAATGATG
Source organism: Platanthera guangdongensis (assembly GCA_039583875.1). Taxonomy (NCBI): domain Eukaryota; kingdom Viridiplantae; phylum Streptophyta; class Magnoliopsida; order Asparagales; family Orchidaceae; genus Platanthera; species Platanthera guangdongensis. Next base: position 125,747,200 of record CM077163.1, on the reverse strand, counting down.
CTTCTGTATTTGGTTTCATCGAAAGGTTTACCTTTCTCATCCTTATCCAGAGACATAGTGGATCCCATTGGAGTCCTCATAGAGGTTGCATTCTACATACCGAATTTCTTGAGGAGTTCATTTGTGAACTTCGTCTGAGAGATGAAGATTCCATCCTCAGACTGTTTCACTTGAAGTCCCAAGAAATACTTTAGCTCTCCCATACTGCTCATTTCAAACTTTCCTTGCATAAGTTTAGAAAACTTTTTGCAAAGATTGTTGTCCGTTGAGCCGAATATAATGTCATCGACATAGATTTGCACCAGCAAAATCTTGCCTTTGACTTCCCTGAGAAACAATGTCTTATCTATTTTACCTCTAGAGAACTTATTCTCAAGAAGAAAACTATATAAAGTCTCATACCAAGCTCGTGGAGCTTGTTTTAAACCATATAGAGCTTTATTAAGAAAATATACATGATTGGGATAAGTAGGATTGACAAAACCTGGGGGTTGAGCGACGTATACTTCCTCTTTCAGGTCTCTGTTCAAGAATGTTGATTTCACATCCATTTGATAGACTGTGAATCCTTTGTGCGAAGCATACGCCAGGAACATTCTGATTGCCTCGAGCCTTGCCACTGGTGCAAAGGTCTGGTCGAAGTCAATCCCCTCCTACTGTCTGTAACCTTGAGCCACCAGCCTGGCCTTGTTCTTTATGATGACACCATGTTCATCCAGTTTGTTTCTGAAGATTCACTTGGTGCCAATCACATTCTGCTTTTGTGGTCTGGGAACCATCGTCCAAACGTTGCATCGTTCGAATTGATGCAGTTCATCTTGCATGGCCAAAATCCATGCCGCATCTTTGTTCGCCTCGTCGAACTTCTTTGGCTCAACCTGTGACAGGAAGCTAAGATGCAAAATCTCGTTAATAGTACCTCTTCGAGTTCTGACACCGTCACGAGGATCTCTGATGATCTGATCTCTAGGATGATCCCTCACGTGCCGGAGCTCTAGAAGTCTGGCGTCTGGAGCTTCGACTACTTCTTGGGCTTCTCCTTCTTCTAAGAGATTTGCTCCATTTTGATCTTCAACATTCCCGGTTGACGTTGAGGTGGAAACTTTGACGTACTTAGGAGTTTCATCTTTAGCGGTCTCATCGAGACTCAGCTGTTCAAGTCGTGCACCTGCATCTTCAAGAATACCGCTGGAAGAATTGCGTAACCTCTGGTGACTCCTCGATCTGACCCCCCAAAGATGACTTTGGGTCCATTCTCGACTGGAGTGTAATCACGCAGCAGGCTACTTGTCCCAACCATATGCCGGGAGCATCCACTGTCCAAGTACCATATTGGAGTTTTGGTGGCCTTTGGACATTCCTGCAAAACAAAATTAATTTCCCTTAGGAACCCAATCGAACTTGGGTCCTAGATTCTTGGTTAGCATACTCCCCCTCGGTTGGTTAACCCTACGAGTGGTCGGCCTTGCATTGCTAACATAAGGAGTCTCGTTATACCTCGGATTAAACCAACAACCCACGGCAAAGTGACCGACTTTGCCACAACACCAACAGTCAAATCTGTTGTACCTCTTCCTAGGCTCCTGCTTTACCCTGGGAATGGTGGGTACAGCTGGGGCCTTGGATCTGGAGGTGGAGGCCTCATAGTGATTGCAGTTACATGACTTCTTCACCTTCTGTTCCTTCAGTATAACAGGCTTGGCTTTTGGTGTCTGCTTTCTATTATGGCCGCTAGAGAATTGATCATAATTTCCCATGTGGATTTCCTCATAAGGTGCCTTGAAGACACTCTCACCGAAGATGCGGGGAAAAGTCTAACCATCATATCGGCTCTTTGGCTTTGCAACCGAGGGCCGGAAATGATGACCAAAGGTTGACTCAAAGTCATGTTGGTTGCAGGGAAAGCTAGGCTTTCTGAACGCAACATGACTGAGTGGGGCCTTTCCCTTTTCAGCAGCAGAGGCCTTCTTGGCGGCCTTATTCTTTCTCTTGCTCCTGTTTCTCCTGGATGAGTAACCAGATACCCCTACATGCCACAAGCCAGCTCCTTTGGCCTGAGCAGAGAAGGTATCAACTAATGGAAGAGCTGTTTTTGGCATAGAGAAGCTCTTGACGATCTTCCATTCTGCCGCAAGTTGTTCTTCCAACTTGTCGACTTCCTCCTGCCTAAGATCAAGGAGCGTAAGAGACTCTAAATGCTTTGAAGTCAGGTCTAGGTGCTCCTGTCGGAGAGAGATCAAACTGGTGATCTCTTCCCTTAGGGAGACACTCTCACCCTTAAGGAATTTCACTTCCTTTTTCTCAGCCTACAATCTCTTACGGCACTCCTCGAAAGTGTTGAGCAGAAGCTCATACTTCTCGAGGAGCTCCGCTTCACGGGCCGAAGGGCTATCCTCTGGGTAATCATCCTGAGACTCAGGATCAGATTCAGAGTCGGAGAGAGGGGTGTGAGCTTTTACCTTCCCAGTAAATGGGGGGCATTCTCCTTCTGAGTCGGAGCGACCCACCAGCCCGAAGTAGGCTTCCTCATCATCACTGGAGTCTGAGGAATCAGACTCACTCAGTGCTTTGGCTTTTTGGCGATGTAGCTCCTCTCTTTCTTCTTATCTCTAGAGGACTTGTGCTCCTCTCCCTTCCCCTTTTCTCTCTTGCCTTGGTGGCAGTCGGCCACGACGTGTCCTGGCTTATTGCATCCAAAACAAATAATGTCAGAGGAGCGATGTTTGTTCGGTTTAGAAGCATAACTGTCAGAAGAATAATTTTTCTTCTGATGCCTGGAGGAGGAGCCGTCTCTCTTTCTTTGATTCCTCATCTTGAGGAACTTCTTGAATTCTCGAGTGATGAGGGAGAAATCTTCCTCAGACAACTCTGAGCTGGAGGAGCATGGCTCGGAGTCCTCCTCCTCATCCTGTTTCCCAGCACGGTATGAAACCGCACCCTTGCCCTTCCTGGAGTGAATGGCTTTTAGGGCCACAGTCTTTTCCTTGGCTGCAGCCTTCTCTGCTTCTACTTCTGCTTTCCTGGTGTTCAGTTGAAGCTCATAGGACGTCAGCTTCCCAAACAGAATTTGCGGGTCTGTTTCAGCAAGTCTGCCAAACTCTCGGATGGCGCAGATCTTTGTGTCCCATTCCTTAGTAAGGGACCTAAGGAATTTATCATTAAGTTCACCATCAGTGAACACTCTTCCATATCCTTTGAGTGCATTGACAATCTTGAGGAAGTTCTCGAAGGTGACTCCGATCTCTTCCTTAGGCCCTTGTCTGAAGGCCTCAAATTTCTGGTTCAGGAGGGATCTCCGATCATCCCTCACTTCATCAGTGCCCTCCATTAGGATAATCAGGTAGTGTCAGATCTCCTTTGCTGTCCTGCAGTTGTAGAAGTTCTGCATCATTGAGTCATCGACCGCGCTGACCAGAATGTTCTGCGCCTTCTTGTCAAGTCCTACCAGCACCATCTCGTCCTTGTCCATTTCAGAAATTTTCTTTGGCACTTTCTTGGTAGGATCAATGGTGGAGGCCTTAGTGGGGACATAAGGTCCCTCCTCCACGATCATGAAGAGTCGGAGATCGACCGCTTCCATGTAGAACCTAATCCTTTCCTTCCAGATAGGAAAGTTTAGCCTGGTGCACACTGGGATCTTGCCTGTGTACTTGAGTCCGTCCATAGTAGAAGTCTGCCTTCTTCTTGACACTAGTGGCAGGAACTTACTGAAGGCGTTAACCTATTTGTTGAGTAACCTGGCTATGATACCACTTGAAAGTCCACTTAGTGTCAACTACCTTCACCTATGGGGGGGGGGAATAGGTGTCTTGCAGCGTTTTTGCGGAATTAAAATCGTACCTGCACAAGAAAGCAAAACAACACAGCACAGAAAGGACACAAGCAAATTATAGTGGTTCCCTGATTTGGGTACATCCACTTTCCCCCTTCAACCTATCTCCCAACCAGGGACGACTCGGTCACTTCACCAACAGGATTGAAATCCAATCCTTGCACTAACGGAAGGAACCCTTCCACACGTAGGAGTCACCACTCCCACAACACGGGTTGCACCCAAGCCTTACAACTAGGAACCAATGTTCCTTTACAACAAAATAGAAATTGGAGTGTATTAGAAATACAAACTACTTATGGAGAATAAGGTGTCCCTCTTCGTTCGACGACGTGTTCTTGAAGTCAACGAAGAGTCCACAACCCTAAATCTCACTTAGAGAGAATCTCTCCCGAAACCGGCGGCGGCAAGAAGGGCGGCGGCTTGGTTCTCGGGATCGGCGGCGACAACGGCGTGCTGCGGCTGTTCTTTGGAGATTCAATCTTTGTAGCAAAGCTAGCAAGGTCTTCCAACTGTCACACTAGGATCGATCGTCTCGATCGATTCCGAAGGGGAAGGTTTTCCCGATCTACGAATCAAGAGACAAAGGATCTCTGGTTAGACGCGTGAGACGCTGTGCTTGGCTGAGCTTCTGTCGCTGGGAGATCTGGAAGAAACCACGATCAAAAGCCGGCGATCAACTGGCACGAGCGGCGACGGCGGCAGAGCAAGTTTCGCGATCTAGGTCACGTCGGCGGCTCGGCTTTCGTTTTTCTCTTCTACTTTCTTTACTGTTCAAAAATACAGATGTATTTATACATTAGGTCTTCAAGATGACCGTTGTGGGCCCCACCAACAAGAAACCATAAAATCGGTTCAAAACAGCGCCAACGGCTGAGTCCGGTCCAGCGGGTTCCAGAAGTTCGCCTAAGTCAAAATCGGCGAGAATCGAAGGTCATTCTCGACGATTCGGCAAGAATCGAAGGTCATTCTCGACGATTCGGCGAGAATCAGCCAGTGATTCTCGACGATTGTGACTTAGCGACAGACTTGCACGCTCTGATTTAGCTGGATAGAGACGGCGAGAATCAGCCAGTGATTCTCGATGATTCGGCGAGAATCACTAGTGATTCTCGCCGAATCGGCGAGAATCACTTGGTGATTCTCGTCGATTATTACTTAGACGATTTTTCGTCTTTCCACCCATGAGCTGCTCTTTGACTCCGAATCGGCGAGAATCACTTGGTGATTCTCGTCGATTATTACTTAGACAATTTTTCGTCTTTCCACCCATGAGCTGCTCTTTGACCCATCCTTGCTCCTTGTCTGCTCTTGCATTATCACAACACTGTACTTGAAAATAAGTACACTCCAATAGAGAGAGTACACGTAGGCCAACACACTGATCTGCTCAACGAGGGATTACGTCGCGCAGACCCGTGTATATTGACCTACTGCACCCTGACATTGGTGTGTACTTAGCGTGGAATAACTGCAAGCACAACTTAAAAGATTTCATCAAATACATTGTCTATTTACCTTAGCTTGTGCAGGGGCTTCTTCAAATCAGGTACGTTGTGGATACAATACAAAATAGTATCAAGTTCTGAAATGTAGCATCATCTATTACACTTACTATAATATTTTGGGCCCTTTTGTCCATGGTGGCCAGAATAATCTCATCCTCGGTCATTTCTGATACCACTTGAAAGAAATTGTACCTAATCACCTAGAGGAGGGGTGAATAGGTGACTTAATTTTTTTAAAACTTTTAGGCAGATTATATCACAGATTTCATAGAACTATAAACAGCATACACAGCATCAATCACATACACAGAGTACACACTGTTTTATAGTGGTTCCCCAAGGTTTGGGTACATCTACTTTCGCCCTTCGCCTATCTAGTAGTGTACTAGATTCGGCCAAACTCCTCCACTATTCCTCAGATCCTCAGATCTTACACTCAGAACCCCAACCAGGTTCCTACAGCTCAGAGTGATCCCACTCCTACAACTCAGGCTCAACAGCCCTACCACTCAGTCTTCACAAAGACCTACACTTAGCCACAAGACCTACACTCAGAGATATGAATCTCCTACACTCAGGCACACATGCCCTATCACTCAGCCTTTATAATTACAAGCTTACAACTCAGATCCCTAAGGATCCTACAAGAAATTAAGAATACAATGTATATACCTATAACTTAGAATAAGAGAGAAGAGTTGACATGTTTCTTGATGAGTTCTTGAAAGAATTCTGCTGAAATTAACCTCACTTGGCTTTCTTCAAAGCTTCTTGAATGTAGAACACAATAGGGTTGAGTCTCTTTGCAGCTGATCTTCAATCACTGCAACTTAAGAATCAGACCTTGATCTGAAACCTTTTTCACAGCCTGGTTCAACAGCTGTCTTCTTGGAAGGAACTCTCTCTCTCCAACTACTTAGATCTTCACTTGAATTGAATCTTCAATGAATTACTCGATCACTTTAGTGATTTCCAACAACTTCTCATCTATTGAATGTATAAGCCTTTATATAGACTTTCTTCATGGTGACCGGCTGATCCGGTTTCTAACAGCTTTCTGACATCTCTGACAGTTGCAGTAGACCGGCTGGAATGACAGCTGTCATGTCATCCAGTCACTTCTTGAAATATCTGTAACTGTCTGAAAGTGTCGAGACAGTCTGTCTTTAAGTGTCGACACTTATAGACTAAGTGTCGACATAAGTAGACTAAGTGTCGACACTAGCCTTCATGGTGTCGACACAACTCCGTGTGTTGTAGAATTTAATTCTCGACACTGCTACTTCAACATGTGTCGACACTGATATTGTGTGTCGACACAACTCCTTGTTCTTCAGTATTTAGTTGAATTCTGCTAAGTGTCGACACACCTTCTTTGTGTCGACACATCTTCTTGTGTTGAACTTGTTCAGTGTCGACACATCTTCTTGGTGTCGACACATGCCTTCTGTGTTGATACTTACTGAGTGTCGACACAGCTGCTTGTGTCGACATATTCTTCTTGTGTTGAGACTTTGGCTGAGTGTCGACACATCTCCTTTGTGTCGACACTTGTACTTAGAATTTGTTGAACTTTGCTGAATGTCGACACAGCCTCCTAGTGTCGACACTTTCTTCATGTGTTGAGACTTTTGCTATGTGTCGACACAATATTCATTGTGTCGACACTTGTGCTGAGTGTCGATACAGCCTCCAAGTGTCGACACTTTCTGATGTCGACAAAGTTCCTCTGGGTGTCGACACTGCTTATAAGTGTCGACACTGCTTCTCTGGATATTTCTTCATTGAGTGTCGACACAGTCTGTATGTGTCGACACTTTCCTTCTGGTGTCGACTCTGCATTCCTGGTGTCGACACAATTACTCCAAGTGTCGACACTGCTTCTCTGGGTGTCGACACAAGTCTTCTTAAGTGTCGACACTTTTCTTTTGGGTGTCGACACATAAACTTCTTAAGTGTCGACAATTTTCTTCTGAGTGTCGACACATGGACTTAGAAACTTTTCAGCTTTCCCTGCAAATACTTAACCTGCACAACTAAACTCAAAACACATCAAATACATTTTGATGTATATCATTGAGTAGGGTGAGGCTTTTTCAAATCAGGTACATTTATTCCAATGTACCCAACATGATGCTTGGCAATGGCTAAATTGGGTGAAACAAGTTAGCATGAAAGTTGAGCCAATTTGCCATGTCATGTGTGCTAAAATAAAGCAGAAAATAACAAATTGGTTCTTAAATTTTAGCGGCTTTCTAAGATCAATCTCAAAATTTTGAATGGTTTAAGGCTTCATTTGGTTCAACGGTGGCGGGTCGATCAGGCGGGTGGAAACGGATAGTTCAAACAGGAGGGGGGAGGTGGCTGCTCCAAACAAAATTTTTTGGGGTGTTTCTCAAGGCAGGCGGGCGGGTGGAAACTGAGCAAACGCCATCAGAGGTTCCTTTCTTTACCCTCCTTCCGGCAGCGTTTGCCCAAAACGAAACTGCGAAACGCCCAAACAAATAGAACCTAAAATTAATCTCTAGAGCTTTTGTCTTTTTGAAATCATTTATTAATTTTGTTTTTTATTTTGTATGATATTAGCTCCCGATTTTCTAAAGTATTTAAAATTAGTTCTATATTTTAATTCACATACTGTAAAGTTATTCAATATCAAAATAAATTTTAAAGTTGTCAATATTATATTTCAATTATTCAAAATTTTGACATACTAGTTTAAATTTTTTTTAAATTTTTTTGATAATTTTAATGTTTTTGATACCGTTGCTCATAAAAACACCCAAGCAAAATTCATCTGACATCGACTAAAACGCTAAACCAAGTAAACCCGGCCCGGCGAGCCACGCCCGCTCGAAGGGTACAAAATCATCCCAACTGGGAGGACGAAACCAAACACACAAAACACCGCACCCAGCCCGTTCGCGTGCATGTGCGCACCCGATTAGCGCACGCACGGGCAGCGTGCATGCTGGGCACGCACTCCATCCCGCTCGCTCGCGCACAGCTTGCGTCCATGCCCGACCTGGGCATAGGAGCGCCCGACCCGCTCATCGGCGCGCCCAGCTCGCGCATCGGCACGCCCGGCCCGCGTGTAGGCGAAATTTGTTCTTGAATTTTAATGTATTTTTAGAATCAATCTCAAAATTTTGATTGATTTAAAATGTGTTTCTAAACTTTTGTTTCTTTTAGAAATTAGTTCTTAATTTTGTTTTGTTTTTTTTGTGTGTAAGAAATGATCCCCAAAACTTTTTAAATTATTTAAAATTAGTCCGACATTTTAATCCACATACTATAAAAATATCTAATATAAGATTTATTAACTGAGTTAATTTTAAAATTATCAATATTATTTTTCAATAAATCAATTTTATGAAATACTAGTTTAACATTTTTTGTCTTAGAAAAATTTGATAACTTTAATGTGACTTTAAATTAAATTATATTTTAAATAATTATATTTTCATCAAAAAAAAAGATATTGCTTTGTGAGATAGTTATTTCGAATAAAATTTTATTTGCATCAGAACAAAGTTATTAGAGTTAAAAAAATCTAAGCAAGTAATCTAAAAAACCCTCTAAATTGTAAAAATTGGTTTATTTTGAAATTAATTGAGCTAGTAAGGTAAGAAAGGAAATAATTTTATGTTAATTAGCACATGACATATTGTTTAAGATTGATTTAAATTAAGGGAAAATACCCAAATCAGTTCATTATGTTTAGGGCACATTTCAAATTGGTCCCCTAAATTTATTTTGAGTCAAATTGGTTCCGAAACTATCATTCATATTTCAAAAAAGTCTCAAAATCAAGATTTTGAAAACCGGATCGGAGATGGAACCGGTCTTAGGAGAGGTTCAGGGTTCAACCGGTTGGATCTGTTGAACCGGGTTTGAACTGGATTGAACCGTTTACACAAAAGTTACTAATATTATTTCATAATATATGTGATATGGATATTAATATATCAAAAATAAAACAACTAATGTAAATATATGATAAATAAAGTCACTGCTTCCCTGGTCTATGTGAGGAAGAAACCCATATATCTTTGTTCTGGACGCTCGCCTCCCCGTCGAAATCGCCGGCGTGAGGAAGAACTTTTTTCTGGGCTCTACGTCGTCTGAATGGAGCGGAATAGCAGATGCAAAATTATTAAAGTAAAGGTTCAAGTGTTTAACCTAAAGGCTAAAACAATCTCAACCGTCCGATATCAAATCAGTGGTGAAATTTGCCTACTTTCCTGAACCGTCCGGTTCCCTAAAAACCGGTCCGGTTTATGGTTAACAGGTTCAACCGTCTAGTTAATCGGTTCTGGGCCGGTTTTAAGCAGGAGCTGTTTTAGGGATCAGACCGGAACGTCCGGGGAACCGGTCGGCGGTCCAACCCGTCGAACCGGCCGGTCCGTTCCAGTTTTTAAAACGTTGCTCAAAATCTTTTTTTTCGTTAACTTCCCGTTATTTCCTCTGTCAACCACAACTCCAATAAACCATTGCTTCTTCTTCCCTCCCGAGCAACCTGTCGATAGCTCTAGGGGCATAGCAGGTAAAATCCCGCCGCTTCTTCCTCGCTCAGTGTGGAAATAATCTATCCTAATCTAAGGGTACTCACATCATTTGCTAGATACCCAAATGATCAAAGCTATCAGATGCGTATGGAATAGTTATTGTCAAAAATAAGGATTTATGGACTTGATAGATTAGTACACTTCCATGTCGACATGCAATTAGTTGTATGTATTATTTGAATCTAGACATACACTTTTACGTACCAAATTGTTTCAAGAGATCAATTTATATTCCTATTGCATGTATAGAATCTTGTCAACTAATGAACCAAATTTCTGGCCAAAATTAGCACACACGGAGATTCTACCACCCATTCGTCGACGAGCTCCAGGTAGATCAAAGAAGAAACAGTTGAAATTGTTGAAGTGAGAGTAAAAGTGAAGTTGATCGGTTTGACTGGTCAGACCGCACAGATCGCAAAGTCTGCCGCGGCCTGACGGACAGCCTTGGCGAACTGCCTTTAGCAGGTACCAGTTATCTCTTGTGGTCTGGATCAGCAAGAATTCTTGGTAAACCAGGCGGTTAGGATTGGCTAACCACTGATGTGACGGACTCATGTGGAATTCGCTAAGTCCGGCATTATTGTTGTGGTCGACTCTTCTCGAGCTCGCTAATGCCTAGCTTCTTTCTATGCTTGTGGTCTGATTGTTAGATCGTGGAGGTCGGCACAGTTGTGCGGACTGGTTGCCTGGAGGTCGCGCTATCTGATGGAGAAATCCGCAAGGTGGGGTCTGGGGTTCAGCTTGGGCGCGGTCTTGGTCTCAGGTGGTGCAGTTATTTGGAGACCGCGAAGCTTGTCGTTGACTTAATCTTGTGTGAAAGTCTAGCTTTGTATTCTTGCTAGCCGAGATCGCCTGTGTTAAGGAATGCTTCTTGAGCTCGCCGAGTTCGACAAGTTTGCGGCATAGTTGTCGCGGGCCGGAGTTTTGTGCGGCCTGAAGTTGTGTCCGCAAGCTTGGCGATTTGGTTGTTCTTTCAGACATAGAATAGTGTCTGCGCTTCTTTGCGGATAACCTTTCTTTAGCGGTAGACTGTTTCTTGTATATGCACTTGTGCGGATACGCGGTGTTAGCCAAAAGGTCTGAGGAGCGGTTATCATATCGGTACGAGTGGTGACGACACTCCTCCTGACACCTATAAATAAGAGTCCTCGACTCATCATAAATAACAGTGAATAGTGAGAACTAGCTCGTACTTTGTATTTGCGGTTACGGTTCTCTTCCTCCGAGTTGCGGATAAGCAGAGTAGTTCGCCCTGTCTATCAGCGGGTTCTGTTCAAGTTCCTTCAGCATTTCAATAACTAGCACTCTGCACGGCTAGTCGCGGATAAACGACTTCAGTGGTCTCAGCGAGCTCGGTTTGCGGACTGGCGACTAGTGCAGTTACAGTTTGCTTTCCATGCGGTTAATTTGATGTATATTTCTGTTTCCCTTAGTTACATTGTAAATCATGTCTTGTAATGTACACTTCGCTTTTTAAAGAAGTTAATTTCAATTGGAGACTCTTGTGTTATTGTTGCTACTGATTTTTAATTGTATTTGGTTGTGGTTGAGTGTTCCTGCGACCTCTTATGACTTCCCCCATCCAATTTTGGGAAATTTTTACATGGTATCAGAGGGGTATTGAGGAGTTAGCAGTTTACCAATCTTGGGTTGCTATTACTTTGTGAAAATCAAGTGAATTTGTTGGTTGCAATGGAAGCCGATTTTGTAAGAGGAATTCGAATTGAACTTCTGACGTTGACCAACTTTAAAAGATGGAGGTCTTGCATGGAGATTTATCTTCTTAGTGAGGATCTTTAGGAAGTTGTCAGTGGTGACAACCTACAAGAAGTAGTTGCTGCAGGTGGAAATGCTGAAGCGGTGAAAGCGTGGAAGCGAATCGTTATGAAGGCAGCATTCGCTCTGAAGTGTGAGGTTTCACCAAAGCTGTTTGACGACATCATCAAATGTCGGTCAGCAGTTGAAATCTGGATGACCTTGGATGGCCTACTAAACAAGAAGAACGTAGCTCGGATATAGTTCTTGGAAAATAAGTTCGCGAAAGACACAAAAGGTGAGATGTCCATTTCTTCTTTCTTCTTGAAGATGAAGAACAGCTGCTCTGAGATTACTGTATTGGACCCAGAAGAGCCGATCTCAGAGTTTAAGCTGAAGAGACACATCATCCGCCACTTGCGGAAGGAGTAGGTTGCCTTTGTGACTTCTGTTGGGTATTGTATCCATAATAACCAAGATTTGTATGAAGTCTCCCTTAAACTAAGATGAATTAAGTTTGTATTTGATGTTATCTTTTAGTTCAGTGCTTGCAGGTTATTATTGCTAAGTGTAGACCAATGTCAGTTTACAATAAGGGTTGTTGGTTTCAACTTATAAGAAAAGAAAAATTTCTCTGAAAATTTTCTAAGTCCTTTTCTCGAGAAATTCCTTGTAGATTTCTCGAGAAGCCAGGTTGTTCTCGAAAAAAGCAAAGAAGTTCTCGAGAAGGCTGAATCATTTCTCGAGAAAGCTAAGTCTTTTTCTCGAGAAATCATATTGTTCTCGAGAAATCAAAAATCATTCATCGAGAAAGCTAAGTCTTCTTCTCGAGAAATCTGTCTTCAGTTCCAGTATTGGCGTTAAGAAAATTTCTCGAGAAGCCATATTATTTCTCGAGAAAGAAATTCTTTTCTCGAAAAATCATGTTTTTCACGAGAAATAAATTCTTCACTTCACGAATTTTGCGCTAAGTAAATTTCTCGAGAAGTCGTATCGTTTCTCGAGAAATATTGTCTTTCTTGAGAAATCTCGAGAAATCAGATAGTTTACTTCAAATAAATTTTCGCCAAATCTTTTCTCGAGAAGCCATGTCCTCTTCTCCAGAAAGATAATAATTTCTCTAGAAATATAGTTCTTCTCGAGAAATGAACTTACAGAATTTTTTTTCTAAATCTTCTGACGAAATTTCAAATTAACATAAGTTTAGTATGATTGATCTTTCCTTAATCACGCAGATCATTCATTAATGATGTTTGACCATTGGACGATGATCTATATAAAGTCATTTCAAAGAATCTCTAACCCTAATACGAATTAGAATAATCACAAGAAAAATCATTACAGTAATCAGAATCGTACTTTCCAAAAATTGGGAGAAGTCGCACATCTTCATCGCCATTCTTCTCTGTCACTCTCTCTCGATCCAGCGATTCAAAGCAAGATAAGATTCAACAGATCCAAGATCAACAGATTCTTCATCAATTTGATCCTATCAGATCCAAAGTATTCAGATCAGCCTTCTCAATTTTCTTCCTCAACCCTCTTCATCAAATTTTTCAAGTTTCAAGAAGGAAGACCCATGAAGATTTCAGATCTGGAAGAGTAAATTTTTTTTTATTATTTTGTAAATTGTTTTTACATTTTTAGGTGCTTTGTCTCTGAATTTATCAGAGTTTTATCTCTGAGTTTGTAGATCTGGTTTGTGGATCGAGGTGTATATCCGGTTGTGGATCGAGGTGTAGGAGATCTTGTTCTCCAAGGTGTAGGTGCGTTGCTCCGAGGTGTAAGATTGGTATACTCTAAGAAAGGTGATGTAGCCGAATCGTACCCTTTGTGGTAGATAAGCAAGGAGGGATAGTGGACATACCCAATATGGGGAACCACTATAAAAATCATTATGTTTATGTGCTTTTCTTTTAGATAATTTTTATTCGGCAAAAAGACGCAAACATCACCTATTCACCCCCTCTAGGTGATTTAGGTAGACACTAGATACTTTTAATTGGTATTAGAGGGAGGTTGGTCAATAAGGTTAACATCTTGATCAAGTTCCCTGATCTAGCGTTCAGAGATTCCGCACTTTCACCATGGAAAGAAGCAAATACATGTCATCCATGAAGCTACCAGTATGCAAAAAGAAAAGCTTTCCCATGTGGAAAGAACAAGTACAGTTCTACATGGAAGTTGCTGATCCGTGAATTTTCTAGATAGTGGAAGAAGGACCTCACATCCCTACTCAGGCATCAATAATAAATCCTAGGATCATGATTCCCAAAAATATGATGGATCTCACCAAGGATGAGATTGCATTAGTCTCCCTTGACAAGAAGACAAAAAATATCATAACAAGTACAGTGGATGATTCAATGCTTCAGAACTTATTCCACTGCAAATCTGTCAAAGAGATGTGGGACTGTCTTGTTGTCCTTATGGAAGGTACTGAAGAAATGAGAGACGATCGTCGAACATTGTTGAACCAGGAGTACGAATCCTTCAAGAAAGGTGTCGATGACTCCATAGCTGGCCGTTTTGAGAAGTTCTTCAAGATTGTGAATGGTCTCAGGAACTACGGTCGGGTCTTCACTTATGGTAAACTAAATGACAAGTTCCTTAGATCCTTGACAAAGGACTGAGACACAAAAGTTGTTGTCATTAGAGAATTCGGGAAGCTGCCGGAGATAGACCCTCAAAATCTGTTTAGAAAGCTACTCTCCGATAAGCTATAAATGAATACACGTAAGAAGGAGGAGCAAAATAACAGAACTTCTAGCAGTGAGTGAAAGAATTGATTTCAAGATTGTCTAAACACCTAGAGGGGGGGTGAATAGGTTCAATTCCAATCCTACTTAGACAGTTAATAAATTACTCACATCACAAATAAATTCTACAACTATCACAATACACAATCATCCAATCACAGCATGCACACAGATTTATAGTGGTTCCCCAAATGATGGGTACATCCACTTTCCTCCTTCGCCTAACTAGCAGTACACTAGATTCGGCCAAACTTCCTTTCACCTTCTCAGATCCTCAGATATAAAACTCAGAACCCAAACTGGTTCCTACAGCTCACACTTCAACAAGTGCTACAACTCAGGCTCTTCCCAAGAACCCTACCTCAGAGTGAATCCACACTCCTACCACTCAGGCAATCAAGCCCTACCTCAGCCTTTATAATCCTAGACTTACAACTCAGAGATTGAAATCTCTTACACTCAGTTCTAAAGAGAATGTTTCTTCCTTCACCTAGATAGAGAGAGGTGAGGGAATCTTGATCAGACATTGATGGATCTGCTTTCTCCAGATCTTTGCTGTAATGAATCTGATTCAACCTGACTTAGCTTATTCAAAGCTTCTTGAAAGAGAGAACCTAGGTTGAATCTTCTTGAGAAGTTGGTGTAGATCGAGCTTCTTGTAACGCCCCCGGTTTTATTTGGCAATTGTGTAATTTTTGTTTGGCGTTACGTTGGCATATTTTTGGCCTTTGCCGTTGTTAGAGCGTGATCTTCTCTCTTTAGGCCTTTTAGTGGCTGGTTTGGTAGCCTGTTTGCAAGATTCCCTACCAAGCCGGAGTCTATTTTGGTGACTCGGTGGTGCCTCTTCGGGAATGCTTGTGCTTTGGCTTCGAGCAAGGTTAGCCCAAGTTTTGTTTGTCGGATGATGATTTCGACTTTGCCACTAGATTCATAACATGGGTATTTAGCTATGGTGTGAATTTCGTTACATTCTGAGATAGTTTGCTCGAGGCTGAATCGTTTTGCTCGGGAATAGCATGGTTAAGAAGAAGTTATAACATATGAATATGAGGTTATAACATATTGGTTGCTGGTTTCCTCCCTAGGTGCAAATTTATGGTTGAAATTTCTTGTAGCAGGTGAGAGTTGTAACATTGCAAATCCTGGAAATTTGCAAAATTTGAGTGACACGGCCTGGGACACGGGCGTGTCACAGTGCGTGTCTGGATCGGGTTGCGCTGATGGCCGCGTGGTCGATGAATTTTGGTCGACGAAATTTTTCGGGGGTGTCACGCCCGGTGACACGGGCATGACAGGGGGCGTGTCGAGAGGTTGACGAATTGCGGTCGACGAATTGAGTTTGACGAATTGAGGTAGACGATCGTCGAGAGAAGGGGTACACGGCCTGTGACATGGGCGTGTCACAGGGTGCATCCCGCTGGTCGACGAACTTCGTTCGACGAGGTTCGCTCGATGAATGTCGAGTGTCGAGTCAAGGGGTTACACGCCTTGAGTCACGGGCGTGACTGGGCCAACACGGGCATGTCTCCTGGCAGTTTTCATTCTGGATAAGCCTGAATGGTCGGTTTGTGTGCCGCTTAAGGTACACGCCCTGGGGCGGGGCGTGTCACAGGGCATGCCAGGGCCGAATGTTGACTTTTTCAGAAAATTTTCAGCCGTTCAATATCTTTATTTTTTGATCTAAGGGACCAAACTTCTTCCCTGGATAATAAGGCCGAAAATGAGTCTTTCTCCTTCTTTTCATTCTTCTTCTTCTTCGCATTCCCCATTTCCAAGAGAGAGAGAGAGAGAGAGCAAGGGAAGGAAAGGAAAGAGGAACCAGCTGCTCTCGCCTAGATTTTTCCTCCTTAGGTAAGCTTTTCGTACTCTTGGGCTATTGTAGAAGTTATGGGCTGTTGAATTTCTCAGTTTTCCCTATTTTGTTCACCTCAGGTTTTGCGGTTTTATGGATAATTTTTGCTTAGTTGTGCTAAAGCTGAGATAGTGACTGTTGTGCCTTGAAGGTTGAGGCAAGTGGTGCTCTGTGCCCTTGCAAAGTTTTCCTTTACTTTCATTACTTATGGCTGTGTGGTAAATTTCCTGTAGAAGTTAGGGTTGTTGATTTGATTTTGTGTCCAAACCATGGCTGTAGCCGGGTAGAAATAGGAACGTAGGGAATTGTTTGTTGTAGCTCTGTATAGAAAATGTTACGTGCTTGCTTAGGATGGAATTTCAGGTTTTGTGGTTAAGTTTTTTGACGTTGTGTTGGGCATTGTATCCACAATGTACCTGATTTGAAGAAGCCCCTGAACAAGCTAAGTTAAATAGACAATGTATTTGACAACATTTTTCAAGTTGTGCTTGCAGTTATTCCACGCTAAGTGCACACCAATGTCAGGGTGCAGTAGGACAATATACACGGGTCTGCACGACGTAATCCCTCGTTGAGCAGATCAGTGTGTTGGCCTACGTGTACTCTCTCTATTGGAGTGCACTTACTTTCAAGTACAGGGCTGTGTTTATGCAAGAGCAGACAAGGAGCAAGGATGAGTCAAACAGCAGCTCAGAGGCGTAAGACGAAAAATCATCTAAGTAAGAATCGACGAGAATCACCAAGTGATTCTCGCCGATTCGGCGAGAATCACTAGCTGATTCTCGCCGGCTAAATCAGAGTGCAATCAAGTCAAATTCGACGAGAATCACTTTGTGATTCTCGACGAATCGTCGAGAATCACTATGTGATTCTCGCCGAATCGTTGAGAATCACCCTTGATTCTCGACGATTCGACGAGAATCACAGGTGATTCTCGCCGATTTTGACTTAGGCGATTTCCTGGAAACCGCTGGACCGGATTCTGCCGCTGGCGCTGCTCTGAACCGGGGTTAGGGTTTCTTCAAGTGGGACCCATAACAGTTATATTGGAGTATTTCCACCGTATATATACGAGTATTTTGAACAGTGAAAATACACAGAAAGAAGCCGAGCGACGATCTTGACCTAAAATCGCGAAACTGCTCCGCCGCCGTCGCCGCTCGTCCAAGTCGATCGCCGCCCGTTTGATCGAGGTTTCCTCCAGATCTCCCGGCGATAGAAGCATAGCCAAGCATAGCGTCTCATGCGTCTAACCAGAGATCCCTTGTCTCTTGATTTGTTGATCGGGAACACCTTCCCCGTCCGAATCGATCGAGACGACCGATCCTAGTGTGACCGTTGGAAGACCTAGCTAGCTTTGCTACGAAGTTTGGATCTCCAAAGTACAGCAGCCGCACATCGTTGTCGCCGCCGATCCCGTGAACCAAGCCGCCGCCCATCTTTTCCGCCGCAGGTTCCGGGGAGATTCTCTCCAAGAGAGATCTAGGGTTGTGGACTCTTCGTGGACTTCAAGAACACATCGTCAACGAAGAGGGACATCTTGGTCTCCAAAAATAGTTTGTATTTCTTGTACATTCTAGTTCATTTTTGTTGTAAAGGAACGCTGGTTCCGAGTTGTATGGGTTGGGTTCAACCCGCATTGTGGGAGTGTTGTCTCCTACGTGTGGAAGGGTTCCTTCCGATAGTGCAAGGATTGGATTTCAATCCTGTTGGTGAAGAGACCGAGTCGTCCCTTATTGGGAGATAGGTCGAAGGGGGAAAGTGGATGTACCCAAATCGGGGAACCACTATAAATTGCGTGTGTACTTTCTTTGCTGTGCTGTTTTGTTTCCTTGTGCAAGTATAACTTTAAATTCCGCAAAAACGCTGCATGTCACCTATCCGCCCCATAGGTGAAGCTTGTTGACACTAGGTGGACTTTCAAGTGGTATCAGAGCCAGGTTACTCATCAAAAAGGTTAACACCTTGAGTAGAATCCTGCCGCTAATGTCAAGAAGAAGGCAAACATCCACTATGGACGGGCTCAAGTTCACAGGCAAGATCCCAGTGTGCACCAGGCTCAACTTTCCTATCTGGAAGGAAAGAATCAGGTTCTACATGGAAGCAGTTGATCCTCGACTCTTCATGATCGTAGAGGAGAGATCTTATGTCCCCATTAAGGTCTCCACCATTGATCCTACCAAGAAAGTGCCGAAGAAACTTTCTGAAATGGACAAGGACGAGATGGTGCTAGTAGGACTTGACAAGAAGGCGCAGAACATTCTGGTTAGCGCGGTTGATGACTCAATGATGCAGAACTTCTGCAACTGCAGGACAGCAAAGGAGATCTGGCATTGCCTGATCATCCTAATGGAGGGCACTGATGAAGTGAGGGATGATCGTAGATCCCTCCTGAACCAGAAATATGAGGCCTTCAGACAAGGGCCTAAGGAAGAGATAGGAGTCACCTTCGAGAACTTCCTCAAGATTTTCAATGCCCTCAAAGGATACGGAAGAGTGTTCACTAATGGTGAACTCAATGATAAATTCCTTAGGTCCCTTACTAAGGAATGAGACACAAAGATCTGCGCCATCCGAGAGTTTGGCAGACTAGCTGAAACAGACCCGCAAATTCTGTTTGGGAAGCTGATGTCCTATGAGCTTCAACTGAACACCAGGAAAGCAGAAGAAGAAGCAGAGAAGGCTGCAGCCAAAGAAAAGACTGTGGCTCTAAAAGCCATTCACTCCAGAAAAGGCAAGGGTGCGGTTTCATACTGTGCCAGGAAAAAGGATGAGGAGGAGGACTCCGAGCCATGCTCCTCCAGCTCAGAGCTGTCTGAAGAGGATTTCTCCCTCATCACCCGAGAATTCAAGAAGTTCCTCAAGATGAGGAATCAAAGAAAGAAAGACGGCTCCTCCTCCCGGCATCAGAAGAAAAATTATTCTTCTGACAGGTATGCTTCTAAACCGAACAAACATCGCTCCTCTGACATTATTTGTTTTGGATGCAATAAGCCAGGACACGTCGTGGCCGACTGCTACCAAGGCAAGAGAGAAAAAGGGAAAGAAGAGGAGCACAAATCCTCGAGAGATAAGAAGAAAGAGCGGAGCTACATCGCCAAAAGGCCAAAGACACTGAGTGAGTCTGATTCCTCAGACTCCAGTGATGATGAGGAAGCCTACTTCGGGCTTGTGGGTCGCTCCGACTCAGAAGGAGAATGCCCCCCATTTACTGGGAAGGTAAAAGCCCACACCCCTCTCTCCGACTCTGAATCTGATCCTGAGTCTCAGGATGATGACCCTGAGGATATCCTTTCGGCCCGTGAAGCGGAGCTCCTCGAGAAGTATGAGCTTCTGCTCAACACTTTCGAGGAGTGCCGTAAGAGATTGAAGGCTGAGAAAAAGGAAGTAAAATTGCTTAAGGGTGAGTGTGTCTCCTTAAGGGAAGAGGTCACCAGTTTGATTTCTCTCCGACAGGAGCACCTAGACCTGACTTCAAAGCATTCAGAGTCTCTTAAGCTCCTTGATCTTAAGCAGGAGGAAGTCGACAAGTTGGAAGAACAACTTGCGGCAGAACGGAAGATCGTCAAGAGCTTCTCTATGCCAAAAACAGTTCTTCCAGTAGTTGATATCTTCTCTGCTCAGGCCAAGGGAGCTGGCTTGGGGCATGTAGGGGTACCTGGTTCCTCATCCAGGAGAAACAGGAACCAGAGGAAGAATAAGGCCGCCAAGAAGGCCTCTGCTGATGAAACGGGAAAGGCTCCGCTCAGTCCTGTTGCGTTCAGAAAGCCTAGCTTTCCTTGCAACCAACATGACTTTGAATCAATCTTTGGTCATCATTTCCGGCCCTCGGTTGCAAAGCCAAAGAGCCGATATGATGGTTGGACCTTTCCCCGGAACTTCGGTGAGAGTGCCCTCAAGGCACCTTATGAGGAAATCCACATGGGAAATTATGGTCAATTCTTTAGCGGCCATAATGGAAAGCAGGCACCAAGAGCCAAGCCTGTTATACTGAAGGAACAGAAGGTGAAGAAGTCATGTGACTGCAATCACTATGAGGCCTCCACCTCCAGATCCAAGGCCCCAGCTATACCCACCATTCCCAGGGTAAAGCAGGAGCCTAGGAAGAGGTACAACAGATTTGACTGTTGGTGTTGTGGCAAAGTCGGTCACTTTGCCGTGTATTGTTGGTTTAATCCAAGGTATCACGAGACTCCCTATGTTAGCAATGCGAGGCCGACCACTCATAGGGTTAACTAACCGAGGGGGAGTATGCTAACCAAGAATCTAGGACCCAAGTTCGATTGGGTTCCTAAGGGAAATTAATTTTGTTTTGCAGGAATGTCCAAAGGCCACCAAAACGCCGATC
Source organism: Platanthera guangdongensis (assembly GCA_039583875.1). NCBI lineage: Eukaryota > Viridiplantae > Streptophyta > Magnoliopsida > Asparagales > Orchidaceae > Platanthera > Platanthera guangdongensis. The sequence goes on along the minus strand of CM077163.1, from coordinate 125,726,575 downwards.
TGGTACTTGGACAGTGGTTGCTCCCGGCACATGACTGGGACTAGAAGCCTGCTGCGTGATTACACTCCAGTCGAGAATGGACCCAAAGTCATCTTTGGAGGGTCAGATCGAGGAGTCACCATAGGTTACGGTATGATTTCCAACGATATAATCTCTATCACCGACGTGGCTTATGTTGAAGGGTTAAATCATAACTTGATCAGTGTAAGTCAGTTATGTGATAAAGGTTATGACGTTAAGTTCTGCAAGGATAAATGCCTGATAATTTCATGCACCTCTTCTGAGACGATATTAACAGGCATTAGGAGCCGAAATATTTTCTGCTTAAATTTTCTTAGTTTAGATTCATCTACCCCCGTATGCCTAGTGGCAGCTGGCAGTGCATCTCTTTGTGATCAATGGCACAAGAGATTGGCACATATTAATTTCAAGACAATTAATATGCTGTTTTCTAAAAACTTAGTAAGCGATGCTCCCATTATCAAGTGCATCAAAGATAGCCCCTGTCCTGCATGCCAGATGGGCAAACAGACTCGGGCTACCTTTAAGAGCATTGCAGACAAAGACTCTTCCCGGTGCCTTTATCTACTCCATATGGACTTGTTTGGTCCAATGCAAGTTCATAGCTTGGGAGGCAAGTCCTATACACTAGTGATAGTTGATGATCATTCTCGATTTACATGGGTGTTCTTCTTAAAACGAAAGTCAGATACGTTTAACATCTTCACTAATTTTGTCAAGCAGGTTCAGAACGAATTTAACTGCTCAGTGGTCAAAATCAGAAGTGACCATGGAACAGAATTCGAATCTGGTGCTATGACAGAATTTTGTGAAGAACAAGGTATTTTTCATGAGTTTTCCTCCCCGCGCACTCCTCAGCAAAATGGAGTTGCGGAGAGGAGAAATAGAACTCTCATTGAAGCCTGCACGACAATGTTGAAAGACGCTTCTCTCCCAGAATACTTCTGGGCAGAGGCTGTCAATACAGCTTGTCATGTACAAAACCGAGCATTGATCAACAAGCATCATCGTAAGACGCCTTATGAGCTACTGAGAGGCAGGAAACCAACCATGTCCTACTTGAGGATCTTTGGTTGCCGATGCTATGTACTGAATAATGGGAAGTACCCGCGTACTAAATTTGGTGAAAAATGCTTCGAAGGCATATTCATGGCCTATAGTTCCCACAGTCGGGCATATAGGGTCTTCAATAAGAAAACCCTAGTGGTAGAAGAATCAATTAATGTTGTATTTGATGAAGCAAGTTTGCTTAACAGCAATTCTTCCAGTGGTATTCTTGAAGATGCAGGTGCACGACGTGAACAGCTGGATCTCGATGAGACAGCTAAAGATGAAACTCCTAAGTACGTCAAAGTTTCCACCTCCACGTCATCCGGAAATGTTGAAGATCAAAATGGAACAAATCTCTTAGAAGAAGGAGAAGCCCAAGAAGTAGTCGAAGCTCCAAACGCCAGACTTCTAGAGCTCCGGCACGTGAGGGATCATCCTAGGGATCAGATCATCGGAGATCCTCGTGACGGTGTCAGAACTCGAAGAGGTACTATTAACGAGAATTTGCATCTTAGCTTCCTGTCACAGGTTGAGACAAAGAAGTTCGACGAGGCGAACAATGATGCGGCATGGATTCTGGTCATGCAAGATGAACTACATCAATTCGAACGTTGCAACGTTTGGACGCTGGTTCCCAGACCACACAAACAGAATGTGATTGGCACCAAGTGGATCTTCAGAAACAAACTGGATGAACATGGTGTCATCATAAAGAACAAGGCAAGGCTGGTGGCTCAAGGCTACAGACAGGAGGAGGGGATTGACTTCGACCAGACCTTCGCACCAGTAGCAAGGCTCGAGGCAATCAGATTGTTCCTGGCGTATGCTTCGCATAAAGGATTCACAGTCTATCAAATGGATGTGAAATCAGCATTCCTGAACGGAGACCTGAAAGAGGAAGTATACGTCGCTCAACCCCCAGGTTTTGTCAATCCTACTTATCCCAATCATGTATATTTTCTTAATAAAGTTTTATATGGTTTAAAACAAGCTCCACGAGCTTGGTATAAGACTTTATCTAGTTTTCTTCTTGAGAACAAGTTCTCTAGAGGTAAAATAGATAAGACATTATTTCTCAGGGAAGTCAAAGGCAAGATTTTGCTGGTGCAAATCTATGTTGATGACATAATATTCGGCTCAACGGACAACAATCTTTGCAAAACGTTTTCCAAACTTATGCAAGGAAAGTTTGAAATGAGCAGTATGGGAGAGCTAAAGTATTTCTTGGGACTTCAAGTGAAACAGTCTGAGGATGGAATCTTCATCTCTCAGACGAAGTTCACAAATGAACTCCTCAAGAAATTCGGTATGGAGAATGCAACCTCTATGAGGACTCCAATGGGATCCACTATGTCTCTGGATAAGGATGAGAAAGGTAAACCTTTCGATGAAACCAAATACAGAAGCATCATTGGATCCCTGCTCTACCTTACTGCCAGTAGACCGGATATCATGTTCTCCACATGTGTCTGTGCCAGATATCAGGTGAACACTAAGGAATCTCACTATGTCGCTGCAAAGCGAATTCTAAGATACCTTAAAGGTACTCCCAATCTTGGCTTGTGGTACCCGAGAAACAATGATGTCGAGCTAATAGGTTTTTCAGATGCTGATTTTGCAGGGAGTAGGGATGACAGGAAAAGCACCTCCAGGACGTGTCAATTCCTCGGACGAAGGCTTATTTCATGGAGTAGCAAGAAACAGAATTATGTGGCCACCTCCACAGCAGAGTCTGAGTACATCTCGGCAGGCAGCTGTTGCGCACAACTCCTATGGATCAGAAACCAGTTAGTCGACTACGACCTTCAGTTCAAGGAAGTACCAATGTACTGCGACTCCTCCAGTGCAATTGCAATTGCCAACAATCCGGTATCGCACAGCAGAACGAAGCATATTGAAGTGCGCTACCACTTCATTCGGGAGCACGTGGAGAACAAGGACATCTCTCTCTGTTATGTCCCCACGGACAAGCAGATTGTAGATATATTCACAAAGCCCTTAGACGAAGCCAAGTTTAGTCTCTTCAAAACTGAATTGGGGATGCTAAACTATGAGGAATGAAGACTACCGACGCTCCAGGCTCGCGCTTCCAGGGGGAGCCTCTGCCAGGAACTCAAGTGTGAGCACAAGTGCAGGAACTGAGGGGGAGCAAGGGGTCAAATGTTACAGACACAGATTTGCAGAAGCCGAAAAGGGGGATATTACCCTCTCGGCTAAGGCTAAGGTGGCTCCAAGTTGGCTCTCAAGAAATTGGTATTGGTAACGAATATCGCTCTCAACTAAATTTCAAAGTTATGATTTTCATTACTATACGCTTTATTCACCTTAGCTTGTAGGGTTTAGGCTTCTTTAAATAGGGGGAGATTGTTGGGTATTGTATCCACAATGTACCTGATTTGAAGAAGCCCCTGAACAAGCTAAGGTAAATAGACAATGTATTTAACAACATTTTTCAAGTTGTGCTTGCAGTTATTCCACGCTAAGTACACACCAATGTCAGGGTGCAGTAGGTCAATATACACGGGTCTGCACGACGTAATCCCTCATTGAGCAGATCAGTGTGTTGGCCTACGTGTACTCTCTCTATTGGAGTGCACTTACTTTCAAGTACATGGCTGTGTTTATGCAAGAGCAGACAAGGAGCAAGGATGAGTCAAAGAGCAGCTCAGAGGCGTAAGACGAAAAATCATCTAAGTAAGAATCGACGAGAATCACCAAGTGATTCTCGCCGATTCGGCGAGAATCACTAGTGATTCTCGCCGAATCGTCAAGAATCACTGGCTGATTCTCGCCGGCTAAATCAGAGTGCAATCAAGTCAAATTCGACGAGAATCACTTTGTGATTCTCGACGAATCGTCGAGAATCACTTTGTGATTCTCGCCGAATCGTCGAGAATCACCCTTGATTCTCGACGATTCGACGAGAATCACAGGTGATTCTCGCCGATTTTGACTTAGGCGATTTCTTGGAAACCGCTAGACCGGATTCTGCCGCTGGCGCTGCTCTAAACCGGGGTTAGGGTTTCTTTAAGTGGGACCCATAACGGTTATATTGGAGTATTCCCACCGTATATATATACGAGCATTTTGAACAGTGAAAATACACAGAAGGAAGCTGAGCGACGATCTTGACCTAAAATCGCGAAACTGCTCCGCCGCCGTCGCCGCTCGTCCAAGTCGATCGCCACCCGTTTGATCGAGGTTTCCTCCAGATCTCCCGGCGATAGAAGCATAGCCAAGCATAGCGTCTCACGCGTCTAACCAGAGATCCCTTGTCTCTTGATTTGTTGATCGGGAACACCTTCCCCGTCCGAATCGATCGAGACGACCGATCCTAGTGTGACCGTTGGAAGACCTAGCTAGCTTTGCTACGAAGTTTGGATCTTCAAAGTACAGCAGCCGCACATCGTTGTCGCCGCCGATCCCGTGAACCAAGCCGCCGCCCATCTTTGCCGCCGCCGGTTCCGGGGAGATTCTCTCCAAGAGAGATCTAGGGTTGTGGACTCTTCGTGGACTTCAAGAACACGTCGTCAACGAAGAGGGATACCTTGGTCTCCAAAAGTAGTTTGTATTTCTTGTACATTCTAGTTCATTTTTGTTGTAAAGGAATGTTGGTTCCGAGTTGTAAGGGATGGGTGCAACCCGCGTTGTGGGAGTGTTGTCTCCTACGTGTGGAAGGGTTCCTTCTGATAGTGCAAGGATTGGATTTCAATCCTGTTGGTGAAGAGACCGAGTCGTCCCTTATTGGGAGATAGGTCGAAGGGGGAAAGTGGATGTACCCAAATCAGGGAACCACTATAAATTGCGTGTGTACTTTCTTTGCTGTGCTGTTTTGTTTCCTTGTGCAGGTATAACTTTAAATTCCGCAAAAACGCTGCACGTCACCTATCCCCCCCCATAGGTGAAGCTTGTTGACACTAGGTGGACTTTCACGTTGAGTGCGTATAAGATGGGGTATTTCGGGTTAATGGTGTTTCTCGGCTTGTTCTGACGGCCGAGTCGTGAATTATGGCAGGTGGTCTTGTTTGATGGCTCTATGAGGGGTGGTGTGGTGTAAAGCCTTGGTGGCCACCATTATGGTGTAGAGAGCACCTTTTGGCCCCGATACGGGCTGGTTTTTTTATGGTGTGGAGAGCACCTTTTGGCCCCGATATGGGCTGATTTTTTATGGTGTAGAGAGCACCTTTTAGCCCCAATGTGGGCTAGTTTGTTTTTGGTGTGTGCACCTTAGGGCTGCCACCGTTTAACCCTTGAGTATTATGGCTTTACCACTGCTAATATTCACCAGTTCGGACTGTTCGTTCCTTTGTTATTTTGGCATATGCTTGCCTTATTGCTCCTGCAGATTTTAGCAGGATATGTTGATTATCACTCGCACTTGGTGCATCTTGATCCTGCCTTGGGCAGTGTGTTAACATTACTGTTCTATTCAGTTCCCCTTTTGCTTATTTAATAGCATTGGTTGTGGGGTTGGTAAGCCCTCTTTTCTTACTTATGGATCTAATGCTCCATTTCTTTTCCTTATATACTTGCTGAAGTATTCTTTTTTTGAATGCCTCAGGTTCAGGTGATGGCCAATTGAGCGGCTAGTGTTCTTTTTGGTGGACTTTGCCAGAAAAACCTCAGGCTCCTGAGACTAAAGTAATTCAAGACTTAATAACTAACTTCTAGGAGGAGCAAGAAGAAGTACATAAGGAAGAAATGTCTGTAGATATACTAGCTGCTGCAAGGATTGAGGGGGAGGTGCCAGACCTAGCCCCAAGACTATATGTTCCAGGCACAACAGTGGAACTTGAGATATCCTCTGATTCTAAAGAGGAGGAAGCAACATCAGTTCTTAAGAAAAGAAAGTTTATAGAGTTAAAGAAAAAGAGTGCAGGATATAAGAAAGCTTTCAAGGCTGGCTCCTCATCTACTGCTTCTCCAATAGATTTTAGTTCTCTATTGGTACAGCTACAAGTCAAACTTGATGAGCAAAGTCATGCATTAGAAAAGTATGTGGATGAAAGTCACAAGGAGCTGCAGCTCAATCTGGCCCAGGATATCAAATATATACGATTTGAGGTAAACATGCTTAAGAAAGACATGATAGATTGCTTCCATAAGTGAGGCAATGCTGTGCTGTATCTTGCCAAACGACAAAAATCCACTAAGATTGAAATAGATGATCTTGTTGTCAAGCAAGGAATTGTTCTTGAAAATCAGAAGATACTGAATGAGAATTTGATGGAACTACACACCATCTCTCTGACTAAATTGGATGAACAAACCACTGTCATTGCAGCTAATACGAACACCCAAGTATCTAATATAGAAAAACAGATTCAACTGGATTTGGTAACAGTTACTATTGCTATAAAAACTTCTGAGTCTGCAATTTATGCTCTAGTAAATAAGTTCAAAGACTAATACACAACTGTAAATTATCATATTACAGATCAAATAAGATTTCAAAAGAATGATCTCAGAGATCATACTCATAGAGAAGTCATAAAGGGGGAGAGGGTATTAGTTCAAGCTAGCTATGAACATGCAAAATGGGTAACTAACAATATCAGAGCTACCTTGGGATATCCACCATTACGTGATGATAATAAAACTGCAGAATCTGGATGCCAACCTTAGTTCTTGGAGGGGATGCAACATGAAGTAGCTCAAGTCATATATCCCACGTCTGAGTTTGAAGAAATCGAACAGGCTGTCCAGACTATGTACATCCCTCCACTGGATAAAATGCCAGTAATTTGTGAGGAAGTGGACATGACTGACTTAGTTTTTCTGAAAGAACAAGAGGCCCAAATGTCTAAGAAAAGATTCAGAGAACAAGGTGAGGCTAGACCAGATTTTGAGAAATGGAGTCCAAACTCAAGAAGTATCATCTTAACTGCATGGAATGCAGATGCTGAAAATCAGTATGATAGGGGTAAGTGGTACTCCAAACAAGAATGATATAAATATCTTGCACAATAAGAGAGAATCTACAATTCAGGAAGGACTTGAAGGCTGGAAGGATCCCTGCAAACTTCATAGAGCCCTGCAAGTACTTCCCTAAATCATTCCATTACTTTGAAAGGCAAAAGCAGAAAGCTGCACAACTTAAGGCCAAAGACATTAAGGGAAAGAAGCCTGCTTATGATATTGAAGCTGAAGTCAAAGCTACTATTCAGACAGGCAAAGGAATTATCATCAAGGAGCCCGATCAACTTTAACTTTAGATTGACTAGATTTTGGAAGAAAATGTGCATTTTTTGATTGTTCTTACAAAAGAAAACATTAACCTTGTAATCTCACCTTGATTGTGTGAAAATGAAATTCTAGGTTGACAACAATTTATATATGTATGTCTCTGAGTTGCATGGTTTTCCTTATGTTATTTCATTTTGAATATTTGTGTGTAACTTACTATCTCTGCTCTTGAATAATTTTGTTTGAAATGTCTGAATATATCATGCTTATCATTTTTTGTTATATTGGTGTATATCATTGATTATGGGTTATGACTTCTCCAAATAGGGGGAGATTGTTGGGTACATTAGAAATTGTGTACCTGATTTGGAGAAGCCTCACCCGACTCAATGATATACATCAGGGTGTATTTGATTGTATATTGAGTTTGTTTGTGCAGGCAGAAGAATGCATAAAATATTCTAAGTACAAAAGTGTCGAGACAATTATTTTGTGCCGACACCTTTGAAGGAGCTGTGTCGAGACAAGAAGCAAGTCTGTGTCAACACACAGGACTTGTGTCGACACCCAGAGTTTAAGTCGACATCAACTATGTCGACACTCATAACTTATGTCGAGATATTTAGACATTGTTGCTTTGACATCCAGGACTTGGGTCGACATTTGGAGAGGCTGTGTCGCCATACAGGACTTGTGTCGACACATTCTATAAAGACTATGTCGAGAACTTGATAAAGAGTTGTGTCGACAGTTCCTGAGGTATGTCGACACATTCTACAAAGGATGTGTATCGAGAACTTGATGAAGAGCTGTGTCGACTGTTTCTGAAGTATGTCGACACATTCTACAAAGGTGTGTTTAGACAGAATGAAGAGCTATGTCGACAGTTTTTGTAGTTTGTTGACAACACCAAAGGAAGTGTGTTGACACCCGGGTATTAGTGTCGACACATACTTCATCTGTATGAACACATACTATCCTTATGTCTCGACACATTCAGCTGAGTTAAATAACTTTAAGTGCCAAATTTCAAGACTAAAGACTTGTCAGCTGCTAGAATTGTCACGGCTTATTAAACATGTCCGAACTGTCAGATGTCGGTCAACTACCAGATCAGTCGGTTGCCTCTGATGTAAACTATAAATACAGTCGAGGTATTAGGAAAAAATAACAACAGAAGATAGAGAGAAATTAAAGTGGAATTCTCCAAGAAGAATTCATGGAATCCTGTACAGCAAGAAGATTCTGATTCAAAATCAGAGAAGGGGATTGCTTCATAGCAGATCTGTTAGTGATTGCAGATTTAATTCAGCAAGGTGGGAGAAGCTGGATCTACACCAACTTCTCAAGAAGATTCAACCTAGGTTCTCTCTTTCAAGAAGCTTTGAATAAGCTAATTCAGGTTGAATCAGATTCATTACTGCAAAGAATAGTAGAAAGCAGATCCATCAAGATCTGATCAAGATTCCCTCATCTCTCTCTGAGTGAAGGAAGGAACAACTTCTTAATCAATTTTCTATAGGATCTATTTTAGATCTGAGTGTAGGAGATTAAGTTCTCTGAGTTGTAAGCATGTAAATATAAAGGCTGAGGTAGGTCTGTTTGTCTGAGGTAGGAGATTAAGTTCTCTGAGTTGTAGGCATGTTGATAAAGGCTGAGGTAGGGCTTGATTGCCTGAGTGGTAGGAGTGTGGATTCACTCTGAGGTAGGGTTCTTGGGAAGAGCCTGAGTTGTTGCACTTGTTGAAGTGTGAGCTGTAAGAACCAGTTTGGGTTCTGAGTTGTAAGATTTGAGAATCTGAGAAGGTGGAAGGAAGTTAGGCTGAATCTAGTATAATGCTAGATAGGCGAAGGGGGGAAAGTGAATGTACCCATCATTTGGGGAACCACTATAAAACTGTGTGTATGATATGGTTGGATGATTGTGTGTTGTGATAACTATAGATTTTATCTGTGCTGTGATCAAATTATTAACTGTCTAAGTAGAATAAGAATTGAACCTATTCACCGCCCTCTAGGTGTTTAGACAATTTTGAAACCAATTCTATCTGATATGGTATATCCCCGTAGTTTTTGCATATAGAGTTTAGAATCAAAGTACGAACATAGGCATGGTGTGTGAAGCCCATCTGGACAGGTTGGTCTGGATTGGTGATGTTTCATGTAACACCCTAAAAAGGAGTTGGAAAGAACAGGATAAAAGTCGAGCTGGGCTCGACGAAGATCATCGAGCTGAGCTCGATGAAGATCGTCGAGCTGAGCTCGACGAAGATCGTCGAACGTCAAGCAGGGTTCAGCGATTGTGGCCTGTTATTTGAAATCAAGCCCATTCGACGAACTCACTTTCGATCGACAAAGTTCGTTCGACAAAATCATCCCCGTTTGGAGATTTGTCAAAAAATACAGATATGGCTGAGCGGTGACTCGTGTCAGATGGCTGGTGAGGGGACAGTAAGCGGTGGGTGACTTTTCAGCGTAAACTCGAGCCGTTGCTGTGTTTTAATGAGAAGAGATCGTGTGGTTGGGGTAAAACCCGAGACCTTATCAGTAGAGGAATGGGATTCAGGAAATCATTCTTTCCATTCTCTCTCTCTTCCTTACTTCCCAAGTTCAGGAGTAGAAAACTCTCGGTTGGTGCTAGGGTTTGAGTGGACTTGTTGAGTTGTTGAAGGAGATCTTAGGGCTGGAATCAAGAGCCGAAGCTAGAAATGCGAAGGGGAAAGTGAGACGATCATTTCCATCCGTGTAGAAAAGCTTTTTCATGGCTCCGAAGAAAACTCCAAGGGTAATGATCTTTCTCCTTGGACATGTGAAGTCCTTATTTTGGCATATGCATGGATTTCCCTCACCAAAAGGTGGAATGTTGAGGGATTTATGTTGGGTTGATTCTTGATATCCCCAATAGGTCTTGCATATAGATCCGAAAATGTGTAGTACGGAATAGACATACTGTGTGAAGCCCATCTGGACAGGTTGGTCTGGATTGGTGATGTTTTATTTTGTGCACTGGAGAAGTCTCCGCGTATAAATGAGTATTATGTGGAGTCGGTGGGTTGTGCCTATGAAGTGGAGTAGCAGGAAGTACTGGAGTGGAATTCCAGGAAAATACCCTCGAAGTGCATGTGCTGTATGTGATGAAAGTCCAGTGTTTCTGGAACTACAGGTGCTGCAGGGTTTGCTGGATAGTTGGTCCAGATATGGTTTGGGCTGGGAACAGAAAGTGAGTTTTGTCGCTAACGTCAGGCGATAGTGGTTGTTGCTGGCGATAACTCTTAGCTAACATGTGATTGTGAAGCCAGTCCTTCGGGGACATTATGCCTATTGTGAGTGTTGGGTACATTGGCAAATGTACCTGATTTGAAGAAGCCTCACCCAACTCAATGATATACATCATAATGTATTTGATGTATGTTGAGTTTACTTGTGCAGGTTAAGAAATCACTGGACTGAAGCAAAAAGTTTCTAAGTCCATGTGTCGACACCTAAAGGGAAAGTGTCGACACTTAAGAAGACTTATGTCAACACCCAGACAAGCAGTGTCGACACTTGGAGTCATTGTGTCGACACCTGGGATGCAGAGTCGACACCAGACAGAAAGTGTCGACACTTGGAGCTGTGTCGACACTTAGTGAAGGAAAGTGCAGACAGAAAGTGTCGACACAAGGAGCTGTGTCGACACCCAGTGAAGCTGTGTCTACACCAGAAAGTGTCGACACTTGGAGCTGTGTCGACACTCAACAAAAGTCTGCAGAGACTAAGTACAAGTGTTGACACTCAGCACAATGTGTCGACACTCAGCTAAAGACTATACACTTGAAGAAAGTGTCGACACAAGGAGCTGTGTCGACACTTAGCAAAGATCAGAAAGATCAACAAAAATATTCTAAGTACAAGTGTCGACACTAAGGAAATGTGTCGACACTCAGCTGAAGTCTCAACAAGAAGAAGGTGTGTCGACACAAGGAGCTGTGTCGACACTCAGCAAGTATCGACATTGAAGACTATGTGTCAACACCAAGAAGCAGTGTCGACACTTGACAGATTCAACACAAGAAGTTGTGTCGACACAAAGGAGATGTGTCGACACTTAGAAGAATTCAGCAAAAGCTAGAAGAACAAGTACTTGTGTCGACACTCAATTTCAGTGTCGACACATGCAGAAGAATCTGTGTCGAGACATACATGGAGTTGTGTCGACACCTTGTAGACTTGTGTCGACACTTACACAACATGTGTCGACATTTGGACTATAAGTGTCGACACTTAAAGACAGAAAGTCTCGACACTTACAGACAGTTAGAATTTTTCAAGAAATAACTGGATGACTTGACAGCTGCCGTTCCAGCTGGTTTACAGCACCTGTCAGAGATATCAGAAGTTAGTTATGGACCGGACCAGCCGGTTACCATGAAGAAGGCCTATAAATAGGCACCTACAGTTTACAGAAAGTGGTTGTTCAACAGTTGTTCAGATTGTTGTTCAAAGAATTGAAGTGCATCACATTATTGAAGAACAAGTGGTACACAAAGTATCAACACAAGAAGATCTTGCAGTCCAAGTGCAGATCTAAGAAGTTGGAGAGAGAGGGCTCCATCCAAGAAATCAGCCTCTGGAACTAGGCTGAGAAGAAGGATTCAGATTCAATTCTGGATCTTAAGTAGCAGAGGTCAAGGAACTACTGCAGGAGGATTCAGTCTTATTCAGTTCTACTCAAGAAGCTTTGAAGAAAGCTAAGTCAGAGTGAATCCAGCTGAGTTCTTCCAAGAACTCATCAAGAAACTCTCAACTCCCCTCTTTATTTCTGAGTTGTAGAGTTAATATCTATAATACATTTTTAACTTGTAGGATCCTTTGGATCTGAGAGAATTGTAAGCCTATAATTATAAAGGCTAAGGGTAGGGCTTGAGAGCCTGAGTGTAGGAGATTGAGATCTCTGAGTGTAGGCCTTGTTGGCTGAGTGTAGGCCTTGGTTGGCTGAGTGTAGGCCTTGGTTGGCTGAGTGTAGGTCTTGATTGGCTGAGTGTAGGCTTTGGGATAAAGCTGAGTTGTAAGGCTTTGGGCCTGAGGTGTAAGAACCAATTTGGGTTCTGAGACAGTGGAGGAGTTTGGCCGAATCTAGTACACTGCTAGATAGGCGAAGGGGGAAAGTGGATGTACCCATATCTTGGGGAACCACTATAAACCACTGTGTATGCTGTGCTGTGGTGTGCTGTGATTATTGTTGTGTTTGCTGTGATAAACTAGTTAGTTTTCAGTGATATAACTGATTGCTGCCATTAAAGTTTAAAAAGGATTAGGTCACCTATTCACCCCCCCCCCCTCTAGGTGTTTAGGTACCATATCTTTCAAGTGGTATCAGAGGGAGGTTCCTCAAAAAGGACTAACAGTCTGAGGAGATCCTGTTTGGCAGATTCAGTGTAAGGCAAAACACAGATTCAAGAAATTCAAGAAAATCAAGAAACATGGGTTCCTCTGAGAATCACAAGGAATTGGGTTCCATGAAATTACCCATATGCAGAAAGGAGATCTTTGGGATCTGGAAGGAAAGGGTGAGGTTGTTTATGGAGGCCTCAGACCCTAGAATCTACATCACAGTAAAGGAAGGGCCTTATGTGCCCATGAAGATTTCAGTTCTAGATGCAAATCAGAGAACTCCAAAGGATTTCTCTGAGATGACTAAGGATGAGATTGTCCTAGCTACCATGGACAAGAGGGCACAAAACATAATAGTGAGTGCCATTGATGATGCAACATTTCAGAATCTTATACACTATAAGATAGCCAAGGAGATGTGGGACACTCTTATAGTGTATATGGAAGGATCTGAAGAAGTGAGACAAGATAGAAAATCCTTGCTAAATCAGGAGTATGAGAGCTTTAGACAAGAAAAAGGTGATAGCATAACTGAGTGCTACAAGAAGTTCTACAGAATAGTTAATGAACTCATATCTTATGGAAGAGAGTTCAGTAACTATGAACTAAATGATAAGTTCTTAAGGTCCCTAACCAAAGATTGGGACACAAAGATCTGTGCCATTAGAGAAATGGCTAAGTTGGGGGAAATTCCTCCTCCTACACTGTTTGGAAAGTTGTTGTCATATGAGATGCAGTTGACAGTGAGAAAAGAGGAGGAGAAATCAACAAGGACTGAGCACAAGGAAAGATCAGTTGCTTTCAAGACAGATGTCCTCAGGAAGTGCAGGAATAAATCACCAACTCCACCTCCAAAGATTGCTGAATCAGAGTCAGATGAAACAGTCAGCACCAAGTCAAAAAGCAGTGAAAGTGATGAAGACTTTGCTGCTTTCACTAGACACTTTCAGAAGTTTTTGAAAAAGAAATAGTGGAGTTCAAGGCCTTCTACATCACATGTAAAGGAAGACTCTTATCAGAAAAAGAGGTCTTCAAAGAATGACAGGAAGAGGACAAAGTCAAGCAAGGCAACTGGATCTAAGATAGTGTGCTATTGCTGCAATAGACAGGGCCATGTTATTGTAGACTGTCCTGAAAAGAGGAAAGAATCTGGTGACAGGAAAAAGACTCATTTCAAAGGCAAGAAAGAGAAGTCTTTTGTAGCCAAGAAAGAGAAGACTCTATCAGATATTTCTTCTTCAGAATCTGAGTCTGATGCTGAAGACTACATAGGGCTGTTTGCTGAAGAAGAAGAGGAAGAATTCATGCAGATCATGGAGTCTATTTATGAACAAGAAGACAGTCAATGCCAAGGGCTAATGGCTTTGACAGAGAGTGCTAAAATCCTGGAGCAGCCAGGACCCAGTAAGGTGAGTCCAAGTGGCCATACCCCTACATGGTACTTGGACAGTGGATGTTCCAAACATATGACTGGAACAAGAAGATTACTAAAGGACTACATTCCAGTAAAAGATGGTCCAAAAGTAACCTTTGGTGGTTCTGAAAAAGGAATCATCAAAGAATTTGGTAACATTTCTACAAACTTAGTTACCATTACTCAAGTGACTTATGTTAAAGGGTTGAAACACAACCTAATAAGTATAAGTCAATTAAGTGATGTAGGGTATGACATCTCATTTGTTAAAAATGGTTGTCATATCAAGAGGTCAAGTGATCAAGAGATCATTTTGACAGGTTATAGGAAGAGGAATGTCTACTGCCTAGACATTATGGTTGAGAACAATGGTTCTCCAGTTTGTCTTGTAGCTGATGAGACAATCTCTCATTGTGTCAAATGACACAAGAGGCTTGCCCATCTTAACTACAAGACTATTAGCAAACTCTTTAGCAAAGAGTTAGTGAGAATGGTTCTCAAGTTAAGTGTGTTAAAGATGGTATTTGCTCAGCTTGTCAAAAGGGCAAGCAGACTAAATCCACCTTTAGAAGCATAGAAAACAAAGATGCTGTGAGGTGTTTATACCTCTTGCATATGGATCTCTTTGGTCCAATGCCAGTTCACAGCCTAGGTAGGAAGGTCTATACCTTTGTAGTTGTAGATGACTACTCAAGGTTTTCCTGGGTGTTCTTCTTAAGACAGAAATCTGAAACACCTAGTGTCTTCTATAGCTTTGTCAAGCAAATTCAGAATGAATTAAATAGTACAGTGGTCAAAATTAGAAGTGACCATGGTACTGAATTTCAGTCTGATAGCATGACAAAACTGTGTGAAGACATTGGGATATTTCAAGAATTCTCTTCACCTAGAACACCTCAGCAAAATGGCATTGCTGAGAGGAAGAATAGAACCTTGATAGAGGCTGGTAGAACCCTACTAAGTGATACATCACTGCCAGAATATTTCTGGGCTGAAGCAGTTAACACTGCATGCCATATTATAAATAGGGCTACCATCACTAAAAGGCTTAACAAGACCCCCTATGAAGTTGTGAAAGGCAGGAAACCAAACCTATCCTATTTTAGGATCTTTGGTTGCAAATGCTTCATACTTAACAATGGGAAGTCTTACTTAACTAAGTTTGCTGCCAAGTCCCAAGAGGGAATTTTTGTTGGGTACAGCAATAATAGTAAGGCTTATAGAGTCTACAACTTGACTACACAAGTTGTAGAAGAATCAGTGCATGTAGTTTTTGATGAGACTAAACTTATTAATAATGAGTTGTCTAGCAGTGTGTGCAGCCCCACAGGTTTGACAAAGAAAATGGACAAGCTTACTATAGAAGAAGTGTCTGCTGTAAGACAGCAAGTAGAAGAAAGTAGCTGTTGTCTAGGGGGAGAACTACATGTGCCAATTGCTGAAGAAATACAAGGAATACAGCATGATGCAGATGCTGAATTGGTTCAACCAGAAGTTAGGATGCCTCCAGCCCACAGACATCTTAGAGATCATCCAGTAGAGCTGATTATTGGAGATCCAAGATAAGGAGTTCAAACCAGGAGTAGAAACATGAATGCAGCAATATACTCCAGCTTTCTGTCACAAGTTGAACCCAAGTAGTTTGAAGAAGCAATACAAGATCCACAATGGACTGAAGCAATGCAAGAAGAGCTTAATCAGTTCAAGAGGTGCAAGGTCTGGGAATTAGTTCCTAAACCTAAAGACCACAATGTGATAGGAACTAAGTGGATCTACAGGAATAAGATGGATGAACAAGGGGTCATCATTAAGAATAAGGCTAGACTGGTTACTAAAGGATATAGGCAAGAAGAAGGTATTGATTTTGATCAAACCTTTGCTCCAGTAGCCAGACTAGAAGCCATAAGGATGTTCTTGGCCTATGCAACCTATCAAGGATTCAAGGTATACCAAATGGATGTCAAGTCAGCATTCCTAAATGGTAATCTTAAGGAAGAAGTCTATGTAGAGCAGCCTTCAGGTTTTGTTGATCCAACTCTACCTCATCATGTCTATAGACTTAGGAAAGCTTTATATGGGTTAAAGCAAGCCCCTAGGGCTTGGTATGAAACCCTATCTAGTTTCCTCATTGAGAACAAGTTCTCAAGGGAGAAAATAGATAAGACTCTATTCCTTAGGGAATCTAGAGGCAAAGTAATTCTAGTCCAAATATATGTAGATGACATTATATTTGGGTCTACTGAAAGCATCCTTTACAAAAAGTTTGCAAAACTTATGCAAGGTCAGTTTGAGATGAGTAGTATGGGAGAGCTGAAGTTTTTCTTGGGTCTCTAAGTTAAACAGACTGAAAGTGGTTTATCCATATGTCAGTCCAAGTTCACCCTAGAACTCATAAGGAAGTATGGTATGGATTCATCCAGCACCATGAAGACTCCTATGGGGTCAAGTATGTCTCTTAGCAAGGATGATGCAGGGAAACCTGTAGATGAAACCTTGTATAGAGGGATAGTTGGCTCCCTATTATACTTGACTGCTAGTAGACCTGACATCATGTATGCTACATGTGTTTGTGCCAGGTATCAAGCCTGCCCTAAAGAGTCTCATTTGACAGCAGTCAAAAGAATATTGAGATATCTAAAGGGCACTCCCTATCTAGGCCTCTGGTACCCTAGGAATGGAGATTTTGATCTAACAGGTTATTCAGATACAGACTTTGCAGGATGCAAAGAGGATAGAAAGAGCACTACTAGAACCTGTCAATTCCTAGGTGGGAGACTAATTTCATGAAGTAGCAAGAAGCAAAACAGTGTGGCTATCTGCACAGCAGAGTCAGAGTATGTAGCTGCAGGAAGTTGCTGTGCTCAACTTCTGTGGATACAACATCAGCTAGAGGACTATGGATTTCAGGTAAGTAGAACTCTACTTTTCTGTGATTCTACAAGTGTTATTTCAATAGCTAATAACCCTGTATCACATAGTAGAACTAAACATATTGAAATTAAATATCATTTTCTTAGGGAACATGTAGAAAGAGAAGATATTTTACTTGAATATGTTAAAACAGATAATCAGATAGCTGATATGTTTACTAAGCCCCTAGAAGAAGCTAAGTTCAAATGATTCAAAATTGAATTAGGAATGATAAACTTAGAGTAAGTTTACAGAATTAAAATTGACTAAGTAAAAAGGTGTCGACACATAGACAAGTCTATGTCGACACAGAATAGTGGTGTCGACACTTCAGGAAAAAGGTGTCGACACATCTAGGATGTTGGTGTCGACACTTCAAAATGTTAGTGTCGACACATGACAAGTAGGTGTCGACACATCCAATATGGTGTCGACACTTATATTTTACTCAGAATTTTCTAAGTAAAGTCTCGACAATGTGTCGAGTTATGTTGTGTCGACACATAACCAAGTGTCGACACATAAAATCTGTTGACTAAACTTATGTCGACACATGTGTGTCGAGACATTATAAGTCAGTGTCGACACTTATATCCAGTGTCGACACATTTTAAGTTAGCTGTCCCGCCTGTTCATCTTCAAAATTAGACAGGTATAAATAGGGTTCTGTCTTTGTTTGTCGACATGCTTTCAAAGTTTCGAGACCAAAACTACTGTGTCGACACCTCTCTTTTCTAAAAACAAATTCTACAAACCCTAATGGCTCCTAAGCTTGAGGAGAACGTTAACGAAGGTTATGAGCTTGTGCGCGGCGCGTTCGACGATGCTGATCCAGAACTCAAGGCAGTAGTAACCCTAGTCGCCGATTCAGGGTTAGAATACTTAGTTTCTGAACCAACTAAGATATGGAAGAAGGAGGTGCTTGAATTCCTTCATGGAGCCGCAGTAGATGACTCTGGATCCAGGATCAAATCCAGAGTTCATGGAACTAAGGTCAAGGTTACACCAAAGAGTCTGAGGAAGGAACTCCAGCTACCAAAAACTCAAGATGAAGAAGAGGTTACTGCTTCAAAGACCAGGGAAGCTTTAACCTGGTGTGGTCTTGATCCAAAGATGAAGATAGGTTCTGTTTTCAATAGGAAAGGCATGAATAATCAAGGGAAGTTCATGTCTGAAATTGTGGGAAAAGTCTTACTCAGCAAGCCTGGAGGGCATGACAGAGTGTCTGCCCATATGTTTGGCATCATGACAAGGATAATCTTCACTCTGAAAACAGATTGGTCTATGGTGGTTTATGAGAAGATCAAGGAGAGCTTGAAGAAGCCCAATCTGGGCAGGATCATTAGTCTCTACCTAGCTGGTACCATACCAGAGGTGATGAGTACTGCTGCAGGCAGCAAGATTAATCACATGAGGAAGATGGATCAAAGGATCTTTTCAAGATGGGACAGGGTATTGTCCAAGGACATGCCAACCCCAGAGAAGACAGTTACTAAGAAAGATACTCCTCCAAAGAAAAAGAGAAAAAAATGCTCCAATTGAACAAGAGTCCTCCAGCAGTTCAGGGAGTGAAGAACAAGTTGTTTTCACTCCTGATGATCATGAGGAAGAGGCTGTAGAGAAGACCCCTACTGCTCAAGAAATTGCTGAGATCCAGGGGGAGCTACCACAAGCTAGCCCCATCCACAGGGATCCAAGCCAGGGGGAGCCTCTAGTTGTAGAAGAACCATCTACACTGGACAGTGAGCAAGCAACCACCATCATCCAAGAGGTACTCACTGACCTCAATACTTTAGAATATCTTATAGAAGATGCTGATTTGTCTGATGTTCCTCAGCAAACTCAGCTGCATAGTCAAGAACCAGATGTTGTTATCAAAGACACATCTGCTGTTCCAGAAATTCCTGATCCAGAAGTTGAAGAGCAAAGAATGTCTCCAGCTCAATCACCTCAAGAGTTCACCATGGAAGATTTATTCCTCAATCTAGACCAACAAGATTTTGACCTGGACGAGGAAGCTGTTGAAAGAGATACTGCTGCTGCTGAGGGGGAGCAAGTACAAGATCTGGAAGAGCCTATTAGGCTGGAAACTGAGAAGGCACCTGATGTGCAAGCTGACAAACCTCCAAGCCCTAAGGATAGGGTTGACATAGCCAGCACTTCTGCCTCTGAAGATGAGGAGAGTGCTAGGGCTAAGAAGAAGAAACTGTATGTTTTTAAAAGGAGAAGTCAGAGTTATAAGAAAGCTCTGCAATCTATAGCCCCACAGCCTATAGTTCAACAAGCTCCAACTGTTGATTATAGTGCTTTACTAATTGCACTACAGATTAAAATGGATGAACAAAGAAAAGCTATTGAAGCTTATGTAGATGAAGGGCACAAAGCTTTACAGTTTGATCTTGCCCAAGATATAAAGTCTATAAGGTTTGAAATGAACCTTAACAAAAAGGAAATGACTGATTGCTTCCACAAAGGTGGAAATGCAGTGGTGTATTTGGCAACACACCAAGAGAAGATCAAGGCACAGGTGGATGATATAGCATTGAAATAAGGATATGTTCTTGAGAATCAATTAAGAATGAATGACAATTTGACTGCCTCCCATAATGCTATAGTCACTGAGTTGAAGAACAAGGCTGCTGAACCTTCTACATCCACTGCTGCTGCTAAAACTGATTTTGATAAAGTATTCCAGGAAGAAATTTCTGCTGTAAAGACTGCTATCCAAGCCTCCCAGAAGGTCATATATGAACAACTTCAAAAGCTAAAACCTTACTTTAAAGATGGAATCAGATACTTGGATAGTCAGATCAGATTTCAAAAGGATGATGTCAGAGATCACATGGCTAGAGAAGTCATAAAGGGGGAGAGAGTGTTAGTCAAGGCAAGTTCTGATCATGCAAAATGGATATCAAATTCAATCAGGGCTACACTTGGATACCCTCCTCTGTGTGATGACCAAGATGTTGCTGAATCAGGCATTAACCCTGCTTATTTTGGAGGTGAGCCACCAGAAGTAGCTCAAGTCATTTATCCACCTCCAGACTTTGAAATGATTCAAGCAGATGTGAGCACCATGTATAGCCCACCTGAGGGCAAGGACAATATCCATATTGAAAAGGTTGTTCAAACTATTACTGAAGCCATGCAAGAGGCATTACAGAAGGAAGAAGAGACAAGGTTGTCCAAAAAGAGGTTTAGGGAACAAGCAGAACAAAGGCCAGATTTTGAACAGTGGAGCCCTACCTCTAGGAATATAATTTTAACTGCCTGGAAAGCTGCCAAGGACAATACTCATGACAGGAACAAATGGTTTTCTGAAGCTGAATGGAGAAAGCATGAGATCAGGCAGGAAGCAATAGTTCAGTATAGAAGGAATGCTAAGATGGGAAAGCTACCTCCTACTGCAGTGGAGCCTAGCAAGTACTTCCCTAAGCCATATCACTACTTTGAGAGGCAGAAGATCAAGACAAAAGAACTCAAAAAGAAAGATCTAAAAGGCAAGAAGCCTGCTGTTGCTGAAACTACTGAAGCCCCTGTCAAAGCTCAAGTCCAACCTGGCAAAGGCATAGTTATCAAGGAACCAGACCAGAAATAGATTAAGATTTTACTTGAAGATTATTTTGTGATCTTTTAAATGTAACACATTTTTGTAAACTACTGAAGATGTATAAGAAAAATGTTAGAACAATTTATGATAAATATATTTCATGATTGTTCTGTGAATGTGTCTATTTCTTGTTTCTTCTGAAATGATGAATGTGTATACATGTGTGAATTAATACATGTTTATGTTTACCCTGCTGTAAATAATCTGCTTTACATCATTTTGTAATTTTTAATTTTGAATGGTGTATATCATTGACTAAGGGTTATGACTTCTCCAAATAGGGGGAGATTGTTGGGTACATTGGCAAATGTACCTGATTTGAAGAAGCCTCACCCAACTCAATGATATACATCATAATGTATTTGATGTATGTTGAGTTTACTTGTGCAGGTTAAGAAATCACTGGACTGAAGCAAAAAGTTTCTAAGTCCATGTGTCGACACCTAGAGGGAAAGTGTCGACACTTAAGAAGACTTGTGTCGACACCCAGACAAGCAGTGTCGACACTTGGAGTCATTGTGTCGACACCTGGGATGCATAGTCGACACCAGACAGAAAGTGTCGACACTTGGAGCTGTGTCGACACTTAGTGAAGGAAAGTGCAGACAGAAAGTGTCGACACAAGGAGCTGTGTCGACACCCAGTGAAGCTGTGTCTACACCAGAAAGTGTCGACACTTGGAGCTGTGTCGACACTCAGCAAAAGTCTGCAGAGACTAAATACAAGTGTCGACATTCAGCACAATGTGTCGACACTCAGCTAAAGACTCTACACTTGAAGAAAGTGTCGACACAAGGAGCTGTGTCGACACTTAGCAAAGATCAGAAAGATCAACAAAAATATTCTAAGTACAAGTGTCGACACTAAGGAAATGTGTCGACACTCAGCTGAAGTCTCAACAAGAAGAAGGTGTGTCGACACAAGGAGCTGTGTCGACACTCAGCAAGTATCGACATTGAAGACTATGTGTCGACACCAAGAAGCAGTGTCGACACTTGACAGATTCAACACAAGAAGTTGTGTCGACACAAAGGAGATGTGTCGACACTTAGAAGAATTCAGCAAAAGCTAGAAGAACAAGTACTTGTGTCGACACTCAATTTCAGTGTCGACACATGTAGAAGAATCTGTGTCGAGACATACAAGGAGTTGTGTCGACACCTTGTAGACTTGTGTCGACACTTACACAACATGTGTCGACACTTGGACTATAAGTGTCGACACTTAAAGACATAAAGTCTCGACACTTACAGACAGTTAGAAATTTTCAAGAAATTACTGGATGACTTGATAGCTGCCGTTCCAGCCGGTCTACAGCACCTGTCAGAGATATCAGAAGTCAGTTATGGACCGGACCAGCCGGTTACCATGAAGAAGGCCTATAAATAGGCACCTACAGTTTACAGAAAGTGGTTGTTCAACAGTTGTTCAGATTGTTGTTCAAAGAATTGAAGTGCATCACATTATTGAAGAACAAGTGGTACACAGAGTATCAACACAAGAAGATCTTGCAGTCCAAGTACAGATTTAAGAAGTTGGAGAGAGAGGGCTCCATCCAAGAAATCAGCCTCTGGAACTAGGGTGAGAAGAAGGATTCAGATTCAATTCTGGATCTTAAGTAGCAGAGGTCAAGGAACTACTGCAGGATGATTCAGTCTTATTCAATTCTACTCAAGAAGCTTTGAAGAAAGCTAAGTCAGAGTGAATCCAGCTGAGTTCTTCCAAGAACTCATCAAGAAACTCTCAACTCCCCTCTTTATTTCTGAGTTGTAGAGTTAATATCTGTAATACATTTTTAACTTGTAGGATCCTTTGGATCTGAGAGAATTGTAAGCCTATAATTATAAAGGCTGAGGGTAGGGCTTGAGAGCCTGAGTGTAGGAGATTGAGATCTCTGAGTGTAGGTCTTGTTGGCTGAGTGTAGGCCTTGGTTGGCTGAGTGTAGGCCTTGGTTGGTTGAGTGTAGGTCTTGATTGGCTGAGTGTAGGCTTTGGGATAAAGCTGAGTTGTAAGGCTTTGGGCCTGAGGTGTAAGAACCAATTTGGGTTCTGAGACAGTGGAGGAGTTTGGCTGAATCTAGTACACTGCTAGATAGGCGAAGAGGGAATGTGGATGTACCCATATCTTGGGGAACCACTATAAACCACTGTGTATGCTGTGCTGTGGTGTGCTGTGATTATTGCTGTGTTTGCTGTGATAAACTAGTTAGTTTTCTGTGATATAACTGATTGCTGCCATTAAAGTTTTAAAAGGATTATGTCACCTATTCACCCCCCTCTAGGTGTTTAGGTACCATATCTTTCAGTGAGCTATGTGCTCTTAAAGGTCAGTGAGCCGAACGGACAAGGGTTGCCGACCCGCATCAGTCTAGACATTGAACTGGCGATTTAAGCAACGAGCAAGGGCTGAACTGTATCCGCATGATGGTTTTCTAACTTGAGTGGCTAAGTGAATGAATTCGTTAGGATCACATCATGAGAGTCTTGGGATGTTCGCCATCAAAACTAAAGTCTCAGGCCGTGGGCCATGGAACATGAATGCTCATGTTTACCATTGGGTTTGAGACCTGAGGATGGTGGTGAGACACTGGTTTTTAGGTACACCGATAATGTGCCCTGAGTGCACGGAGCGTCGGGCTATGTGGTCGACGTTTGTGATATATTGATGGTGCGTGAGTGCATATCTTGTGATATATCTGCTTGTGAAATGCTATGCCTGCAGGGAAGGAATATCACTACCCCGTGAAAGGAGTAGGGTCATTATAAATTGGTTAGCTGAATGTTGACTGTTGCTTTGTTTGTCACTGTTGCGGTGGATTGTCCCCATGCAGGTGCTGGAGAGCCGAGCGGAAAATAGTGGGCTGAAGCCCTTGCCGCTACTGCTATACTGGCCCTCGAAGGCCAATTAAAGAAATGTTTTGTTATTTTCATGTGTGGTCGGCCTGTGTGCCGATGTATGTAATCCACACTTGTCAAGAAAACCTGCAAGACCTTAAGGCCAAACATTTTGTGTATTTTGTAAACATTCTTTGGATAGATATAAATGAGGCTGTTTATATATAGTGGACATTCATGGTTAAAGACTTCGAGTTTAACCCCTAATGCTTCTGCTAGAATGCTCTGAGTTAGGATATGTGTTTTAGTCTTTGATGTTAACCTGTAACCCTGTCGTCTGTTTGTGGTATATGGTGTGGGTCCCCTACCGGACCCTCTATTATATGTCACGTAACAGATGGAGGTGTTACAATTTGGTATCAGCTTGTCTTGGTCTTCCTTCTTCGAATTCATGGTCGAATTCTTCTGAGGGGTGGCGATCACGTGTACGTGCGACCTGTTATAACATAAATGAACTCAAGAATGTCCAATAAGGAATGCAAATACACTTGTTTGAGGAACCTCCGTATTCTTATTCTGTTGTTGTTGCTTTTGCCAAGCCGCTAAAGTGTGTCGTTTATACATATAGGTGACACAAATTGGTGTGGGGCTGTCTAAGCCCCAGCATTCTGATGAGAGTACAGTACCAATTGAGGTGCCTACACCTCCTCCATCTGCGGATACAGTACGCTTAGTTGTTGAGGCACTGTTTGCTATGATCTAGGAACAGCCTACTGGATAGGTGCGGCCTGCGGTGGTGTCAGAACAAGTTGGTGTGAGACCAGTACCCGTTGAGGCTGTTGTATATCCACGAGCAGCAGAATGACAACTGAAGCAATTTATGAGCTTCAATCCTCCTACGTTCACGTGGGCGAGATCCCCAACGCAGGAAGAGGATTGGCTTGCGAGCATCAAGAGGATTTTGACGGCAATTAGAATAGAGGAGGAATAGAAAGTCACCTTAGCCACGTTCTTCTTGGAAGGAGATGCTCGACTTTGGTGGGATGAAATGGAGTTGAACCACTTGGCCGTTAGACAACTAATGGAAGTCTCGATAGAGGAGTTTTTGAGACTATGTTTGGCAAAGCATTTGCCATCGGCTCAATGCACAGCTATGGAAAATGAGTTCCAACGTCTAACCCATGGGGAAAGTAGTGTTGATACCTACTTACATGAGTTTACCAGGTTGGAACGTTATGCGGGATCTATCTTTATTGACAAAGAGCGTAAAAGTAATAGGTTCTACGAAGGGTTTCGAGATGAGCTGAGATTCCTGCTCCCGAGTTCGATGAACCAGGGTTTTCAAGCGTTGGTTGATACGAGTCATACGTTGGAGAAAGATATGAAGTGGGTACAGGGAAAGAAGGACTTGGCTGTGATAAAGCCCGAGTTCAAAGTGTCACACCCGGGAAAATCAAACTACTGAAGGAAATGGGGTAAGAGATCCAAGTCTTCTTCACAGGCTCCCTCGACTGTTGGAACTGTAGCAACTTCTATGAAAGACCCTCATGCCTGTTATACATGTGGTAAGGTGAGTCATCTAGCCCGTGATTGTCAGGTTGGTCCGCCTAAGGGTGAGAAGAAGACTGGAGCGTCCTATGATGAAAAGGGAAAGGCGGTGGTGAAGTCCTCTGCATCCCAGGCGTAGCCCCGAGTATATAATCGTGGCCAACATGAGGCCATAAATCAAAGTGACGTCATCACTGGTACGAGTTAAGACACTTTATTATTGCTTTTGATACTTCATACCTTGTGTGTAGATCGTGTATGATGTGTTTGTATTACGCTTTGTCATGATTTGGGATTGTCCGGGGAGAGCACTGTTTGATACGGGTGCTTCATATTCATTTCTATATGTGGACTTCGTGTCACGGATTGGAGTGCCGATTCGTATGACGACATATAGTGTGAAAGTGTTATTACTGAACGGATGTGTGATGCATGCAGATAGAACTTGCTTTGTGGAGGTATGAATAGGTTGTCGGGATTTCTGATTGGACGCGTCTGTGCTGCCGATATCGGAATTTGATGTGATCTTTGGTATGGACTGGCTCTCGAAGCAGCGTACCTTTTTTGTTTGCAATTCAAAGGAGATCACACTGGAACAGAATACCGAGCTAGAGACGAAATTCGCTGTTATGTAAGGATCGCGCAACTTATTGTTGTCTGCTCTCCAAGTCGTCGAAGATGTTCGGAAGAGGGCAGAGTTATTCTTCACGCTTATTACAGCTATTGAGCCAAAAGACAGTGTGAGTGATGTTCCGATTGTTTCGCACTTTGCTGATGTGTTTCCGAAGGAGCTTCCGGGGTTACCACCATAGTAGGAGATTGATTTCTCAATTGAGTTAGTGCCAGCTGCAAAACTTGTGGCCCGCTTGCCATATCGTGTAGTGCCAAAGGAAATGGCGGAACTAAAAGTTCAACTACAAGAGTTGCTAGAACAAGGTTATATACACCCAAGTATGTCACCCTGGAGCGTACCTATTCTCTTTGTGAAAAAGAAGTACGGTAGTCTGCGGTTGTGCATCGACTATTGCGAATTGAATAAGCTGACGGAGAAGAACAAGTATCCAATACCTCGAATTGATTACTTCTTTGATCAGCTAGTGGGATCAACCGTCTATTCTAAACTGGACCTGAAGTCTGGTTACTACCAATTGAGAATTCGGGAAGGTGACATTCCCAAGATAGCATTTGGAACACGCTATGGTCATTACGTGTTCACTGTAATGTCGTTTGGGCTAACAAATGCGTCATCGGTGTTCATGGACCTAATGCACCAAACATTTAGAGAGTACTTAGATTTGTTTGTAATCGTCTTCATCGATGAAATTCTAATGTACTCATAGTCTGAAGAAGATCATGTGAACCATTTACGGATGGTGTAACACAACCTGAGAAGAAACAAGCTCTATGAAAAGTTCTCAAAGTGTGAGTTTTGGCTGTCGTCAATGGCTTTTTTTGGCCATGTGGTGAGTGAAGACGGCATTGTGGTGGATCCGTCAAAGATAAGAGTCATACGAGAGTGGTCGGTGTTGTCTTCTGTGGCCGAAGTCAGGAGTTTCCTTGGACTGACGGGCTACTACAAACGTTTCGTAGAAAACTTCTCATGGATCGCTTTGCCTCTTACCACATTAACAAGGAAGGATCAGAAGTTCGTCTGGATGTCAGAGTGTGCAAGAGCTTTTGAAGAGCTGAAGAGTCACTTAACAACGATGCCAATCTTGACGCCGCCATGTGGTTCAGACGGCTTTGAAATCTATAGTGATGCATCAGGAAGCGGCTTTGGCTGCGTTCTTCTTCAGTATGGAAATGTGATCACTTATGGCTAACGCTAGTTGAAAGTGCAAGATCGGAACTATCCCGTCCACGACATGGAGTTGGCGGCGGAGACTTTTGCACTTAAACTGTGGCATCATTATTTATATGGCGTGAAAGTAGTTACATTCATGGACCATAAGAGCCTAAAATATCTATTGGATCAAAAGGATCTCAACATGCGACAACCTAGGTAGATGGAGTTCCTCGGGGACTACACCTTCCAGATTCATTATACTCTAGGAAAGGGAAACGTCATGGCAGATGCCTTGAGTCATAGGACTCAGAAAAGGATAACTTGGTTGTAGATGCATGATGAGCGTCTGGTCTAGGAGCTGGAAGCGTTAGAGATTTCTTGTGTTGACAAGAATTCTACAGCAAATGCGTGCTTGAACTGGATGGAGGTACAGTATGACCTTACAGACAGGGTTCGGCGAGCAACAGAACTTGATGAAAGTTTGCAACGTTATGCAGTGGATGGGTCAAATGTCCAATTCTCCTAGGATGATAGCCTTTTGCGAAAAGATGATCGTTTATGCGTCCCGAGTATTGGAAAGCTAAGAGATGAATTGATGGATGAAGCTCACTTCACGAAGTATTCAATTCACCCAAGGAGTACAAAGATGTATAAAGCAATGAAAAAGCTGTTCTGGTGGCCGGGTTTGAAGAAAGACATCGCACATTACATGGCTAAATGTCAGAACTATGCCTTAGTGAAAGCTAAATGCCAGAAGCCTGGAGGTTTCCTGAAGTCGCTACCTATTCCAGAATGGAAGTTTGATGATATTTCAATGGATTTCGTGCACGGTTTGCCAAGATCTCAACGCGGTAATGATTATGTTTGGGTGATCGTGGACCGGTTGACTAAAGTGGCTCACTTCATTCTGAATAAGAGAGACGATTCAGTGGAAGTCTTGGCTAAGCTTTATGTTGAGTAAATAGTACGATTGCACGGTGTTCCCCATAGCATCGTAAGTGATCGAGACAGGAGCTTTACTTCGAATGATTGGAAGCTAATCCATCAATTATTGGGGACAAAATTAACATTCAGTACGACCTTTCATCCACAAACGGATGGCTAAACTGAGAGGACCAACAGAACGATGGAGGAAATGCTCTGAATGTGCGCCTTGAATTTTGGGGAAGAGATGGGAAGACCATCTGTACATGGTAGAGTTCGCCTACAATAATAACTATCAAGCTAGTCTACAGATGACGCCTTTTGAAGCTTTGTATGGTAGGAAGTGCCGTACGCTGTTAGCTTCGGTGGAAACAGGCGAATCTAAGTTGTACAAGCATAAAGAATTCATAGAGGATAATTCGAGGATACACTATATTCGAGAGTGGCTAGTAATGTCCCAAAATAGGCAGGCGAAATATTATAACACTAAACACTGAAACGTGGAGTTTGCGGCTGGCGAATGAGTATACTTGAAAATAAAACCTTTTAAGGGTGTGTCCAGGATTCGGGGCTTGAAAAAGTTAAGTCTGTGGTATCTTGTCCGTTTGAAGTAGTGGAGCGAGTTGGAGAAGTTGCCTATAAGCTAGCTCTTTCGATAGAATTGAGTGGATTGCATGATGTGTTCCACATATCAGTGCTTCAAAAAGCCGTGAAAAATCCAGCTCAAGTGATTGTGAATGATCACGTACCAGTCTAATTTGGGCTAACGACGAGAGTTAGGCCTATTCGGATCGAGGATAAAGCGGTTAAGCAGCTGCGGAACAAGATAATCGGATGGTAAAGGTCCGGTGGGACAACTGTGGCCGTGAAGAGCTAACTTGGGAGCAGGAGCACCCCATACATGTTGAATTTCCCGAGTTGTTTGTATAAAATGTTGTAACATTTTTTTTGAAGAAAATATATGTTGTAACATGTTTGTTAGTGTGTTCTGGGTGCTGTATGCAAATTTCGGGATGAAATTTCTGTAAGGAAGGAAATATTGTAACACCCCCAAAAAAGTTGGAGAGAACAAGATAAAAGTCGACCTGGGCTCGATGAAGATCGTTGAGCGGACCTCGACGAAATTGTCGAACATCAAGCAGAGTTCGAAGATTATGGCCTATTATGTGAAATCAAGCCCGTTTGACGAACTCACTTTCGATCGATGAAGTTTGTTTGACAAAATCATCCTCATTCGACGATTTGTCGAAAAATGCAGATATGGCCAACCGGTGGCTTGTGTCAGATGGCTGGTGAGCGGCCAGTAAGCGGTGGGTGACTTTTCAACTTAAACCCAAGTCGTTGTTGTGTTTTGAAGAGAAGAGATTGTGTGGCTGAGGTAAAACCCGAGGTCTTATCGGTAGAGGAATGGGATTCAGGAAATCATTCTTTCCTTTCTCTCTCTCTCTTCCTTAATTCCCGAGTTCTGGAGCAGAGAACTCTCTGCTGGTGCTTCGGTTTAAGTGGACTTGTTGAGTTGCTGGAGGATATCTTGGGGATGGAATCAAGAGCCGAAGCTAGAATCATGAAGGAGAAAGTGAGGCGATCATTTCCATCCACGTAGAAAAGTTTTGTCATGGCTCCGAAGAAAACTCCAAGGGTAACAATCTTCCTCCTTGGACATGTGAAGTCTTTATTTTGGCATATGCATGGATTTCCCCCACCAAAAGGTGAAATGTTGAGGGATTTCCGTCGGGTTGATTCTTGATATCCCCAAGAGGTCTTGCATATAGATTCAAAAATGTGTAGTACGGAATAGGCATACTGTATGAAGCCCATCTGGACAGGTTGATCTGGATTGGTGATGTTTTATTTTGCACATCGGAGAACACTCCATGTATAAACGAGTATTTTGTGGAGTCTATGGGTTGTGCCTGTGAAGTGGAGTAGTAGGAAGTACTGGAGTGGAATTCCAGGAAAATACCCTCGAAGTGCATGTGCTGTATACTATGAAAGTCCAGTGTTTCTGGCACTGCAGGTGGCTGCAGGGTTTTCTGGATAGTTGGTCTAGATATGGTTTGAGCTGGGTATAGAAAGAGAGTTCTCTCGCTAACGCCGGGTGATAGTGGTTGTCGCTGGCGATAGCTCCTTGTTAACCTATGATTGTGAAGCCAGTCCTTCGGGGATGTTGTGGCTATTGTGAGCTATGCGCTCTTAAAAGACGATGAGCCGAACGGACAAGGGGATGCCAACCCGCATCTGTCTATACATTGAACTGACGATTTGAGCATCGGGCAAGGGCTGAACTGTATCCGCATGATGGTTGTCTAACTTGAGTGCCTAAGTGAATGGCTTCGTTAGGATCACATCATGAGAGTCTTGGGCTATTCGCCATCAAGACTAAAGTCTCCAGCCGTGGGTCGTGGAGTATGAATGCTCAAGTTTTACCGTTGGGTTTGAGACCTGAGAACGGTGGTGGGACCCTAGTTTTCCAGTACACAGATAATGTGCCCTGAGTGCATAGAGCGTCGGGCCGTGTGGTCGACGTTTGTGATATATTGATGGTGCATGAGTGCACATCTTGTGATATATCTGCTTGTGAAATTCTATGTTTGCAGGGAAGGAATACAGCTACCTCGGGAAACGGTTAGGGTCGTTATAAATTGATCAGATGAATGTTGATCGTTGCTTTGCTTGCCACCGTTGCGGTGGATTGTCCCCATGCAGTTGCTGGAGAGCCGAGCGAAACATAGTGGACTGAAGCCATTGCTGCTCCTGCTATGCTGGCCCTCGAAGGCCACTTAAAGAAAGGTTTTACTATTTTCATGTGTGGCCGACCTGCGTGCCGATGTAAGTAATCCACACTTGTGAAGAAAACCTGTAAGGCCTTAATGCCAAACTTTTTGTGTATTTTTTAAACATTCCTTGGACGGATATAAATGGTTTTTTTTTAAATATAGTGGACATTCATGATTAATGAGTTCGAGTTTAACCCCTAATGCTTTCCCTAGAATGCTCTGAGTTAGGATGCATGCTTTAGTCTTTGATATTAACATGTAACCTCGTCATCTGTTTGTGGTATATGGCATGGGGCCCCGACCAGACGCTCTATTATATGTCATATAACGGATGTAGGTGTTACATTTAATTATGCTTGTATTGACCGGAGAAGACTCCGTGATGTTTATTTTTCGGATTTATACACGGTAGATTGCAGCAGTGAACCTTGGGGACTAACTCTAAGGAGCACCCGGAAAACTGGGCAGGATCGTATTTCTGCAAGATACCGCGCGACGGTAGTGATACCGTAGGCAGTAGCTCCTTGAGAGCAGTGATTGTGTCCTGTGTCGTTGAGAAACATGGGGCCAGTGATTGTGGCCTGTATCATGGAGACACCTGGGGCCCGTGATTGTGGCCTGTGTCGTGGAGACACCTGGGGCCTGTAATTTGATGCTGAGAGCTTGAGAGCCCAACTTAATGGTCTGAGAGCCACTTGTGTAAAGAATGGAGAAAAGGGAATGGGGAGGCCGAACCGCGTCGTGACTGTTTGCCCGACGATGTGAGCAACGGGAAAGGGCCGACCATACCCAGTAGCTATATCGAGCATTCGTGGGTAGTGTTACCCGTCGCTGCCATAGTTACGGGTCTTAGGCCATGCGCAGGCCATAAAGACTACCAAAATGCTCATGTTGATGCCGCCTGGAGAACAGTGGTGCGTCCCTGGGTTTTGTCCGGACACCGAGAATGTGCCCTGAGTGCACGGAGTGTAAAATCCTAACTTTTATTGGGCCACCAGAATCCTAGAAGGCCCAATAAAAGTAACCCGAACCCATACCCATGACCCTGTAGAAGGTAAACATATGCAGAAAATAGAGCTAGAGAACCCCGATTTGAGTTCTGCCAGTTCTTGTGGACTTGTATAGTCGATATGAGCGCATCAGAACTCGTCGTATTGTGATTCAAGATCTAACGACGGATATAGACATTTTGACCATTTTAACGCGCCGCGACGCACAGATTTTGGACTTTTATCAATCGAACTCCGATTCGACCCCGGTCAGTGGCGTTGAATTCATATGATCAATACAAAGTCAAGGAAATTGATGCTGGTCAGTTTCAATAATGGGAGGTCAAACCGTGGAAAAACCAATCTCAACTATGCACCGAAAAGCGTGCGCACACCAAATGTGACCCAACACCCCAACTTTGACCCACCCCGATGACTTGGACCTATTTTGACTTTGACCCCCATGAGTTAACCCACCAGGGTTGACTTAGGTCAAACACTCCCTTTTCCCCCATTTTTGGAAATTTTACTTAAGGAGGACACCCCCTCTCTATGGGTAAATAATACTTTCCCCCTACCCATGGGGGCCACAAATTATTGAGATGGGAGGGAGTGGGCCCAAATAGTGGCCCACCAATCTTTCCCCCACTCCCCACATTTTTCCCTCTTCCACTTATAAAAGCTCAGGCCCATAAGGGGTCCAACCTCATTATCCCACATGAGGAATTGCCTTGAGCCTTAATCTATCCTTGGATAGCTGGAGGGTGGAGATTAATCCCTCCTTAAGGACGGATTAATCCCACATTGATTAAAGGGAGGAGATCCCCTCTCCTCCAGTTTATATAAAGGCCCCCTCCCCATGGTAATCCCCTCACAAGCTCAAAGAGAAACTCCCCCACCCCTGCCAAAGCTATGCCGGAGCTCAGGTCGCCGGAAAAGGGAAGACCGAGCTCCATCACCACCACCTTGGATGACCAACCAAGCTGGCCCCGCCAAAACCCCTCCTCCACAGGTAGAAACTTCTCTCGTCCCCCTTCACCCCCTTCTAGACGTCCTGCATGGGCCCTTTGGCGGCCGGAGCGCCGCCTACACCACCCGACCTATGCTCCAGGTCGGGTGGTGGCCGCAGGAAAGCTGACCTCTCCCAGCACCGGGAGTGGCACTAGAGAAGGCTTGACCCACTGGGATGACATTTACCGGTGGGGGGAAATGTGGGGTGCCGCCGGATAATGCCGCTCCGGCGGTACCCAAGAGGCAGAGCATTTGCTCTGCCTTGGCTATGGCGGCAGCCGACAGTGGATAGTTGCCAGACCACCACCGAAGAAGAGCCCTACCTCCGGTGCGCCAGCCGAGGGTGGTTATAGGGTTGGGCTCAACGCCGGAGAGGCAGGGTGGTGCGGTGGTGCCGAAGAGCTCTGCCCGACGTTTCGTCGAGCTCAGCTTGACGTTTTTTGTAGAGCTCCGCTTGACGAAATTCGTCAAGCTCTGCCCGACGACTATCGTCGAAACCCACCCGACGACTATCGTCGACTACTATCGTCGAGCTCCGCTCGACGAAATTCGTCGAGCTCTGCCCGCCGACTTTCCCCGCTCTCGAGTTGGCCAAATAAGATGGTGGCCGACGGGACAGGCCACCAGGCCACCACCCAGGGACTCGCCGACCCCGATGAATCGGCCGGGAGCAGCACCGACGCCCGGCGGTGATTGGCCGGTGGTGGCAGTGGTTATTCCTGCCTACCGTCGTCGAAGAGTAGCAGCCGCCCGATCTGATGATGAAGATCGAACGACCAAGATTTTATTAAATCCCGCCCCCCCGCCTTAGTATCAGCGTCCCCTACAACAGATTTGCGGTCGATCTGCTATGGGGATAAAAGGGTTATTTTTAAGGACCGGCTCGATCTCAGCCACAGGATATTCTTGATTTGCTATCAGTAGAACAAATTATCATATAAATTTTGAGAAATTTTCTAGGCCATTTCTAAGCCTCCGGGGTCAAAGTGATCAACATGAAAAATGTTTCCCGTACCAAGGTCTTCCTCCACAAAAAAATTGAGAATTTTTGGAGTTGATTTAGTATTTTTAAAAGCCCAAATGAAAATTATTTGGCCAAATTAAAGACCCAAAACTCTTTGAAAAATTATGAAAATTTCTATAGGCTCATTATAGACCCCTTTAAAGTTGTATCAAAATTAGGGGCTTGAGGATCAAAATTAAATTTTCCTCAGTTCCTTGGAACCTAGGGCCTCGCTTGAAATTTACTACGCTCATTTTCCTCGAAAGTGAAAATTAGAGAGCGCGACCACCCCTTTTCTAATATGAATAATAAATGGTCTTATCAATGTAAGTGGCCGGGGCAAGTGATAAAGCCCCGGGTGTTCCAAGATTTCGAGAAATCATCGAGCGCCTCGTCTCTCGGGTAATTTGGGGAACACTCGAAAGATAAGAGCACGAGTAGTGAGTTGCAAAATTTCCCTCGACAAATAATAAGGGTGTAACTCCTAATAAGCCTCTAATCTGATGAAGCCGTGATTAAAAAGGCACAACCAAATTACTATCAGATCTTAATAATTGGTGTATCCAAGCAATCTTTATTAAAATAGAAATAGAACTGGATATTTCTCCTGAGAACGGAGAAGGAAATGAAAATACCTCCTGAGAACGGAGATGGAACTGAACATGCCTCCTAAGAAAGGAGATGAAACTGAAGCCTCCTAGTGGAGTGATTGGACTACTAACCATTTTCTTAATGATTATTCCAGTCTTACACTGGTCCTGTTTCCTTTATTCATTTCAGTTTAGAACTTTCAATTTAGTACTACTCCAATCTCGTACTGGTCAAGTTAATTTCAATTTAATACTACTCCAGTCTCGTACTGGTCAAGTTCTTTTCAATTCAATACTACTCCAATCTCGTACTAGTCAAGTACATACTACTCCAGTCTCGTACTGGTGAAGTTCGTTTCAGTTCAGTACTTTCAATTCAATACTACTCCAGTCCCGTACTTGTCACATTTCATTCAATACTTATATTATGCAGCATTATTATCAGTAGCTTTAATTACCGTATTTTCATTACTACAATTTACTATTATAAGCATGGGTCCTTCTCTGACGAGCAGCCATCTGTTAAGATCGATCATAAGTTGGGGATAACTGGAGTTGAGGTGTTCCTCTAGGTTTAGCCAAAAATAAGTGCTCTCAAGCTCCTTGTCGAAAGTTGAGCTGAGCGTCACTGCCCGAAGATTGAAGCATAGTAGGGTAGGCCTCCACAAACTCAGAGCATGCTAACAAAATTGATAGTTTGATTGTTTGTAAATTGCTTGTTGTAAACTATGGCGGATCAGTCACTTCCGCAGACCATTCGAACCGGTGTAGAATGTTCGACGAATCAAGGCAACATGGAGATGATTGCCACAGGTGACCTGCCTTCATGTTTTCCCCGTCGGGTTTCCTCCGCTGGTCGCCCAAAAATGATGAATCGTTGGATGTCACTCACATCTAAGAGTACATGGGGATGTATGTTAGGGACTAGGCTATGCGGTACCACCACCCCATGAAGTGGCAGGACTGGCCACTGTCACCGATGACCACATCAGTGAGGCCAGCGGGGATCTCTACCCTGCTGGAACAAAAATGGTCCATACTATGTGTTGGATCACTAGTTTGATTTGGGCTAGGTTCACTAAGTTAGGATCAAATGACCCACAATGTATAGCCAGGGTCGTGGTTGTGTCCTAGAGTCTAGGCCAAGTCCTCAGTAGCAACATCACATGGACTAACCATCATCAGACTGCCAGAGGCTCAAAGACTTATAGATTTTCCAGAGACCAAGTAAAATGAGTTCGACATTCGTCGAACTCAGATCGATGATAGTCATGCCCAGCTCGACGATCATAGAGAAAAATTCTCTGAGCTGCGCTCGACGAACTTCATTCCCAAGTCGACGAAACAAATTCTTAGATCGACGAATTCTGGATACTTCACTTCAACACTTTCATCCAGAAGCATCTGAAATTATTCCAACTCCAGAATCATCTCCAGTCGATGAAGTTACAATCTCAGCTCGACGAACTTGAGACACAGAATAATCAAGTCTGGATAATGCAGTTTTCTGCTTTAGCTCGACGATCTTGGAACTTAGCTCAACGAACAGAAGTCATCTGGTCGACGAACTCAGCAACTCAGCTCGACGAACTGTGGACTCAGCTCAACGATTTTTGCTACCAGTTCGGCGAATCCAGACTTAGTCATTTTTCCATCCTTCTGTCCCCTTCTTACTGTAATAATTCCTGAGTAATTAATGCTCAAATATTATATGGAATATAACCGTTAGACGGAGCATTGATTATGGTTTTCTCCAGGATTATTGCCTGCCATTTTTCCATGGGACAGTTGGGGAAATAATTCAATGCTATTTATTCTCTAGTCTGTCAGCATTGATTACAGAAGATTCAAATTTGGAAATAATAATTTCCCCAGAAAATATACAAGAGATCTTCTCTTTTTCAGATCTACACACAGACAATTACTAAGAGTTACATATATATAGAAGTAAGAAGGACCTGTGACATAGAGACAACAACACAATCAGTCTGCTCTCATTTTCTTACACAAGATTTCTGATACAGAAGAAGCCCTAGACCAGAA
Organism: Platanthera guangdongensis; assembly: GCA_039583875.1. NCBI lineage: Eukaryota > Viridiplantae > Streptophyta > Magnoliopsida > Asparagales > Orchidaceae > Platanthera > Platanthera guangdongensis. The sequence goes on along the minus strand of CM077163.1, from coordinate 125,690,507 downwards.
CATCAGTCACTTTTGAAGAAGAAGAACAATCTATCAAATATCAAGAGTTTTCCTTCTTCAATTCTCTAGGACACTTCAAAGGACAACAACTAATTCATCTGGCAAAGAAGTTCCTGAAGATCATTTCTGGTCAAGGCTGAAAGTTAGAAGGCCTATTACCCCGCAGCAAGGCTTCATCTACCTGAACCATTCCATATCTCAGGGGGAGCCTGTGCTAAAATCAAATATCAACAACTCTTCTCAGTTGTATATTGAGAAAGAGAAGAGACCATCATCTCTCACCCCCCCCACTATATAAAGGGTTATAACTCGCTTCAAAAGTTTTTCTTGGTTGCAAGTCACCTGATCAAAAAACTTAAGGATTGGTTTTTGAGCACCTGATCAAAAGCTCATTGGTGTCAGGCACCTGATCAAAAATCTGAGTGAATTCCTACCAGGGTGGTAGAAGAGTGGATGTACCCAAGTTTAGGGGAACCACTATAAATTCTTGTGTTGTCTGGATTGCTCATTTCTTTTATTTTTTGTGCTATGGCTATTTGTTAGGATTGCTGTTTTAATTTTGTACCTACAATAGATTAAATTAGAAGAAAATTTTAAAAACACTGAATACTCTATTCACCCCCCTCTAGAGTATTCCTGATCTAACAGCTCACTTTCAATTGGTATCAGAGCCTGGATTCCTTGGTGTACACAAGCTAACCCTTGAACCAAAGATCCTGTGTTAGATCAGATTTCATCTTTTATCTTTATTTTTATTTAGACTATATACACAACAATGGCACAGAACAAAGACTATGCAAGCACCAGACCTCCAGTTTGTAACCTAAATAGGTTTGCCATCTGGAAGGCAAGAATCAAATTGTATATGAACTCTATTGATGAAGATCTCTACAATTCCATCTTGACAGGTCCTCCTCAAGCCACTGCTTCTACATCTACAGCAGCCTCAAGCACAAATGAAGTTCCACCACCTGAGTAGACTGAGGCTCAGAAGAAGGCCAAGGTTGATGATGCCAAGGCAATGAACATACTTGCACAGACTATGTCAGTTGATATCTTCCAAAAGGTTTCTGAATGCACTTGAGCCAAAGCCATCTGGGATTCCCTAAACCAAATGGTGGCTGGATCAGCAGATGAAATAATTGATAGGAGATCCAACCTCATATCCTTATATGAGAATTTCAAGAAAGAGGAAGCTGAGTCAGTAGTTGACATGTATAACAGGTTAATCTCAATCATCAATGAGCTAAAAACCTTGGACAAGGACATCACCCTCACTGAGGTGAATGATAAAATCATAATGTGCTTCCCAAGCTCATGGGATTCAAGGATATGACCTATCAAGGAAGCCAGAAACCTGAATGAGATCCCCACTGAATCTCTTTTAGGCAAGTTAAAGTCCTATGAACAGTTGATCAAGTCCAGGGAGGCAACTGAGCAAAGAACTTCTCCTCCAGCTAGAAAAGAACAAAGTATAACATTCAAAGCTGCTAATGAGACAGAGACTCCCTCAACAAATGAAGAACTGATGAGTTTATTTGCCAAAAGATTCTACAAAATGGCAAGAAAAGATTTCAGGAGGAAGTCATCAAGGCAGGAGGACAAGCCTAGATATGATAAGGCACCAACCAAAGAAGTTGTGTGTTTTGGATGCAGGAAGCCTGGGCACTTCATCTCTGAGTGTCCAGAGAATCAGAAGAAAGAAAAGAGAAGAGAGAAAGATACCAGGAGACATCACAACAATAAACCTTCTTCCAACAAATAGAAGAAGAAGGAGAAGGGTTTTGTGGCTGAAACCTAGAGTGAGACTGAAGAAGAATCAACATCTTCTAGCTCCAGTGAAGATGAGGAAGAGGCAAGGGCCAAGGAGGTTTGCCTCATGGAAATTGATGCTTCTAGGAGCCATTCAGAAGAAGATGATTCAGACAATGAAGCAGCCTCAGATTCTGAAGCTGACAAGGTGAAGAGCTGTCCAAGTGTGAATCAGGCTTTGTACTTGGCAGTGGTTGCTCCAAACATATGACTGGCAGCAAGGACATCTTAAACAAATACAAGTCCAAGCTGGGGACAAAGTTTATCTTTGGGGATTCCAAATGTGGCCAGTTAGAAGGTTTTGGAGAAGTGAAGATTGGAGCTGTTACTTTCAAGAAAGTAACTTATGTTAGAGGACTCAAGCATAACCTCATCTCCATAAGTCAGTTATGTGATGAAGGTTATCCGGTACAATTCAACTCATCCTCTTGCATTATTTCTAATAAGGAAAATCAAACAGTTTTAATTAGAAATAGAAAAGACAACATATATTTAGTTGATTTTCTATCTACCAATTCTGATATCTGCTTACTTAACTTAATTAGTAACCAGAATGATTTATGGCATAAAAGACTAGGTCATGTTAATATGAAAAACATTGCTAGGCTATCTAAAGACAACCTTGTTAGAGGTCTACCTTTTGGTCCCTACAAGAAGGAAGGTCTCTGCAGGGCTTGTCAACTAGGCAAGCAAACTAAATCTAGCTTTAAATCTGTTAATAAAAGTGATTCACCTAGGATCTTGTATTTGCTACATATGGATCTCTTTGAACCCATTATTGTACAAAGCCTAGGAGGGAAATCCTACACCTTAGTTATTGTGGATGACTTCTCCAGGTTCACTTGGGTATCCTTTCTGAGATCTAAGTCAGATACCTTCAAGGTTCTTACAGATTTTCTCAGGACCATACAGATTGAGTTCTCTACTCATGTTGCATTGATCAGAAGTGATCATGAAACAGAGTTTGAGTCTCTTCTTATGCATGAGTTCTGTGAGAAGGAAGGTATCAGACAATGCTTCTCAGCTCCTAGAACTCCTCAATAAAATGGGGTAGCTGAAAGGATAAATAGGACACTCATTGAAGCTGCAGGTACATTGCTTGCAGATGCTTACACGCCCCTAAACTTTTGGGCAGAGGCTGTGAGCACAGCAAATTATGTCTTGAACAGGAGTTTAATTCATAAACTAAAGAATAAGACTCCCTATGAATTACTTAAACAGAAGAAACCTAAAATCAACTATTTTAAAGTATTTGGATGTATATGTTATATTCACAATAACAACAAAAGATACATTAGAAAGTTTGAGGCTAAGGATGAAGAGGGAATTTTTCTAGGATATTCCTAAGTAAGCAAAGCCAATAGGGTTTTTAATAAATCATCATTAAAAATTGAAGAGTCCATTCATGTTTCTTTTGATGAAACTAACATGTCTTGCAAGGAGAAAGAGATATCTACCAATAGCCCTTTGCAGGTACCTCACTTGTGTGAGAGATTGGATGAACTAAACCTTACCCAAAAGGTTCCAACACATCCTTCTCCATAAGTTAATGAAGAGAGTGAAGATGAAAGCATGGAAGGAATTGAACTTCCTCCAACAGCAAACACAATTCCACAAGAGGAATTAATCCAAGATGTTGTTGCACAACCAACTCCACCCACTAATTTAGTCACACTTAGAGATCACCCCAGATCTCAAGTGATTGAAGACATATCAGTCATTGTACAGACAAGACATCAACTCAATCAAGATGTGATGCATGCTTGCTTTCTCTCTCAGGTTGAACCTCTATCCATCCATGATGCAGAGCAAGATCCTCACTGGATCATTGCAATGCAGGAGGAATTAAACAAATTTGAGAGATGTAGAGTTTGGGATTTGGTTCTAAGACCCCAAGGCTATCCATTCATTGGAACCAAATGGGTATACAGAAACAAACCGGATGCCCAAGGAGTGATTGTGAGGAACAAGGCTAGGCTTGTTGCTCAAGGTTATAGGCAAGAGGAATGGATTGACTATGACCAAACATTTGCACCAGCTGTAAGGTTGGAGGCCATCAGAATTTTTCTAGCCTATGCAGCATACAAAAAATTTAAGGTGTATCAGATGGATGTGAAGAGTGCATTTCTTAATGGAGTACTTAAAGAAGAGGTTTATGTTGAACAACCTCCAGGTTTTGTCTCTCCAACTCACCCTTATCATTTTTTCAAATTGCATAAAGCTCTTTACTGTCTCAAGCAAGCTCCAAGAGCTTGGTATGAGACCCTAGCTAGCTTTTTGATAGAGCATAAATTCATTAGAGGCATAGTAGACAGAATACTTTTCACTAGACATCATAAGAATCAAATATTGTTAGTGCAAATATATGTGGATGACATCATATTTGAGTCTATTGATTCCAAATTATGCAAGAGGTTCTCTGACCTCATGCATTGAAAATTTCAAATGAGTAGCATGAGTGAGCTTTCCTACTTCCTTGGTCTCCAAGTGAAGCAGTTGCCTGATGACATCTTCATCTCTCAAGCTAAGTATGCTAAAGAGCTTATAAAGAAGTTTGGGATGGCTGATACTTCAGCAAAGAAAACACCTATGACTACTAATGTTGTGATTGACTCTAATGCACATGGGAAACGTGTGGATCAGAAATTATATAGGGGCATTGTTGGGTCCCTACTATATCTAACAGCAAGCATATATGATATCATGTTTGCCACATGCCTTTGTGCTAGGTTCCAAGTGAACCCTAAAAAATCTCCTCTAATTTTTTTTAAAAAAAAATTTGAGATATATAAAGGGTTGTCTTAGTCTAGGCCTATGGTATCCAGCTGAGTCAGAGTTTGATTTAACTGGATTTTCAGATGCTGACTTTGCTGGATGCAGGGTTGATAGAAAAAGTACATCAGGGACTTGTCAGTTCCTTGGTATGAGGTTGGTATCTTGGTTTTATAAGAAACTGTCTTCTGTATCCACCTCAACTGCTGAAGCAGAATATATTGCAGCAGACAGTTGTTGTTCTCAAATGTTGTGGATCCAAAACCAACTCATAGACTATGGTCTCAACTTAAATAATTCAACTCTCTTTTGTGATAACATAAGTGGTATAGCAATATCACAAAATACAGTCCATCAAAGTAGGACTAAGCATATAGACATTAGGCATCACTTCATTAGAGAGTGTGTAGACAAAAATAAAATTAATCTTATCTATATCTACACTGATTTACAAAGAGCGGATATATTCACCAAACCTCTAGATGAGAGAAATCACTTATTCTTTATAAATCATTTTGGAATGATCAATGGAGAAGACTTAGTTTAGTTTATGTATGCACTCGATGAATTATCCAGAGTTCGTCGAACGGAGCTCGACGAACTAGGGAAAGTTCGAGAGATATTCGTCGAACGAAGGTCGACGAACTCTCTGTGAGTGAAGTAGTTTTCGTCGAACGGAGATCGACGAATCCGCTTCAGAAAACTTTCGTCGAACGGAGCTCGATGAAATGTCTTCAACTCTTCCAGCTGAGCTCGATGAATTATTTCACTATCAATTATTTCATCGATCTCAGGTCGAAGAATTTCTTATTTTTTCGTGGAACGGAGTTTGTCGATTCATATTCCAAAAAATCTTATAACTAGGTTTTCTTCGACCTCCGTCCCGCGCTTTCTGTTCCCTTTACACTTGATCATTGTTTCTCTCTTTTGCATGTGATTTCATGGCGATTCAAGCATGAGCCCTAGCCGCTATGAAGTTTGACACAGGATTTGATGTCGACTTCGAATCATTTCAACACTATAATCCAATTTTTCTAAACATTCTGACTCTACTGGAAGAACAAAATTTGAAAAATCTAATGACAACAAGAATAAAGCTCGCTGGAATAGAAATTAGAGAATGGGTCTATACTTCATCTACATTAGAGGAAAACACCATGACAAGAATAATCGCGGGTAATGCCGTTTCTTTAACTCACGCAGTTTTGACTGAAATTTTTGATTTGATAAATGGAGAAGAAGAACTGGATATAGATACTGTAGAATATGATATGATGTTAAGTCTGATGGGTTATGCTGGAGATAACCCAAATAAGCTGTTGAAGAAGCACCTATCTGCAGAATATAAGTTTCTGGCAGATATAGTGGGAAAAGTCTTGCTGGGTATGCACACTGCCCATGACTACATCACCAGGCATCAATTCCTGGTCATGTGTGCAGTGGTCAATAAGAAGAAAGTGGATTGGGCACAAATCATCTTTGATCTGATAAGGAAAAAGAATAATAAGAAAGAAGTTTGCTTTTGAAGGATCCTGAAGATCTTCCTGATGGAGAAGGCTGCTGAATCCCTTGTCTCACAGACCATATTCATAAATGCCAGTAAAAAGCTCACATGTGCCTTGTTTGGCAGGTGGGAGAGGACCATAACTAAGCCATCCAAGGCTTAAACCTCTTCCACCCCAGCTTTTGAAAGCATAAGAGCTGTTAGAGCCACTCCCCACCCTGCTGCAGAGATCATCCCCACACCTCCATCCCTTCCAGCAACTCAACAATAATCACCCTCCACAGTTCATACTCCCTCTCTTCAACCACATCCACAACTCCAACAACAACTCGAACAAGTTCATGTCACTACTACAGTTACATCTTCTGCCACCTCTCCACCCCTATATCTTACCAACATCCCCTAATCTCCTATTCAGGAATACCATCAACCCACTCCACCTCAATCACCCCAATCTCCCAATGATATACCAGCCCCAACACCACCTTCATCTCCTCTTCCACCACACTTATCCTCCATACCATCCTTCAATCTCCTGACATCTCCTCCCAATTCTCATCCTCCTCCACATCCATCCACTCAGGATGTCCACATTACAGATGTCCCTCCTCCATCCTCACCATAATCTACCATCCATCCAACTATTTCCAACTTAACACTGTCTGCCACTCCATCACTGGATCCCTCCACCATCTCATCTGTCCTTTCTCTCATCACTCCCCTCCTCAAAACTCTAATAACAGAGGCCATTACACCTCTTGCTATTTCCATCTCTACTCTTTCTGCTCAACTCTCTGCCTTCACTGCTGCCCCCTATTCATTCAAGGGCCTGGCTCCAGTTATTACTGAAACCAGGCAGGGGGAGATGCTTGATGAAGAAGCTGCAGTAGCTCCAGCAGCAACAACAGTTCCAGCAGCATAACCTCCAGCTCCAGCAGATGTAGAGGCAGTAGCAACAGTAGTAGATACAGAGCTTACAGATACAGATTTAATTGATTTAATTCAATTCATTGATACTGACATGAACTTAGAAGAGTCAGTACCAGAGGACATTATTACTGGTGGGGATTTCATCATTAATCCCACAGTAAATTTAGATAATTTGTTAAAAAAATTTTGATATTGCATTTTTGAGATGTCCTACAACAAAGTATATTATGCCATTCTTCGCTATTGTACCATATACTTCCCCAGTAAGTCCTCAAGTTGCAAAGCAACGTAGTGACAGTTTTGTTGTTTCTAAGCCCATAGTCATTCCATCTTCTCCGGCAATTTCTTCTGCACCTAGTTTTATCATGGATGACTCTCCAATGCCAGATCTGGATGACTTGATCTTGACTGACATTGAAGAAGAGGAAAAGGCAGCTGCTGAAAGCACTGTCAGAATTAGTTCTCCAACTTCTCCTATGGCTTCTCCTCCAGCTCCTGTTGATATTCCTGCTCCAGCTCCCTCTCTACCTAAAAAGCCTATCATTTTTGCTGAGGGTCTAAAATCTTTAAATGATTTATATGATAACCTTCAGAGATCTAATGATGATGATGAGGATGAGGATGATGATTCTGATGATGAGCCCAAGAGGAAGCCAGTTTCCAAGAAAAGAAAAGCTCCTCCTCCTGCTTCAAAGCCAAATCCAAACAATAACATTCCCTATTATATCCTGCAGAACATAACTCCATACAAAGGGATGCCATCTTGGATGTGGATGTCCAAAAATCAGCACAAGGTACTCTCCTCCTCCAGTTCAAAGATTCAAAAAAGATCCACCTCCTCCACCTCCTCTAGCTGCTGGTGCTTCAGGCACAACTTCTGAAAGATCTGCCCCTGTTCAAACATATCAGAGACAGCATGGGAGAACATCTTCTAAAAGCAGTCAGCATAGACATTACTCTTCAGGCAAGTAGCATCAACCACAGCAGCAGCATCAACAACAACTATCATCCCTTGCAGATCAAAAAGCTGAAAGTCCTAATAGGCCAAAATCTCCTCCCGTTCCTTTTGAAGATCTTGAAACAGCTAATACAGCTAGAATGTCCAAGTTCCAAGAACTTGTAGGCCTTTCTATGATTAACAAGGCCAAAGCTGAAGGAAAGGATCCTTCTGAGTATTCCACAATATCTAAGTACAGGAAAGAAGAGCTTAAGAGGTTTGAGAAAGTAAACAAGTTTTTCAATGTTGATGACTACAAGAAGTTGCACCCAGAAGTAGTTGTCCCCATATCCACATCTTTGAAGATTATAGGGGCTGCTAATATGACTATGACAAAAGTGCAAGCTTCAGATCCAAACAGAGAGATTGTGTTTACAAATCCTGGAGAGAAGAGCAAGCAAGAAATGCCAAAGGAAAAGAAACAGAAGAAGTAAATTTCGAACTCTTTTATTTTCTACAATTATCTATAACTGCTCTATATTCTGAACAAAGCTTATGTATATGTATATCTGCTGCATGTGTTATTGATCTTTGCCAGATATATGCTTTTTCTACTTTGTTTATTTTCAGTTTGAGTATGAGTCTATAATTAGTGATCTCAACCCAAATAGGGTGAGATTATTGGATCCCTAGTTTGATTTGGGTTAGGTTCACTAAGTTAGGATCAAATGACCCACAATGTATAGCAAGGGTCAGGGTTATATCCTAAAGTCTAGGCCAAGTCCTCAGTAGCAACATCACATGGACTAGCCATCATCAGACTGCCAGAGACTCAAAGACTTAGAGATTTTCCAGAGACCAAGTAAAATGAGTTTGACGTTCGTCAAACTCAGATCGACGATAGTCATGATCAGCTCGACAATCACATAGAAAAATTCTCTGAGCTGAGCTCGACGAACTTCATTCCCAGGTCAACAAAAGAAATTCTTAGATTGACGAATTCTGGATACTTCACTTCAACACTTTCATCCAGAAGCATCTGAAATTATTCCAAGTCCAGAATCATTTCCAGCCGACGAAGTTACAATCTCAGCTCGATGAACTTGAGACACAGAATAAGCAAGTCTAGATAATGCAGTTTTCTGCTTTAGCTCGACGATCTTGGAACTCAGCTCGACGAACAGAAGTCATCTGGTCGACGAACTCAGCAACTCAGCTCGACGAACTGTGCACTCAGCTCAATGATTTCTGCTACCATTTCGACGAATCCAGACTTAGTCATTTTTCCATCCTTCTGTCCCCTTCTTACTGCAATAATTCCTGAGTAATTAATGCTCAAATATTCTCTGGAATATAACCGTTAGACAGAGCATTGATTATGATCTTCTCCAGGATTATTGTCTGCCATTTTTCCATGGGATAGTTGGGGAAATAATTCAATGCTGTTTATTCTCTAGGCCGTTAGCATTGATTACAGAAGATTCAAATTTCGAAAGACCAATTTCCCTAGAAAATATACAAGAGATCTTCTCTTTTTCAGATCTACACACAGACACTTACTCAGAGTTACAGATATACAGAAGTAATAAGGACCTGTGACACAGAGACAACAACACAATCAGTTTGCTCTCATTTTCTTACACAAGATTTCTGATACAGAAGAAGCCCTAGACCAGAACATCAGTAACTTTTGAAGAAGAAGAAAAATCTATCAGATATCAAAAGTCTTCCTTCTTCAACTCTTCAGGACACTTCAAAGGACAACAACTAATCCATCTGTCAAAGAAGTTCCTGAAGATCATTTCTGGTCAAGGCTGGAAGTTAGAAGGCCTATCACCCTACAGCAAGGCTTCATCTACCTGAACCATTCCATATCTTAGGGGGAGCCTGTGCTAAAATCAAATATCCACAAGTCTTCTCAGTTGTATATTGATAAAGAGAAGACACCATCATCTCTCACCCCCCCCACTGTATAAAGGGTTATAACTCGCTTCAAAAGTTATTCTTGATTGCAAGTAACCTGATCAAAAGACTTGAGGATTGATTTTTGAGCACCTGATCAAAAGCTCATTGGTGTCAGGCACCTGATCAAAAATCTGAGTGGATTCCTACTAGGGTTGTAGAAGAGTGGATGTACCCAAGTTTTGGGGAATCACTATAAATTCTTGTGTTGTCTGGATTGCTCATTTCTTTTGTTTTTTGTGTTGTGGCTATTTGTTAGGATTGCGGTTTTAATTTTGTTTCTGAACTAGATTAAATTAGAAGAAAATTTTAAAAACCTTGAATACTCTATTCACCCCCCCCCCCCTCTAGAGTATTCCTGATCTAACAGCTCACTTTCACTATATCGACATATGATTGTGTGTGTGTGTGCGGCTGTGAATGTCTGCGGTATGTGTGCGACTGTGAATGTCTGCGGTAGGGTATAGGTTGTGGATACCTAATTTGTTGATGAAGCCTTAATTATAACTAATATACATTGCTGTTGCTATTCCAGTTATATTATGCTGCACTTCTTTATTGTTGCTCCTAGCCTATTTATATGAAATGTTGTAATAACTCTCCCTTGCTTCAGCTATCTTCTATTGTTGGGTGGGTGTGTGCTCGTCCCCAGGATATAGATCCGGGGAGGAGATTTGTTTCCACTTTGTACTGTGACTAACAGTTATTTAAATAACCATTCGTAGGAAATGGAGCACCGTAGTGACCCGCTGCCGCAGGAGGATGCGCCAGCAGTTAGAACTACTCGAGCAGAAGCACCCCCGACGTCTTCAGAGTTTCGATACGTGAGTACCGATGCGTTAGTTAGGGAGAGAGAGTGAGGAGTTATATCTAGTACTTGTACAGCCTGCAGGCTTATATAAATACTTAGACTACGACCTTTATACTCATGTAAATATATATAATGTTATATATATTGTACTTTGGTTTCTTGTTAATGCTTCTGCAATTCTCTGGTGTATTGTGAATTTTGTGATTTTAGCCGAGCAAGGAGGCCCCCTACTGCTTAGATAGGGTGGGTTGTTACCCCTTAAGGAGCACTGGGTGGACATCTTGGGCAGTAAGATCCCCTCCAGCCCGACCCAGATAAAAGTTGGGCGAAGGGGCCTTATAAATGGACCAGAGCGATCACGATTCATCCTTGTGGATCAGTCTCAGGATCCCTTCATCCCTCGCTTCGTTCTTTGGTTCGGGACGAACCTCGCAGCGGAAGCCTGGTGGACCCTAGTTGAGAGGCTTAGGGATTCTATACTGAACGTTACTATGCCCGTACACCGTTGTTTCCGCTTCGTCAGTCGTTTTTGCAAATTTACCCTACTTTTGCAAAGTACTGGCACTTTTCCTATTACTTCTCAAGATACCAGAGTACAGTAATGGGGGAACCTCTTACAGAGGATACGTTCCAGCCACCCCACCTCCAAACCAGATCGTTCCCGTGACTGTACCGTTTGCTGAGATCGAATTGGGGCAGACACTAACGGCCATACTGGACACCTTCCAGACAGCCTCGGCACAGCCACCACAAGAGATGATGGAACCTACTGATTTGCTGACAACCTTTCGAGGATCGAGGCCCCCCTCTTTTAGAGGCACGGAGACTTCCATCGAGGCAGAGGAGTGGGTGGAACGTGTGGAGGAGGTGCTAGTAGGCATCATATGCCCAGCAGTAGCTGCAGTCTCGTTGGTAGTGACCTTATTAGAAGGATATGCTAGGGATTGGTGGAGAGCTGGCAGCCGCTCGACCTTTAGAGGATGACCAATGAGCGATATACTATGAGGAAAGTTCTCGGAGGCCCTGCTGGAGTTCTTTATTTCAAACGTAGACCGAGCTATTCTGCAGGAAAGGTTCATGTACATCCGACATGGAGATCAGACTGTGCCTGAGTACGAGAGAGAGTTCTTACACCTGACACGTTTTACTGGGAATTTGGCACCCTCTGATAGGGATAAAGCTTCCCGATTCTACCGAGACCTACATGATGACCTGAGGCAGGCTCTAATTATGATCTCTCAGTCTACTTTCCACACCATAGCCACTCACGTAGTGGCTCTTAGAGTTAGACCAGCAGATGGTAGCCCAGCAGCACAGAGTATGGGTCGATGTCCCTAGAAGTCTGTGACGAGTTAGAGGAGTTGTTCCCCACCGACAGGATAGAGGGCACAGGCAGAGGCACCGCAGAAAACCTTATAGGCGCCCACATCATCCCCAGCCCTATAGAAGGAAATTAGACCAGCTCCGGCACAACAGCCCGCGCCAGTGGCCCGACGTGATGTTCCATTCGTAGGGAACTACTTCTTGTTTTAGCAGCCAAGGCATATGAGGGCTTTCTGCCCTCAAGCAACAGGAACACCAGGAGTAGGAGCAGTATAGGGTCGACAACCAACACGGGGACAAGGCCAGAGGGGCCGCAGAGGTATAGTTGGCAGAAGAGGCCAGCAGGGTCGAGCAGCGCCCTTGGAGACCTACGTACTAGACTTGCAACACAAACTAGCCCCTGATGTAGTGATAGGTATATATATTATGCGATAAGATATATCAGATGTTGCTACCTATGCTATATATATATGCCTACATCTTGCATATTAGTTATATGATATATATACTTCCTATGTTGTCAGGAATTCTGTTGGTAGGAGGACATTCCGCCACGACCCTCTTTGATATGGGAGCAACACACTCCTTTGTGTCCTATGAATTTATCTTAACAAAACAGAACGTTATCCTCGCAACCAGACTAGCTATATGAATCCATTTATTGGATGGATCAGATATGACATCTACAGAAAAATGCTTGTTCCAGGCTATGAAAGGAGAAGTAGAATTTGAGGTCTACGCAATCATCCTAGCAATAACTGGAATCGATATTATACTAGGAATGGACTGGCTAGCTGAGGACAAGGTGCAAATAAATTGTTCAATGTAAGAGTTCCGATTGCAGAACAAAAACGGACAGGACGTTACGTTGACAGGTGTACCCTCGGTCCCGCATCTTATTGTAACTTCTGCACAGATTATAAGGTCAGTCCGGCAGAAGAATGAGCTGTAACTTATCTAATTCGAAATGGAAGACAAACTCAAGTACTCGCCAAAGTTCCAGTGGTACGCGATTTCTCGGATATTTTTCCTGAATCCCTCCCAGGATTGCCACCCCAGCAAGAGGTCGACTTTCAGATCGAGCCCATGACCGGAGCACGGCCAGTGTCACGAGCACCCTACCAGATGGCCCCAAGTGAACTGGATGAATTAAAGATCCAACTGCAGGAGCTAATAGATGTTGGATTCATCTGTCCCATTTCCTCACCCTAGGGAGCCCCGGTGCTATTCGTAAAGAAGAAGGATAGAACATTACATCTATGAATACACTTCAGGGAGCTAAATAAGCTTACTATACGGAACACATACCCCCTCCCGAGTATCTACGAACTGTTCGATCAATTGCAAGGTGCGTCCATGATTTCCAAGATGGACCTGAGATCAGGCTACTATCAGCTTCGAATCCGGGAGGAAGATATTCCCAAGACTGCCTTCATCTCCAGATATGGCCTCTACAAATTTTTGGTGATGCCATTTGGGCTCACCAATGCACCCTCTGCCTTCATAGCCCTGATGAATAGAGTCTTTGACCTTCCTAGACAACTTCGTGATCATCTTCATTGATGATATTTTGATATACTCAAAGACCAAGACAGATCATACTAGGCACCTGCAGATGGTGCTACTAAAACTCCGAGAACACTCCCACTTTGCCAAATTCAGTAAGTGCGTGTTTTGGTTGGAAGAAGTCGGATTCTTGGCCCACACTACAAACAAGAAAGGGGTAGCAGTGGATCAAGCTAAGATCCAGGCAGTGCAAAATTGGCCACCCCTCAGAACAGCGGCAGATATCCGAAGTTTCCTTGGTCTTGCCGGATATTATAGGAAGTCCGTAGAAGGATTCTCTAAGATTGCTTTACCCCTAACTGCCCTTACCAGAAAGGATGTTACATTTCGATGGACACCAGAATGCGAAGATGCGTTCATCGAATTGAAGAAGCGGTTGACTTCTGAACCAATCCTTACAATCCCCACATGGACTGAGGGGTTCCAGATCTACACTGATGCCTCCCTAAAGGGGTTAGGAGCTGTCTTGATGTAACATGGCAAGGTGGTGGCCTACGCATCTTGCCAACTGAAGCCGCACAAAATAAATTACGTAGCTCACGATCTAGAGTTGGGCGCTGTTGTCTTCGCCCTTAAAATCTGGAGGCATTACTTGTACGGAGTAAGGTGTGAGATATTCTCCGACCACAAGAGCCTCAAATACATCTTCACTCAAAAAGAGCTGAATCTTCGGCAGCGTCGATGGTTAGAATTCTTGTGCAACTATGATTTTGCTCTCCAATATCAGCCCGAAAAATCTAATAGAGTCGCTGACGCTTTGAGCCGCAAGCCTACGATAGCCGAAAGTTGGATGGAACAAACCCCAAGGAGCTATTCCAGTCTTTAATAGACTTGGAAATTACCCTGGTTGCCCGAAGAGATCCAGAGGAATACAATGCTCAGCTGTATTGGATGGACATCCAGTGCAACATCCGAGATAGGATACGAGAAACTCAGAAGATCGACCCAGAGGTAGTTCCGATCATTCGATCTCTACAAGGTGGAGCACAAGAGGATTATAATCTGCACGACGGGATTCTACAATTCAAGCACCGTATATTTGTTCCCTCTACCGGAGGAATTCACGTAGAAATCCTGCAAGAAGCCCACCAGTCAAGATACTCTATTAATCCTGGTGTGGTCAAGATGTATGTGGACCTGCGTAGGACCATTTATTGGCTTAAGATGAAAAGAGACATCACAAACTTCGTGGCCCTGTGTCAAACATGTCAGAAGGTAAAACCTAAATGTCGTAGCCCAGGAGGCCTGTTGCAGCCCCTGCCAATACCAGAATGGAAATTTGAAGACATCTCCATGGACTTCGTCCACGGACTACCTCGATCCCATGCCGAAAACGACTCTATTTGGGTGGTCGTAGACTGACTTACCAAGGTAGCGCGATTCATTCCAAATCGACAAGGTGGCGGAGTTGACATTTTGGCCTGAATGTTCCTAGAGTAGGTAGTCAGGTTCTACTTAGTGACAAAGTCTATCGTGTCAGATCATGATGGGCGTTTCACGTCTAAGGAGTAGAGGAGGGTGCATGCATACTTGGGGACCAAGTTGGCCTTTAGCACCGCCTTCCACCTGCAAATAGATGGACAGATAGAAAAGACAAACCTGACGATGGAGGATCTACTTCGACTATGCATAATAGAACATAATGAACCATGGGAATAGTTGTTACCTATGGTTGAGTTTTCTTATAATAACAGTTACCAGGCTAGCATCAAGATGGCCCCGTACGAGACATTATATGGGAGGCGTTGCCGAACCCGATTGACTTGGGCTCAGGAAGAGGACCCAGAAGCCTTGGGAGTGGCATACATTGATGTCACTACAACAGCGATACGACTAATCCAGGAACAGATGCGGGAGGCGCAGAGCCGACAGGCCAAGTATTATGACGCACGACACCGACCAGTGGAGTTAAGTGTGGGAGAAATGGTGTTTTAAAAATCTATCAAATACATGGTGTCTCCCGTTTGAGGAAGTAGAAAAAGCTAGATCCCCGCTACCTGGGCCCCTATCAAGTGATAGAACGTGTTGGCTATGTTGCCTACCGATTAGCCCTGCCCCCAGAACTGGAAAATCTCCATGATGTGTTTCATATCTCCTCCTTGGGATGAGTTCTATGGCAAACAGAACAACATATACCTACACCAACAGTACAACTGCGGTCTGATAGATCCATCCAGCTCGAACCAATCAGGATCGTAGATCATAAAGTGAAGAAACTATGTAATAAGATCATCCCAATGGTCAAGATATTATGGTCAAACTATGGACAAGATGAGTACACTTGGGAACCAGAGGCACTCGTTCGCGAAAACACCCAAAGCTCTTTCCCCATGTATGTTACACTTTTTCCCCCTACTTGAGCAAATTTTCGGGGACGAAAATCGTTTTATTTTTATTGGATTGTAACATCCCAACTTTTATTGGGCCACCAGAACCATAGAAGATCCAATAAAAGTAACCCGAACCCCTACCCATGACCCGGTAGAAGGTAACCATAGGCATAAAATAGAGCTAGAGAACCCCGATTTGAGTTCTGTCGGTCCCGTGGTCTCATATAGGCGATACGAGCGCATCGGAACTCGCCGCGTCGCGATTCAAGATCTAACGATGGATATAACATTTTGAACATTTTAGCGCGCCGCGACGCACAGATTTTGGACTTTTACCAAACGAACTCTGTTTCGACCACGGTCAGTGGTGTTGGATTCGTATGATCAATACAAAGTCAAGGGAATTGATTCTGGTCAGTTTCAAAAATGGGTGGTCAAACTGCGGTCCAAACAAAGCTCAACTGTGCACCGGAAAGTGTGCGGACACAAAATGTGACCTAACACCCCAACTTTGACCCAACCCCGATGACTTGGACCTATTTTGACTTTGACCCACATGAGTTGACCCACCAGGTTGACATAGGTCAAACCCTCCCTTTTCCCCCATTTTTGGAAATTTTACCAAAGAAGGAGGTCATCCCCTCTCCATGGGTAAATAGTACTTTTCCCCTACCCATAGGGGCCGCCAATTATTGAGATGGGAGGGAGTGGACCCAAGTAGAGGCCCACCAATCTTTGTTGGAGTTACCATGGTGATCTAGAAGTGGTCAAACATGTAATCTCACTGCCAACGCGATATGAGCCTGCAGGGTCGCACATAAGAGATGTGGAGAAGTTGGATGATTGACTGTGTTGGTAAAGGTTACCAATCACCGACCTGAATGGGGTTATGGGCAAAGTGTTGCCTTAAAGGATCGTCGGGTTGGGCAAATGTTGCCTTGAAGGATTGGTAAGAATAGTCGACCGAGGGTCGACGATAGTCGGTCGACGATCGTTGACCGCGGGTCGACGAGTATCGTCGACCGCAGATCGATGATTATCGTCAACCCACGTTCGACGTGAATCGTCGAGTATTGTACTCTGATTCTCGCCGATCCTAGGTGATTCTCGCCGATTGATTCTCACCGAATCTGCTAGGTGATTCTCGCCGATTCTGGAACCCTAATTTTCTGGGTGGTCTGCGGATAGCGATATTCCTAAGTCTGTTTATGCCTTTGGTATAAATAGATACTTAGGGTTTTCGGGAATGAGCTCTGATCGAATCGGATGCGATTGTCAGCCCTTTGACCGAGACGAAAGTGACGGAAGTGTTCCGCCGTTCTTCGTTCGTTCCGCCGATCCCGAATCCCGCCGACGGAAGTGTTCCGCCGCCGTGCTCGCTCCGTCGACCTCCTCCTCTCTGGCGATTGTCGCTGGTGTTGCTATCCTTGGCGCGGACCTAGCAGTCCGTGGAAAAGCAAGGTGTGGTCATTCTCCTACCCGATTATTCGTGCGACGGAAAAGTCGGTGTTCTCCCGCTCGTGTGGATTTCTGCAGAGACGTGGACATCATTCCACGTAGAACTCGCCACCAGCAAGAACACGAAGCTTGGAGCATCTCCGTTGAGTTGTGACTCAACGCCACCGAGGTAATTTTTGCCTAGTTGTATGTTAACTTCTTGATTCAACTACCATGGCCCGATCTCATCTCTTTTGGGTTTTTGTTGATGTTTTTATTCTTCCGCTGCTTGCACAAGTGTTGTGCCATCCTCATAGAGAAACCCATCAGTGGTATCAGAGCCAGGTTCGGCCATGATTGTTATATTGGAAGTTTTGTTATTCCAGTGCGTGTAAACCTAGGGATTTAGAAGTGTTCTAAATGTCTAGATTTAGTCTTGGTACCCCGCCAAGAACGTCTGGGATTTCGTGGAAATTTCTAATTGTTAGAAATTGTAGTCTCCTTAGCAGTAACCATCCCTCGAGATTGTTTTGGATTTTGAATCCAACATAGAGAGATGAGCTTGTCTACTGCTTTAAGTTAAGTTGTCTTTGCTTTTGTCCAATGCATGTAAATCTGAGGATTTGGAAGTTTCCGGATGTTCAGATTTAGCCCTTCCTTCTATCAAATGTTGATGGTGTCAGGTTGTGCACATAAGGGATACATGTGGTTTTAGAAAAATTGTTTTTCTTTGGATGTGCACATTGATCAAATGTTGATCATGGTGAACTGTTAACCTATAATCAAAATCCCTTCATCAAATATTAATTGTTCGGATGCCTTCCGATGGATGACACTCTTCCTGCCTCGATCGATGAAGTGTGGGCTTGCCAAAGCAAGGTGCATTAATCTATCTTGGTAAGGATGCGAGCGGATAATTGTGATTTCCCACTGTCGACATCGAGTCCAGCTTAACTAGGTGACCTCAAAGGTTGAGTGCCTAGAGGCATAGGGTTGGCATGCATCATATGATGGATGCGAGTAAGAAGTTATTCACCAACCATACAAGAATTGCATGAGGATGCAATTGGCAAGCGTTGCCTACCTAAATAACCGCATCGTGAGAGTAAAGCCAAAGCTGACTCATTGTGTTGGTGAAATACGGATCTTGTCCACTAAGAGAGTAGATCGCATGAACTCTCCGAATTGTTAGTGAGGGCTATCATTTCGAATAAAATAGTGGGAGTGTTTTAATTGAAGTCCAAATTAAAATAAATTGTATTTGAAATTTTGGTACTGATTTTATTCTGCATAAACTCTTGTAGAATTCCATGGCAAGTATTTCACACTCCACGTTGTCTCTGAGAGCCATCCTTGAGAAGGATAAGCTCAGTGGGACTAATTACATGGACTGGTACAGGAACATGAGAATTATTCTCAGGCAAGAGCGAAAGCTCTATGTCTTGGAAGAAGAAGCCCCCGAGGTGCCGACCGGGAACTCTTCCCGTGCTGAGAAGGATGCTTATAAGAAGTATACTGATGATGCTTTAGATGTCGAATGCCTTATGCTTGCCACTATGAACTCTGAGCTTCAGAAGCAACATGAGAACATGGGGTACAAGGAGATTGACGAGCATCTCAAGAAAATGTTTCAAGGGCAGGCTCGTCAAGAGAGGTTCGACGTCACAAAAGCGTTATTTCAGTGCAAGATGGGAGTTCGAGACTCAGTAGGGACTCACGTACTCAAGATGATTGGGTATATAGAGAACCTTGAAAGGCTGGGTTTTCCTCTTGGTCAAGAGTTAGCCACAGATCTGATCCTACAATCATTGTCAGACAGTTATGAGCAGTTCATCTTGAACTACAACATGAATGAAATAGACAAGACACTGCCCGAACTCCTAGGTATGTTGAGAACTGCCGAAATCAATATGAAGAAGGCCAAGCCTGCCAGCCCCATACTGATGGTGCATAAGGGCAAGGGCAAGGCCAATGGCTCTAAGAAGACGAAGGTGGGACCTAAGTCATATCTTGAGCCCAAGTCTTCTGCACTGATGAAAAAGAAAAGCACGGTGAAGGAAGGGAAATGCCACCACTGTGGCAAGACTGGTCATTGGAGGAGGAACTGTCCTTCGTACATTGAAGGTCTGCAGAAAATGAAGGGAGGTATGACTTCCGCTTCAAATGTTCACGTTATAGAGATAAACCTTTCTGCTCCTTCATCTTGGGTATTGGATACCGGATGTAGTTCTCACATTTGTACAAATGTGCAGGAATTGTGAAGGAGAAGATTGCTGAGTAAAGGGGAGGTGGACCTCCGCGTCGGCAATGGAGCAAGAGTTGCTGCTGTAGACGTAGGGGTTTACCGTCTTTCTTTGCTCAGTGGGCTTGTAATAGAACTAAATAATTGTTATTTTGTTCCGGCCATAACTAGAAACATTATATCTATTTCATGTTTGGACATGATTGGATTTTATTTTATAATTAAGAACAACTGTTGTTTTATATTTAAGAATGATGTTTGTTATGCTGTAGCCCAATTGTTTAATGGTCTTTATGTTTTGAACTTGGACCATCTGATCTGTAATGTAGAAAATAATAAAAGACTAAGAACAAATGACTCGAACCCTACATTTCTCTGGCATTGTCATTTCGGCCATATCAACGAGAAGCGCATATCCAAGCTCCATAGAGATGGACTTTTGGACTCATTTGATTATGAATCATTTGAGCGATGCGAATCTTGTTTGTTAGGCAAGATGACTAAAGCTCCTTTCACTGGTTATACTGAGAGGGCTGAGGATCTCTTGGGTGTTGTACATAGTGATGTATGCAGACCCATGAGTTCCATGGCTAGAGGTGGGTATTTCTACTTTGTTACATTTACTGATGATTTCAGTAAATACGGATATGTGTATCTTATGAAGTGCAAATCCGAGACCTTTGAAAAGTTCAAAGAGTTCAAGAATGAAGTATAAAACCAGTTAGGTAAAAGGGTTAAAGCACTCCGATCTGATCGAGGTGGCGAATACCTGAGTCATGAGTTCCGTGATCATCTGAAAGAGTGTGGTATTGTATGACAGCTCACTCCACCTAGAACACCACAACATAATGGTGTGTCTGAGAGGAGAAATCGTACTCTGTTAGACATGGTACGTTCGATGATGAGTCATGCAGACTTGCCTATTTCCTTTTGGGGTTTTGCTTTAGAGACTGCTGCAATGACATTGAATCGCGCTCCAACGAAAACGGTTCTGAAGACACCATATGAGATATGGACTGGGAAGCGTCCTAATATGTCGTTCATTAAAATTTGGGGCTGTGAGGCATACGTGAGACGTCAAATGCCTGACAAGCTGGAACTCAAATCGGATAAATGTTATCTGGTGGGATATCCTAAGGAAACGAAAGGGTATTACTTTTACCTACCGTCTGAGGGCAAAGTGTTTGTCGCAAGGACTGGTGTCTTCTTGGAGAAACAGTTCTTATCAAGAAAGACTGAAAAGGTAGAGCTTGAAGAAGTTCATGAACCACATGTAGTGAATGAAACGGAATTGGATTCTGAGACAGGACTACAAGATGTTGTAGCTAGAGAACCTGCTCAAGGAACACAAGTCCTACGTAGATCTGGTAGACCGAGGTTTGAGCCTGAGAGATATGGATTTCTCGTGTCTCAAATAGGTAATGTGTTGCTTATGGATCATGATGATGAACTAGCAACCTACCAAGAGGCTATGAATGGACCGGACTCCGACAAATGGCTTGAGGCTATGAAATCCGAAATGGACTCCATGTATGCAAACCAAGTTTGGAACTTGGTGGAACCACCTGAAGGGGTACGACCCATAGGGTGCAAGTGGGTCTTCAAGAAGAAGACCGACATGGATGGGAATGTACAGACATTCAAAGGGCGACTGGTGGCTAAGGGTTTCAAGCAAATTCATGGTATTGACTATGATGAGACCTTTTCCCCTGTTGCCATTGTAAAGTCCATAAGGATATTGCTTGCTATTGCTGCGTATTATGACTATGAGATCTGGCAGATGGATGTCAAAAAGGCTTTCCTTAATGGAAACCTCCTTGAGGAAGTGTATATGATACAACCCGAGGGTTTTGTATCCCCAGATGAAGCCACTAAAATATGCAAGCTGAATAAGTCCATCTATGGACTGAAACAGGCCTCTCGAAGTTGGAATCTTCGTTTTGATGAGAAAATCAAAGAGTTTGGTTTCATCAAGAATGAAGATGAGCCTTGTGTTTACAAGCGAATCAGTGGGAGCATTATTGTCGTCCTGATATTGTATATAGATGACATACTGTTGATTGGGAATGACATTCCTACCCTGAAAGTTGTTAAGAACAACCTAGGGAACTGCTTTTCAATGAAGGATTTGGGTGAAGCGACTTATATACTCGGTATTAAGATCTATAGAGATAGATCGAAGAAGTTGCTGGGTTTGACCCAGAGTACGTACATCGAAAAGGTGTTGAAGCGGTTCAACATGCTTGAGTCCAAGAAAGGATTTTTGCCCATGTCTCATGGTGTGAATCTCTCTAAGGACCAGTGTCCAAAGTCTTGTGAAGATAAGGACCGCATGAAGTTGATTCCATATGCTTCGGCAATTGGATCAATCATGTACGCGATGTTATGTACTCGACCCGATGTCTCCTTTGCTTTGAGCATGACTAGCAGGTATCAGTCAGACCCCTGTGAGTGTCACTGGATTGCAGTCAAGAATGTCCTGAAGTACTTGAGAAGGACTAAGGATGTGTTCTTGGTGTATGGTGGAGAGGAACAGCTCGTTGTAAGTGGTTACACGGATGCTAGCTTCCAAACTGATAGAGACGACTCCAAGTCTCAGTCAGGTTTTATGTTTTGCCTGAATAGAGGAGCTGTGAGCTGGAAGAGTTCCAAGCAAGAGACAGTTGCTGATTCTACAACAGAGGCCGAGTATATCGTCGTAGCTAATGCGGCGAAGGAGGCTGTATGGATTAGGAAATTCATCGGCGAGCTTGATGTAGTTCCTAGCATTGTTGGTCCCGTAGTTCTCTACTGTGATAATAATGGTGCAGTTGCACAATCTAAGGAACCTCGATCCCATCAGCGCTCCAAGCACATACTTCGGCGGTTTCATCTTATTCGTGAGATTGTCGAACGAGGAGATGTGAACATTTGCAGAGTGCCGACTGAGGAGAATATTGCGGATCCACTGACAAAGCCTCTCGCGCAGAGAAAGCATGATGGTCATACTAGATCGATGGGTATACGATACCTAATTGATCAACTCTAGTGAGAATCTTGTGGATTGCATGTAAACATGTATTTTGTTGGCCATTTGTTTATATGTTGAACAGTGTACCTAGTTTTTCTCTTACAATTAATGACAAGTTCTTTTATTATGAGTTTTTTTTTCTATATGATAGTTAAATGTTAACATAATAGATACCCTTAGAATGTTTGCTTCCATGGGACATCAAGTACGTGACTTGAATGTGAGAGCCTATGATTTATTTGAAGCTTCATTCTTAAAAGGTCCCTGGTCGAGTATCATCATAGAAGCTAAGGGTGATGATGGTACATGAAGGCTAGCACGTGCGTTGACTGATGACCGGTTCCCACAGGTCATGATATTGTGATATCAAGTCATCACGTGGGTACTTGTTAGTGAACAAGTTGTACTGGACAGACCCAACCTGAGACTACTCTGTGGATTGTCATCCAATCGTGTCACGAGTTGGTCTCAATTGACAATGGTGTTGTGGTCCTTTGACCTGAAGTCACATCATTCATCAAGTGAGGAAGAGCGTGCTTTGATGCCATCTAAAGTCTTACTTGAGAACGGTTGATGATAAGGGTGGTTGTTGGGCATGTTACGAATCATTTGGGTGTTTGTGTGTGAGCAGATATGGGATTTGTCCTCCTGTATGACAGGAGTTGCATCCATGGGCCCCTTGATGGAACTGGACTGAGAAATGCATGGCCATGCTTGGTTGAGTCAATATGTGATATTGGACTCACCATTCTCTGGAAGTCCGTCCTGGAACAAGAAACTTGGATTGAGGTATTACGAGGGTGACACGGTCCATGCCTCTAGTTCTTTCTGGATGTAAGGGACAAAGGGACAAAGACAACGCTGATACATTGGTCATAAAGGCTTATGAGTTATAAAATCTTATTGCTTGGGGAGCAATGATGCATTGCTAGATGCCGCTCATTGTTTGTGAGGTTTTTGGTTTGATTCTTTCAAGATCAAGTGGGAGACTGTTGGAGTTACCATGGTGATCTAGAAGTGGTCAAACATGTAATCTCACTGCCAACGCGATATGAGCCTGCAGGGTCGCACATAAGAGATGTGGAGAAGTTGGATGATTGACTGTATTGGTAAAGGTTTCCAATCACCGACCTGAATGGGGTTATGGGCAAAGTGTTGCCTTAAAGGATCGTCGGGTTGGGCAAATGTTGCCTTGAAGGATTGGTAAGAATAGTCGACCGAGGGTCGACGATAGTCGACCGAAGGTCGACGATCGTCGACCGCGGGTCGACGATCGTCGACCGCAGATCGATGATTATCGTCAACCCACGTTCGACGTGAATCGTCGAGTATTGTACTCTGATTCTCGCCGACTGATACTCGCCGACTGATTCTCTCCGATCCTAGGTGATTCTCGCCGATTGATTCTCACCGAATCTGCTAGGTGATTCTCGCCGATTCTGGAACCCTGATTTTCTGGGTGGTCTGCGGATAGCGATATTCCTAAGTCTGTTTATGCGTTTGGTATAAATAGATACTTAGGGTTTTCGGGAATGAGCTCTGATCGAATCAGATGCGATTGTCGGCCCTTTGACCGAGATGAAAGCGACGGAAGTGTTCCGCCGTTCTTCGTTCGTTCCGCCGATCCCGAATCCCGCCGACGGAAGTGTTCCGCCGCCGTGCTCGCTCCGTCGACCTCCTCCTCTCCGGTGATTGTCGCTGGTGTTGCTATCCTTGGCGCGGACCTAGCAGTCCGTGGAAAAGCAAGGTGTGGTCATTCTCCTTCCCGATTATCCGTGCGACGGAAAAGTCGGTGTTCTCCCGCTCGTGTGGATTTCTGCAGAGACGTGGAGATCATTCCACGTAGAACTCGCCACCAGCAAGAACACTAAGCTTGGAGCATCTCCGTTGAGTTGTGACTCAATGCCACCGAGGTAATTTTTGCCTAGTTGTATGTTAACTTCTTGATTCAACTACCATGGCCCGATCCCATCGCTTTTGGGTTTTTCTTGATGTTTTTATTCTTCCACTGCGTGCACAAGTGTTGTGCCATCCTCATAGAGAAACCCATCAATATTTCCCCCACTCCCCTCTTTTTTTCCCTCTCCCACTTATGAAAGCCCAAGCCAATAAGTGGCCCAACCTCATTATCCCACATGAGGAATTGCCTTGAGCCTCCAGCTGTCCTTGGACAGCTGTAGGGTGGAGATTAATCCCTCCCTAAGGAGGGATTAATCCCACATTGGGTAAAGAGAGGAGATACCCTCCCCTCCAGCCTATATAAAGGCCCTGTCCCCCTGGTAATCCTATCACAAGCTCAAAGAGCATCTCCCACACCTCTCCCAAAGCTCTGCTGGAGCTCAGGTCGCCGGGAAAGGAAAGCTCGAGCTCCACCACCACCACCTTGGATGGACAACCAAGCCGGCCCATCCCAAGACCCTCCTCCACATGTAGAAACTTCTCCCCTCCCCCTTCCCCTCCTTCTAGACGTCCTGCATGGGCCCTCCGGCATCTGGAGTGCTGCCGGCACCACCCGACCTATGCTCGAGGTCAGGTGGTGGCCGCAGGAAAGCTGACCTCTCCTCGCACCAGGAGTGGCGCTGGAGAAGGCTTGACCCACCAGGATGACATTTCTCGGTGGGGGAAATGTGGGGTGCCGCTGAAAAACACTGCTCCGGCGGTACCCGAGAGGCAGAGCATTTGCTCTGCCATTTATCTGGAGGCTGCCGGCGGTGGATAGTCGTCGGACCACCACCGAAGAAGAGCCCTACCTCCGGCGCGCCGGCCGGGGTGGTTACGGGGCTGGGCTCAACGTCAGAGAGGTGGGGTGGTGCGGTGGCACCGAAGAGCTCTGCCCGACATTTCGTCGGGCTCCGCCCGATGACTATCGTCGGTCTCCGGCTCCGCCCGATGACTATCATCGGGTTCCGACTCCGCCCAACGACTTTCCCTGCCCTCGGGTTGGCCAAATCATACGGCGGCCGGCGGCGGCAGGCCACCAGGCCACCACCTAGGGACTCGTCAGCCCCGACAAACTGGCCAGGAGCAGCGCCGGTGCCCGGTGGTGACTGGACGGCAGTGGCAGTGGTTATCCCTGCCTACCAACGACGAAGATTAGTAGCCGCCCGATCTGATGATGAAGATCGGGCGGCTGGGATTTTATTAATTCCCGCCCCCACCTCAGCATCAGCGTCCCCCACAGCGGATCTGCGGCCGATCCACTGTGGGGATAGAAAGGTAATTTTTAAGGACCGGCTCGATCTCAGACACATGATATTCTTTATTTGCTATCAGCAGACCAGATTATCTTATAAACTTTGATAAATTTTCGGGGCCATTTCTAGGCCTCTAGGGACAAAGGGATCAACATGAAAAATGTTCCCCGTACCAAGGGCTTCGTCTACAAAAAGTTTTGAAAATTTTTGAAGTTGATTTAGTATTTTTAAAACCCCAAATGAAAATTGTTTGGCCAAATTAAAGGTCCAAAACTTTTCGAAAAATTATGAAAATTTTTATAGGTTCATTATAGACCCCCTTAAATGTTGTATCAAAATTAGGGGACTTGGGGATCAAAATTAAATTTTTCTCAGTTCCTTGGAACCTAGGGCCGCGCTTGAAATGTATTACGCTCATTTTCCTCGAAAGTCAAAATTAGAGCGTGCGACCACCCCCTTTCTAATATGAATAATAAATGGTCTTATCAACGAAAGTGGCCGAGGAAAGTGACCAAGCTCCAAGTGTTCTGAGATTTCGAGAAACCGTCGAGCGCCTCGGCTCTCGGTAATTTGGGGCACGCTCTGAAGATGAGAGTACAAGTAGTGAGTTGCAAAATTACCCTCGACAAATAATAAGAGTGTAACTCCTAATAAGTCTCTAATCCGATTAAGCCATGATTAAAAAGGCGGAACCAAATTACTATCAGATCTTATTAATTCGTTTAACCAAGCAAGTTTTATTAAAAACATAAATAGAACTGGATATGCCTCCTAAGAACGGAGAAGGAATTGAAAATACCTCTTGAGAATGGCGATTGAACTGAATGTGCCTCCCAAGATAGGAGATGGAACTGAAGATTCCTGGTGGAGCGATTGAACTCTAACAATTTTCTTTATGAAAATCCAGTCTTGCACTGGTCTTGTTTCCTTTAGTCATTTCAGTTCAGAACTTTCAATTCAGTACTACTCCAGTCTCGTACTGGTCATGTTCATTTCAATTCAATACTACTCCAGTCTCGTACTGGTCAAGTTCATTTCAATTCAATACTACTCCGGTCTCATACTTGTCAAGTACATACTACTCCAGTCTCGTACTGATCAAGTTTGTTTTTGTTTAGTACTTTCAATTCAGTACTACTCCAGTCCCGTACTGGTCATATTTCTTGCAACACTTAAATTATGTAGCATTTTTATCAGTAGCGTTAATTACCATATTTTCATTACTGTAATTTACTATTATAAATATGGGTCCTTCTCCGAGGAGCAACCATTTGTTAAGATCGAGCCTTAGTTGGGGATAACCGGAGTTGAGGTGTTCCTGCAGGTTTAGCGCCAAATAAGTGCTCCCATGCTCCTTGTCGAAAGTTGAGATGAGCGTCATTGCCCGAAGATTGAAGCATAGTAGGGCAGGCCGCCACAAACTCGGAGCGTGCTAGCAAAATTGACTGTTTGATTGTTTGTAAATTGCTTGCTGTAAACTGTGGTGGGTCAGTCACTTCCGCAGACCATTCGTACCCGTGCGGAAAGTTCGACGACTCAAGGCGATAGGGAGATGAGTGCCACAAGTGACATGCCTTTATATTTTACCCATCGAGTTTCCTCCGCTGGTCGGCCAAAATGTTGAATCGCTGGATGTCGCTCACTTCCAAGAGTACACGGGGATGTACGTTAGGGCCTGGTCTGTGCGGTACGACCACCCCCAGAAGTGGGAGGACTGACACTATCACCAACGACCACATCAGTGAGGCCCACGGGGCTTGCTACCCTGCTGGAACAGAAGTAGTCCATATTATGTCGACATAGGATTGTGTGTGCGTGACTGTGATTGCATGCGGTATGTGCGCGATTGTGAATGCCTGCGGTATGTGCGAGGCTGTGAATGCCTGCGATAGGGTATAGGTTGTGGATACCTGATGTGCTGATGAAGCCTTAATTATAACTGATATACATTGCTGCTGCTATTCCAGTTATATTATGTTGCACTTCTTTATTGTTGCTCCTAGCCTATTTATATGAAATGTTGTACTAACTCTCCCTTGCTTTGGCTATCCTCTATTGTTGGGTGGGTGTGTACTCGTCCCCAGGATATGGATCCGGGGAGGAGATTTGTTTCCACTTAGCTCTGTGACTAATAGTTATTTAAATAACCATTCATAGGAAATGGAGCACAGTAGTGACCTGCTGCCGCAGGAGGTTGCGCTAGTAGTTAGAACTACTCGAGCAAAAGCACACCCATCATCTTCAGAGTTTCGAGACATGAGAACTGATGAGTTAGTTAGGGAGAGAGAGTGAGGAGTTATATCTAGTACTTGTACAGCCCGCGGGCTTATATAAATACTTAGACTACAACCTTTGTACTCATGTAAATATATATAATGTTATATATATTGTACTTTGGTTTTCTGTTAATGCTTCCGCAATTCTCTAGTGTATTGTGAATGTTGTGATTCTAGCCGAGCAAGGCGGCCCCCTAGTGCTTAGATATGGTGGGTTGTTACCCCTATGGAGCACTGGGTGGACGTCTTGGGCAGTAACATCCCCTCCAGCACGAGCCGGGTAAAAGTTGGGGGAAAGGGCCTTATACGGGGTGTGTGGCTGCTCGTGCCTACACTTGTGGTGAAGTGTGCTTAAATTGCACTTTCATTGCTATAATTTGCTTTTGTTAATTCAATGCAGGAAGGAGCTCTGCCGCCCCAAGTAAGGGGTGTGGTCGTTATAATTTGATCAGCTTTAGCTGACCGTTGCCTTATTTTATCACCATTCGGTGGATTGTTATTACAAGAAGAAGAGAGCCAAGTGGCAAGTAGCGGGCTAAAGCCCTTGATGCTGTGCTGGCCCTTGAAGGCCAAAGCAAAGTGTTTACTTTATTATTTTCATGTATGACCGACCTACGTGCCGAAGTATGTAAAACACTTATTGATTAAGAAAACATTGTAAGGCCATAAGGCCATGACTCGCTGTGTATTTGTTCTTTCATTCATGCTTTGCGCTTTAGTGGACATTCATGTTCTGTGATGGGTTCTTTTAACATTTTAAAAGCTTCCGCTATAATGCTCTGTGTTAGGTTTCATTATGGTCTCATGGTGTTTTGGTATTAATATGTAACTCCGCTGACTGTCCGTGAAATATGGCGTGGGGCCCCTACCAGAGCTTCTGTTTTATCCCATGTGATGGATGGGGTGTTACAATTTGATATCAGACTATGGTTTCGGTCTATCTTAGGAGAATTCATGGATGAATTCTTTTTAAGAGGTGGTGAGCACAGTCACATGAGTCATCGTTATAACATGAAAAGAACCCATGAATATCCACTTAGGAATAGAAAATACACATGTTTGAAAAACCTGCGTGTTCCTATGATAGTTTTTGCAATTTTGTTTGGTCACTTATTGGTGTGTCCTGCAGTAATAGGTGACCAGGAGTGGTGCTGGATAGTCAGAACATCTGTACTCTACAGAAAGCAGTGCACCTAATGATGACATGCAACACCTCCTTCAGTAGAGACAATAAGACTTGTTGTTGAGGCGTTGTTTGCGATGATAAATGTCCAGCCAAGGAGGAAAGCACAACCTCCTGCCCCTATTATGGAGCAGTTACCGCTTTGTGTGGCAGAGCCTGAAGTGGTGGAAAGAGTGTTTGTAGAACCTGTGGCACCGAGAAGAGCGACAGAAAGGCAGCTCAAGCATGTGATGAGCTTCAATCCTCCAGTGTTTATGGGGGCTGGAACCCCAACCCAGGCCGAGAATTGGCTCTCTCGTGTTAATAGAGTCATGACACCGTCTGAAACGGAGGAATGACAGAAGTCAACCAAGATCAGATACATGCTTGCTTCATTTCTCAAATTGAGCCTCAATCCATTAAAGTACAGAGCAAGATCCCCAGTGGATTATTGTAATGCAAGATGAGCTCAATCAATTTGAGAGGTGTAGAGTTTGGAATTTAGTTCCAAGACCCAAAGACTACCGAGTCATTGGAACTAAATGGGTCTTCATGAACAAGTTGGATGCACAAGGAGTAATAGTAAGAAACAAAGCTAGGTTGGTAGCCTAAGGATATTTATAGGAAGAAGGCATTGATTATAATCAAACCTTTGCTCCTGTTGCAAAACATGAAGCTATCAGGATCTTTCTTGCTTATGCTGCATTCTAGAACTTTAAAGTATATCAGATGGATGTAAAAAGTTCCTTTTTTAATGGAGAACTTAAATAGAAAGTATATGTTGAACAACCTCCAGGTTTTATCTCTTCAACTCATCTCTCTTATGTTTTTAAGTTGCATAAAGCCCTTTATGGTCTAAAGCAAGCTCCAAGAGCTTGGTATGAGATCTTGGATAGTTTTCTTTTAGAACATAAGCTCATTAGAGGCATTGTAGATAGAACTTTATTTATTAGACATCATAAATCTAAAATTTTGCTAGTACAAATATATATAGATGATATAATCTTTGGTTCTGCTGATTCCAAACTGTACAAAAGGTTTTCTGACCTGATGCATTAAAAGTTTGAAATGAGTAGCATGGGTGAACTGTTGCAATGGCAGAAGTCAACCAAGATCAGATACATGCTTGCTTCATTTCTCAAATTGAGCCTCAATCCATTAAAGATGCAGAGCAAGATTCCCACTAGATTATTGCAATGCAAGATGAGCTCAATCAATTTGAGAGGTGTAAAGTTTGGAATTTAGTTCCAATACCCAAAGACTACCCAGTCATTGGAACTAAATGGGTCTTCAGGAACAAGTTGGATGCACAAGGAGTAATAGTAAGAAACAAAGCTAGGTTGGTAGCCTAAGGATATTTACAGGAAGAAGGCATTGATTATGATCAAACATTTGCTCCTGTTTCAAAACTTGAAGCTATCAGGATCTTTCTTGCTTATGCTGCATTCTAGAACTTTAAAGTATATCAGATGGATGTAAAAAGTGCCTTTTTAATGGAGAACTTAAAGAGAAGTATATGTTGAACAACCTCCAGATTTTATCTCTTCAACTCATCTCTCTTATGTTTTTAAGTTGCATAAAGCCCTTTATGGTCTAAACCAAGCTTCAAGAGCTTGGTATGAGATCTTGGATAGTTTTCTTTTAGAACATAAGCTCATTAGAGGGATTGTAGATAGGAGTTTATTTATTAGACATCATAAATCTAAAATTTTGCTAGTACAAATATATATAGATGATATAATCTTTGTTTCTACTGATTCCAAACTGTGCAAAAGGTTTTCTGACCTGATGCATTCAAAGTTTGAAATGAGTAGCATGAGTGAACTATCCTACTTCCTTGGTCTCCAAGTGAAGCAAACCCCGGATGGTATCTTTATATCCTAGTCTAAATATGCTAAAGAGCTACTTAAAAGATTTGAGATGTCAGATGCCTTAGCTAAGAAAACACCCTTGCCCTCCAATGCTGTAGTTGATTCTAATGAACCGGGCAAGCTAGTTGATCAGAAAATATATAGGGCTATTGTTGGGTCCTTATCGTATCTTACAGCTAGTAGACCTGATATTATGTTTGCTACTTGTATTTGTGCTAGGTTTCAAGTCAGTCCCGAAGAATCTCACTTTATTTTATTAAAAAGGATTTTAAGATATATAAAGGGTTGTCCTAATATAGGACTCTAGTATCCTACTGATTCAGAATTTGAATTAACTAGATTCTCAGATGCTGACTTTGCTGGCTGTAGAGTTGAAAGATAAAGCACATCAGGAACCTGTCAGTTCCTTGGTGATAGGCTTGTGTCCTGTTTTTGCAAGAAGCAAACATCTGTGTCAACTTCAACGACTAAAGCTGAATACATAGCAGCAGGTAGATGTTGTTCACAGATTTTGTGGATTCAAAACCAACTTCTATATTATAGTTTCAACTTAAATAATTCAACCATATTTTGTGATAATACCAATGTAATTTCAATTGCACAAAATCCAGTGCATCATAGTAGGACCAAGCATATAGATATAAGACATCATTTCATTAGAGACAATATGGACAAAAATAAAATTAATCTTGTCTTTATCTCTACTGATTTACAAAGGGCAGATATTTTCACCAAATTCTTAGATGAAAAGAAACATATGTTCTTCCTAAATCAGCTAGGTATGATTAATGGAGAAGCTTTATTTTGATTTTTGTCTATGGTCGACGAATTTCCACTTTTTATCGAACGAAGATCGACGAACTATGAACTGTTTGTGGAGTGTTCGTCGAACGGAGATCGACGAAAGTTGTTTCAAAAAATTTTCGTCGAACGAAGAAAGATGAATTATCCCCCCTCTTCAAACTTAGATCGACGCCTTTATTTCTTTATGAGATTTTTCGTCGAACAGAGTTTGAAGCTTTTCTTTTTCGTTGAACGGAGTTCGCCGCTTAATCTTCTGAAAACTTATAATTAGGTTTTCATCGAACTCAATCCCATGCTTTCCATCTCTTTTGCACTTGATCTCTTGTTTTTGCAGGCAATGATGATTTCTGCGGCGAGACTTTCCGGAATGAAATTTGATGCCGGCTTCGACATCGATATGGATTCATTCAGCCATTCCGATCAAGTTTTCAAAAACATCTTACAGTTGTTTGAGGTTCAACAGTTATGGAAGTTCATGACCTCAAGGATTAGACTTCCGATACAGGAGATAAAGGAATATGTATTCTCATCATCGTCTCCAGATTTCACAACTCTCATTGGCTCCATATCTGGACAATAGGTTCCTCTCACACCTATTATTTTAACTGAAGTTTTTGGTTTTATCAATGGGAAGATGATATAGAACTGTCTAGTGCTGAGTTTAATGAAATGCTAGTTAGAATGGGTCACTCCCAGGGAAACCCTAACAAAATGCTGAAAAAGAACTTGTATGTTGAATACAAGTTCTTAGAAGACATTGTTCGAAAAGTAATCTTGGGCAAGCACTCTGCCCATGACTACATAAACAGGCACTGATTTCTTCTAATGAGTGCCTTGGTAATTCAAAAATCAGTAAACTAGGGAGTTATCTTGTTCGATTCTATTAAGAAGAAGGTAAATAAGAAGGATGTTGGGTATGGGAGAATTCTTGGGCTTTTCTTCCAAGCCAAGTGCCCAGAACTTTTTGTCTCACAGACCATATTTATTAATGCTTCCAAGAGGCTCACATCAGCCCTCTTTGGAAGTTGGGAGAGGGTTATCACCAAGCCCTCCAGGGACTCCTCCTCCTGAGCTTCTAAGGACTCAAGGACTGATACAGTCACTCCTCCAAACTCAGAAGAAGTTTCTGCTCCACCTCCACCTCCTTCACCCAGATTACTATCTCCTCCTCTTCAACAACCATCCACTGTTATTGCAGAAACACCTTCTACTCCCATCCCTCACGCCTCACCATCTCCTCCACACTCATCAATCCACATTTCTGAGGATACACCATCTCCACCTCCTTAATCACCTCTAACATCACATCTTGATGACATACCATCCACTTCTCTTCATACAGATCCACTACAGTCATCTCCAAATTTTGATCTACTATCATCTCCATCTCCACAACACACTCCACAACATTCACCTATATAGGATATCTTCCCTGATCTCATTCCTCCATCAAATATTCCGCTAACATTTCCAACCATCCCACATTCAGACATTCCTCAAGACTTCTCAATCTGTTCCACATGTGGAATAGATCCACCTCTACTCCCTCTACTTCTGATCCAATGTATTTAGATTTCGTTGACATATCTAACGACCTTCTTAAATTCATTACCCCCATACTTAAGAAGCTAATAGATGAGGCTATTGCCCCTCTTGTTGTTTCTATTTCTATTCCTTCTGCTCAACTAGCTTCCTCCTCCACTATCCCTTCTTCTGGAGGCCTGGGTTCAGGTCTCTTTGAATCCAGGCAGGGGGAGATGTCATATGAAGAAGCTCTAGCTGCAGCAGTAACTCCAGCAACAACAATTCCAGTAGCAGCAGTAGTTAAAATTTTTGATGATACTGAAATGGTTTGTACAGCAGAAGAGGCAACAGCATAAATCATCACTGTTGGTGATTTTATCATTAATCTTACAATTGATATTCCTCCATTACTACATTCTTTTGATACAGTTTATAGCAGCAATTTACCATTTGGTGATTTTGATTCTTCTAAAGCAATAGTATGTTACACTGCCCCAATAAGTCCTATAGTTTTGGAACAACTAAGGACAAGCTTTGCAGTTATTAAGAATATTATAGAGCAAGTAACTGATATAGATCCAAAGGCTTTCTCCCCACCAATATTTGCTTGGGCTGAATCCCCCATGCAAGATATGGATGATATTATGTTTGAAGACATAGATACAGTAGATATTAATGTACATGTTAATACAGGAAATATAGAGCCACGACCTCGGGCTGATAAGGAAGATATAGTTATATAGCCACAGACTGAAATAATAAATACAAATATACAGCCACAGGCTCCTCCAATAATTTCTGCTGAAATGCTAAAACAGATTGATGCTCTCTATGATAATCTTGCTAGTGAATCTGATGATGATGGAGAGTCAGATAACTCAGAAGATTCTGGGTCTAAGAAGAGAAAGTTTAAGAAGAAGGTTCCCTCCAGGGCTGCTCCAAAACATTCTCCTACATCAGATACCCTTATTATATTCTGCATAATATTACTCTTACTCGAGACTCCCCTCATTGGATGAGGTATTCTAAGAATGAGCTGAAAGTTAAAAAGAAGAGTGGGAGATACTCTCCACCCCCACAATTTAGGAGAGGTCCTCCTCCTCATCCTCCTCTAGCAGCAGATTTTGCAGGAAGTGTTTCACAGTCTCAAAGGTCTACTTCCTCCTCTCTACATTCAGGATGTAACGCCCCAAAAATTGTATTTGAGTTGGTCGCGTCCAAAAGGGATTTTGGTGCCTATATAGGAGTACACGGCATAGGACACTGGCGTGTCCAAGGCCGTGTCTAGCTGGTGTTTTGGTCATTTTCATCCCGAGAAGGACACGACAAGTAGCACGGCCTAATGACATGGGCGTGTCATTTGACACGGGCATGTGCCTACCCGTCAGTACTCGTGTTCAGCAGGGTCTTGTCGATTGGCGTGGCGGTTATTTGTGATACGCCCCCGGACACGGGCGTGTCGAGGACCCGATACAGGCGTGTCGAGTGAGACACGGGCGTGGCTGAGCCCGTGTGGTGTTTCTTCGTTCGACGATCGTGCCTGGATCGAGGCACACAACCTGGGACACGGCCGTGTGCGAGGTCGTGTTCGGCCCAGGTCTGTTGATTTTTGAGCGGATCAGAGCCGTTCGATTTCTTTATTTAAAATCCGACGGCCCTGGGGAGATCCTGCTCTGTTAAGGCCGGAAATAGAGGATCAATTCCTCATTTTATCCCTTAATCTCTCTCTCTCTCTCAAGGAGTTAGAAAGAGGAGGAAGAAGGAGGAGTTTTCCGGCTGCTGGCGGAGCACCGAAGCACCGATCAAAGAACCGAGAGCGGATCCGTGGAGGGAATCCCATTGCGAAGACTTCTATCCGGATAGTTTTCCATGGCGCCAAAGCGTACTACAAGGGTAACGATTCTCTACTTGAGCATGTGAAGCTCATCCTTTTTGCATAGGGAAAACCCGCTCCCGCGAGTGTGCGGTGAGTGTGCAGTGTTCCTTGGGGTTGACGGGAATAGTCCCCCTTGTGTTGCATATAGAGTCCGGAATCGAAGTACGGGCATAGGCATTGTGTGTGAAGCCTACCCGGACATGTTGGTCTGGATCGGCGATGTTGCATTTGTTATGATTTGCCGGAGAAGACTCCGTTCTTTGGGGTTTTTGGGTTCATACGCGGTAGATTGCAGCAGGGATCCTTGGAGGTTAGCTCTAAGGCGCAATCGGAAAACTGAGCAGAATCGTTGTTCTGCTAACTTGGCGGTCTGGGAACTGGCCTTGAACATAACTAGGTTATGTGATTGATTGGAATATTAGGATCCGAGAGAAGCTTGGCCCGTGCGTACGTCTTAAGGTGAACTATGTGGTTGAGCAACGGGCAAGTGAAATTGGACCTGGGCTATATGGTTCGGTGCGAGAGACCCAAAAACGGGACTGGCCATTGGAATAGTCGAGAGCCTTAGATAGTGGTCAGGAAGGATAAAATGCTCATGTTGTTGCCATCCTGGGGGTGGTGGTGAAGACGCTGAAGTGTCAGGATTCACCGTTAATGTGCCTTGAGTGCACGAGGTGTTTGGCCGTGTGAGCCTACACCTGTGACGAAGTATGTTTATACATAATTATTTAGCTGGGATAATGATATGCAGAGAATGAGCACCGCCGTCCCGATAAAGGGACGGAGTCGTTATAATTTGGTCGGCTTTAGCTGACCGTTGCCTGTTTGCCACCGTGCGGTGGAATGTTGCTTGCAGGTGCTGCGGAGCCGAGTGCAAAATAGCGGGCTGGAGCCCATGTTGTCGTGCTGGCCCTCGAAGGCCTTAGCGTATAGTTGTTTTTAATTTATCATGTGTGGTCGTCCTGCGAGACGATGTATGTAAGACACTATTTGATAAGTGAACTATTGTAAGGACATAAGGCAATGTATCTTTCAGTGTATAGTTATTTCATTCTTGTGGTAGCAATTGTGGACATTCATGTAAATTGTTTATTTAGTTTGGGTTCTTTCTAATTTTAAAATCTTCCGCTAGCATGCTCTGTGTAGGACGAGTTGTCTAAATTGGATAGTTTGGTTATTAATACGTAACCCTTCTGTCTGTCTGTGGTATATGGTATCGGGTTCCAGCTGGACCTTCTGTTATATGCCATACGACGGATGGGAGTGTTACAATTTGGTATCAGACTTCTGGTTACGGTCAGGCTTAACTGAATTCGTGTGCGAATTCTTTTAAGGGGTGGTGAGCACATGTGTGCGTCATTGTTATAACATCAAAGAGAACCCATGAATGTCCACTTAGGAATGGAAAATACACTTGTTTTGTGGAATCTGAGTGTTCCAATGATTGCTTTTAGCAATTTGGTTGTCGTCTAATCGTGTGTCTTTGCTTCTATAGGTATCTAGGAGTGGTGCTGGTCAATCAGAGCGTCCGCAATCAGCGGAAAGTAGTGCACCGAGAGACATGCCAACTACACCTCCTTCAACGGAAACCATCAGGATGGTGGCTGAAGCCGTATTTGCGATGATTAATGCCAACCTGCAGGGCAAATGCACCACGCACCTCCTATCGTGGAGCAAGAACCGGTTAGGGCAGCAGAGCCGAGAGTGGTGGAGCGCGCAGCAGTTGATCTGGTAGACCCGAGGAGAGCTACGGAGAAGTAGCTCAAGCATGTAATGGGCTTTAATCCCCCGGTATTTGACGGGACTGGAACGCCAGCTCAAGCTGAGGACTGGCTCTCTATGATAAAGAGGGTTTTGACAGCCACGTTAACTGAGGAGTGGTAGAGGACCACCATAGCAACCTTTCTTTTGGTGGGTGAAGCAAGGCTGTGGTGGGATGAGTTGGAGTTTCATCTCTTAGTGGGTAGGAAGCTTGCTGATGTGCCTATGGAGGAATTTTCAAGATTGTTGCTGGCCAGATATCTACCCTCTGCTCAGAAGCTTGAGATGGAGAACCAATATCTTGGGTTGACTCAGGGATCCAGAAGCGTGGACGAGTACCTCCACGAGTTTACACGGTTGGGTCGATATGCTGGGGCTAAGTTTACGGAAGAGGAGAGGAAGACCAACCGATTTTATGAGGGTCTTCGTGGTGACCTACAGTTACTCCTTGCTGGGCCTAAGGCGCAGGGCTTCCTAGCCTTGGTCAACGCGGCCCGGTCTTTGGAAAAGGATATGAAGAGGGTGCAAGAGAAGAGGGACCCAGGAGAAAAGAAGGCAGAGTTCAAAGTGCCTAGTGCAAAGTCAGGATTCCGCAGATGGAATAAGAAGCAGAGGACTTCAAACTCCGCCCCTTCGTCTGGTGCATTAGGGGAAACCACAAGTCGAGTCCTAAGAGCTTGCTACAACTGTGGGAAGACGGTGCATTTTGCTCGTGAGTGTTGGATCGAACGTGCAAAGTCTGAGAGGAAGTCTGGAGCGACTTTTGAGGAGAAAGGGAATGCGGTGGAGTCAACCGCGTCCCATCATGCTCCAGTCTAGCCTAGAATTTATAATCTTGGTCTGCAATAGTGCATAAAGCAAGCTGACGTGACAGGTATGAGTTAATTTATAGCAGAATAACTTTTGTAGTTGTTACCTCTTTTATGTGGTAGCTTACTTCTGTTGTTGCTAGGATTTGTATTGATTCTCGATTGTCCGACGAAAGCCTTTCTTGATACTGGAGCTTTGCATTCCTTCTTATCCGAACGATTTGTGACGCGCATCGGGGTCCATCCCTCGATGACAAAAGACAAGTTGGATGTGTTGTTGCCCAATGGGTGCTCAATGCGCGCGGATAAGGTCTGTGTAGTCAAGGTTCGGATTGTGGATCAGGAGTTTGATTTGCAAGCGTTGATTCTACCATTAGTAGAGTTCGATGTAATCCTTGATATGGACTGGATCTTGGAGCAGCGAGCTTACATTGATTGCAACCTAAAGGAGGTTAAGTTGGGATTAAATTCTGAACGGGAGACTATGTTTGCGGGCATGAAGGGATCAGGGAAAGTTTTGATGTCGGCCCTTCAAGTGATTAAGGCGGTTCGGTCTGGTGCAGGGCTGTTTGTCACTTTAGTGCAAGCTTCAACGCCTAGGCCAAGTCTAGACAGTATCCCAGTTGTGTTCGAGTATCCTGATGTGTTCCTAGATGATATCCTAGGAGCCCCTCCTCAGCGGGAGATTGATTTTACCATTGAGCTGGTACCGGGTGCCAAACTAGTGTCACGCTCTCCGTATCGGATAGCACCACGAGAGATGGCGGAGTTGAAGGTGCAACTGTAGGAGTTATTAGAGCAAGGTTATGTGCATCCAAGTTTGTCGCCTTGGAGCGCACTGGTTCTCTTCGTTAAGAAGAAAGATGGGAGCTTGCGGCTTTGTATCGACTACCGGGAATTGAACAAGCTTACGGAAGTGGCCTGCTTTGACTACAGTGGCGGAGGTCCGGAGCTTTCTGGGGCTTGCTGGCTACTACAGGCGCTTCGTAGAGAACTTCTCGCGGATAGCGCTACCACTAACGACTTTGACTAGGAAGAATCAGAAGTTTGTGTGGTCTTCGGAGTGCGAATAGGCTTTTGAAGAGTTTAAGAGGCAGTTGACCACAACGCCTTTTTTATGTTCCCCGAGTGGAACCGAATGGTTCGAAATCTATAGTGATGCTTCGGGCAGTGGTTTGGGTTGTGTTCTACTACAGCATGGGAGTGTGATAGCCTACGGTTCATGATAATTGAAGGCTCACAAGAGAAATTATTCGGTCCATGACCTGGAGTTAGCGGCCATGATATTTGCTCTAATGTTGTGGAGGCACTATCTATACGATGTGAAAGTCGATATATACACCGATCATAAGAGCTTGAAGTACATGTTAGATCAAAAGGATCTGAACATGAGGCAGGGGAGGTAGATGGAGTTCCTAGGGGACTACACCTTCAAGATACATTATGTGCTAGGGAAAGGTAATGTAGTGGCAGATGCGTTGAGTCGTAAGGTTCCTGCATAGGCCAACTAGTTATCGGTATATGATGAGAGATTGGTCCGCGAGTTGGAGGCTTTGGAGATATCTTGCGTCGACAAGCAGTCTAATACTGAGGCGAAACTGTTTTGGACCAAGGTGTAGTGTGACCTAGCTGATAGAGTTCGGCGGGCTTTGATTCAAGATAACAACATGAAGCATATCTTAGATGAATCATTGGATGGGTCAAATTCCCAGTTTGCTGTTGAGGATGGGTTGTTAAGGAAGGACGGTCGCCTATGCGTTCCTAGTGCGGATAATCTTCGAGAGGAGTTGATGTACGAGGCTCATCA
Organism: Platanthera guangdongensis; assembly: GCA_039583875.1. Classification (NCBI taxonomy): domain Eukaryota; kingdom Viridiplantae; phylum Streptophyta; class Magnoliopsida; order Asparagales; family Orchidaceae; genus Platanthera; species Platanthera guangdongensis. The sequence continues at coordinate 125,650,787 of CM077163.1, read as the reverse complement.
TACCAAGTACTCAATCCACCCAGGAAGTACGAAGATGTATAGAGACATGAAGAAATTATTTTGGTGGCTAGGACTGAAGAAGGATGTAGCACTTTATATGGCCAAGTGCCAAACTTGTGCCTTGGTGAAGGAGGAGTGCCAGAAGCCCGGAGGTTTCCTAAAGTCCTTGCCTATCCCGGAATGGAAATTCGACGACATTTCTATGGATTTTGTGCATGGTTTGCCGAAGTCGCAGAGGGGAAATGACGCCATCTGGGTGGTCGTAGATAGGTTGAAAAAGGTGTCGCACTTCATCCCGATCATGAAGGAAGATCCGATGGAAAGGTTGGCCAAACTCTATGTGGAGAATATTGTACGGTTGCATGGTGTGCCCCACAGAATTGTTAGTGATCAAGATGGACGCTTCACATCGAATGACTGGAGGTTGGTGCATAGTCTGTTGGGTACTAAGCTAAAGTTCAACACAACCTTTCATCCGCATACAAATGGCCAAACCGAGAGGGTCAACCGGACGTTGGAGGACATGCTTCGCATGTGCGTCATAGATTTTGGAAAGCAGTGGGAAGATCCCCTGTACATGGTGGAGTTTGCATATAACAACAGCTTTCAGGCGAGTATTGGAATGGTGCCTTTCGAGGCCTTGTATGGGAGAAAGTGTCGCACACCATTGTCTTGGTTGGATATGGGCGAGGCAAAGCTTTACAAACGTCAAGCGGTGGAAGACTCCACTTCAGTGTTACGGACAATTCAGGAACGGTTGAAGATCGCTCAGGACAGACAGTCAAAGTACTATAACGCCAAACATAAGAATGTAGAGTTCAATGTTGGTGATTGCGTGTATTTAAAAATCAAGCCGTTCAAGGGTGTTTCGGGGGTTCGATGCTTGAAGAAGCTGAGTCCGAGATACCTTGGACCATTTAAGATCCTAGAGCGTGTTGGCGAAGCAGCGTATAGACTGAAGCTGTCGGTGGAGTTGAGTGGGATACATGATGTGTTCCACATATCAGTGTTGCGTAAGGTGGTGCAAGAGCCTTCGCAGATAGTTGCGGTAGATCAAGTGCCAGTTGATTACGAGTTGAAGACAAAGGTCAAGCCTATACGTATAGAAGACGTTGAAGTCAAGCGACTCCGCAACAAGGATATCTGAAAGAATTGGTTTCAAGATCACCTAAACACCTAGAGGGGGGGGGTGAATAGGTGCAATTCCTTTTTACTCTAAGGCAGAATATTAATTCAGATAATCAAATTAAATCAATCAGTTCTACAGCTACCACAATCACAGAATTCACAAAATCACACACAATCACAGATGGCACACAGATTTATAGTGGTTCCCCAAATGATGGGTACATCCACTTTCCCCCTTCGCCTATCTAGCAGTGTGCTAGATTCCGCATAACTTCTTCCTTCCTTCTTAGATCAACAGATCTTACAGCTCAGAACCCAGTCAAGGTTCCTACACCTCAGAGTGAATACACACTCCTACAACTCAGGCAATTAAGCCCTATCTCAGCCTACACTCAGGCCTACAACTCAGAGAATGAAATCTCCTACCTCAGGCACACAACCCTACCTCAGCCTTCCCAAGGCCTACCACTCAGAGATGTAAATCTCCTACCTCAGGCACTCAGCCCTACCTCAGCCTTTATAAAATAGGCTTAAAACTCAGATCAATAATGATCTTACAGAATAAGAATATAAAATGTGTTTTATCTTTCACCCAAGTTGAGAGAGAATGGGTAGAAATATTTCTTGATCAGTTCTTGAAGAATCTGATTACCCAGAAATTAACCTGTCTTTGGCTTTCTTCAAAGCTTCTTGAATCTGAACACAATAAGGTTGAATTTCTTGAAGATGATCTTCAATCAGCTTCCTTCTTAAATCCAGAAATCAATATGAATTCTTCTTTGCAGATAGTTCAGGATCTGCTCTTGAGAGACTAGTTGATGATAATCTCTTTCTTCACTTGAATTGTTGGAGCTCTCTCTCTACAAATTCTTCTGAAGAACTTTTGAAATTCTTCACTTAGATCCACTTGAAAATCTCTGACTGGATTTTCTTGTGTATGTTGGATCTTCTGTTGTAATTGTGTGTTAAGTACTTCATCTTCTTTTTCCATTTGTTGTGGTTGTTATTTTTAGTTGATAGAATCTGTCTTTATATAGACTTTATCCAAGGTTACCGGCTGATCCGGTTGCTAACCAACTTCTGACAGATCTGACAGTTGCAGTAGACCGGTTGGTAATGACAGTCGTCAAGTCTCCAGTCACTTCTTGAAACTTTATCTCTGTCAGCAAAGTGTCGAATCTGAACTTCACATGTGTCGACACAAGTAGACTAAGTGTCGACACAATCCTTGATGGTGTCGACACAGCTCTCATGGTGTCAACACTGCTTCTCGACATAGCTTCTGCAAGAATGTGTCGACACAAGTCCTGTGTGTTGACACAGTCACTTCTTGTCTTGACACAATTAACTTTGAAGAATTCTGATGTGTGTGTCGACACAAGTCCTGTGTGTCGACACAGTTGATGTCGACTGAACTTTCTGTGTGTCGACACAAGTCCTGTGTGTCGACACAGCTTTTCCAAGTGTCGACACAACTGACTCCAGGTGTCGACACAGCTTTTCTCAAGTGTCGACACAAGTCTTCACAAGTGTCGACACAGCTTCTTCTGGTGTCGACTCATGGACTTAGAAACGTTTCCTGCATATTCTTAACCTGCACATGTAAACTCAAAACAACATCAAATACACCTTGATGTATATCACTGAGTTGGGTGAGACTTCTCCAAATCTGGTACACATTTTCCAATGTACCCAACCATCTCCCCCTATTTGGAGAAGTCATAACTCATAGTCAATGATATACACCATTTATAATAACCACACATTATGATGTATATTAACATTATATGACAGGGTAACATTTAAACAAAATATATATAATATGTCATTATAGAATAATGCAAACATAATGAGCATGAATCATTGTTTTGTTTAAACTAACAAAAGTTTGTCAACAATTAGTTTACATAGATTTTTTAACAACTAAAGATTACATTTTTGTAAAATCTAGTTTAATCTATTCTAAGGCTGGTCTGGCTCCTTGATGACTATGCCTTTTCCTAACTGGATCTTGGCTTGTACTGGAGCTTCAGTATCTTCAGCTGGCTTGTTGCCTTTTAGACCTTTCTTATTTTGTTCTTCTGCCCTTATCTTTTGCCTTTCAAAATAATGAAAAGGCTTGGGGAAGTACTTGCTAAGCTCCAAAGCATTATCAGGTAACTTCCCATCTTTTGCTTTCTTCTATATTAAAGAATGGCTTCCTGCCTGGCTTCATATTTGTGCCATTCTTGCTCAGTGTACCATTTACCCCTTTCATGGGTCTTGTCCTTCACAGCTTTCCAGGTAGTCAATGTAATATTCCTGGAAGTAGAACTTCATTGCTCAAAATCAGGCTTCAACTCTGCAAGTTCTCTAAATCTTTTCTTTAAAAGTTGAGCTTCTTGCTCTTTAGTCAAAGTTACCTCTGACATTTCTACTTTCTCAATGATAACATTTTTAGTACCCTCTGGAGGGTTCTACATCTGATCAACCAGGTGTTGAATTTGCTCAAAGTTAGAAGGGGGATATATGATTTGAGCTACTTCCTGCTGACCCCCTTCAATTCCTGCAGCTTGAATTTCTGACTCAGCTGTGTTGTCATCATCACATAGGGGTGGATATCCCAGAGTTGCTCTAACAACATTTGTTATCCATTTGGCATGCTCTGGGCTAGCATTGACTATAACCCTCTCCCCCTTTATGACTTCTCTTTCAATATGATCCCTGAGATCATTCTTTTGGAACCTGATTTGAGTATCCGGAAAATTTGTTCCCTCTGTATAATAGGCTTTAAACTTTTGAAGCTGAGTAGATATAATTTTCTGAGAGGCTTGAAGTGCAGATTGAAAAGTGGCTAAATCCTCTTGAAGTTTCTTATCAAACTGTAATTTGTCTTTAGCCCTTGCCTCAGTCAGGGCAGTAGCAGTATTCTTTAATTTTGTAACAATCACATTATGCGATTCTGTAAGATTATCATTCATCCTTAGTTGATCTTCTAGGACATAGCCTTGCTTGACCACTATATCATCAACTTGAGTCTTTATTCCTTCTTGTTGTTTTGCCAGAAAAACTACAGCATTACCTCCTTTATGGAAGCAATCTGTCATCTCCCTCTTATTCTGATTTACCTCAAATCTAATGGATTTGATATCTTGAGCCAAGGAGAATTGCAGATCTTTATGAGTTTCATCCATATATTTCTCCATGCCTATCCTTTGTTCATCTAACTTTACTTGCAAAGATACCAACAAAGAGCTATAATCATGTGTAGGAACTGGTTGCGGAGCAGTTTGCAATGCCCTTTTATAGCTTTGGCTTCTTCTTTTGAAAACCATTAACTTTCTCTTCTTTGCTTGAATTTCTGCTTCATCTTCAGAAGCTGAGGTACTTGCAATATCAACTCTTTCCTGAGGACTAGGAGGCAGTTCCTTTTCAGTCCTAGGCTGCTCCCTCTCAATTCTAGCTTGCTCCCCCTCAGTTCTGACTTGCTCCCCCTCAGTTCTTGCTTGCTCTATATCAGGGAACAACTCTTCAAGGGTAAACTCTTGTTGAGTATAGACTGAAGGCACTCTTAACTCTGGAGCATCAGCAGCTATAGATGTATCGTCCATGATAACATCCTGTGCTTGATTGTTGAGTTGAGTGGTATGGTCAACATCAATCAAGGGCATAGTTAGTGTTTCATCCTCATTATTGAAAATTGTTTGATTTACTTCTTGGATTACCTCAAGAATAGTTTGATTAGCCATTTCACTTTCTAAGTGTGTTGGCTCTTCTCTAAGATGAGGCTCCCCCTGCATCAGATCATCAAGTCTAATGTCTTGAGTAGGTGATTTCTCAGTATTCTCCGGCCTCTCTTCATCATCCATGTCTTTTACCAACACTCTATCCCATCTAGAGATTATCCTTCGATCCATTCTCCTCATGTAATTAATCTTGGATCCAGCAGCCTGTTGCATCACTTCTACAATAGCTTCAGCCATGTATAAGCTTAATATCCTTCCCAGATTAGGTTTCTTGATGCTTTATCTAATCATTTCATATATGACTGCAGACCAATTGGTGCTGATTTTGTAGATGATCCTGGTCATGAGGCTGAACATGTAGGCTGAGACCCTATCATGTCCTCCTGGTTTGCATAAGATTACTTTTCCAACTACTTCAGAAAGGAATTTTCCTTGTACATTCATTCCTTTTCGATTCATGGATGATCCAATTTTCATGGTGGGATCTAATCCACACCACTGGAGTGCTTCCCTGGTCTTAGATGAGGTAACTTCGTCGTCTTCTTGAGTTTTGGGCAGATGAAGAATTTTCCGTATGGTCTTCATGGTGAGTTTGATTTTATTACCCTGGATTGAAGACCTAATTTTAGTCTAGTTGAATCCTGAGTTGCAGCTCCATAGAACTCAAGGATTTCCTTCTTCCATATCTTCATAGGTTCTGATGTCAAATACTCCAATCCATTTTTGGCAATTATTGCTATCACAGCTTGAATCGCTGGTTCAACATTGTTAAAGGCATTTCGTACCAGTTCATAACCCTCATTCACGTTTTCGTCAAGTTTTGGTGCCATTGGGATGGTGAGAAATCTTGAATAGAGAAGAGAGAGTTTGTCGACACAAGAATCTAGTCTCAACAAAAATTGGGAGAGTGTGTCGACATGGTTTGTGCTTGACCTATATATATAAGTCTAAACATAGAAGGTCAAAAGACGCGTCAAAATTTACTTAATGTGTCGACACTGTTGAGATGGTGTCGACACAGACAGCTAATGTCTTGACAGAAGTGTTGACTACAATGTGTCGACACCAATTGATGATGTGTCGACACAGACATACTTATTAGTTCAACAGAAATTCTGTGTCGACTCTAATTCTAAGTGTCGACATAACTTCTGGAGGTGTCGACACAATTCCTCTGAAGTGTCGACACCAATTTTCTAGATGTGTCGACATAATTTCTCTGTGTCGACATAGATCTCTTTTTGTGTGGACACAAAATTACTTAGACAAATTTTTTAATTTATACTATGTTCAGCATACCTACTTCAATTTTAAAATTATTGAATTTAGTTTCATCCAAAGGCTTAGTGAACATGTCAGCAATTTGAAAACTTGTATTGACAAATTCTAAACAGATATCCTCTTTTTCTACATGATCCCTAAGAAAATGATATCTTATTTCTATATGATTTGTTCTACTATGAGAAACAAGATTATGAGTAATAGAAATAGCACTTGAAGAATCACAGAATAATGGGGTTCTACTTACCTGGATACCATAATCTTTAAGCTGATGCTGTATCCACAACAGCTGTGCACAACAGCTCCCTGCAACTAATACTCAGACTCAGCTGTGGAGATTGCCACACTAGTCTGCTTCTTACAGCTGCATGACACCAATCTTCCTCCTAAAAATTGACCTGTGCCAGTTGTGCTTTTTCTATCTTCTTTGCATCCTGCAAAGTCTGCATCTGAATATCTAGTCAGTAGAAAATCTCTATTCTTAGGGTACCAAAGGCCTAGATTAGGTGTGCCCTTAAGATATCTCAAAATCCTCTTAACAGTAGTATAATGAGATTCTTTTGGCCAGGATTGGTACCTAACACAGACACATGTAGCATACATGATGTCAGGTCTACTAGCAGTCAGATAAAGGAGGGACCCAACTATCCCTCTATACAAAACTCATCTACAAGTTTTCCTGCATCATCTTTTCTTAGAGACATACTTGTCCCCATTGGAATTCTCATAGTAGTGGATGACTCCATACCATACATCTTAATTAACTCCTGGGTGAACTTAGACTGGGATATGGACAGGCCATCATCAGTCTGTCTTACTTGGAGTCCCAAGAACTTAAGTTCTCCCATGCTGCTCATCTCAAACTTCCCTTGCATAAGTTTAGTAAACTTCCTACAAAGGTTGTTTTCAGTAGAACCAAATATTATGTAATCAAATTATATCTGGACTAGAATTATCTTCCCTTTGGATTCCCTAAGGAATAGAGTTTTGTTTATTTTCCCCTTGAAAATTTGTTCTCAATGAGGAAAGTAGATAAGGTTTCATACCAAGCCCTTGGGGCTTGTTTCAAACCATATAGGGCTTTCCTAAGCCTATACACATAATTAGGATAGAGTGAATCAATAAAACCTGATGGCTGTTCTACATAGACTTCCTCCTTTAAGTCTCCATTCAGGAATGCTGACTTAACATCCATTTGGAACACTTTGAAACCCTGATAAGCTGCATAGGCTAGAAATAGCCTGATTGCTTCCAACCTTGCAACAAGGGCAAATATTTGATCAAAGTCTATGTCCTCTTCCTATCTGTATCCTTTGGCAACCAACCTTGCCTTGTTCTTAATTATGATCCCACTCTCATCTAGCTTGTTCCTGAAGATCCACTTAGTCCCTATGACATTGTGGTCTTTTGGTTTAGGAACTAACTTCCAGACCTTGCATCTCCTGAATTGATTTAACTCCTTCTGCAATCAATCTAGTGTGGGTCTTGTATAACTTCTTCAAATCTTTTTGGTTCCTGTTGAGACTAGAAGCTTGAGCATAGTATAGTGTTCAAGCTCCTGCTTCTAGTTTGAACCCCTTGTCTAGGATCACCAATAATCTAGTGTACAGGATGATCCTTTAAATGTCTAACTGCTGGAGGAAGTCTGTCTGCAGTTTGACTTTCTCCATTTTCTTCATTCTGCTGTACTTCAGTGTCTTCTTTATCCAGAGAGACTTGTTCTCCCCCTGGACAACAAGCATCTTTATCTTCATCCAGTCTAGCAGTTTGATCTTCTTTGATAGTCAACATGTCCATCTTCTCTTTTATACCTGTAGAGCTACATGAACTACTAGGCAACTCACTGTTAATAAGTCTTGATTCATCAAATATAACATGAACAGACTCTTCTACAACTTGTGTAGTCAAGTTAAAGACTCTATATGCCTTATTATTGTTGTTGTACCCAACAAATATCCCATCTTGGGATTTGGCAGCAAACTTTGTCAGGTAAGACTTGCCATTGTTAAGCACATAGCACTTGCAACCAAAGATCCTAAAATAGGACAAGTTTGATTTCCTGCCTTTCAAAACCTCATAGGGCGTCTTTTTGTGGCTCTTAATGATAGAAGCCCTATTGAGCACATGACATACAGTGTTTACTGCCTCAGCCCAGAAATATTCTGGGAGAGAAGTGTCACTCAATAGAGTTCTACTTGCCTCAATGAGAGTCCTATTCTTTCTTTCAGCAATTCCATTTTGCTGAGGAGTTTTAGGTGAGGAGAATTCCTGATGAATCCCAAATTTTTCACACAACTTTGTCATATTTTCAGATTGAAATTCAGTTCCATGGTCACTTCTGATTTTGACAACTGAATTGTTGAGTTCATTCTGAATTTGCTTAACAAAGTTGCAGAAAACAGTTGGGGTTTCAGATTTTTGCCTCAGAAAGAAAACCCATGAAAATCTAGAATAGTCATTTACAACCACAACAGTGTAGACCTTCCTACCTAGACTATGAACTAGCATAGGACCAAATAAATCCATATGCAAGAGGTATAAGCACCTCACTGAGTCTTTGGTTTCTAGGCTATGAAAGGAGGATCTGGTCTGCTTGCCTTTTTTACAAGCTGAGCATACTCCATCCTTAATGCACTTAACTTGAGGACCATTACTTACTAACTCTTTATCAAAGAGTTGACCAATAGTCTTGTTATTAAGATGAGCTAGCCTCTTGTGCCATTTGACACAATGAGAGACTTTCTCATCAGCTACAAGACAAATGAGAGAATCTTTATTCTCATTCACAAAGTTTAGGCAATACACATTTCCTTTCATATAACCAGTCAACATGATCTTCTGATCACTTGACCTTTTAATATGACAACCATTCTTAATGAATGAAATGTCATATCCATGATCACTCAGTTGACTTATGCTTATCAAGTTATGTTTCAAACCCTTCATATAAGCTACTTGAGTGATAGTAATTGAGTTGTTAGAAATGTTACCAAAACCTTTGATGATTCCTTTTTCAAAACCACCAAAGATTACTTTAGGTCCATTCAATATGGGTGAGTAGTCTTTCAGCAATCCTCTTGTTCCAGTCATATGCCTGGAACATCCATTGCCCAAGTACCATAAAGGGGCATGGCCACTTGGACTTATCTGCAATAAATAATTACTTAACCTTAGAACCCAAATTGTTATTGGGTCATTGGTTCAGGTTAGACTGAAATTTAGCATAATATGTAGCAACCCTTCTTCTAGGTAAGCTGACATTCATCCTGACAATAGTGTTGTGCCAACAGTCAATGGCAAAGTGTCTCACCTTGCCACAACACCAACACTCAAATCTATTATACCTCTGTTTAGGTACAGCTTTAACAGCTTTGCTGTCAGCTGTTCTTAATACTGTAGGTACAGTGTTTCTTTGTTTGAGTGTTGGAGACCTCTTGTCATTCTAAATGTCAGACTTACCATGACCATGTATGATATCATGATCATATCTCTTGCTAGGCTGTTGCATTTTTCTGAGAGCAATAGGAGGATTGAAGACAAGTGGCTTAATTGGGGCTTTCTTTTTTCCTTTTGGAATTAGCTGCCCTAGTATTTCTCTTAAAACCCAATCCTGCCTTACCCTTTTGAGACACAAAGTCATCAATTAAGGGTAGGACAGATTTTGGCTTAGAGAAACTAGCTACTAGATCCTTTTCCTTCTGAAGTCTGACTTCCAGACTTTTGATTTGATCACTCTTAAATGTGATTGTTCCCATCTGAATAACTATTATGTTTTTCAGCTTGGCAATCTCATTCATCTTCTGATCCAGCAGCTTTTCTGAATCAGATGCAGCCAACTTAGGAGCTGCAATTTCCTTAGCCTGAATTTTAGTCAGGTTTTTGCATCTCTTAAATACCTGTAGCAAATCACCATATTCATCTATAAGTTGTTGAATATCTCCTTCAGATTCAGATCCATCCACATCTTTTGATACAGATGATTCTGATTCTGAGCCAGTGTAATAATCAGAGTCTTCAGATATGCTTTTTATCATACTGGGACCAGGCTGATCCTGGCAGTGATCTTCATCAGTCAGGGCCATCAACCCTTTGTACTAATGATCTTCAGTTCCATTTATTGAGTCGAGTAATTGCAAGAACTCAGTCTCTTCTTCTGTTACAAACAGACCAATATAAGCTTCAACATCAGATTCAGAATCTGAAGATGATGGATCTGTCCAGCTTTTCTCTTTCTTTGCTACAAAGGATTTCTCCTTCTTGTTCTTATACTGAGACTTCTTCTTATCTGCAGATTCCTTTCTTTTGTCTGGACAATCAGCTACTACATATCCAGGTCTGTTGCAGCAATAACACACAATCTTTGAAGTTGTAGTTTTGTTAGGTTTTGACCTACTCTTGTCCTTTCTAGATGACTTTCTTTTCTGATAATATTCATCCTTGGACTGAGAAGTGGATGGCTTAGTTCTCCACTACTTCTTCTTCAAAAATTTCTAAAACTGCCTTGTGAAGATAGCAAAGTCCTCATCAGAATGATTGCTGTCTGAGGTGTGACTATCAGAACTTTCAGGGATCACATCTGCAGCTTTCTTAGAAGGAGATGGAGACATCCTCCTATCCTTTCTTGTGGCTTCTACCTTGAAGGACACTGACTTTTCTCTATGGTCAACTTTAGTACTTTTCTCTTCCTCCTTTCTGGCCATAAGTTACATTTCATAAGAAAGCAATTTGCCAAATAGTGTTGGAGGAGAGATATCTACCAGTCTGGCCACTTCCCTGATGGCACAGATGTTGGTGTCCCAATCCTTAGTCAGAGATCTAAAGAATTTATCATTCAACTCATATGTACTAAATATCCTTCCATATGACATAAGTTCATTCACAATTCTGAAGAACTTCTTATAACACTCAGTGATGTTGTCTGATTTGCTTTGTCTGAAGCTCTCATATTCCTGATTAAGCATTGACTTTCTATCTTGTCTAACTTCTTCTGATCCCTCCATGTAGACTATCAATGTGTCCCACATCTCCTTGGAGGTTTTACAGTCAATCAGATTTTGAAATGTTGAGTCATCTATGGCACTCACTATAATATTCTGAGCTCTCTTGTCCATAGTAGCCAAGATAATCTCTTCCTTAGTCATTTCTGAATAGTCTTTTGGTGTCCTCTGATTAGCATCAAGAACTGAGACTTTCATTGGAATATAAGTACCTTCCTTAACAGTTATATATATTCTTGGATCAGATGCTTCCATAAACAGTCTGACCCTTTCTTTCTATATTCCAAAGATTTCTTTCCTGCAGATAGGCAACTTCATGGAACCAAGTTCCTTATGATTTTCTCCTGAACCCAACTTTTCTGATTTATTCTGCCTCACAGATCTTACTCAGACTGTTAAGTCTATCTTTGAGTAACCTCGCTCTGATACCACTTGAAAGAATTGGTTTCAAGATCACCTAAACACCTAGAGGGGGGGTGAATAGGTGCAATTCCTTTTTTACTTTAAGGTAAAATATTAATTCAGATAATCAAATTAAATCAATTAGTTCTACAGCTACCACAATCACAGAATTCACAAAATCATACACAATCACAGATGGCACACAGATTTATAGTGGTTCTCCAATTGATGGGTACATCCACTTTCTCCTTTCTCCTATCTTGCATTGTGCTAGATTCGGCCTAACTTCTTCCTTCCTTCTCAGATCAACAGATCTTACAGATCAGAACCTAGTCAAGGTTCCTACACCTCAGAGTGAGTCCACACTCCTACAACTCAGGCAATTAAGCCCTATCTCAGCCTACACCCAGGCCTACAACTCAGAGAATGAAATCTCCTACCTCAGGCACACAACTCTACCTCAGCCTTCCCAAGGCCTATCACTCAGAGATGTAAATCTCCTACCTCAGGCACTCAACCCTACCTCAGCTTTTATAAAATAGGCTTGCAACTCAGATCAATAATGATATTACAGAACAAGAATATAAAATGTGTTTTATCTTTCACCCAAGTTGAGAGAGAATGGGTAGAAAGATTTCTTGATCTGTTCTTGAAGAATCTGATTACCCAGAAATTAACTTGTCTTTGGCTTTCTTCAAAGCTTCTTGAATCTGAACACAATAAGGTTGAATTTCTTGAAGATGATCTTCAATCAGCTTCCTTCTTAAATCCAGAAATCAATCTGAATTCTTCTTTGTAGATAGTTCAGGATCTGCTCTTAAGAGACTAGTTGATGATAGTCTCTTTCTTCACTTGAATTGTTGGAGCTCTCTCTCTCTATAAATTCTTCTGAAGAACTTTTGAAATTCTTCACTTAGATCCACTTGAAAATCTCTGACTGGATTTTCTTGTGTATGTTGGATCTTCTGTTGTAATTGTGTGTTGAGTACTTCGTCTTCTTTTTCCATCTGTTATGGTTGTTGTTTTCAGTTGATAGAATCTGTATTTATATAGATTTCATCCAAGGTTACCGGTTGATCCGGTTGCTAACCAACTTCTGACAGATCTGACAGTTGCATTAGACCAGTTGGTAATGGCAGCAGTTAAGTCTCCAGTCACTTCTTGAAACTTTGTCTCTGTCAGCAAAGTGTCAAATCTGAACTTCACATGTGTCGACACAAGTAGACTAAGTGTCGACACAATCCTTGTGTAATGCCCCAAAATTTGAAAGAGGGACGATCAGTATTTTTTTGGCCAAGATTGGGTCTTAGTTGGGGGTCACATGACCTAGGACACGGGCGTGTCCCGCTCGGGTGGTGTGGTAAGCCGCGTGGTCGACGAAATGTTTGGGAGGTCACGCCCTGGAGCACGGGCGTGACAGGAGGCATGTCCCCTCGGTTCGACGATCGTCGATTGTCGATCGTCGATCGTTGAGTGGCGATTGTCGAGTAGGGGTATACGGCCTGTGACACGGGCGTGTCCCGCTGTGTCAATCTGCATTCGACGATTTCCATGGATCTGCGTTCGACGATTTCCCCAGCGATCTGCGTTCGACGATTTCCATGGATCTGCGTTCGACGATTTCCCCAGCAATCTGCATTCGACGATCTGGCTGCGTTCGACGATTTTGCCAGGGAACTCTGTTCGACGATTTGGCTGCTTTGACGAGTTGCCAGTGATTCTCCGTTCGACGATTCGGCGGCGGTCAATGATTTTGGTTCGACGATCGTCGAGAGGAGTTCATGACTGGTTGTCACGGGGTGTCCTTGTCGAGAATGCGGTATTCGACCCATTTCCAGGCTGGACTCGGATCGCAGCCGTGCATTCCTTGGTGTGGGATCCGAAGGCTGGGGGTTTTCTGTTTGGGATATACCCGAGAGTAGGGTTTTAAAATCTGGATTGTTTCAGTCGTTGTTTCTCCGTCTAAGATCTAGAGAGAAGGTAGAACGCTGAAGACGGTGAAGGAGATCCGGCTTTTAGAGAGGTTTCAGTGCTCCAAATTACGAGCCGGGTCCAGATCCGTGGAGGCTAGATCGTTGCGAAGGTTTTCATCCGGCTATTTTTCCATGGCTAGGAAGAGGAGTCGGAGGGTAACGACACTTCTCCTCTTTGTTTTAGGATGCATGTTTTAGCATCTTTCATTTTCTAGTTTTTGGGCACCAAACTCTCAAATGAGAGGGGTTTGAGTCGCCAAGGTTCAAGAGGAACCTCCGGATCGATTGAGTCCATCCCCGACATGTTTTTGCATTAGATATCCGCTTCGTTAGTGGATTAGGCATGGTGGGTGAAGCCGTAGTCGCGACCGTTAGTCCGACTCGGTGATGTTGCATACGAGGTTTAAGGATTCGTAGAGATCTGTTGCGGCAAGAGGTCGTTTGTGTTGTGTGTGATGTTTGTGGTGTTCTTCCCTTTATATTGCGTGAGTGCATGTGGCCGTTACCGGACAAGGTTTGCTCCTCATTGGCGGTAGATGGTTTCCTTGGCGGACAAGGATAGCTCCGTATGAGTGGTAGATGGTTTCCTTAGTGCACGGGAACGCTGCAGTACGAATGAGGGATTAGGGTGGAATTGTCTTGGATTGTGATGTGCCAAGGCGTGGCTGCATCTCCATGGTCGGCTAGCTATCCCGTAACGTGCACGTCATGTGTGGAGAGTGTCCCGGCAAGACAAGTCCCCTTCTGTGAGACTGACGAGAATGTCAAGCTTGGGACAAGCCCGGGCAATGAGGCCATGAGAGGGTGGGGTCCAACAAGACTTCTTAGAATCGGTCTGTGTGTTTGTTGGAATCCCTACATGAGAAGTCAGAGCTTGCAGGCAAGCCCGGGTTTAAGACCTTGAGCGGGTGGGGCCTTGGCAAGAGTTCCGTGTGGCGGCTTGTGTGCCGTTGGGGGAATGTTGGTAAACCCCCTTTGTTTGCGGCTTTATGCCAATGGAGAAATGATGAGTACCCATATGATGTGATGATGTGCTAGATGCATACGCGATAGGGTACCTTGGGTGAAGCCCGGGTTGTTGCATACATGCTGCATAAGTAGGCCCCTTTTATTATATGCTCAACAATAGATAACATGTATGTTGTGTGAGACATCAAATCCTGTTCTTAGTGCATTACTTGTTTATATATATATTGCATACGAAGTGCTGACTTGCATGTTGGAGGGTTCCCGGGGTCCGTTAGGGGCGGCCGGGAGGAGATGTGTTGGTTACACAGTTTGAGTTCAGCCTTTGCTGACCCACATTACTAATAATTTTTACAGGGTAAGGATCGCAAGCAGGAGCTAGCTCGCTGGCCATAAAGGCCTAAGCCTCATGAAGTGTTACCTTGTTGCTGTAGCGCTACTTTTATGTCATTGTATGTTTGATGCCCACGTTGACCGGCTTGCATGCCGAGGTAGACTAGGAGTGCTTATGCACTTTTTTGACTGAAGTATTATTTGTGTTTGGACTCACTTTTGTTGTAAGGCCATAAGGCCATTTCGTGACTCTTGTAGGTGTGGATAACATCTAGTCTTGCTTGTTGTTTCCGCTGTGTTGTGTTACGAGTTTTGAGTTTGGGTAGCTATATCATCTTATAATACTGAAGCTGTGGCGACTGTATGTTGTGGGGCCCCGGCCGGACCCATATTTTATGGTCATTACAAGGGAGGTGTTACAATTTGGTATCAGAGGGAGGTTAGATTCAAGGTCAGTGCGTAGAGAAGTTATCCACATAAGAGTAACGCGGGACCATGAGTGTCCTTATGTTTAAGTCTTGAGATTAGAGACCGATTCCTTGTTTCTTGTTTTCTTGAAGAGTGCAAGCAATGAGGCGGGTACGTCGAGAGCAAGAGAAGAGCTTTCGGCGAGCAGTGCCACTGCTCCGGGTCTTTTGGGCATGGGTGTAAACCCGGCCGAATTTTGCCGCATGCTTGCAGAAGCGATGGTGGTAGCCCAAGCTGCAGCGACAGCTCAGGTAGCAACCCCGGTTGCTCAGGTAGCAACTCCTGCTTCCCCGGATACGGCGACGGCCGTTCCAGGCGGATCAGCCAGACGAGTAGAACCTTTGGCAGAAAGAGTGGTGGTCGGACTTGGGGACCGGCATATGAAGTACTTTCTGAGCATCCATCCCCCGTCGTTCAAGGGAGTTGGTACGCCAACTGATGCGGAGGATTGGTGGGCTCGTATTCAAGAGCTTTTGAGGCCGGTAGAGATGCTAGAAGAGAAGAAATCTGAGTATGCGGTGTTCATTTTAGAAGGAGACGCCAAGTTGTGGTGGGTGAGCTATAGCGGCTGCTAATTTCCTGGACGCACCCCGTCGATGGAAGAATTTGGGGATGCTTTTATAAAGAGGTACATTCCCGTTTCTACACGGTTGGCCGTTTAGAGGCAGTTTCTGCACTTAATGCAGCGAGACAAGACGGTGGACGAGTATGTGCAGGAGTTCACCCGTTTGGGTCATTACGCGGGAACGACGATGGCAAATGATGTAGAGAGGGATAACCTCTTTTATCAAGGGCTGAGGGATAATCTAAGACAACCCCTCATTGCCATGAAACCAACATCGTAAGGGCTTTACACCCAAGCAAGGAGAAGGGAAGCCTTCTCAATACCAAGGAAAGTCGGAAGGGAATATATGGATTAAGAAGCCTCACCCATACAAGTCCAGTGAGAAAAGCAAGTGGATGTCTAGAGGTTCTCACTCTAGGGTACCGCCGACGTGCTACAACTGCGGTAAGGTGGGGCACATTGCTCATGTTTGTCCTCAAGGAGGGGTGGGGCACATCGCTCTTATTTGTTCTCACGGAGGCAAGGCAGGAGCAGACTGTGCGCTCTGGCCCCAGTGCCGTAGATAAAGGGAAGATGGCGGAATCTAGTGCTTCTCGGTTCCAACCGCTGCAACCAAGGGCCTACAAACTTGGAAAGCAGGAAGCGATCCGCCAAACCGATGTGGTGACAGGCTTCGTATTAGTTTCCGGATACCCCATTAGGGTATTGTTCGATACGGGAGCATCACACTCCTTTCTTGCAGAGAGCTTCATCCGGAGAATAGGAGTTGAGTCATTTTCGGCGGACGCGGAGCTGAAAGTGCTCATGCCCAATGGGTCATCCATGACCACCGGGGCCAAAGGGCGCACTTGTTGGGAGCTGGACGGAGTTAACTTCGTATTGGTAGCAGCAGTTTTACCATTGGTTGAGTTTGATGTGATTTTGAGCATGGACTGGATTGCAGAGCAGCGCGCCAGTATTGATTGCCTATCCAAGGTGGTGACCCTAAGGAGCAAGGGGCAGGCGGAAGTCAAGTTCGAGGGCCTTTGTGGAGTGGCCTATTCCCTGATTTCGGCCATGCAGTTGATGCGGGCGGTTAACCAGGGTGGTGTAGCGCTTGTAGCGTTATTGAAGGTTCGCCTCTCCCAGTTGTCTATTGACGAAGTGCCCGTAGTGGCAGAGTTCAAGGATGTGTTTCCGGATGAACTTCCTGGAGCGCCTCCTCGGCGGGAGATCGACTTCTCGATCGAGTTAGTGCCAGAGGCTAGGCCGGTGTCATGTCCTCCATTTAGGATGGCACCAAAGAAGTTGGCTGAACTCAAAGTACAGTTGCAGGAACTGTTGGAGAAAGGGTATATCAGACCCAGTTCTTCGCCGTGGAGCGCACCAGTGTTGTTTGTAAAGAAGAAAGACGGTAGTATGCGGATGTGTATAGACTACCGAGAGCTGAATAAACTGACGGTCAAGAATAAGTATCTGATTCCTCGGATAAACGACTTGTTCGACTAGTTGGTGGGGTCGGTGGTGTATTCAAAATTGGACTTGCAGTCAGGCTATTATCAGTTGCGAATTCGGGACGAGGACATACCCAAGACTGCATTTGGTAGGAGGTATGGACACTTTGAGTTTACGGTGATGCCGTTCGGGCTGACGAACGTACCATCTGTATTTATGGATTTGATGAATCAGGTGTTCCGACAATACTTGGACTCTTTTTTAGTGGTCTTTATTGACGACATCTTGGTGTACTCCAAATCGGAAGTGGAGCATGAGACCCATTTGAGAGTGGTCTTGCAGGTGTTGACAGAGAATCAGCTGTATGCAAAGTTCTCAAAGTGCGTGTTCTGGTTAGCTAAGGTGGCATTTTTTGGCCACGTGATCAGCGAGGATGGGGTGGCAGTGGATCCAACAAAAGTGGAAGCCATCAGAGATTGGTCGGTTTTGAGGACCGTGGCGGAAGTCCGAAGTTTTCTTGGACTAGTCGGGTACTATAGGAGATTCGTGGAGAATTTTTCGTGGATAGCTCTACCCCTCACCTCACTCACTCGTAAAGATCATAAGTTTGTGTGGACTCAAGAGTGCAGTCAAGCATTTGAGGCACTGAAGGAGAGACTGATGATGGCTCCAATCCTAAGTCTACCGCAAGGGACTGAGGGATTTCAGATCTTCAGTGACGCATCGGGATGCGGTTTGGGTTGCGTTTTGGTGCAACATATCAAGGTGATAGCTTTTGGGTCTAGGCAGCTGAAGCTTCATGAGAGGAATTACCCCGTCCATGACTTGGAGTTGGCGGCGGTAATTTTTGCGTTTAAAATATGGCGACACTATGTCTACGGTGTAAGGGTGGAGATCTTCACAGATCATAAAAGCATGAAGTATCTCTTGGATCAAAAGGACTTGAATATGCGGCAACGTAGGTGGGTCGAGTTCCTTGGAGACTACGAGGTGGCGATCAGTATACGCCAGGTAAAGCCAATATGGTGGCGGATGCCTTGAGTCGAAAGTACTCGAGGCAAGGTAATTGGATCGAAGCTCATGATGAGTGGTTGGTACGGGAATGGGAGTCTCTTGGTTTGTAATGTGTGGCGAGAGGCGAGTCCAACGTGGCTCGGTTGAACTGGATTGAAATGCAGAACGACATGTCCGATCGTATTCGGGAAGCGACCCGTTTGGATGTGGAGTTTCAACCATATGTGGTGGAGGCTCAAAAGGGCGAGAGCTGCGCCTGGGAGATGATTGATGGGATTCTGAGGAGGGACGGAAGGATTTGTGTACCGCAGTTTGGCAAGCTCCGTGAGGAGTTGATGTTTGAGGCTCACTTCACAAAGTACTCCATTCACCCAGGAAGTACAAAGATGTACTTGGATATGAAGAAATCCTTTTGGTGGTCGGGGCTGAAGGGGGACGTAGCTTTGTATATGAATCGTTGCCAGACTTGTGCCTTGGTGAAGGCCGAGTGTCAGAAGCCGGGCGGGTTCCTGAAGCCTCTTCCAATCCCTGAGTGGAAATTTGATGACATCTCCATAGATTTTATACATGGTTTGCCTAGGTCGCAGCAGGGCAATGATGCTATTTGGGTGATCGTGAATCGCTTAACCAAAGTGGCTCACTTTATCCCAAATCGGAAGGAGGACAGCGTAGAGAAGCTGGTGGAGTTGTATGTTCGCAACATTGTGCGACTGCATGGGATTCCTAGAAGTATAGTCAGCGATCGTGACGGGCGTTTCCCGTCCAAGGACTGGAGGTTGGTTCAGAAGAGTTTGGGCACAAAGCTAAAGTTCAGTACAACGTTCCATCCTCAAACTGATGGGCAAACCGAAAGAACGAACCGTACTATGGAGGATATGCTGAGAATGTGCATTCTTGACTTCGGCAAGAAGTGGGAGGATCACCTCTTCATGGAGGAGTTCGCGTACAATAACAGTTATCACGCAAGTATAAAAATGGCGCCATACGAAGCTTTGTATGGGACACGGTGTCAAACACCGATTTCTTGGACAGAGGCGGGAGACACCAAAATTTTGGGAAAGTAGGTGGTAGTTGACGCTTGTGAGTTGGTACGGACCATTCAAGAGCGTATGAAGGTGGCGCAAGACCGGCAAGCAAAATACTTTAATGCTCGTCACAGGAAGTTGGAGTTTGCGGTAGGTGATTGATTGGGTCTATTTGAAGATCAAGCCGTTCAAAGCCGTCTCACGGATTCGTCGACTTAAGAAGTTGAGTCCAAGGTTTTTGGGACCTTTTGAAGTTGTCGAACGGGTGGGAGAAGCAGCCTATCGGTTGGCGTTGTTCGCAGAGCTGAGTGGATTGCACGACGTCTTCCATGTATCCGTCTTGAGGAAAGCCTTGGTGGAGGCTAGTGTGGTGATCGAGCTGGCATCGGCGCCGATAGAGGAAGACTTGAGGACGTGAGTCCGTCCATTTGCTATAGAGGATTCAGAGATTCGGCAGTTGTAGAATAAAGAGGTCAAACTCGTGAAAGTCTGATGGGACAACTGCGGTCATGAGGAGCTCTCTTGGGAGCAAGAACAAACCATGCTGGAAGAGTATCCAGAGCTCTTCAGTTCAGGTGCCATTTACGTTTTGTTCCCTTTTTGCTTTGTAATTTCGGGACGAAATTTTTTTAAGGGGGGAGAGAGTTGTAACGCCCCAAAATTTGAAAGAGGGACGATCAGCATTTTTTTGGCAAGATTGGGTCTTAGTTGGGGGTCACATGGCCTAGCACACGGGCGTGTCCCTGGGCATGTCCCACTCGAGTGGCGTAGTAAGGTGCGTGGTCGACGAATTTCGGTCGATGAAATGTTTGGGAGGTCATGCCCTGGAGCACGGGTGTGACAGGAGGAGTGTCCCCTCGGTTCGACGATCGTCGAGTGTCGATCGTCGATCGTCGAGTAGGGGTACACGGCCTGTGACACGGGCATGTTACAGGGTGTGTCCCGCTGTGTAAATCTGCGTTCGACGATTTCCATGGATCTGCGTTTGACGATTTCCCCAGCGATCTGCGTTCGATGATTTCCATGGATCTGCGTTAGACGATTTCCCCAGCAATCTGCGTTCGACGATTTTGCCAGGGAACTCTGTTTGACGATTTGGCTGGTTCGACGAGTTGCCAGTGATTCTCTGTTCGACGATTCGGCGGCGGTCGACGATTTTGTTTCGACGATCGTCGAGCGGAGTTCATGACTGGTTGTCACGGAGTGTCCTTGTCGAGAATGCGGTGTTCAGCCCATTTCCAGGATGGACTCGGATCGCAACCGTGCATTCCTTGGTGTGGGATCCGAAGGCAGGGGGTTTTATGTTTGGGATATACCCGAGAGTAGGGTTTCAAAATCTGGATTGTTTTAGTCATTTTTTCTCCGTCTAAGATCTAGAGAGAAGGGAGAACGCGGAAGACGGTGAAGGAGATCCGGCTGTTAGAGAGGTTTCGGTGCTCCAAATTGCGAGCCGAGTCCAGATCCGTGGAGGCTAGATCGTTGCGAAGGTTTTCATCCGAATATTTTTCCATGGCTAGGAAGCGGAGTCGGAGGGTAACGACACTTCTCCTCTTGGTTTTAGGATGCACGTTTTAGCATCTTTTATTTTCTAGTTTTTGGGCACCAAACTCTCAAATGAGAGTGGTTTGGGTCGTCATGGTTCAAGAGGAACCTCCGGGTCAATTGAGTCCGTCCTCGACATGTTTTTGCATTAGAGATCCGCTTCGTTAGTAGATTAGGCATGGTGGGTGAAGCCGTTGTCACGACCGTTAGTCCGACTCGGTGATGTTGCATACGAGGTTTAAGGATTCGTAGAGATCCGTTGCGGCAAGAGGCCGTTTGTGTTGTGTGTGATGTTTGTGGTGTTCTTCCCTTTATCTTGCATGAGTACGTGTGGCCGGTACCGGACAAGGTTAGCTCCTCATTGGCGGTAGATGGTTTCCTGGGCGGACAAGGTTAGCTCTGCATGGGTGGTAGATGGTTTCCTTGGTGTACGAGAACGCTGCAGTACGAATGAGGGATTAGGGTGGAATTGTCTTGGATTGTGATGTGCCAAGGCATGGCTGTGTCTCCGTGGTCGGCTGACTATCCCGTGACGTGCACGTCATGTGTGGAGAGTGTCCCGGCGAGACTAGTCCCCTTCTGTGAGACTGACGAGAATGCCAAGCTTGGGACAAGCCCGGGCAATGAGGCCATGAGAGTGTGGGGTCCAGCAAGGCTTTTTAGAATCGGTCTGTGTGTTTGTTGGAATCCTGATATGAGAAGTCAGAGCTTGCAGGCAAGCCCGGGTTTAAGACCTTGAGCGGGTGGGGCCTTGGCAAGAGTTCTGTGTGGCGGCTTGTGTGCCGTTGGAGGAATGTTGGTAAACCCCCTTTGTTTGCGGCTTTATGCCAATGGGGAAATGATGAGTACCCATATGATGTGATGATGTGCTAGATGCATACGCGATAGGGTGCCTTGGGTGAAGCCCGGGTTATTGCATACATGCTGCATAAGTAGGCCCCTTTTATTATATGCTCAACAATAGAGAACATGTATGTTGTGTGAGACATCCAAGCCTGTTCTTAGTGCATTACTTGTTTATATATATATATTGCATACGAAGTGCTTACTTGCAGGTTGGATGGTTCCCCGGGGTCCGTTAGGGGTGGCCGGGAGGAGATGTGTTGGTTACAGAGTTTGAGGTCAGCCTTTGCTGACCCACGTTACTAATAATTTTTACAGGGCAAGGATCGCAAGCAGGAGCTAGCTCACCGGCCAGAAATGCCTATGCCTCATGAAGTGTTACCTTGTTGCTGTAGCTCCTCATTGTATGTTTGTTGCAGCTCAATTGGTGATGAGAAGTGAAGGAACTCCATAGTTAAGCGTGCTTGAGCGAGAGTAGTACTGCGATGGGTGACCTCCTAGGAAGTCCCCGTACGACCCAGCTTAACTGTCGAGTTCGCTCATCAAAGGGAGGCTGTGGCCACCAACAACCTGCCTATGGAGGGAGAGGGGTTAGGGTGCTTAGGCTGCAGCTCGGTAACGGTCTAACAGAGGCCTAGTGGGCTGAGGCCCACGGACGGCCCAGGGGACGTTATACTTTGATGGTGTCGACACAGCTCTCATGGTGTCGACACTGCTTCTCAACTTAGCTTCTGTAAGAATGTGTCGACACAAGTCCTGTGTGTCGACACAGTCACTTCTTGTCTTGGCATAATTAACTTTGAAGAATTCTGATGTGTGTGTCGACACAAGTCCTGTGTGTCGACATAGTTGATGTCGACTGAACTTTCTGTGTGTCGACACAAGTCCTGTGTGTCGACATAGTTGATGCAGTCTAAACTTTTTGTGTGTTGACACAAGTCCTGTGTGTCGACACAATTCCCTTCTGGTGTCGACACAGCTTTTCCAAGTGTTGACACAACTGTCTCCAAGTGTCGACACAACTTTTCTCAAATGTCGACACAAGTCTTCACAAGTGTCGACACAGCTTCTTCTAGTGTCAACTCATGGACTTAGAAACTTTTCCTGCATATTCTTAACCTGCACATGTAAACTCAAAACAACATCAAATACACCTTGATGTATATCACTGAGTTGGGTGAGGCTTCTCCAAATATGGTACACATTTGCCAATGTACCCAACAATATCCGAATGGTTAAAGTCCATTGGGATAATTACGGACATGAGGTGCTTTCTTGGGAGCGAGAGCAAACTATGTTGGAAGAATACCCCGAGTTATTCCATTCAGGTAACTTGTAATTTTGTGTACCTTTACTTAATTTCTGGACGGAATTTCTTAAGTGGGGGATGAAACTGAGGTGATAGATCTGATATTCTTAAGAGTTTTTAGAAAATAAAATGCAAAATAAAATTCACAGCACATAAGGAAGAAAATAGAGCAAGCAAACCATACGACACAAGTATAGTGGTTCCCCTAAACTTGGGTACATCCACTCTTCTACCACCCTGGTAGGAATCCACTACAGGTTGAGTTGATCAGGTGTCCTGGGCACCAATGAGCTTTTGATAAGGTGCTCAAAAACCAAATCAGATTTTTTGATCAGGTGTCTTGCCACCAATGAGCTTTTGACAAGGTGCTCAAAAACCAAGCTAAAACGTTTGAAGGGAGTTTGAGAAACCCTTTACAGAGAGGGGGTGAGAGAGTGATGACAGTCTTCTCTTTCTCAAACAACTGAGAAGACTATGTGGATTGATGGTGTCAAAGCTCCCCCTGAAAATATGTATTAGTTCATGAATGCTGGGAGGCTTTGCTTCAGGGTGTAGGCCTTCAACTAGATGAAAATCTCCAGCAAGCTCTGTTGACAAATCTGAATATGTTGTCTCTTGAAAGCCTGGATCAGAAAGAAGAAGATGAAGTTGATTTCCTCTGTTTGAAAACTTGTTGCAGAGTTCTTCTTTTGTAGAGAGAAAAAGTCTTCCTACTTTTTCTCTCTCTGTCTCTTGTTGTTATTTCTGAGCCTCTCTGCTATATATCTTTTCTATCTTCTGTATAAAATATATATATATGTATCCACTGGGCTGAGGAAAATCATTTGAATTCTTGTCTGATGCGGCAGAGACATTTTCAAGAAAGGAAACTGTCTTGGAAAGGTAACTGACAATAAACCTCTGAATTGATTCATATTTAATGCAGCCTCCCAACGGCTATATTCATAAGAATATTTAGCATTAAATATATTAACTGTAAATTCCTTTACTTAAGCCTTGAATAACTCTAGCCAGCTGTCTCCAATAACTGCACAGGAAATCACCAAAATTTAATCTAAAAAGCTTCTCCAATCTGCGTTCGACTATAGTTGAACTCTGTTCGACTATCGTTGAACTCCGTTCGACTATAGTTGACCTGCATCTGAGTTATCTGTTCTCTTAGAGCTGAACACAGAAATAGTTGAACTCCGTTCGACTATAGTTGAACTCCGTTCGACTATTTCTGGACTGCAATAGTTGAACTCCGTTCGACTATTTCTGTGAGCTAAAATTTCTGAACTTCAAAATTGATTTTCTCTGGAATTCTTCTGCACTTCTTCTGGGATTCTTTCTGAGGAATACTTGGAAAGCCCTATGACCCTTAGACTATATATTTTGGGTCAAACTAATCATCCTAATAGTGATCCTAACCCAAATCAGAACCTAAGGTTCCAACAATCTCCCCCTATTTGGTTGAGGATACTATTTACATAAAAACAAAATACAAAGCAAAAAGATCTGCCTGAATTATAATATAATAGCAGATGTACATGGGTGCTTTGTTAAAAAGGGATTCAAAATAAAAGAAATACAAACAGAAACTAAGGGGCAGCTGCATAGAATCTAATAAAGTGACTGCTGCACTTTTGTTCATTTTCATTCTGAGATTCTGATAATCTCCCCCTATAGTTGTAGCCTTCTGAACAATTTTCCTGAAAGGAGATGTTAGGAATTCTGGACCCAGATTTGCCTTGGGTCTTATTTTTCTTTCACAATAATAATTTGAAGTAAAGTAATATCCAGGGAAATCTTTATAGCCAAGTGGATGAAGTTTCCTAGAAGGGATGAACCACTAGGTATAAGGATTTTTAAATTTTTGATTATGAAATGATTTAAAATCTTTGCTATGAAAATCTTTAACTGATTTTAATGAGGCTATATGATTTAAAGTAATTTCTAAATCTTCATTGAATTTTATGTTTTTAGAAGAAAGTTTATTTACTTTCTCTCTAAGAAGTTTTATTTCCTTCTTAGATTGAATCAGATCTTTACATAATAATTTAAAATCTGTTTTAAGTTCTTCTGATGAAAAGTCAAGGGTAGAGATAACCTGATCTTCATCATCATCTGAGTCAGATTCTTTATCTTCATCATACCTTTTGCAAGATGCATCTATTGCCATTAGACAAAATTCTCTTGCTCTTGCTTCTTCTTCATCCTCAGTTGTGCAAGATGAAGCTTCAGAGTTACTCCAAGAATCAGCATTTGATGTTCTTTCTTTTGCTGATCCAGCAGCCATTACTGTGAGAGAGTCCCAAATTTCCTTTGCAGATGAACATTCAGCAATCTCTTGAAAAATGTCATCAGACATTGATTCTGCAAGAATGTTCATTGCTTGTGCATCAGCCATCTTAAGCTGTTTTTGAGCTTCTGTAGCTGCAGATGGTGTAAAGGGACCTGACAAAATAGAATTATAAATGGCTTCATCAATAGAGTTCATAAAAAGCCTAATCCTTGCCTTCCATAGTGCAAGCTTGTCCAGATTGCACTTAGGAGGTCCAGTGCTTGACCATTCTTCATTTTGTGCCATGAAAAACTCTTAAGAACAATAAGATCTATCAAGGATCTTTTGATTCAGGTGTTCGCCTGTACAACCACCAAGGTGTGGTATGTTTAACCAACCTCGCTTTGATACCAATTGAAAGTGAGGTGATAGATCTGATATGCTTAAGAGTTTTTAGAAAATAAAATGCAAAATAAAATTCACAGCACATAAGGAAGAAAACAGAGCAAGCAAACCAGACGACACAAGGAAGTATAGTGGTTCCCCTAAACTTGGGTACATCCACTCTTCTAGCACCCTGCTAGGAATCCACTACAGGTTGAGTTGATCAGGTGTCCTGGGCACCAATGAGCTTTTGATAAGGTGCTCAAAAACCAAATCAGATTTTTTGATCAGGTGTCTTGCCACCAATGAGCTTTTGACAAGGTGCTCAAAAACCAAGCTCAAACTTTTGAAGGGAGTTTGAGAAACCCTTTACAGAGAAGGGGTGAGAGAGTGATGGCAGTCTTCTCTTTCTCAAACAACTGAGAAGACTATGTGGATTGATGGTGTCAAAGCTCCCCCTGAAAATATGTATTAGTTCATGAATGCTGGGAAGCTTTGCTTCAAGGTGTAGGCCTTCAACTAGATGAAAATCTCCAGTAAGCTCTGTAGACAAATCTGAATATGTTGTCTCTTGAAAACCTGGATCAGAAAGAAGAAGATGAAGTTGATTTCCTCTGTTTGAAAACTTGTTGCAGAGTTCTTCTTTTGTAGAGAGAAAAAGTCTTCCTACTTTTTCTCTCTCTGTCTCTTGTTGTTATTTCTGAGCCTCTCTATTATATATCTTTTCTATCTTCTGTATAAAATATATATATATGTATCCACTGGGCTGAGGAAAATCATTTGAATTCTTGTCTGATGCGGCAGAGACATTTTCAAGAAAGGAAACTGTCTTGGAAAGGTAACTGACAATAAACCTCTGAATTGATTCATATTTAATGCAGCCTCCCAACGGCTCTATTCATAAGAATATTTAGCATTAAATATATTAGCTGTAAATTCCTTTACTTAAGCCTTGAATAACTCTAGCCAGCTGTCTCCAATAACTGCACAGGAAATCACCAAAATTTAATCTAAAAAGCTTCTCCAATCTACGTTCGACTATAGTTGAACTCCGTTCGACTATCGTTGAACTCCGTTCGACTATAGTTGACCTGCATCTGAGTTATCTGTTCTCTTAGAGCTGAACACAGAAATAGTTGAACTCTGTTCAACTATAGTTGAACTCCGCTCGACTATAGTTGAACTCAATTCGACTATTTCTGGACTGCAATAGTTGAACTCCGTTCGACTATTTCTGTGAGCTAAAATTTCTGAACTTCAAAACTGATTTTCTCTGGAATTCTTCTGCACTTCTTCTGGGATTCTTTCTGAGGAATACTTGGAAAGTCCTATGACCCTTAGACTATACATTTTGGGTCAAACTAATCATCCTAATAGTGATCCTAACCCAAATCAGAACCTAAGGTTCCAACATGGGAGATTTGTAACGCCCCAAAAATTATATTTGAGTTGGTCGCGTCCAAAAGGGATTTTGGTGCCAGTATAGGAGTACACGTCGTAGGACACGGGCGTGTCCAAGGCCTGTCTAGCTAATGTTTTGGCCGTTTTCATCCCGAGAAGGACACAGCAAGTAACACGACCTAATGACACGGGCGTGTCATTTGATACGGGCGTGTGCCTACCCGTGTCAGTACCCGTGTTCAGTAGGGTCGTGTCGGTTGGCGTGGCGGTTATATGTGACATGCCCCCGGACACGGGCGTGTCGAGGACTCGACACGGGCGTGTCAAGTGAGACACGGGCGTGGCTGAGCCCGTGTGGCTTTTCTTCGTCCGACAGTCGTGCCTGGATCGAGGCACACGGCCTGGGACACGGCTGTGTGTGAGGCCATGTTCGGCCCAGGTCTGTTGATTTTTGAGCGAATCAGAGCCGTTCGATTTCTTTATTGAAAATCCGACAGCCCTGGAGAAACCCTGCTCTGTTAAGGTCGGAAATAGGGGATCAATTCCTCATTTTCTCCCTTAGTCTCTCTCTCAAGGAGTTGGAAAGAGGAGGAAGAAGGAGGAGTTTTTCGGCTGCCGGCGGAGCACCGGAGCACCGATCAGAGAACCGAGAGAGGATCCGTGGAGGGAATCCCGTTGCAAAGACTTCTATCCGGATAGTTTTCCATGTCGCCAAAGCGTACTACAAGGGTAATGATTCTCTACTTGAGCATGTGAAGCTCTTCCTTTTTGCATAGGGAAAACCCGGTCCCGCGAGTGTGCGGTGTTCCTTGGGGTTGACGGAAATAGTCCCCCTTGTGTTGCATATAGAGCCCGAAATCAAAGTACGGGCATAGGCATTGTGTGTGAAGCCTACCCGGACATGTTGGTCTGGATCGGCGATGTTGCATTTGTTATGATTTGCCGGAGAAGACTCCGTGCTTTGGGGTTTTCGGGTTTCTACGCGGTAGATTGCAGTAGGGATCCTTGGAGGTTAGCTCCAAGGCACACCCGGAAAACTGAGCAGAATCGTTGTTCTGCTAACTTGGCGGTCTGGGAACCAGTCTTGAACATAACTGGGTTATGTGATTGATTGGAATATTAGGATCTGAGAGAAGCTTGGCCCGTGCGTACGTCTTAAGGTGAACTACGCGGTTAAGCAACGGGAGAGTGGAATTGGACCTGGGCTATGTGGTTCGGTGCGAGAGACCCGAAAAGGGTACTGGCCATTGGCATAGTCGGGAGCCTTAGACAGTGGTCAGGAAGGCTAAAATGCTCATGTTGTTGCCATCCTGCGGGTGGTGGTGAAGACGCTGAAGTGTCAGGATTCATCGTTAATGTGCCCTGAGTGCACGGGGTGTTTGGCCGTGCGAGCCTACACCTGTGGCGAAGTATGTTTATACATAATTGTTTAGCTGGGCTAATGATATACAGAGAATGAGCACCGTCGTCCCGAGAAAGGGACAGGGTCGTTATAATTTGGTCAGCTTTAGCTGACCGTTGCCTGTTTGCCACTGTGCGGTGGAATGTTGCTTGCAGGTGTTGCGGAGCCGAGTGCAAAATAGCGGGCTGGAGCCCATGTTGCCGTGATGGCCCTCAAAGGCCTAGCGTATAGTTGTTTTTATTTTATCATGTGTGGCCGGCCTGCGAGCCGATGTATGTAAGACACTATGTGATAAGTGAACTATTGTAAGGCCATAAGGCCATGTATCTTTCAGTGTATGGTTATTTAATTCCTGTGGTAGCGATTGTGAACATTCATGTAAATTGTTTATTCTGTTTGGGTTCTTTCTACTTTTAAAATCTTTCGCTAGCATGCTCTGTGTAGGACGAGTTGTCTAAATTGGATAGTTTGGTTATTAATACGTAACCCTTCCTTCTGTCTGTGGTATATGGCGTCGGGTTCCAGCTGGACCTTCTATTATATGCCATATGACGGATGGGGGTGTTACACAGGATCTTCTTATAAAAAACAAGATAGACCATCTAGGTCTGATTCTCACAGAAGTCAAAGCAGTCAACAACATTGCACTCAAGAAAGGCCACCTTCTCCAGTTTGTGATCCAGAGATGGATCCAAATTTTAGAATGGTCGGATTCAAGGAAATTATAGCTCTTTCATAGATAATGAAAGCCAATGAAGAAGGAAAAGACACTTCTCAATTTTTAACAATGTCTTCCTACAGGCAAAAATAATTAGAAAGGTATGAAAGGAAAAATCTTTTAAATATTGATACTTATATGAGTTTGCATCCAGAGGCAGTAGTGCCTAGAGCTACATCAGTGAAGATTCTTGGTGTTGAAGATATGAAAATGACTCAAAGAGAAGCAGAGGACCCCACGAGAATAATGGGTTTTCTCAAAACTTGCTTCAGACCCTTCTTCAGATGCTCTAAAGAAAGATTTATAATTTTCTGCTTATGCATTTTGAACTTTATTATGGATGTATATATATATTCACAAGACACAATTGTTTCTATCTGCTGAAGTTCTATAATTATGTCAGATATTTTTCTTGGTTTATGATTTTCTTTATTTTTATAGTGACCTCACCCAAATAGGGGGAGATTGTTGGAACCCTACTTGTGATTTGGGCTAGGTTCACTATTAGGATTGATTAGATGACCCAACATGTATAATATAGGGTCATAGGTTATTTCCAGGGTCAAGGTCAGCAACACATACTTAGATTGTCAGTACCCTCCTTCAGAATACTTTAGAGACAGAAGACTTCAGAGGAAAAGTAGTAAAAAAGAATGTGGAAAAGTTGTTCGACGATAGGTGAACTCAGCTGAACGATCATCAATCTCAGATCGATGAACTCAGAGTTCCTTCTCTAAGTTGAGCTCGACAAAAATCTAGCTGAGATCGACGAACTGTGATCTCATATTAGAGTTCTGCTCGACGAAGGACTATCTTAGTTCGACGAACTTGGAGCTCAGTTCGACGAAATCCTTGCTGAGCTCGACTAACTCCTTCTAGGTTCTGTTCGACTAATCTTCTTTGCACTTTCTCAGTTCGACTATAAAAATTTGATTTCAAATTATATTATATTAAAATAGTAATATTTTGATAATTAATGCTCAATATTCTCAAGAATATAGTCGCTACCTGGTAGCATTAATTATGGATTTCACATAGTTATTACTCTACCAAATTTACTGGGACAGTTACGGAAATACATTCAAGACTAAATTAGTCGTTCCAACTCCTAGAAATTATGCAGAGGATTTCAAGGAAAGAATTTAAAATTCAAATGTTTTTGAATCTGCAATCAATATATAAAGTGATTTTCAAAAGATTGCAAAGGTTGGTAATAAGTCAACAAGATAGAATAGTGTATTGAAAATATGAGTTCATAGTTCATCGATCTGAGTTCGAAGAACCATATTCATTTCGTCGAGCTTGGTTCGATGAAATATGTTGAACATAATTTTTATTAAAATTTTTCTATTTATTTTGTTTAGTCTTGTGAAAAACTTTAGCTTCTTTATTTACATCTTCTAATTTTTCTTTTCCTTTTCAGAAACAAACTTTACAGGAGTAGATAATATGTTTTCTGTAACAAAGGAGGCCGACTAGATGAAACTGTTGGCTACATTGGAAAATGTGTACCTGATTTGAAGAAGCCTCACCTTACTCAATGATATGCATCAAGGTGTATTTGATGTTGTTTTGAGTTTATATGTGCAGGTTAAGAAAATGCAGGAATGCTGGAAAAGTTTCTAAGTCCATGAGTCGACACCAGAAGAAGTTGTGTCGACACTTATGAAGGCTTCTGTCGACACTGGAGAAAAGCTGTGTCGACACCTGGAGTTAATTGTGTCGACACTGGAGAAAAGCTGTGTCGACAGCTGGAGTCAATTGTGTCGACACTTGGAAAGGCTGTGTCGACACCTGAAGAAACTATGTCGACACCCAGAGGCAGAGTCAACACACAGAAAAGCTTAGTCGACATCAACTGTGTCGACACACAGAGGCAGTGTCGACACACAAAAGACTTTGTCGACATCAACTGTTTCGACACACAGGACTTGTGTCGACACATAGTAGAGTTTCAACAAAGTTAATTTTTGTGAAGAAAAGATGTGACTGTGTCGACACGCAGAACAAGTGTCGACACATTCTACAAAAGCTGTGTTGAGAAGCAGTATCAACACCAAGGGAGCTGTGTCAACACCATCAAGGCTTGTGTCGACACTTAGTTTACTTGTGTCGACACATGATGAAGTCCAGTCTCGACACTTTGCTGACAGAGACAGAGTTTCAAGAAGTGACTGGAAGACTTGATAGCTGCCATAACCAACCGGTCTACTGCAACTGTCAGAGCTGTCAGAAGTTCGTTAGAAACCGGATCAGCCGGTTACCATGGAGGAAGTTTATATAAAGGCATTCTCTATCAATAGAAGAAGTAAATATACATAGAGATATATACACAGGAGATAAACACGAAAAACAGAAGAAGATTTTCAATAGAAGATCTAAGAAGACATTCTCAAGTGGTGATCTACTCAGAGTTTGTCAAGAGAATTCAAAGAAGAATTCAGAAGAATCTTCAGAAGAATTTGGAGAGAGAGAGCTCCATCTATTTAAGTGAAGAAAGGGACTTACATCAATAAGTCTCTTAAGTGTAGATTCTGAACCAGTCTGCCAAGAAGGATTCAGATTGATTTCTGAATTTCAAGAAAGAAGCTGATTGAAGATCAACTTCAAAGGAGATCAACCCTACTGTGTTCAGATTCAAGAAGTTTTGAAGAAAGCTAAGACAGGTTGATCTCTATCGTCAGATTCTTTCAAGAACTGATCAAGAAACCTTCCATCCTTTCTCTCTCAATCAGGGTGGTGGTAAATTTCAGATTTACATCTATTTTTTGTAGGATCTTTTTAAGATTTGAGTTGTAAGCCTGATTTATAAAGGCTGAGTTGTAGGAGAGTAAGTTCTCTGAGTGGTAGGCCTTGTTGAAGGCTGAGGTAGGGCTGAGAGCCTGAGTTGTAGTAGATTGTCATCTCTGAGTTGTAGGCCTTGTTGAAGGCTGAGGTAGGGCAGATTGCCTGAGCTGTAGGAGTGTGGACTCACTCTGAGTTGTAGGAGCCTTGTTTGGTTTCTGAGCTGTAAGATCTGCGGATCTGAGGAAAAGGAAAGAAGTTAGGCCGAATTTAGCATACTGCTAGATAGGCGAAGAGGGAAAGTGGATGTACCCAGACCTTGGGGAACCACTATAAATCAGTGTGCCATCTGTGTTTGTGTGTGGTATTGTTATTTTTGTGTTGTGATAGCTGTAGAACTATTTGCTTCTGATTAATTAACTGAATTAATATTCTGCCTTAAAAGATAAAGGAATTGCACCTATTTACCCCCCCTCTAGGTGTTTAGGTACCAATTCTTTCAAGTGGTATCAAAGCGAGGTTCCTCAAAGAAAGACTTAACAGTCTGAGTAAGATCTGTAAGGCAAAATTAAGTTAAAGAAGATGGGTTCAGGAGAAAACCATAAAGAACTTGGTTCAATGAAGTTGCCTATCTACAGGAAGGAAATCTTTGGAATATGGAAGGAAAGGGCCAGACTATTTATGGAGGCATCTGATCCTATAATTTATATAACAGTTCAGGATGGACCATATATTCCAATGAAGGTTTCTGTTCTTGATGCTAATCAAAGGATTCCTAAGGATTTTTCAGAAATGTCTAAGGATGAGATCATCTTGGCTACAATGGATAAAAGAACACAGAATATTATAGTGAGTGTGATAGATGACTCAACATTCCAAAATCTGATTCACTGCAAAACCTCCAAGGAGATGTGGGACACATTGGTTGTCTACATGGAGGGTTCTGAAGAGGTTAGGCAAGATAGAAAGTCTATGCTTAATCAAGAATACGAGAGTTTCAGACAAGCCAAGTCTGATAACATAACTGAATGTTATAAGAAGTTCTACAGAATTGTAAATGAACTAATGTCCTATGGAAGAATCTTCAGCACATATGAGCTGAATGACAAATTCCTTAGGTCTTTGACTAAGGATTTGGATACAAAGATCTGTGCCATAAGGGAAGTGGCCAAACTGGCAGAAATTTCACCTCCAACACTGTTTGGCAAATTGCTATCTTATGAGATGCAGCTGTTGGCCAGAAATGAGGAAGAGAAAAATACAAAGGTTGACTCTAGAGAAAAGTCAGTTGCCTTCAATGTAGAAGCCACAAGGAATAATAGGAGGATGTCACCATCTTCTCCTAAGAAAGCTGCAGAAGTGAACTCAGAAAATTCTGATAATCACAGTTCAGACAGCAGTAATTCTGATGAAGACTTTGCTGCTTTCACAAGGCAGTTTCAGATATTGTTAAAGAAGAAGAAGTGGAAATCTAAGCCATCCTCATCTCAGTCCAAGGATGACTATTATCAGAAGAGGAAATCATCCAGGAAGGACAGGAGTGGGATAAAGCCTAGCAAGTCAACTACATCAAAGATTATTTGTTATTGCTGCAATAGACCTGGACATGTTGTGGCTGACTGTCCAGACAAAAGGAAGGAGTCTGCTGATAAAAAGAAGTTTCAGTACAAGAGCAAGAAGGAGAAATCCTTGATAGCTAAGAAAGAGAAAAATTGGACATATCAATTAACTTCAGAGTCTGAATCTGAGGCTGAGGCCTATATTGGTTTATTTACAACAGAAGAAGAGGATGAGTTCTTGAAATTACTGGACACTATCTATGAACAAGAAGACCATCAGTGCAAAGGACTGATGGCTATGTTTGAAGAAGACCAGTGCCAGGATCAACCTGGTCCCAGTAAGGTAAAAAGTTTATTTGTAGATTCTGATTACTACACTGGGTCAGAATTAGATGCATCTGCATCAATAGATGTGGATGGGTCTGAATCTGAAGGAGATATTCATCAACTTATAAATGAATATGGGTATTTGTTGCAGGCACTCAAGAGAAGCAAAAACCTGGCCAAAAATCAGGCTAAGGAAATTGCAGCTCTTAAGTTGGCTGCATCTGATTCAGAGAAGCTGCTGTATCAAAAGATGAATGAGATTGTCAGGCGGAAAAAACATAACTATTATTCAGATGGGAACAATCACATTCAAAAATGATCAGATCAAAAGTCTAGAAGACAGACTTCAGAAAGAGAAGGAAATAGTGGCTAGTTTCTCTAAGCCAAAATCTATCCCAACCTTAATTGATGACTTTGTGTCTCAAAAGGGTAAGGCAGGATTAGGCTTTAAGAGAACTGCATGGGCTGCGAAGTCCAATAATAAAGGCAAAACCCCAGTACAAAACAAAAGATCTGCTACCAACAATACAGCTAAGATTGTACCTAAAAAGAGGTATAATAAGTATGAGTGCTGGTGCTGTGGCAAGATAGGCCATTATGCCTTAGACTGTTGCCACAATACCAGTGTCAGAAAGGATAACAGTCTACCTGTTAGAAGAGCTGCAGGTAGATTTGTCAAGTTTCAGGCTAACTTGAACCAAGGACCGAAAAATTATTTGGGTTCTAAGGTTAAGTAATCTTTATTGTAGGTGAGTCCAAGTTGCCATGCCCCTATATGGTTTTTGGACAATTGATGTTCCAGGCACATGACTGGAATAAGAGGATTGCTGAAGGACTACTCACCAATATTCAATGGGCCTAAAGTAATCTTTGGTGGTTCTGAAAAAGGAGTCATCAAAGGGTTTGGTAACATTTCTAACAACTTAATCACTATCACTCAAGTGGCATATGTGAAGGGTTTGAAACACAACCTAATAAGCATAAGCCAGCTGAGTGATCTTGGATATGACATTTCATTTATCAAGAATGAGTGTCATATCAAGAGGTCAAGTAATCAAAAAGTCATATTGACTGGCTATAGAAATAGAAATGTGTATTGCCTAAACTTTGTGTATGAGAATAAAAATTCTCCTATCTGTCTTGTGGCTGATGAGAAAGCCTCTCATTGTGTCAAATGGCACAAGAGGCTAGCTCATCTTAACTACAAGATAATTGGCCAACTCTTTAGTAAAGAGTTAGTGAGGAATGGTACTCAAGTTAAGTGCTTTAAGGATGGGATACGCTCAGCTTGTCAAAAAGGCACGCATACCAGATCCTCCTTTCATAGCTTAGAAACCAAAGACTCAGTGAGGTGCTTGTACCTCTTGCATATGGATTTATTTGGTCCTATACCAGTTCATAATCTAGGTAGGAAAGTCTACACTTTTGTGGTTGTAGATGACTATTCTAGATTTTCATTGGTATTTTTTCTGAGGCAGAAATCTAAAACTCCAAATGTCTTCTGCAATTTTGTCAAACAAATTCAGAATGAATTAGATAGTTCAGTGGTCAAAATCAGAAGTGACCATAGAACTGAATTCCATTCTGAAAGTATGACAAGGTTGTGTGAAGAATTTGGGATTTATCAGGAATTCTCCTCACCTAGAACACCTCAGAAAAATGGCTTTGCTGAAAGAAAGAATAGGACATTGATTGAGGCTGCAAGAACACGATTGAGTGACACTTCTCTCCCAGAATATTTCTGGGCTGAGGCAGTAAACACTGCATGTCATGTGCTCAATAGGGCTTCCATCACCAAAAGCCACAAAAAGACACCCTATGAGGTTATGAAAGGCAGAAAAACAAACTTATCATATTTTAGGATCTTTGGTTGCAAGTGTTATGTGCTTAACAATGGCAAGTCTCACCTAACTAAGTTTGCTGCCAAATCCCAAGATGGGATATTTGTTGGGTACAACAACAATAGTAAGGCATATAGGGTCTACAATTTGGGTGCAGCATAATGAAGAGTGATTGAGTAGAACAGGTCAAACCAGCTGAGA
This sequence comes from Platanthera guangdongensis, assembly GCA_039583875.1. Classification (NCBI taxonomy): domain Eukaryota; kingdom Viridiplantae; phylum Streptophyta; class Magnoliopsida; order Asparagales; family Orchidaceae; genus Platanthera; species Platanthera guangdongensis. The sequence goes on along the minus strand of CM077163.1, from coordinate 125,614,902 downwards.
AGATTGATGCGGAAAATGATTGTTACCTCAAGACAGCAGTTAGACAAACTGTTGATAGAGCAGTTATCATCATGCACATCAGATCATTGGTGATCCAAGACATGGATTACAAACAAGGAGCAGGAACTTAAACACAGTTCTTTGCTCAAGCTTCTTATCTCAACTAGAACCCAAGAGATTTGAAGAAACTATTCAAGACCCACACTGGATTGATGTTATGCAGGAGGTGTTAAGTCAATTCAGAAGGTGCAAAGTCTGGGAGTTGGTTCCAAAATCAAAGGGCCATAATGTCATAGGGACAAAGTGGATTTATAGAAATAAGCTTGATGAGAGTGGGATCATAGTGAAGAACAAGGCAAGACTAGTTGCCAAAGGATACAGGCAGGAAGAGGGCATATACTTTGATCAGACTTTTGCTCCAGTGGCAAGGTTGGAAGAAATCAGGCTATTCCTAGCCTATGCAGCATATCAAGGCTTCAGAGTGTTCCAAATGGATGTTAAGTCAGCATTCTTAAATGGAGACTTAAAAGAGGAGGTCTATGTAGAACAGCCCTCAGGTTTTGTTGATCCACTCAATCCTAATTATGTTTATAAACTTAGGAAAGCTTTATATGGGTTGAAACAAGTCCCAAGGGCTTGGTATGAAACCCTATCTACTTTCCTCAATGAGAACAAATTCTCAAGGGAGAAAATAGATAAGACTATATTCCTTAGAGAATCCAAAGGAAAAATCATCCTAGTCCAAATATATGTTGATGACATAATATTTGGTTCTACTGAAAATAACCTTTGTAGAAAGTTTGCAAAACTTATGCAAGGGAAATTTGAAATGAGCAGTATGGGAGAACTTAAGTTCTTCTTGGGACTCCAAGTAAGACAGACTGATGATGACCTGTCTATATCTCAGTCTAAGTTCACCCAGGAGTTAATTAAGAAGTATGGTATGAAGTCATCCACTACCATGAGAACTCTAATGGGGACAAGTATATCTCTAAGCAAAGATGATGTAGGGAAACCTGTAGATAAGTCTTTGTATAGAGGGATAGTTGGCTCCCTCCAATATCTGACTGCTAGTAGACCAAACATCATGTATGCTACATGTGTTTGTGCTAGGTACCAATCTTGCCCTAAAGAATCTCATTTTACTACTGTCAAAAGGATTTTGAGATATCTTAAGGGCACACCTAATCTAGGCCTTCGGTATCCTAGGAATAAAGATTTTCTACTAATAGGATATTCAGATGCAGACTTTGCAGGATGCAAAGTAGATAGGAAAAGGACAACAAGCACCTGTAAATTTCTAGTAGGAAGATTAGTGTCATGGAGCTGTAAGAATCAGACTAGTGTGGCAATTTCCACAGCTGAGTCTGAGTATGTTGCTGCAGGAAGTTGTTGTGCACAGCTGTTGTGGATACAACATCAGTTAGAAGATTATGGTATTCAGGTAAGTAGAACTCCTTTATTATGTGATTCTACTAGTGTTATTTCTATTGCTCATAATCTTGTTTCTCATAGTAGAACAAAGCATATAGAAAAAAGATACTATTTTCTTAGAGATCATGTAGAGAAAGAAGATATTTCTTTAGAATTTGTTAATACAAATTTACAAATTGCTGACATGTTCACTAAGCCATTAGATGAAACTAAATTCAATAATTTTAAAATTGAATTAGGAATGTTGAACATAAATTAGTTTAACAAATTTGGCTAATTAAAATTGTGTCGACACAAAAAGTTATCTGTGTAGACACATAGTAGTTGGTGTCGACACTCCAGGAAAGTGGTGTCGACACATCTAAAAAAAAGGTGTTGACTCTTCAGAGAAGTTGTGTCGACACATCCATAAGTTGTGTCGACACTTAGAATCAACACACAGTTTTCGTCGAGCGCAGAATCAACTGATCGTCGAGTGCAGAACCGACAAAAATATTGTCGAGCGCAGAATCGACACATATCGTCGAGCGCAGACTCAACAACACTTCGTAGACCTCAAATCATCGACTTCACTGGCTCTTCGTCGAACATGACCAAGACAAATAGAATTGGTGTCGAAATATAGAAGTCAACACTTCTGTCGAGGTATTAGAAGTCTGTGTCGACACATTTCAACTGTGTCGACATATTAAGAGAATTTTGACGTTCCTTTTGAACTTCATTATTTAGAAGGGTATAAATAGGTCAACAACATACTCTATCGACATACTCTCCTTATTTTCGAGAAGAAAACCTTGTGTCGATAAATTCTCTCTTCTCAATCCAAGATTTCTCTCAACCCCAATGACGCCAAAGCTTGAAGATAATGTCAACGAAGGCTATGAGCTGGTTCGCAATGCTTTTGATAATGCGGAACCCGATATTAAAACAGTGATAACCCTAATTGCAGAAAATGGTTTGGAATTTCTGGTATCCGAACCTACAAAGATATGGAAGAAAGAAATACTGGAATTCTATGGCGCAGCTACTTTAGATTCGACTGGACTTAAGATCAAATCTACAGTTCAGGGAGCTAAAGTTAAACTTACCTTGAAGAGCTTGAGGAAAACTCTTCAACTCCCAAGAACTCAAGAAGAAGAAGAAGTTACCTCATTCAAGACTAGGGAAATACTTCAGTGGTGTGGATTGGATCCCACCATGAAGATTGGATCTACATTGAATAGGAAAGGGATGAATCTGCAAGGAAAATTCCTTTCTGAAGTGTTTGGAAAGGTCATTCTCTGCAAGCCAGGGGGACATGATAGGATTTCAGCCTATATTGTTCAGCCTGATGACCAGGATTATCTTCAGACTGAACACAGATTAGTTTGCAGTAATCTTTGAAAAGATTAAGGTAGGCATTAAGAAGCCAAATCTGGGAAGAATCCTGAGTCTATACTTAGCTGGAACAATTCCAGAAGTAATGGAACAGACTACTGGTTCTAAGATCAACCACATGAGAAGAATGGATATAAGGATAATCTCCAGATGGGATAGAGTTCTAACGAAGGACATGCCTGATGAAGAGAGGCCAGAGATTGCTGAAAAATCTCCTACACAAGACATTATAGATGGAGCTCAGGTGCAGGGGGAGCCTCATCTTGAGGAAGAGCCAACACAATTAGAAAGTGAAATGGCTACTCAAACTATACTTGAGGTAATTCAAGAAATTAATCAATCAATTTTCATTAATAAGGATGAAACACTAACTGTGCCTTTGATTGATGTTGACCAGACCACTCAACTAAATAATCAAGCACAGGATGTTATCATGGAGGATACATCTGCAGTTGCTGATGCTCCTGAGTTGTGGTGCCTCAAGTCCCAACTCAACAAGAGTTTACCCTTGAAGAGTTGTTCCCTGATATAGACTTACCAAGGACTGAGGGGGAGCAAGCTGAGACTCAGGGGGAGAAAGAAAGAACTGAGGGGGAGCAAGCTAATATTGAGGGGGAGCAATCTAAGATAGAAAAGGAATAGTCTCCTAGTCCTAAGGACAGAGTTGATATTGCAAGTACCTCAGCTTCTGAAGATGAAACAGAAATTCAAGCAAAGAAGAGAAAGCTGATGGTTTTCAAAAGAAGAAGCCAAAGCTATAAAAGGGCATTGCAAACTGCTCCACACCTTGCCCCAGCCACTGATTATAGCTCTTTGTTGGTATCCTTGCAAGTAAAGTTAGATGAACAAAGGATAGTCATGGAGAAATATATGGATGAGACCCATAAAGATCTGCAATTCTCTTTGGCTCAAGATATCAAATCCATAAGATTTGAAGTAAATCAGAACAAGAAGGAAATGACATATTGCTTCCACAAAGGTGGCAATGTTGTAGTCTATTTTGCAAAGCAACAACAAGCAATAAAGACTCAAGTTGATGATATAGCTGTTAAGCAAGGCTATGTCCTAGAAAATCAGCTTATGATGAATGACAATCTGACTGAATCACATAATGTGATTGTTACAGAATTAAAGAATACTGCTGCTGCCCAGACTGAGGCAAGTGCTAAAGCCAAGTCAGATTTTGATAAATAATTCCAGGAAGAACTAGCTTTTGTACAAACAGCTATTAAGAATTCTTAAAAGATCATTTCTGATCAGCTACTGAAACTAAGGTCATTTTATAAAGATGGTATTAATTATCTAGATGAACAAGTAAGATTTCAGAAAGATGACCTCAGAGATCATATTGAAAGAGAAGTCATAAAGGGGGAGAGAGTGTTAGTCAAAGCAGGCTCAGATCATGCTAAATGGATATCTAATAGCATCAGAGCCACCCTTGGATATCCACCCCTCTGTGATGATGATAATGTAGCTGAGTCAGGTGTGCAACCTGCTTATTTTGAAGGTGATCAACCTGAAGTTGCTAAGGTCATTTACCCTCCAACAGATTTTGATATGATTCAGCAAGAAGTATAGTCAATGTACAGCCCTCCAGATGGTACTAAACATGTTATTATTGAGAAAGTAGACATGTCAGAGGCAGTTTTGAATAAAGAGGAAGAAGCTCAACTTTCAAAGAAAAGATACAGAGAACAGGCTAAGTTGAAGCCTGATTTTGAGCAGTAGAGTCCTACTTCCAGGAATATTATCTTGACTGCCTGGAAAGCTGTAAAGGACAAGACCCATGATAGGGGCAAATGGTACACTGAGCAAAAATGGCAAAAGTATGAAGCTAGACAGGAAGCCATTCTACAATATAGAAGAAAGGCAAAAGCTGGGAAGCTAGCTCCTAATGCTCAGGAGCCTAGCAAGTACTTCCCAAAGCCTTTTCACTATTTTGAAAGACAAAGGATTAGGGCTGAAGAACAAAAGAAGAAAGATCTAAAAGGCAAGAAGCCAGCTGAAGATACTGAAGCTCCAGTACAAGCCAAGATCCAGTCAGGCAAATGCATAGTCATCAAGGAGCCTGATCAGCCTTAGAAGAGATTAACTAGATGTTACAACATTGTAATCTTTAGTTTTAAAAAAAAACTTTGTAAACTGTTGTTAGGAAACTTTTGAAAGTTTAAACAAAATAATTATTAATGCTCATTATGTTTGCATCATTATTCTGTGATGATATTTTATACATGTTTGGTTTATAAGTTATCCTGTCATATAATGTTTTTATACATCATAATGTGTGTTTATTATGAATGGTGTATATCATTGACTAAGGGTTATGACTTCTCCAAATAGGGGGAGATTGTTGGATATATTGGAAAATGTGTACCTGATTTGAAGAAGCCTCACCTTACTCAATGATATGCATCAAGATGTATTTGATGTTGTTTTGAGTTTATATGTGCAGGTTAAGAAAATGCAGGAATGCTGGAAAAGTTTCTAAGTCCATGAGTCGACACCAGAAGAAGCTGTGTCGACACTAATGAAGGCTTGTGTCGACACTGGAGAAAAGATGTGTCGACACCTAGAGTCAATTGTGTCGACATTGGAGAAAAGCTATGTCGACACCTGGAGTCAATTGTGTCTACACTTGGAAAGGCTGTATCGACACCTGAAGAAACTATGTCGACACCCAGAGGCAGAGTCGACACACAAAAAAGCTTAGTCAACATCAACTGTGTCGACACACAGAGGCAGTGTCGACAAACAGAAGACTTTGTCGATATCAAATGTGTCGACACACAGGACTTGTGTCGACACATAGCAGAGTTCCAACAAGGTTAAGTTTTGTGAAGAAAAGAAGTGACTGTGTCGACACACATAACTTGTGTCGACACATTCTACAAAAGGTGTATCGAGAAGCAGTGTCAACACTAAGGGAGCTGTGTCGACACCATCAAGGCTTGTATCGACACTTAGTCTACCTGTGTCGACACATGATGAAGTCCTGTCTCGACACTTTGCTGATATAGACAGAGTTTCAAGAAGTGAGTGGAAGACTTGACAGCTGCAATAACCAACCGGTCTACTACAACTGTCAGAGCTGTCAGAAGTTTGTTAGAAACCGGATCAGCCGGTTACCATGGAGGAAGACTATATAAAGGCATTCTCTATCAATAGAAGAAGTAAATATACATAGAGATACATACACAATAGATAAACACGAAAAACAGAAGAAGATTTTCAACAGAAGTTCTAAGAAGAGATTCTCAAGTGGTGATCTCTCAGAGTTTGTCAAGAGAATTCAAAAAAGAATTCAGAAGAATCTTCAGAAGAATTTGGAGAGAGAGAGCTCCATCTATTTAAGTGAAGAAAGGGACTTACATCAACAAGTCTCTTAAGTGCAGATTCTGAACTAGTCTGCAAGAAGGATTCAGATTAATTTCTGAATTTCAAGAAAGAAGCTGATTGAAGATCAACTTCAAAGGAGATCAACCCTACTGTGTTCAGATTCAAGAATATTTGAAGAAAGCTAAGACAGGTTGATCTCTATCGTCAGATTCTATCACGAATTGATCAAGAAATCTTCCATCCTTTCTCTCTCAATCAGGGTGGTGGTAAATTTCAGATTTACATCTATTTTCTGAAGGATATTTTTAAAATCTGAGTTGTAAGCCTGATTTATAAAAGCTGAGTTGTAGGAGAGTAAGTTCTCTGAGTGGTAGGCCTTGTTGAAGGCTAAGGTAGGGTTGAGAGCTTGAGTTGTAGGAGATTATCATCTCTGAGTTGTAGGCCTTGTTGAAGGCTGAGGTAGGGCAGATTGCCTGAGCTGTAGGAGTGTGGACTCACTCTGAGTTGTAGGAGCCTTGTTTGGGTTCTGAGCTGTAAGATCTGCAGATCTAAGGAAAGGAAAGAAGTTAGGACGAATCTAGCATATTGCTAGATAGGCGAAGGGGGAAGTGGATGTACCCAAACTTTGGGGAACCACTATAAATCAGTGTGCCATCTGTGTTTGTGTGTGGTATTGTTATTTCTGTACTGTGATAGCTGTAGAACTATTTGTTTCTGATTAATTAACTGAATTAATATTCTGTCATAGAAGAAAAGGAATTGCACCTATTCACCCCCATCTAGGTGTTTAGGTACCAATTCTTTCAGAAACTCCCAAGACCAGTTTGCCATTTATCCTAACATTTACTGTACTTGTGATATTCATCAGTTGATACTTCTCCCATTAAGGGATTCAACAGACTCCTTAGCCGCAAATAATCTAGTTTTTAAGGATATTATTTGTTCTGAAACATTGTCTATATCATCTTTAAGTTTAATATTTTCAGAAAATAAATTATCATATTCAATTAACTTTTCTCTGAGAAGTTTGATTTCCTTCTCAGATTTGATTAAATCATTGCATAATACTTTAAATTCAGTTTTGAATTGTTCTGAAGTAAAATAAAAAGAAGAAATTACCTGATCTTCTTCTAATTCAGATTCAGCTTCGGAGATTTCAGCTTCAGAGTGGCTATATGATGCATTGATTGCCATCAAGCAGACCTCTCTGGCCTTAGCTTCTTCTTCATCCTCACTGGAGCTGGATGAAGACTCTTCCTCTGAGTCACTCCAGGTTTCAGCAACAAATCCTCTCTCCTTATTTTTGTATTTGCTGGAGGAGGTCTTGCATGAATGTTTCTTGGAGTCTTTCTCCTTTCTTTTGTCTTTCTTTTGAGTTTCTGGACACTCTGGTAATATGTGTTCAGGTTTCTTGCATCCATAATAAAATATTTATTTAGTTGGATTCTTTTCATAACTTGGCTTATCTTCTTTTCTGGAAGATTTTCTCCTGAAATCCTTTATAGCCATCTCGTAGAATCTCTTAGACTAGTGACTCATTAACTCTTCATTATCAGGAAGAGCTTCTGCTTCCTCAGATGCTTTAAAAGCAATGCTTTGCTCTTTCCTTCTTGATGATGAAGTCCTTTGCTCAGCTTCTATGTTCTTGATGAGCTACTCATAAGACTTGAGCTTGGCCAACAAAGTTTCAGTAGAGATTTCATTTAGGCTTCTGGCTTCCTTGATTGGCCAGATACTAGAGTCCCATGTGCTAGGGAAGCACATAAGGATCTTGTCATTTATCTCTGTCAATGAGATGTTCTTGTCTAATGATTCTAGCTCATTGATTATGAGGTTGAGTCTATTGTACATATCAGAAACTGATTCTACTTCTTCCTACTTGAAGTTTTCATATTGAGAGATCAGATGTGATCTCCTGTCTTTTCTTTCATCTACACATCCTGCTACCATAATTTTGAGAGAATCCCAGATTTCTTTTGCTGAGGAGCATTCAGCAACTTTCTGGAAAATATCATATGACATAGTCTGGGCCAGAATATTCATTGCTCTGACATCAGCAATCTTGGCCTTCTTCTAGGTTTCAGTCTACTCAGGTGGTGGTACAACACTTGTACTTGTTGTTGCCACTAGTAGTGGTGGTCTTATCAAAATACAATTATAGATGTCCTCATCAATATAATTCATGTAAAGTGTTATCCTTGCCTTCCAAAGTGTAAACTTAATTAGATTTCACACTGGAGGTCTGGTGCTTGAATACTCTTTATTTTGTGACATGATAAAGTTCTGGGTAACGAGAAAATCTATCAAATCTTATTGTTCAGGTGTTAGCATGTACAACCAAGTAACTTGTCCCTCTAATATGTATAATAGTTATTTCATCGGGCTGTCCATGGAATATGGTGTGGGGCCCCGCCCGGATCTTCTGTTTTATCCCATGTGACAAATGAGGGTGTTACATTTCAAAACCAGGGTAGAAAACCAACTAGACATGAAGATAAAGAGGTTTAGAAATGATAGAGGAGGAGAATACGTGTCCAGTAGGTTCAGATGTTTCCTTGCCTCTCAAGGCATCATAGCAGAAACCACTGCTCCTTACTCACCCCAATCGAATGATATAGCCGAGAGAAAAATGGAATGTTAACAGAGATGTTGAATTTTATGCTCCTTACTACTGGTATGCCTACTGCATATTGGGGAGAAGCAGTTTTAAGTGCAAACCACATTCTGAACAAAGTCCCTCATATTAAGTTAGAGGTTACACCGTACGAGCATTGGTTTAAGAGACCCCCGTTTATAGCTAGGATTACGACCTGGGACTGTATAACATATGTTAGGGTTTCCGACCCTATACGGTCTAAGCTTGGACCTAGGACCAACACCTGTATCTACTTAGGTTGTGCTGAGGATAGTGAAAGTTATTAACTTAAGGTTAGCTAATCACCTAGAGGGGGGGGGGGTGAAAAGGTCTTTGAAAATTTCTTAGTCTTTTTGATATTTTCTTTGTAAGAGATTTAGAGCTTGTCCTTAAAACCTGCAATATAAAAGAAAAAACAAGCAACACAACTGTTGAAGTATTAGACCGGGCGGCTTAGCGGTCTGATCCAGCGGTTTGTTGACCGAGCGGCTTAGCGGTCTGATCCAGCGGTTTGTAGACCGGGCGGTCTATCGGTCTACCTCTGCGGCCTGTTCTATCCTGCTGGAGTTGCCGAGCGGTTAGCCCATCTCTCTAACCGCGCGGCCTATGCGGTCTCCATTATTCTAGCCGCTCAGTACTGTAAATGTTTAGTCCCACATTGTTTGTATACTCTCTTTCTTATCTCCTCCATTCTATATAAGGGAGGTCATACCTTTGTAAATGATATCTTTTTTGGATAATAAAATTTCAATTATTCAAAAGTTTGTTCGCTTGTTCTCTACTTTTTGCTTCTTGTCTCTACTTTCTAACATGGTATCAGAGGACACGGTCATTTCCTCTTGATTCTGTGCGCCCTCTGTTGTTCACGCCTTCTTTTCCGCGCTCTGCGACTTGTTTCGCGGCTTGCCCTCTCTTCTATCCGCGCGGCTTGTTTCTATCCGCGCGGCTTCTTTTTGTCCGCCCACCTGTTCGCGTGGCTTGCGCTTTCTTGGTTCTCTTCTCCTACTACTCTTTGTCGCAGCGACCTGTTTCGTTGTCGCCGCGCTCCTTGTTCTTTCTTGCCTCTCCGACTTCCTAGTCGTTGCGGTCTGTCCCTGTCCGCGTGTGTATTGTCTCTCTACTCGCGGTTTGCTGCTGTGATCTGCCTGACCGTGCGGGTTGTTCCTTTCTCACCCGCATCTTGGTCGCGGTCGCCAGCTCTTCTCCTCTTTTCTGTTCGCTCGGGCTTCTCAGTTCGTGCGACTTCTTCCCCGCCGAGCCTTTGACCGCCTTCTAGCCGCTGCTGTGATCTGCCTGACCGTGCGGGTTGTCTCTTTCTTACCCGCATCTTGGTCGCGGTCACCTGCTCTTCTCCTCTCTTCTGTTCGCTCGGCCTTTTCAGTCCGCGCGACCTCTTCCCCGCAGTGCCTCTTTCTAGCCGCTACTGTTCGCGCGGCTTCCTCTGTTTTCTAACCGCTCCTGTTCGTGCGGCTTCTTCTGCTTCCGGGTTCTATGACTACCTCCGGTCTCACCACTACTCCTGCAGCTCCTTCTCCTCCTCCTCCTTCGGGCAACCTTGGCACCCTTTCCAAGCTTGTGGGCTCCAACTATCCCGATTGGAGCGTCTCTTTCACCTTTCTCCTTCGTTCTCAACGCAAGCGTCATCACCTCACCGATGACCCTCCTCCTCGCACCTCTCCTGAGTTTGATGACTGGGATGCGAGTGATGCTCTTGTTCGCACCTGGCTGGCCAACAGCCTTTCTGATGAGTGCCTTCCCGTCATTCGCCATGATGAGACGGTCAAGGCCGCATGGCTTCACCTCGCTGCCCTCTATTCTAAGGGGGGCCAGACGTCCCGCATTTATACTCTCTATGCGGACCTCTTCGCCCGCCCTTCCATGTCCCCAGCTGCGGCTTATCAGCAGGTTCAGGCCCTTGGGGCTGAAATCCTCCAGAATCGCCCCTTCTCCGCGGACTTGGCCGACCAGCACAAACACTTCCAGGAACTCCTGGTTGTTTGTTATCTTCTTCGTCTTCCCGACTCTTATGATATGATCCGCCAGCAGATCTTGGGTGAGGCGGAATCTCCTACTTTGGATGCCACTGCGGCTCGCATTGCCGCCGTTACTTCGCTCCTCCAGCGGCCTCTGTTGGCCTCCCCCCCTTCCCAGGACTCCTTTGCTCACCAAGCTCAGCGGGGGGGGGGGGGGGGCCCGAGTGGCCGAAGCTCCTCTGGCGGACGGGGTTCCTCCCGGTTCTTCTGCTCTCACTGTAATCGTACTGGCCATACTGTTGACCGCTGCTGGCAGAAACATCCTCATCTTCGCCCTTCCGGTGATGCTCCTTCGGCCTCCGCCTCTTCTAGGCCGTCTGCCTCTGTGGCCACGACGTCAGGTAGTGCCCACGTCGTTACCCAAGGTAAATGGCTGATTGACTCCGGTGCCACCAATCATATGACGGGCAACCCTCATTGCTTCTCCCGTCTTGAGACCCATGACCGCTTACCCCCAGTTCGTGTGGCGGATGGTTCCCCGTCTCCGGTTCATGGGACGGGCATGGTTCAACTCACTCCATCGCTTTGCTTGGAGGATACCCTCTATGTCCCGAAGTTCCCGTGCAACTTGTTATCTGTTACTACTTTATGCCGGCAACTTCAGTGCTCCGTTTTATTCACTCCCACTACTTGTTTTTTTCAGGACCCGAGGACCCAGCGGATGATTGCTACTGGGACTGAGAGCGGCGGCCTCTACTTCCTCGACGATGTTTCAGCTCTTTCTGCCTACTCCTCCTCCACCGATCTCCTTCAGTGGCATCTTCGTCTTGGCCATCCTCCTCCTCGGCTTATTCGTCAGCTTCTGCCCCACTTACCTCCCACCAGTTCTCCGCTCAACTGTGATGCGTGTCAGCTTGGCAAACATCATCGCTCCTCCTTCCCACCGAAGCAAGGCCGTGGCTCCTCTCGCATTTTTGATCTTATTCATTCTGATGTATGGGGTCCTGCTCCTACCCTCACAGTTGGTCGGGTCAGTTCCTATTTTGTCACTTTTATCGATGATTTTACTCGATGTACCTGTGTGTATCTCTTAAAGGATCGCTCTGAACTATTTTCTGTTTGGCAATCTTTTTACTTTATGATTAAGACTCAATTTGCTCTTTCTATTAAAGTCTTACGTTCTGATAATGCCAAGGACTATCTGTCTCATGAGTTCTCCGCGTTCTTTCACCAACACGGCCTCATTCATCAAACGACTTGTGTTTACACCTCCCAACAGAATGGGGTGGCGGAGCGTAAAAACCGTCACCTGCTTGATGTTGCGCGTACTCTCATGACGCAGATGCACGTCCCTCGCTCCTACTGGGGCTACGCTGTGCTCCTCGCTTGCTATCTCATCAATCGCATTCCCTCCACGGTCCTCCACGGCCGGACTCCCTTCTCCCTTCTCTACCCCCACCAGGAACCTTTTCCTCTTCCTCTCCGTGTCTTTGGCTGTACGGCCTTTGTTCACGCTCCCTCCGCTACCCGCGACAAGCTTTCCCCCCGTTCCACCAAGTGTGTCTTTTTGGGGTACTCTACCACTCAAAAAGGCTATTGCTGCTTTGACCCCCTTCTCCGCAAGCAGTTTGTCTCCGCAGATGTGACTTTTTTCGAAAATGCTTCCTATTTCTCTCCTTCCTCTTCTCTTCCTTCTGATATCTCCGTTCCTTCCGCACCTCTCCACGTTTTCCCACCTTCGTCTCCTCCTCCACCCACTCCTTCCCAGTCCGTCTCCCCACCCACCCCTCCACCCTCCTCTCCGCTGCCGTCTCTCTCTAGTCCCGGGCCAGCCTTCTCCGCCACGGACGCTCCGGTCGCTGACGCTCCCGTCGCCGACGCTCCCGATGATCTGGATGTTCCCATTGCCCTTCGCAAAGGGGTGCGGGCGTGTACTCAACACCCGCTCACGGCTGTTGTTTCTTATGATCAGCTTTCTCCTTCTCGCAGGTGTTTTGCCTTGGCTATCTCTGCTACTTCTACTCCCCGTACCTACCAGGAGGCTCTCGCTCTCCCTCATTGGAAGTCTGCCATGGATGAGGAGATGGCTACTCTTACTGAACGGGGTACCTGGACCCTGGTTCCTCCTCCCGTGGGCACTGATGTGGTTGGCTGTCGCTGGGTCTTTGTTGTGAAGTTTCGCCCCGACGGCACTGTGGATCGCTACAAAGCCCGGCTGGTGGCCAAGGGCTTTACTCAGACTTATGGCGTTGATTACTTTGATACCTTCTCTCCGGTTGCTCGCCTCAGCACCATCCGGGTTCTCTTTTCTGTGGCCGTTAACCGGGCTTGGGCTATTTCCCAGCTTGATGTGAAGAATGCCTTTCTCTATGGCGATCTTCAGGAGGACGTCTATATGGAGCAACCTCCTGGGTATGTTGCTCAGGGGGAGACACGTGTCTGCCATTTGAAGAAGGCCATTTATGGCCTAAAGCAGAGCCCTCGGGCATGGTTCGAAAAATTCAGTGGTATTGTGGCAACCATCGACTTTCAAAGGAGTTCGGCCGATCACTCCTTATTCATTCGCAAAACGGCCTCGGGACTGGTGGTTTTGGCCGTATATGTGGATGATATTCTCCTTACTGGTGATGACCGAGATGGGGTGGACTTGACGAAGAAGCACCTCCGTCAGCACTTGGTCACGAAGGATATGGGCTCCCCAAAATACTTTTTGGGGATAGAAATCTCTCGAAAACCTGACTCCTTGGTTCTCTCTCAACGGAAGTATGCCCTTGATCTTCTTCGAGAAGCAGGCTTGACAGGTGCCAAACCAGCTCATCTTCCCATGGCTGTTGGAGAAGACAAAACGTGGACGGATGAATCGCCTCCTCTATCTGATGTCACACGGTACAGACGTTTGGTAGGGAAACTCATCTATCTCACGGTGACTAGACCCGACATCGCCTACGCTGTAGGAAAGGTCAGTCAGTTTATGCAAGCTCCCAGGGAGTGTCATCTTCAGTCCGCCCTGAAGATTTTAGAGTATATCAAAGTGGCACCGGGCAGAGGGTTACTCTTCCAGAAGAATGGCCATCTGAGGGTTGAGGCCTACTCAGACGCAAGTTACGCGGATGACAAAGGCGATCGAAAATCCACGTCAGGTTTTTGTACCTTTGTTGGAGGTAATCTCGTGAGTTGGAAGAGCAAGAAACAGTCTGTTGTTTCCAGATCCAGTGCCGAAGCAGAATACCGGAGTATGGCGTCAACTACGTGTGAGTTAAAGTGGTTGCGGGCTCTCATGCTTGACCTGGGCGAGGTATATGATTGTCCTCTCCCTATGTTCTGTGACAACAAGGCCGCTATACACATATCCAGAAATCCGGTCTTCCATGAGAGAACGAAGCATATAGAGGTTGACTGTCACTTCATTCGGGAGGAGATTTTGAAGAAACAGATTTGTACTCCTTTTGTCACCTCTGACAAGGAGTTGACAGATATCTTCACCAAGCCGGTTTCTACTTCCTTTTTTCGCATTTGTGACAAGCTGGGCATGATTGATATCTATGCTCCAGCTTGAGGGGGAGTGTTGAAGTATTAGACCGGGCGGCTTTGCGGTCTGATCCAGCGGTTTGTTGACCGAGCGACTTAGCGGTCTGATCCAGTGGTTTGTAGACCGGGCGGTCTATCGGTCTACCTCTGCGGCCTGTTCTATCCTGCTGGAGTTGCCGAGCGGTTAGCCCATCTCTCTAACCGCGCGGCCTATGCGGTCTCCATTATTCTAGCCACTCAGTACTGTAAATGTTTAGTCCCACATTGTTTGTATACTCTCTTTCTTATCTCCTCCATTCTATATAAGGGAGGCCATACCTTTGTAAATGATATCTTTTTTGGATAATAAAATTTCAATTATTCAAAAGTTTGTTCGCTTGTTCTCTACTTTTTGCTTCTTGTCTCTACTTTCTAACAACAACCAAGCACACAACTATTTATAGTGGTTCCCCAATTGGGTACATCCATTTTCCCTCCCACCTTTCTAACTTACATTAAACAAGTCACAAACTCCTCTAAAATGCTCCTCAGATCTTACACCTCAGGACCTCAGCCTTATACTCAGGTTTTCTTCAGAACCCTACCTCAAAACCACAAAGGTTCCTACCTCAAAGCCCTGTAGTGCTCCTATAGCTCAGTGGTCCACAAACCACCTACCTCAGCCTTATCTCTAAGGCCTACAGCTCAAGCTTTTCAGCCCTACAACTTCAGGAATAAGACCCTACACTCAGAGTGCTGCAGCACTCCTACAACTCAGTAACCTTCCAGGTACCAACAGCTTATCCTCCTCCAAGGCCTATAACTCAGTGACACACTTGTCACCTACAGCTTAGTGACTCAACAGTCACCTACCTCAGCCTTATCTCTAAGGCCTACTACTCAGACTGGGAGGACAACCCTACTCTCAGATTCACACTTGGATCCTACCTCAGTACCCTAGTAGGGCACCTACCTCAGTGACTAATTAGTTGCCTACAACTCGGGCACAAAAGGTCATACAGCTCAGATTCAGACAACCTGAATCCTACAGGAATTTAAAAAAGAAGTTGTGATAAATTTAAACCACTGACTCCAGGATAAATCTCTGAGTCTACCTTGCTAGACTGAGAAGATATCAGTCCTGCCCTCTTGCTGTAGAAGGAATGAGTCTTCTTTTACAACTAACTGCTTCTCTGCTGCACTGAAGAATAGATACATGCTGTTGATGGCTTGTAACATCCCATTTCCAACTAGACCCCTAAGAGTGGTTTTGACCATGACTAGGTCATGACAAAGCCCTAGAAAGCTAAAAAGGGACAAGTGATAGAAGACCAAGGTGAGAATCACATAGGTCTGCCTATGGCACAACCTCAGTACAAAACCTAGGGTTTGACCTTAGGGCTTCACCATGACTACATAACCCCACCACAACATCACGAACCTATCATAGGGTCCACTAGAGCCTTAAGGGTCCATTGGATTCAACCCAAAGTGGCCAATTTGACCTAGGACCACCATAGGACTAAATTGGGCAAGGTGCCCTAACAAAGGGCAGTTGTCCTCTAATGTGCCCAACCAACCTTGCCCAGGTCTTCCTAGACCTAAAGTGGTGTCAATGAGTCACTAAGGACACATTGGGTTCAGTCCTAGAGGACAAGTTGACCCAAGTCAACTTTAGCCCCAAAGTGATCAAAGTGCCCTTACCAAGGGTCAAGTGACCTCCAAGGTGCCAAGTCAACCCTATCCAACCCTACATAGACCTTAGTGGAGGCCAATGAGTCACCAAGGACCCATTTTGGTCAACCCAAATGGTTAAGTTGACCCAAGTCAACTCTAGCCCCAAAGTGGTCAAAGTGCCCTTACTAAGGGTGAAGTGACCTCCAAGGTGCCAAGTCAACCCTACCCAACCCTACTTAGACCTTAGGGGAGGCCAATGAGTCACCAAGGACCCATTGGGGTCAACCCAAATGGTCATGTTGACCAAGGTCAACTCTACCTTAAGGTTAAGTCAAATTAGCCCTAATAGGCTAACCCAAGCTTAAGCCCATTTTCCCCCCATTTGGGCTAGCTTTGATATCATGGAAATGATGAATGAGTGGGCTGCAAATAGGCTAGGGTGATGAACAAATTCGACCATGAGGGGCAGGAGAGAGAAAACTCAAATTCCCCCTTAATGGAGGAGAGAGAAAATGGAGTAAAGGCCATTCATGCCATGGGGAAAGCCAAGGGCCATTCTTCTTTGCTTGACTCATCTCACCTAACAGCACTGAGAAGATCAGGAGACTTTCCAGGCTCTTCCACTGGCTGGATGCACTGAACCACCAAGGCCGAGAGGTGGCTTTCAAGGCCATTAATGGCCATTGATGATCCAGTATCTCCCCTCCCCATCTGAGGCTTTAAACACCTTCAGTGGGCCGAGAGGAGGATTTCCTAATCCTTACCTGAAGAAACCGGGCCTCCCCACTGTGTAGTTGCAGAAACTGAGTGGCACTGCCTTCAAAAATGGCTTCCCGGCGATCTTCTCGACTTCAGGCCGCCGGCAAGGTCCTCCTCCTCCCCTTATCTCATGGATAGATCGTAGCAATGTCTAGGTTCAAGGTTCGGGCTCAATTGAGCCCGAACCAATTTTGTATTTCCATGGTTTCGGGCCAAGAAATAACTTGGTAGAACCGCCGGAATATGCCTCTCCGGCGGCTATGCTGCCGCCTGACGACAGCCACCACCTTAACGGAGGTGATGGTGGCGGTGGCTGGCCGGGGCAGCGGCTGGATGGCCGGCGGCAGGCGCTTGAAGTTGGCCCAGGAAAAATGAATTCGGGCCGTCGGCTCAAGGTTGACGATGATGGGATGCCGTCCAAGGCACGCCAAGATTTGTGCTTTATCAAAATCAAAACTATAGGATATAATTTTATAATATTTCATTTCTGGCACAGATTTTATATTAAATGATTTAATTTTAAAAATAACTAGATGCTAGAACAGAAAAAGTGGTCAACATAGAAACTGTATCCCTTGATGTCTAGTTTAATTTAAAATTGATTCCACTCAATTTGGAGTCTAGTTAGACCACGACACCAATTTTGGTGGGAGCTATACTTAGGGCTATCCTAAGATTGAAATGGATGCCCACCCTTCATCCCTTGTCCAAATGATTTGATATTTGGGCAGGGAGTCTACCCTAACTATACCTAGGGACTGTCCAAAATTCAGAGGTTTTGGAGAAAAGTTTTCAATAGTTTTTTAGGAAAATTTAATAATCCATGAATAAATTAATTAGGTGTCCTAAACACCTCAAAATCCACCCAAATTTCGGTGGGAGGTCTTAGAGGGCATGTTAGGGCTCTGGTAAACGTTTCATCTCATTTGGAGATGTTTTGGTTAGGTATTTATCCAACCCTAAGTTGACCCCTTTTAGGGTTAACTAGGTCAAGCACCCCCTTTGGGTTTTGAGTGGTCAAATCACCTCAACAGAGGCTGATAAAGAATTGATGGAGGTCACAAGAGGTGTAAAGGCCTCTTAGATCAAAGATTGGATGAGAGGTGTGAGCAAAGAAATGAGGGTAGATGGATCAAATGGGGAAGGGGAAGGGGATGGAATGGGAGGAGGAATAACAGATGGAGTGGGGGAATCTAGCATGATTGAGTCTGAGGGTATGATGTAAGATGGAATGGTGGAGAGGTGTGGGGGAAGAGGAGACTGTGGAGGTGTAGGAAGTATTGTCTCATGAGGGGAATATGGAGGAGTGGGTTTTTGATTAACTTGCAGAGGGGAAGATGGAGGTGAAGATGGAATGTTTGTAAGGTTAAGTGGTGGAGATGAAGAAGGGGTAGGTACATGAGGAGGGGTAGGTACATGAGGAGGCTTCTTTGGAGGAAGGGGTGCTGGAAACTCTTCAGTAAGGTGGGGAGCGGCCTTTACATCCCTTGTACTCTCAGAAGTTTGGAGGGAGGAGGAAGAAGCCTTTGAGGGCTTGGAGATGGTCCTCTCCCATCTGCCAAACAGAGCGCAAGTGAGGCGCTTGCTGGCGTTTATGGAGATGGTCGGGGAGACCATACATTCAGCAGTCTTCTCTTTGAGAAATATTCCCAATATTCTGCCAAAGCAGACTTCCTTCTTGCTGTTCTTCTTCTTGATCAATTCAAAGAACACCTTACTCCAATCAACCTGTCGCTTATTCACTAATGCACACATTATGAGAAAATGGTGATGCGTAATATAGTCATGAGCAGAGTGCTTGGCCATCAGTATCTTTCCCGTAATATCTGCCAGAAATTGGTAGGCGGGGATAATTGCTTTTTCAACAACTTATTAGGGTTGTTACCAGAGAAACCCATGAGTTTCAGCGTATCACTGAATTTCTCAGAATCCATTTCCAGATTGTCTTCTCCGTTCACTAATCCAAATATTTCAGTGAGAACTGTGGGAGAGAGGGAAACAGCAGTGTTCCCTATATTACCGGTCAAAACATCTTCTTCATAAACTGTAGATGTATATACCCATTCTCGTATTTCCGTTCCATGAAGTTTAATGCGCCTGGTCACAAAATCCTTTAAACTGAGTTCTTCCAGTAGTTCTAAGATGTATAGAAAGATGGGGTCAGAATGTTGAAACGACTCAAATTCCATGTCAAATCCAGTATCAAACTTCATTGCAACCAAAACACCTGATGGAATCGCCATTGATGTCCTGCAAGAAAACCACAGAGAGAAACGACGATCAAGAGCAAGGGAACTGAAAGTGCGGGATGGAGGTCGAAGAAAACCTAGATATAAGATTTTCAGAGTATGAATCGATAAACTCCGTTCCATGAAAAAGAAAAATTCTTCGAACCGAGCTCGACGAAATAAATTATAGACAGATAATTCGTCGATCTCATCCAAAAGAATCGAAAACAGTTCGTCGAACTTCGTTCGACGAAATTTTTTTCTGAAGCAAAGTTCGTCAATCTCTGGTTGACGAAAATTGTTTCCTCACATAGAGAATTCGTCGATGTCCATTCGACGAGAATCTCTCAAACTTTCCCTAATTCGTCGAACTCTGTTCGACGAACTCTGGAAAATTCGTCGAGTGCAGACAGAAACTAGGTTAACTCTTCTCCATCAATTATTCCCAGTTGATTTATAAAGAGCAGATGGGTTTTCTCATCCAATGGCTTGGTGAAAATGTCTGCTCTCTGTAGATCAGTATGAATATGGATCAAGTTAATTTTCTTTTTGTCCACATTATCTCTAATAAAATGATGTCTTATTTCAATATGTTTAGTCCTAGAATGGTGAATTGGATTCTGTGCTATAGCAATAGCACTAGTATTATCACAAAATAATGTTGAATTATTTAAGTTGACACCATAATCTGAGAGTTGGTTTTGTATCAATAGCATTTGTGAACAGCAACTACCAGCAGCCATGTATTCAGCTTCTGCAGTTGATGTAGACACAGATGTCTTCTTTTTACAAAACTAGGAGACAAGTCTCATACCAAGGAACTGGCATGTTCTAGAGGTACTTTTCCTGTCCACTCTACATCCAACATAGTCAGCATCTGAGTATCCAGTTAACTCAAACTCTGACTCTACAGGATACTAGAGTCCTAGACTAGGGCAACTCTTTATATATCTCAAAATTCTTTTTACGAAAATAAGGTGAGATTCTTTAGGGTTCACTTGGAACCTAGCACAAAGGTATGTGACAAACATTATATCAGGTCTGCTAGCTGTTAGGTATAATAGGGATCCAACAATTGCCCTATAATTTTTCTGATCCACTGGTTTCCTTGCTGCATCAGAATCCACAACAGTATTTGTAGCCATAGGGGTTTTCATCCCTGAAGCATCACCCATCCCAAACTTTTTGATAAGCTCTTTAACATACTTAGCTTGGGAGAGGAAGATACCATCTGGGAGCTGCTTCACTTGGAGACCAAGGAAGTAGGAAAGCTCACCCATGATACTCATCTCAAATTTTGAATGCATGAGGTCAGCAAACCTCTTGCACAATTTGGGATCAGTAGACCCAAAAATAATGCCATCCACATATATTTGTACTAACAATATTTGGTCCTTATGATGTCTAGTGAAAAGAGTTTTATCTATGGTTCCTCTTGTAAATTCATGCTCTAAAAGAAAGCTTGCTAGGGTCTCATACCAAGCTCTTGGAGCTTGCTTTAAACCATATAGAGTTTTATGCAATTTAAAAACAAAAGAGGGTTGAGTTGGAGAGATAAAACCTGAAGGTTGTTCTACATAAACCTCTTCTTGAAGTACTCCATTCAGAAATGCACTTTTGACATCCATCTGGTAGACCTTGAATCTCTTGTAAGCTGCATAGGCAAGGAATATCCTAATGGCCTCTAACCTTGCAACGGGGCAAAGGTTTGGTCATAGTCTATTCCTTCCTCTTGTCTGTAGCCTTGAGCAACAAGCCTAGCCTTGTTCCTCACTATGTTGCCTTGAGCATCCAACTTGTTCCTGTAGACCCATTTGGTTCCAATAACTGAGTAGTTATGGGGTCTTGGAACTAAATCCCAAACTCTACATCTCTCAAACTGATTGATTTCATCTTGCATTGCAATGATCCAGTGGGGATCTTGCTCTGCCTCATGAATGGCGAGAGGTTCAATTTGAGAGAGAAAACAGGCATGCATCAAGTCTTGGTTGAGTTGATGCCTTGTTTGTAAACCTACTGAGATGTATCCAATCACTTGAGATCTGGGGTGATCTCTAAGTGTGATAAGATCAGTTGGTGGAGTTGGTTGAGCAACAACTTCAGTATTTAATTCCTCTTGGGGAATGATACTAGCTGTTGGGGGAAGTTCAGCCACTTTCTCTTGACTTTCCTCTTCACTATCTTCAGCAACCTGTGGAGTAGGATGGTTTGGTACCTCTTAGGTAAGGTTTAGTCCATCCATAGACTCACACAATGGTGGAACCTGCAAAGAGCTTATGGTAGAAATTTCTTTCTCCTTGTATGACATGTTAGTCTCATCAAAAGATACATGAACAGATTCTTCAATTTTGAGAGTTGATTTATTATAAACCCTATAAGTTTTACTGACCATGAAGTATCCCAGAAACACTCCTTCATCAGCTTTAGCTTGAAATTTTGTTATGTATCTCTTGTCATTATTGTGAATGTAACAAATACAACCAAAGATTTTAAAATAATCTACTTTAGGTTTCTTCCCTTTGAGTAATTCATAGGGAGTCTTGCCCTTCAGCTTATGTATCAAGCTTCTATTCAACACATAGTTGGAGGTGTTCACTGTCTCTGCCCAAAAGGATAGAGGAAGGTGAGCATCTGACAACAATGTAGTAGCAGATTCAATAAGGGTTCTATTTTTCCTTTCAGCTACCCCATTTTATTGAGGAGTTCTAGGAGCTGAGAAAGTATGCCTGATCCCTTCACTTTGACAGAACTCTTGCATAAGAAGAGAATCAAACTCTATCCCATGATCACTTCTGATCAGGGCAATGTGAGTGTTGAACTCAATCTGTATGCATTTGAGAAACTCTGTCAAACACTTAAAGTTATCAGACTTCTTCCTCAGAAAGAACACCCATATGAATCTAGAGAAGTCATCTACAACTACTAAGGTATACGATTTCCCTCCTAAGCTTTGTACTGTAATGGGTCCAAAGAGATCCATGTGTAACAGATACAAAATCCTAGGTGAATCACTCGTATTAAGTGACTTGAAGCTATTTTTGGTTTGCTTGACTAATTGACAAGCCCTGCAAAGTCCTTCCTTCTTGTAAGGGCCAGAAGGTAGTCCTCTAACAAGGATGTCCTTGGATAGCCTAGCAATGGTTCTAAGGTTTACATGTCCTAATCTCTTATGCCATAATTCATTAGGTCTACAAATAGAGTTGAACAAGCATATGTCTACTTTAGTTGAAAGAAAGTCTACTAAATAGATGTTACCTTTCCTTTTACCTATCAACACAGTGGTGTTGTCCTCTCATTTGATCTTGCATGAGGATTTGCTGAAAGTCACTTGATAGCCTTCATCACAAAGTTGACTGATACTGATTAAGTTGTGTTTTAGTCCTTCCACATAGGCTACTTTCTTGAATATGACTGAGCCAATCTGGACTGCACCATATCCTTTTGTTAGTCCAAAGTTTGAATCACCAAATATTACTTTGGGTCCAAGCTTGGCTTTAAAGGATGTGAAATTATCCTTGTTTCCTGTCATGTTCTTTGAGCACCCACTATCCAGATACCATTGCTGGTTTGATGTTGGATAGGTCTTCACCTGCACATAAAACAGTTTATTTATTTTTGACCCAGTTTACCTTGGGCCTAGGTTGATAACCTTTAAATTCTGAAATAAAAGACATCTCTGGTTGACTCTTATAGCCTTCAGGATGATATCTCCTAGGAGGTATTATCCATTCAGTATAAGGGTTAAACCATTGAGATGTAGGACCTCTAGGATTGAAGTTGTATTTGCCTTTGAAATATTTTTCAAAACTCTGAACTCTGTTCGACGATCTCTGAGCTGAGTTCGACAATCTTGGGTCAGATCGTCGAGCTCCGTTCGAAGATCGACCATGCCAGAGTTCAGGGTTCAGAGTTCGTCGACCTGAGTTCGATGATTTAGCCTGAGATCGTTGAGCTCCACTCGGCGATTGTCGAGCTCCGTTCGACGAATTCTGTTGAACTTTCGCTTTCTTAGGTAAATCAGAATTCTTCCTAGCCACCTCTACAACTCACTTACCTTTATCAGAGATAAATTTGAGTGGGGTTGTTAATACTATAGGTTGGCTGGATGAAGCACCCAGGCCCAGTGTACTATTGAATCTTGAGTTCACTATGCTTGTGATGTCCATTAGTTTGATACTTCTCCCATTGATGGATTCTTCAAACTTCTTGGCCTTTGATAGTTCACTTTTCAGTGAGGCTATCTGCTCCCTACGGCATTCCAACTCCTCAGAGAGTTTGAGGTATCTGATTTTAAGGTGCTTTGTTCAGATAGTTGATTTCTGAGAGAAATAATTTCTTTTTCAGATTTCAATAGATCTAAACAAAGTGCCTTAAATTCACATTTAAAGTTCTCTGAATTAAAATAAAATGAGTATATTAGCTGGTCCTCTTTAGATTGAGTCTCTGATTCAGATTCTGACTCTTCTGCATCAGAATTTTGTTGAGAGACATTGATAGCCATCATGCAGAACTCCTTTTCTTCAGCATCATCTTCATCATCACTTGAGCTGGATGAAGCTTCAGATTCTTCTTCTGTTTCAGTCCAGGTTTCAGCTACAAACCCCTTCCTGGTATGTTTGTTCTTGCTGGAGGAGGGTTTGTCATTGCTATTTTTCTTGAAGTCTTTGTCTCTTCTCCTTTCTTTCCTGTCCTTCTTGTCCTTATTCTTACTTTCTGGATAGTCAGACACAAAGTGGCCTGTTTTCCTGCATCCAAAACAAATAATTTCTTTGTTATTTGATTTGTCATACCTTGGCTTGTCATGCCCTCTGGAAGACTTTTTCCTGAAGTCCTTCCTGGCCATTTTGTAAAACCTTTTTGCCAGTAGGCTTAGCAGCTCTTCATTGCCTGTGACCTTGTCTTCAGGTTGATCTTCAATGGCTTTGAAAGCTATTGACTTCTCTTTTTTGACTGCTGGTGAAGCAGCCTTCTGCTCTTCTTCTCTATTCTTGATGAGCAGCTCATAAGACTTGAGCTTGCCCAAGAGAGCTTCAGTTGTGATCTCATTTAGCCTTCTGGCATCCTTGATTGGCCAGATCCTTGAGTCCCAAGTGCTAGGGAAGCACATTAGGATTTTATCATTGAGCTCAGTCAATGAGATCTCTTTGTCCAATGTTTTCAGCTCATTGACTATGAGACTGAGTCTATTATACATATCTGCTACTGACTCAGCTTCTCCTTTCTTGAAGTTCTCATATTGGGTTATGAGGTAAGATCTTCTATCTTTTCTCTCATCAGCAGATCCTGAGACTATCTCAGATAACTTGTCCCAGATGTCCTTTGTTGAGTTGCAATCAGCTACTTTTTGGAATATTTCATCAGACATAGTCTGGGCTAAAATATTCATTGCCTTAGCATCTGCCACTTTCCATTTCTTGATTTCTGCATCTGTTCCTGATGGAGGTGGAACAACACTTGTACTTGTATTTTCTATGGGTCTTGGACACACTGTCAAAACAGAATTAAAAATGTCTTCATCAATAGAGTTCATGTACAATCTAATCCTTGCCTTCCAAAGTGCAAACTTAGATAGATTGCACACTGGAGGTCTGGTAATAGCATAATCTTTGTTTTGGGCCATGTTCTGTGAAGAAATAAATCTAACAACAAACTTAAAATAGATCTAACTAGAGGGATCTTTGTGGTTCAGGTGTTAGCCTGTGCAACCACTAAGGTGTGGTATTTTAACCAACCTCGCTTTGATACCAATTGAAAGTGCAGGTTAGATCTGATATACTCTAGAGGGGGGGGGGTGAATAGAGTATGGTGCTTACTAAAAACATTTTACAACTATTGTTGTATACCTAAGTGAACAGGGAAGCAAATAACATAAAGTAAACACAACAACTAACTAAACATAGAGCAATCACAGACCACAACCAGAAAACAAAAGAAAATAAGCAACTAGAAGACACAATGATCTATAGTGGTTCCCCAATCAATCTGGGTACATCCACTCTTCTACCACCCTAGGTAGGAATCCACTGCAGGATGAGTTGATCAGGTGTCCTGGGCACTAATGAGTTTTGATTAGATCCCCAAAAACCAAACCCTCAAGTATTTTGGAAGGAGACTTGCAACCTGAATAATTTTGAAGGGATTTAAAACCCTGTACATGAATTATAGAGAGGGTGATAGTATCTTCTCTGTCAACAGTCAGAGAGAAGACTTGTGGATTGATGTAGCAGATCTTGCTCCCCCTGAGATCTTGAATTGGTCAGGAATGCTGGAGCACTGCTTCAGGGTGATAGGCCTTCAATGACCTAGAATGCCTGGACCAGAACTGCTTCAGGAGCTTCTTTTGACTGATAAAGTTCTGTTGTCCTTTGAAGTTGTCCTGAGAATAGAAATAAGAAGACTCTTGATTGAATTTGGTTGTTCTTCTTCTTCTTATTCAAAAGTTCTCTGGTCAAGGATGATTGCAGTCAAGAACTTTAGATTTGAGAATGTTTTGTTCTTCTGCAGTTTCAGAGTGTCTGTTAGATTGTTTTCTGTACTGTGATTCTTGAACTCTATCACTGCTTGATTCTATTCTCTCTTACTGTGTCTCTATTTTTTTGTGTATCTGTATGTCTCTCACTAACTGAGCAATATTCAAACTTTTTAATGTCGAGCAGTAATTACAGTCGGCCTTGGAAAGAATCAGCAATCAATGACTTTCCTAACCGTCCCATGGAAAAACGGCATGTAATCGTCCATAGTCAATGCACGTTCTAAAGGTAACATTCCGAGAAGATTTGGCATTAAATTTTCCGGAATCAGCGCCAAGAAACGGAACAGGAACCTTGAAGAAGACCTAATCTGGATTCGTCGAACGAAGAACACATTTCGTCGAGCTGAACTTGTGTTCGTCGAGCTGAGCTTGAGTTCGTCGAGCTGAGCTTGAGAGAGTTCGTCGACCAGACAATCTTCATTCATCTGATAGACAGTCTTCATTCGTCAAGCTGAGAATCAAATTGGTCGAGCTGAGAAAAGTTCTGGACTTAGACAAAATACTCTACATCTACTGAAATGTTGTGTCGACATAAATTGGTGTCGATAGATTGATCTTGGTGTCGACACAAATCCTCTGGTGTCGACATAAGCTGGTGTCGACTGAAATCCTAGTGTCGACACAAATCATCTGGTGTCGACACAAACCCTAAGTGTCGACACAGATTCTCTGAGTCCAGAAATCGTCGAGTAGAGTATAACATCCGTCGACCTGAGAAGCTGACTGCGTCGACCTGAGAAGCTGTGAACTTGAGGTCCAAGTTCATCGAGCTCAAAATATAATTCGTCGACTGAAGCATGAAGCTGGACTTAGAAAAATTTGAAGTCCTCCTGACTTTGGCTTGATGTAGAAACTGAGTTTTCGTCGAACAGAGAACATAGATCGTCGAGCTCAGCACTAAGAATTGTCTCACGATCGTCGAGTGCAGAACTCCTTTCGTCGAGCTGAGTTCGACGAACATCGAACTCACTTTACTTAGTCTTGAAAACTTGTGATTCTGGAGTCTCTGAGGGTCTTGTTGAAAGCTGGTCCATCTGGAGTTGAGCCTAAGGACTTAACCTAGACTCTAGGACACAAATTGACCCTGGCTATACATGATGGGTCACATCCTAAGTCAGTGAACATAGCCCAAATCAACTAGGGATCCAACAAAGTTCATAACCAAGGTCGATTTCAGACTAGGAGATATTATAAGTTATCGTGGTTAGTCATGTCTCCTAATGGGTTGAGTCTAACTTATTGACTAGAGATTTATAAGATGGGATTTTCGCAGCCGGAGGTGCTCCCTGCTGGGGGCAGGGTTTGCCGCAGGCTACAAAAATGGATTCCAATTGCTAGCTGATGAACAAGTGGAATTAATGAAAAGGTGGACTTTACATGTGATTCCCCTTATGGGCACACCACTGCTTCCGCTGCCTAGTTTGTCCCCAAACTAAACTCGCGCGGGGGTGACCCAGGGGTTGTGGACTGTTACTTTTCGATCGAGGTTTCCTCTGATACCATTTGTAAGACACCCTTTTTTTAAACACCGGGGTCTTAGGCCCAGAACCGTCGCTTTGCGGTGACACCTTCACGCCCTGAAGGGTCATCACCGCGAAACGCCGATTCTGCCGGCCGATTCGATCACAGAAAAGCAACATAAGTAGAGTAACCACAAGTGAGGTAAAAATTCTAACCAAAAGTCCACAATAAAGTCACATCAGAGTATAATATATCCACGAAGGGAGAGTCCACAAAATATATAAATGTACTGAAAATAAGGGCTTAAGCCCGATACACCAAATCCTCACTACATAGTCACTCAAGCGGAAGCATAATAAAAACACTACTAAGGTCAGGGGCTCACAGTCCCCGCCGTCTGAACTCCGGTGCTAGACTGCCCCATCTCCAAGCGTGTCGTCCTGTAGGGCTTCTCCTCCATGCTGGGCTCCATGATCCCCTAAATGATTTGGTTCGAAAATCGTTAGTCTATAAGACTAAGTCCTATCATCCCCCACCCGTTCCCCCCATGCCCCTAAGCACCGAGCGGAGAGGAAGAAAGGGTAGGACTTGAAGGTGGAGAGTAATCAAGAAACAGATGACAGCGGACCTATACTAGCAATTTTAAAGTACATGTGACAGTAAAGTAAAGTATGAAAAATAACCTTAACTTATACGGAAAACATATAAGCAAGGGATCTTCTACAGAGCTCCCATCGTATAAAGAGTCTCATACCAATTTATACATTGGGGTGTCGGTTATTAACAAGAATATATATATAAAGTATTTAAACTTAATTTATAAACTTGCCCACACAAGCTTATAGAGCAAGGGGTCATTTTGCAGGGCCTATTGTATAAGCGTCCCATACCACTTATACAATAGGTGACAGGGGTTTTATGATATAATTATGCCATGACATGCAAGTGGGTTATGATGCGATCATGCAGGTGCAACTCACCCACATGACTCTGTGCACACAGACCTTTAGTTCCCCCTTTCTGGAGTCGAACCTCCCAGGATACCTCTGTAGTGGCAGACGGAAGCGGTGGGTTGGGCGTCGCCCACCTCTAAACCAGTAAAGCACTACCGGTCAGACCTATCGTACACCTCAACACTGTTGCACTAAGAGGACTTCTGCGTACTCTTGCCGGCTGGCGCACCGGACTTCTGTTGGCGAAGTGCTAGCCACACTTGCCGAGTCAACATATTGGCGTCGGTGCATCGACACTCCAATACCGAAGACCCAGCACCTTTATTTTATGCACATGCAACCTTATGTATCAGTACCGAGCCAAAGCTCCCCGAACCATCCCGTCCGTCACAAACATCAACCGAGCCAAAGCTCGCCGGGCCATCCTGCCCCTCATAAATATCAACTGAGTCAAAGCTCGTCGGGCCATCCTGCCCCTTTCCACAACCACTGAGCGTACCGCTCGGACATCCTAGTCAAACTAACTTTCCGTGACACCGGGGTGTGTGAAAGTGAACCCCTAATTATTCTAGTTGCTCTTTAAGATTTATCACTCCTGCAGTTTATGTTAGCATAGGACTGCCCAAGGTATACCCCGTGAAGGGCTCTCGAAGGCACTAGGAGCTACGATGGGATTACGCCCAAATCTCCTTTCGCAAGGCACTTACTATTATTGGTTGCTACCCGATTTCCCAACCCTTAATTAATTTTACTGATTCTAGCACTAGTGCATTAAACACTTCATCCCTACGGGAAGGACGATCTTTCACCGATCCCGAGCACCACCTAACATTGGTCAGCCTCACACTCTACTGATCCTGTCTTCCAACCATGACTCCTTTATTTACCCAAACCAGCAACCTACTAAGGATTCAACTCTTCAAAATTCATTACCCACTCTAGTTCAGTTTCCACAGTTACTATATGCAGACCACCCTATACTATATGAGATGTATAAAGGAGGTACTCCGGATTGTCTTCCAAATCACCTATAAAATTTATCAGAGGTCTATCATAATAAATTTAGTCTAAAATCAGAGATTCATAATTTTTCTAATTAATTTGATATTTATTGAATTTTTCCAAATGTTTGGCCATGTGCAATTTTGAACATGAACTATATGATCTACTTAAGTAATGGCCACCCAAAACATTTGAACACTAAATAATAGAGATATATTACTAGAGGCTAATTTCCATAATTTGTCGGAAAATATTTGACCTCTAATTAATTTATCCAAAATAATTCTCTTATTCATATGTAAAGAAGGAAGTACCAAAATTATTCATCAGAAAATTATATAAAAATTACAGAATCTTAATATAGTATAGAGAGGGTCATTGTGCAAAAATCATAATTTTACAGACTTGCTAGACACCAAAATAAATTTAATTAATTTTTCATGGGAAATCATACTTAATGAAGCAACCCTTAGAAATAATCTTCCAAAAATCTCATAAAACTTAACAGAGCTTTAAAAAATAATACAAAGTCCTCTGACTAAAATTCATCAATTTCCAGTAAGTAGTTACTTCATAATAAATTTCTCAGTAAATAATACAAATTACCAAATTGTTAATGAAGTATCCAAAATAATAATCCTAGATTCATAATAAAATTTTCAGGGCTTGTACTATCTTTAAAAACTACTCAACCCAAATCTCATCACTTTTCAATGAGTTCTAATAATATATTCCTTCACTAGCAGGTTTGTGCCCTAAGCTAGGGTTAGGGTTTTGAGGGGGTTTAAAGCTTCCAAATTCCCTAAAATTTAAAACAGAGGACCATACTAATCCTATGGTCCTCTCCACAAATTTTCAAGTCATTCCAAGGTCATTTGGACCCATGATCTTCAAACCCCTAAATATCCCCATTAAGGGACCTACCCTAGGATTGTTGGCAAAGAAGAGAAAGGCTGCTCCTCCTCCAGCTCCCAAGCAAAATCCCACTGCAGATACTCCCTACTACATTCTGCAGAAGGTGACTCCATATAAGGGAATGTCAGCATGGATGTGGCTCTCCAAAAACTAGCAGAAAGATAGAAAGAGAAGCAGGAGATACTCCCCTCCTCTAGTGCACAGATACAGGAAGGATCCTCCTTCTCCTCCTCCTCCAGCAACTGGTGCCAGTGGCTCTAGCTCACAGAGATCTGCCCCAATGCAAACATATCAGAGACAGTCGGGGAGGTCTTCTGGAAGCAGCCAGCAGAGGTCATCCTCCTCAGGTAGTTAACAGCATAAGCAGCAGCAGCAACAACAAAGTTCTGAAGTACATAAAACTGAAAGCCCAAAAAGACCTCTCTCTCTCTCTCTTCCAATTCCTTTTGAAGATCCAGAGACTGCAAATACTGCAAAAATGGCCACATATCAAGAGCTGATTGGTCTATCATTTATAAATAAAGCCAAAACAGAAGGAAAAGATATCTCTGGTCTTTCAACCATGTCAAAGTATAGAAAGGAAGAGCTGAAAAGATTTGACAAAGGCAACAAACTGTTTAATGTTGATGATTATATGAAACTTCATCCAGAAGCAGTTGTCCCCAGGGCTACATCATTAAAAATTATTGGGGCAGCTGATATGACCATGACAGTGGATCAAGCTCAAGATCCTAACAAAGAAATCATTTTCAAGAAGCCAGGAGAAAAGAAAGCAGAAGACAAACCTCAGCAGAAGAAGCCAAAGAAGTAATTTTCTTGTTGATTCATTTCTGTCTGTTATTTGTTTTTAAATTATGCTATCTGTAACAAAGCTGTGTGTATATATATAGGTTGCATGTGTTATAATTCTCTGCCAGATATATCTCTTCTCTTTCTTAGTTTTTTTGTTTTGAGACTCTGTTAGTGACCTCACCCAAATAGGGGGAGATTGTTGGATCCCTAGTTGATTTGGGCTAGGTTCACTGACTTAGGATGTGACCCATCATGTATAGCCACGGTCAATTTGTGTCCTATAGTCTAGGTTAAGTCCTTAGGCTCAACTCCAGATGGACCAGCTTTCAACAAGACCCTCAGAGACTCCAGACTCATAAGTTTTCAAGACTAAGTAAAGTGAGTTCGACGTTCGTCGAACTCAGCTCGACGAAAGGAGTTCTGCGCTCGACGATCGTGAGACAATTCTTAGTGCTGAGCTCGACGATCTATGTTCTCTGTTCGACGAAAACTCAGTTTTTACATCAAGCCAAAGTCAGGAGGACTTCAAATTTTTCTAAGTTCAGCTTCATGCTTCGGTCGACGAATTATATTCTGAGCTCGACGAACTTGGACCTCAAGTTCACAGCTTTTCAGGTCGACGAAGTCAGCTTCTCAGGTCGACGGATGCTATACTCTACTCGACGATTTTTGGACTCAGAGAATCTGTGTCGACACTTAGGGTTTGTGTCGACACCAGACAATTTGTGTCGACACTAGGATTTCAGTCGACATCAGCTTATGTCGACACCAGAGGATTTGTGTCGACACCAACATTAATCTGTCGACACCAATTTATGTCGACACAATATTTCAGCAGATGCAGAGTATTTTGTCTAAGTTCAGAACTTTTCTCAGCTCGACGAAATTGATTCTCAGCTCGACGAATGAAGACTGTCTATCAGATGAATGAAGATTGTCTGGTCGACGAACTCTCTTAAGCTCAGCTCGACGAACTCAAGCTCAGCTCGACGAACACAAGTTCAGCTCGACGAAATGTGTTCTTTGTTCGACGAATCCAGATTAGGTTTTCTTCAAGGTTCCCGTTCCGTTTCTGGGCACTGATTCCTGAACATTTAATGCCAGATCTTCTCGGAATGTTACCTTTAGGACGTGCATTGACTATGGACGATTACATGACATTTTTCATGGGATAGTTAGGAAAGTCATTGATTGCTGATTCTTTCCAAGACCGACTGTAATTACTGCTCGACATTAAAAAGTTTGAATATTCCTCAGTCAGTGAGAGACATACAGATACACAAAAAAATAGAGACATAGTAAGAGAGAATAGAATCAAGCAGTGATAGAGTTCAAGAATCACGGTATAGAAAACAATCTGACAGACACTCTGAAGCTGCAGAAGAACAAAACATTCACAGATCTAAAGTTCTTGACTGCAATCAGCCTTGACCAGAGAACTTTTGAAGAAGAAGAAGAAGAAGAACAACCAAATTCAATCAAGAGTCTTCTTCTTTCTATTCTCAGGACAACTTCAAAGGACAACAGAACTTTATTAGTTAAAAGAAGTTCCTGAAGCAGTTCTGGTCCAGGCATTCTAGGTCATTGAAGGCCTATCACCCTGAAGCAGTGCTCCAGCATTCCTGACCAATTTAAGATCTCAGGGGGAGCAAGATCTGCTATATCAATCCACAAGTCTTCTCTCTGACTGTTGACAGAGAAGACACTATCACCCTCTCTCTAATTCCTGTACAGGGTTTTAAATCCCTTCAAAATTATTCTGGTTGCAAGTCTCCTTCCAAAAGACTTGAGGGTTTGGTTTTTGAGTACCTGATCAAAACCCATTGGTGCGCAGGACACCTGATCAACTCATCCTGCAGTGGATTCCTACCTAGGGTGGTAGAAGAGTGGATGTACCCAGATTTATTGGGGAACCACTATAGCTTCTTATGTCTTCTGGTTGTTTATTTTCTTTTGTTTTCTGGCTGTGGTCTGTGATTGCTTTGTGTTTAGTTAGTTGTTGTGTTTACTTTATGTTATTTGCTTCCCTGTTCACTTAAGTATACAACAATAGTTGTAAAAAGTTTTTAGTAAGCACCATACTCTATTCCCCCCCCCCCCCCTCTAGAGTATATCAGATCTAACCTGCACTTTCAAACTTGGTTAAGCTAAGGAGATACCTAAAGAGAATAAATGAGGAGTATAACACGAGAATGGCTACCTATACCATAAACTCAGGTGACTCTATGGTCCCTATAAAGTATTACTCAAACTGGTAGGACTTCTTTAAGGAGAATTGAGACCAATAATCCATTAGCAGAATGGTAGATGACACATAGTCTCAACCATCATACCAGTAACAAGATTACCTAGAGACAACCACCACGACAAACACCGAAGGTCGGATAGGAATTCAAGTTTAGAAGAGACCCAGTTGGGATTGGGAATATTTTGACCCGGATAAGGTTGTCGTAAAAGTGACTTGGAGGGTTTAAAGTATGGAGTATATCAATAGGTTTCAGGTTGGAACCTCAAGTCAAAGATTGATGCCCAAGGGATTGCGCACCCAACTAGGATTGATATAACATGGTAATATCAAAGATACTTATCCCAGGTAGGTAGGGGCTTATCTTTTGTTTATTGAGGCTTATCTTTTGTTTATTGGGGGCTTATCTCTTGTTTATTGGGCAAATTAGTTACTGACTTGGGTTTCCCTTGGACCTCATCGAGAAACGTTTGCGTCGTAAATATAGTGAAATGGACGTAAACCGTATTCGGTGCTACTCGGGCATATTCGTAGGGATAAGAATCTGATTGTGAAGTGGAGATTTTATAGAGCCGCTGTCTACTCGTACAAACGAGAAATTTAATCATCGGAAGTTTGCGTGTATCTCGGAACGTGTATCTCCCCGGAGTGAAGAAGGGCATCATGGATTTTGTGATGCACGGTGAGGTCCGTCGCCCGATGAAGGTTAAGTGCAAGAACTTTTGGGAAACTATTACAGTCACTGCCCGGTTATAGTGGAAGTTCGAGGATATAATTAGGGATTTTCATACACATGATTCCTCATCCGCACTCCGGGCATAATTATAATAGGAACACCAACGATAGACTGGCCGAGATATCTAGGGTCACCCTGACCCGAAAGAAAACTCCCGTAGGTATTTCACAAGTTTTGTGAGTAGTTGTTCATTATCATGGTGTGCTCAAGATGATCGTGTTGAATCAGGATGGATAGTGTACGTCCAAGGAGAGAAGATCAGTCCAGGCATATCTGGGCTCTCGATCGACATTTAACATAACTCTCCACCCTTATATGGAGGTGCAGGATTCCATTATCATGGATCTAGGATGAGGATCCAAAGGCACTCGGCTCGGAATATGTGGAGAACACAGATACCCAAGTATCACAGTTTTGAGATTGGATGTTGGAGGACTAGGGCAGACTGGCCAAATATTACGATGCACGATGTTACCAAGTATAGTTTCAGGTGGGAGACCGGGTTTTCTTGAAGATCCGACCCATGCACGGAGTTTCACGGGTGCGTGGTCGGAAGAAGAAGCTCAGCCCTAGGTATATGGGCCCTTACAGGATCCTGGAGCGGATCGGGCCTCTAGCTTACAGGCTGGAGTTGCCACCGGAATTGACAGGTTTACACGATGTGTTCCATATTTCTTCACTTAGGATGGCTCTACTACGCCCGGAGCAGTAGATTTCGACCACAGATGGACCGGTAGCTTCAGACCGGTCAGTTCACTTAGAACCAGTTCGGATCGATGACAAAGGAGTATGGATCTTGCGTCACAAGAAGGTTCCGTTAGTCAAAGTTCTGTGGAGAAACCACGGCCAGGAGGAGCATACCTGGGAACCGCAAGACCTGATGTGACAAAAGTATACAGAGCTATTCAGTCAGGTATACCTCACAACCTCTCAAGATGTTCAATTTACTTTCCTGTTTTAAACCAGTAGGGCTGCTCTAGGAAGAGTAGAGGCTAATCTTTTATTTATTGGGATCTTGGCTTTGCCAATTGGGCGAATTGGTCATAAATTTAGGTTTCCCTTTAAACCCCAACTTAGGAAACATGGTATCAGGATGTAATCTGTCAGTTCTTATGGGATGTTACAAGTTTCCTTTTCTTCAATAGAAATTCTCGTAGGCTTAACCTTGATTTTGGGGGAGAAATCTTTGTTTTGTTTATTGGGATTTGTAACATCCCATTTCCAAATAGACCCCTAAGAGTGGTTTTGGCCATGACTAGGTCATGACAAAACCCTAGGAAGCTAAAAAGGGCCAAGTGATAGAAGGCCCAGGTGAGAATCACCTAGGTCTGCCTATGGCACAACCTCATTACAAAACCTAGGGTTTGACCTTAGGGCTTCACCATGACTCCATGAGCCCACCACAACATCACAGACCTATCAGAGGGTCCACTAGAGCCTTAAGCGTCCATTGGAGTCAACCCAAAGTGGCCAATTTGACCTAGGACCACCATAGGACTAAATTGGGCAAGGTGCCATAACAAAGGGCAGTTGGCCTCTAATGTGCCCAACCAACCTTACCTAGGTCTTCCTAGACCTAAAGTGGCATCAATGGGTCACTAAGGACACATTAGGTCCAGTCCTAGAGGCCAAGTTGACCCAAGTCAACTCTAGCCCCAAAGTGGTTAAAGTGCCCTAACCAAGGGTCAAGTGACCTCCAAGGTGCCAAGTCAACCCTACCCAACCATACCTAGACCTTAGGGGAGGCCAATGAGTTACCAAGGACCCATTGGGGTCAATCCAAATGGTCATGTTGACCCAAGTCAACTCTAGCCACAAAGTGGTCAAAGTGCCCTTACCAAGGGTCAAGTGACCTCCAAGGTGCCAACTCAACCCGACCCAACCCTACCTAGACCTTAGGGGAGGTCAATGTGTCACCAAGGACCCATTGGGGTCAACCCAAATGGTCATGTTGACCAAGGTCAACTCTACCTTAAGGTTAAGTCAAATTAGCCCTAATAGGCTAACCCAAGCTTAAGCCCATTTTACCCCCATTTGGGCTAGCTTTAATATCATGGAAATGATGAATGAGTGGGCTTCAAATGGGCTAGGGTGATGAACAAATTCGTCCATGAGGGGCAGGAGAGAGAAAACTCCATTTCCCCTTTAATGGAGGAGAGAGAAAATGGAGTAAAGGCCATTCATGCCATGGGGAAAGCCAAGGGCCATTCTTCTTTGCTTGATTCATCTCACCTAACAGCCCTGAGAAGATCAGGAGACTTTCCAGGCTCTTCCACTAACTGGATGCACTGAACCACCAAGGCTGAGAGGTGGCTTTCAAGGCCATTAATGGCCATTGATGATCCAGCCTCTCCCCTCCCCATCTGAGGCTTTAAACACCTTTAGTGGGCCGAGAGGAGGATTTCCCAATCCTTACCCGAAGAAACCGAGCCTCCCCACTATGTAGTTGCAGAAACCGAGCGGCACCGCCTTCAAAAATGGCTTCCCGGCGATCTTCTCGACTTCAGGCCGCCGGCAAGGTCCTCCTCCTCCCCTTATCTCATGGATAGATCGTAGCAATGTCTAGGTTCAAGGTTCGAGCTCAATTGAGCCCGAACCAATTTTGTATTTCCATGGTTTCGGGCCAAGAAATAACTTGGTAGAATCGCCAGAATATGCCTCTCCGGCGGCTGTGCCACCGCCTGGCGACAGCCACCACCTCAACGGAGGTGATGGTGGCGGTGGCCGGCCGGGGCAGCGACTGGATGGCCGACGACAGGAGCTTGAATTGGCCCAGGAAAAATGAATCCGGGCCGTCGGCTCAAGGTTGACGATGACGGGATGCCGTCCAAGGCACGCCAAGATTCGTGCTTTATCAAAATCAAAACTATAGGATATAATTTTATGATATTTCATTTCTATCAAAGATTTTGTATTAAATGGTTTTAATTTAAAAAAAAACTTATACGCTACCACAGAAAAGTGTCAGCATTGAAAGTGTAGCCCTTGATGTCTAGTTTAATTTAAAATTGATTTCACTCCATTTGGAGTCCTGGTTATACCATAGAACCCATTTTGGTGGGACCTACACTTAGGGCTATCCTGAGATTCAAATCGATGCCCACCCTTCATCCCTCGTCCAAATGACCTGAGATTTGGGAAGGGAGTCTACTCTAACTATACCTAGGGACTGTCCAAAATTCAAAATTTTTGGAGAAAGGTTTTCTATAATTTTTAGGAAAATTTAATAATCCATGAATAAATTAATTAGGTGTCCTAAACACCTCAAAATCCCCCCAAATTTGGGTGGGAGGTCTTAGAGGGCATGTTAGGGCCATGGTAAAAGTTTCATCTCATTTGGAGATATTTTGGTTAGGTATTGATCCAACCCTAGGTTGACGCCTTTTAGGGTTAACTAGGTCAAGCATCCCCTTTGAGTTTTGAGTGGTCAAATCACCTCAACAGAGGCTGATATTTTGGACACTGACTCTCTATAGTATGACTCACCCTCCAATGGTTTTTGGGGTGGTTAAGAGTCGGGTAGCCCTAGAACCCTAGGGTAGGTCCCTTAATGGGGATTTTTAGGGTTTAAAGATCATGGGGCCAAATGACCATGGAATGACTTGAAACTTTATGGAGAGGACCATAGGATTAGTATGGTCCTCTGGTTAAAATTTTAGGGAATTTAGAAGCCTTAAACTCCATCAAAACCCTAACCCTAGCTTAGGGCACAAACCTTGTAGTGAAGGAATATGTCACTAAAACTCATTGAAAAGTGATGAGATTTGGGTTAAGTAGTTTTTGAAGATAGTACAAGCTCTGGAGAGTTTATTATGAATTTAGGATTATTATTTTGGATACTTCATTAACAATTTGGTAATTTGTATTATTTACTGAGAAATTTATTATGAAGTAACTACTTGCTAGAAATTGATGAATTTTAGTCAGAGGACTTTTTATTATGTTTTAAAGCTCTGCTAAGTTTTATGGGATGTTTGGAAGATTATTTCTAAGGGTTACTTCATTAAGTATGGTTTCCCACGAAAAATTAATAAAATTTATTTTGGTGTTCAGAAAGCCTTTAAAATTATGATTTTTGCACAATGACACTTTATGTACCATATTAAGATTCTGTAATTTTTATATAATTTTCCAACGAATAATTTTGGTACTTCCTTCTTTACATATAAATAAGGGAATTATTTTCGATAAATTAATTAGAGGTCAAATATTTTCTGCAAAATTATAAAAATTAGCCTCTAGTATTATATCTCTGTTATTTAGTGTTCAAAAGTTTTGGGTGGCCATTACTTGAGTAGATCATATAGTTCATGTTCAAAATTGCCCATGGTCAAACATTTGAGAAAATTCAATAAATATCAAATTAATTAGAAAAATTATGAATCTCTGATTTTAGAATAAATTTGTTATGATAGACCGCTGATAATTTTATTGGTGATTTGGAAGACAATCGGGAGTACCTCCTTTATACATCTCATATAGTATAGGGTGGTCTGCATATAGTAACTGCCGAAACTGAACTAGAGTGGGTAATGAATTTTGAAGAGTTGAATCCTTTGTAGGTTGCTGGTTTGGGTAAATAAAGGAGTTCATCATTGGAAGACAGGATTAGTAGAGTATGAGGTTGACTAATGTTAGGTGGTGCTCGGGATCGGTGAAAGATCGTCCTTCCCGTAGTGAGGAAGTGTTTAATGCACTAGGGCTAGATTCAGTAATGTTGTTTAGACTATGCAATGCGTCATCGGTGTTTATGGATCTGATGCACTGAACGTTCCGAGAGTACTTGCACTTGTTTGTGATTGTATTCATTGATGATATTTTGGTGTACTCTTAATCTAAAGCTAATCATGCAAACCACTTGCAGTTGGTGTTGCATACATCGCGAAAGAATAAGCTCTATGTCAAGTTCTCGAAGTGCGAGTTTTGGCTGTCGTCAGTGGCTTTTCTTGGCCATGTAGTAAGTGGAGAGGGCATAGCAGTGGATCCGTAAAAGATAAGAGCCATTCAGGAGTGGCCGGTGTTGTCTTCGGTGGCCGAGGTCAGGAGCTTCCTTGGACTGGCAGGCTACTACAGATGTTTTGTTGAAAACTTCTCGCGGATTGCTTTGCCTCTGACCACACACACGTGATAGGATCAGAAGTTTGTTTGGACTCCGGAGTGTGCGCGAGCTTTTGAAGAGCTAAAGGGTTGGTTGAGCACAGCGCCTGTGCTAACATCGCCATGTGGTACCGACAGATATGAGATTTATAGTAATGCTTCAGGGAGCGGCCTAGGTTGCGTTCTTCTGCAGTTTGGAAAGGTGATTGCTTATAGCTCACGCTAGTTGAAAGTGCATGAGTGAAATTATCCCGTCCATGACCAGGAGTTGGCGGCGGTAATCTTTGCACTTAAGCTATGGCGGCATTATCTTTATGGCGTAAAAGTGGATATCTTTATGGACCATATGAGCCTAAAGTACTTGTTGGAGCAGAAGGATCTGAATATACGACAACAAAGGTGGCTGGAGTTCCTTGGGGACTACACCTTTGAGATTCATTATACTCCTGGGAATGGAAACGTGGTCGCTGACGCCTTGAGTCGGAGGGCTCCGTTGAGGGCAACTTGGTTGCAGATGCACGATGATTGTCTAATCTAGGAGTTGGAAGCATTGGAGATTTCTTGTGTTGACAAGAATTCCACAGCCGATGCATGTTTGAATTGGACGGAGTTATAATATGACCTGGAGGACAGGATTCGACGAGCAACAGATTTGGATGAAAGTCTCCAACGCCATAAAAAAAGATGGGCTGGATGGCCAATTCTCCTGGGATGACAGCCTTTTGCGGAAAGAGGGTCGTTTGTGCGTCCCAAGTGTGGGGAAGTTGCGAGAAGAATTGATGTACGAAGCTCATTTTGCAAAGTACTCAATTCATCCCGGGAGCACAAAGATGTTCAGGGACATGGAGAAGCTGTTCT
This sequence comes from Platanthera guangdongensis, assembly GCA_039583875.1. NCBI lineage: Eukaryota > Viridiplantae > Streptophyta > Magnoliopsida > Asparagales > Orchidaceae > Platanthera > Platanthera guangdongensis. The sequence goes on along the minus strand of CM077163.1, from coordinate 125,575,385 downwards.
GGTGGCCAGGATTAAAGAAAGATATAGCTCATTATGTGGCTAAATGCCAAACTTGTGCTTTGGTGAAGGCGGAATGTCAAAAGCCTGGTGGTTTCTTGAAGTCATTGCCGATTCCGGAATGGAAGTTCGATGATATTCCCATGGATTTCGTGCACAGGTTGCTGAGATCTCAACGTGGAAATGATTCAATCTGGGTGATTGTAGATCGGTTGATGAAAGTGGCGCACTTCCTTCCGAACAAACGGGATGATTCAGTGGAGAGTTTGGCAAAGATCTATGTTGAGCAGATCGTACGGCTACACGGTGTTCCTCATAGCATCGTAAGTGATCGTGATGGGCGATTTACATCAAATGATTGGAGGCTAGTCCATCAGCTATTAGGCACAAAGTTGACATTTAGTACGGCCTTTCAACCCCAAACGGATGGCCAAACTGAGAGGACCAACAGAATAATGGAGGACATACTCCGAATGTGCACCCTGGACTTTGGTAAGAGATGGGAAGATCATCTCTATATGGTGGAGTTTGCCTACAATAATAGCTACCAAGCGAGCATCAGTATGACACCGTTTGAAGCACTGTATGGTCGAAAGTGTCGTACACCGTTAGCTTGGGCAGAAGCAGGCAAATCCAAAATATATAGGCGTAAAGAAGTAGATGAAGCTAACTCGATGATACTCGCTATTTTAGAGCGGCTACTGATAGCCCAGGATCGACAAGCAAAGTACTATAACGCCAAACACCGAAACGTGGAGTTCACGGTGGGCGATTAAGTATATTTGAAGATCAAACCCTTCAAAGGCATGTCCAGGATTCGGCGTCTAAAAAAGTTGAGTCTGAGATATCTTGGTCCATTTGAAGTGGTGGAGCGCCTTGGGGAAGTTGCATATCGGCTAGCTCTTTTGGTAGACTTGGGTGGATTACATGATGTGTTTCACATCTCGGTGCTTCAGAAAGCCGTCAAAGATCCAACTCAAGTAATCGAGAATGATCGTGTGCCGGAGGAGAATGGGCTAACAATGAAGGTTAGGCACATTCGGATCGATGATCGCGTCGATAAACAGTTAAGGAATAAGGCAATCGGGATGGTCAAAGTCCGGTGGGACAATTGTGGCCATGAGGAGCTAATATAGGAGCGAGAGCATACCATGAGAGCTGAATTTCCCGAGATGCAGTGCATCTCTTGTTGTAACGGACATGTTAACAATTATAACATCTTGTTTTTGAGTTCCTTACTGTGTGCAAATTTCGTGACGAAATTTATTGTAAGGAGGGGAGGGTTGTAACACCCCAAAATCCCAGGATTGGGTTCAAGTTGGCTGACACGGCATGGGACACGGGCGTGTCCCAGGCCGTGTCCTACTCTGTATGGCTGAGCAGCCTGTCGAGTGCTCGTCAAACTGCACTCGATGAGTTCTCGTGAGGGAAACCGACCTGCGATAAGGGCATGTCAGAGGGCATTCCCCCTCTAGTCGATGAGCTTCACTCAACAAAGCACACACTGGAGGCGTGTCTACTGCCGTGTAAGGGCACACAGCCTGTGACACGAGAATGTCACAGACCGTGTCCTTTTCTGGATTTGGCCAGGGCAGAAAGGCCTGGTGAACACGGGCAGGACACGGGTGTGTCTCTAGGTACACGGCCTGTGACACGGGCGTGTCACATGGCTGTGTGATGCAGTGACCCAGAGCCGACCCGCTCTGTCGACCAGGCCTCGCACCTGGCCTAGCCAGAGGCCCACGTCTGGCGGCCCACTGTCGGGCCCACCATGGCGTCACACCATAGCGTCCCTTTTATCAGGCCCACGGGCCGTACACCCCAACCCATCTCTGGGCCCAACCACAGGCACACAGTAGGTTGTTGAGGCCAGGTCTCGATCCCCTGACCTCCTTGATAAAGTGCTTTCAGGCAAGCTCTCATCAACCAACTGATCCGCGGATTAGTTGGTTGATGAGAGCTTGCCTGAAAGCTCTTTATCAAGGAGGTCAGGGGATCGAGACCTGGCCTCAACAACCTACCGTGCGCCTGTGGTTTGGACCGAAGATGGGTTGGGGTTTACGGCCCGTGGGCCAGATAAAAGGGACGCCATGGTGTGACGCCTTGGTGGGCCCGGCATTGCGCCGCCAGATATGGGCCTCTGGCTAGGCCAGGTGCGAGGCCTGGTCGACAGAGCGGGTCGGCTCTCGGTCACTGCATCACCGTGTCCCGCTCGGGTTGTTTTGATTGTGTGCAGCCTGAGATACACGGCCACAGACACGGGCGTGTCTGAAGGCGTGTCAGTTCACACGCCTGTGACACGGGCGTGTCATATGGACATTTACTGTTCTGAATGATTCGGTTGTGTGCCGCATAAGGTACACGGCTTGTGACACGGGCATGTCATAGGCCGTGTTAGCCAAAAATTAGCCTTTTGTGGCAAAATCGTGGCCGTCCATTTTCCTCAGCTAGGATCTAAGGGCCCAAGCTTCTCCCTGCTTCTTTAAGGCTGAGAATTGAGATGAGATTCTCATTTGGCTTGAGTTATCCTCTTTCTAAGAACCTATAGAGAGAGGAAGGAGGAGGAGGAGGAAGGGAGCCGGCCACCGGTGGAGCTGCGTAGTTTCGATTCGAGATCCAAGGCCAGCGTTGAGGAGACAAGGTCGTTGCGCTGTGTTCCAGCTAGATAGAATTTCATGGCTCCAAAGCGATCGCCAAGGGTAACGATCTTCCTTCTTGGACATGTGAAGTCCTCCTTTTTTGCATGTGCATGGGTTTCCCCCACCAGAGGGTGGATTGCTAAGGGATTCCCTTGGGTTGATTCTGGGAAACCCCACTAGTTTGGAATATAGATCCGGAAATGGAGTATGGAATAGGCATGTTGTGTGAAGTCCATCTGGACAGGTTGGTCTGGATTGGTGATGTTGCATTTGCACACCGGAAAAGACTCCATGGTAAAACATGTAGTTTATGGAGTCAAGTGGTTGGACATGTGAAGGGTAATAGCATGAAGTACTGGAGTGGTAGTCCAGGAAAAGTCCCTTGTGATGCTTGTGATGCTCGATGGGTTGGACCTATGAAGGGCAGTAAGAGGAAGTACTGGTGCGAAAGTCCAGGAAAAGACACTATGATGCTTGTAATGCTTATGACGCTTAATGGGTTGTGCCTGTGAAGGGTAGTAGCAGGAAGTACTGGCTTGAGAGTTCAGGAAAATACCCTCAAGTGTATGCTATGAATGTACGGTTAAGCCTAGGGATGGAAAATGAGTTCTGTCGTTAACGCGAAGCGTGGCTCCTAGCTAACCTATGAATGTGAAGCCAGTCCCTCGGGGACATTCTTGCTGAATGTGTGAGCTTGATGAGCTCTTTAAAAGGCTTTATGCCAAATAGGTAAGGTGAAACCGACCCGCGCCTTTTTCTTAGCCTCTGGTACGCTGTACTCGGTGATGGCAAGGCGACTTGAGCAACGGGGGGTGGTTGATCCGACCTGCGTTATGTCCATCCGACTTGAAGACCTGAAAGTGCGGTCTGTTGGAGCATATAGCGAGAGTCTTAGGACTGCGCGCTACGACACCATGGGGGGCAACGGGCCAATCACAGGTCGTTATAAGACTAAAGTCCTCGGTTGCACGCCATGGAGCAAAATGCTCAAGTTTGTCGATGGGCTTCGGGCCTAGAACGACGGTGGGCAACTGGTTTATCCAGTACACCAAGAATGTGCCCTTAGTGCACGGATCATCGGGCCGCATGGCTGACGGTTGTGATGGAATGTTTGTGCGTGAGAGCACAATGTGTGATATATATATATATTTGCATATGAATGACTATGCATGCATGGAAGGAATGCCACTGCCCCAGGAAAGGGGTAGGGTCGTTATAAATTGGTCAGTTGAATGCTGACTGTTACCTTGTTTGCCACCGTTGGGTAGAATGTCCTTGTACAGGTGCTGGAAAATCGGGCGGGACATATAAAGGTTGAAGTCCCTATTGCTGCTGCTGCTGCTGCTAGCCCTTGAAGGCTATGCTTAACATGTTGTGTTTTGTTCATGTGTGGTCGGACTGCATGCCGATGTTTGGAAGCTACGTTTGTAAAGAGCAACTGTAAGGCCATAAGGCCAAACACTATTGTATTGGACGTACATTCCTATATAAATATGGGTTTATATTAGTGGACATTCATGGTTGGAGTTCAGCGTTGATGTTAAAAGCTTCTGCTAGAATGCTATGAGTTAGGATGTGCAACTCTGATATCAACCCGTGACTTTGTCGCCTATTTTATGGCATATGGTGTGGTGCCCCGGCCGGACCTTCTATTATATGCTATATGAATGGGTGGAGATGTTACATAGACGACCTGTAGAAGATAGTTGAGAAAATTTAGTTGATTATGGAATTATTCTGGTCAAGAAATTCGTCGAACGTTAAGCAATTCCTCAAATAGAGCCACAAATTTGTCGAAACTTAATCAATTCATCGAACGTTAAGCAATTCGTTGAACGAAGCCAGAAATTCGTCGAACGTTAAGCAATTCGTCTAACGGATCCAGCAATTCATCGAACGTTAAGCAATTCGTTAAACGGAGCCACCAATTCGAGGAACGGAGCCAGCAATTCATCGAACGCAGCCAGCAATTTCGTCAAACAGAGCCAGCATTTTCATCGAGCGGAGCCTTAGACTTTGTTGCAGTATAGAAGTCGGGCGGTCTGTTGTTGTTCGGAGTCCGGGCGGTCTAGCGGTTTATCCCAGTGGCTTGTCAGTCGGGCTATTGCTATTTGGTGTCCCAGCGGTCTGGCGGTTTGTCTCAGGCGACTTGGAGATCGGCGGTCTAGCGGTCTCCTGTGGTGACTTGTTCTCTATGGCAACTTGTTCTCTCCTTCTGGTGGTGGTTGAGCGGTTAGCTGGCATATCTAACCGCGGGACCTGTTCGGTTTGTTTATTTGTAAAGCTGCATATACTTGTAATTTATTTAGTCACACATTGCTTATTTGTAATCTCTCTCATCTCCTTCATTCTATAAAAGGGAGGCTATACATTTGTAATACACACCTTTTTTGGATAATAAAATTTGTTACCCCAAATTTTCAGCCTATTTGTTTTCTGTTCGCACATGGTATCACAGGACGCTATCTTTTCCTCCTGATTATGTGAGCCCTCTCAGTCCGTGCGGCTTATTTCTTCTTCTCGCGACCTATCTTCCTGACTTGTTTCTTCCATCACCTTTCACCCTGTTCGCGCGGTTTCTTTCACTCCTGGTCATTGCCCTTTGTGTGCGCGACCTCTTCGGTTCCTCTTTCTTCTCGTCGCGACCTGTTATTAAGTCGCCGCGACATGTTCTTCTTTTCGCGACCTGTGCCTAGTCTCCGCGCCCTCCTTTTCTAGCCGCTCCTCTTCCTACTTCGCCGCGACTAGTTCTTAAGTCGTCGCGACCTATTCTTCTTGCTGCAACCTGTGCGTAGTCGTCGCGCCTTCCTTTTCTAGCCGCGACCTTCTCTTTATCGTCTCGACCTCTCCTTCTAGCTGTAACTTATTCTTCTCACTGCTCTATTCTATGGCCATCTCTGATATCTCTACCACCACCACTTCTGTTGCCGCTCCTCCTCCTACTCCTCCCACTCCTTCAGGCAACCTTGGCACCGCTTCCAAACTCATCGGTCTCAACTACCCGGATTGGAGTGTCTCCTTCACCTTCCTCCTCCGCTCTCAACATAAATGTCATCATCTTACCGATGACCCTCCTCCGCATGATTCCCCTCTCTTTGATGACTGGGATGCCAGCCACGCTCTTATACGCACATGGCTGGCTAACAGCCTTTCTGATGAATGCCTACCCGTCATCTGTCATGATGAAACCGTCAAGGCTGCTTGGCTTCATATCGCTGCTCTCTACTCCAAGGGGGCTCAGACGTTCCTCGTCTATACTCTATATGCGGACCTCTTTGCTCGCCCCTCCATGTCTCCTGCTTCTTCTTACCAACAAGTTCAGGCTCTCGGAGCCGAAATTCTCCAAAATCGCCCCTTCTCTGCAAATCTTGCTGAGCAACACAAACACTTATAGGAACTTCAGGTTGTGAATTATCTCTTGTGACTTCCAGAGTCGTATGACATGATCCGTCAACAAATCCTTGGCGAGGCAATGTCTCCCACCCTGGATGCCACTGCTGCCTGCATTGCCGATGTTACCTCTTTGCTACAACGTCTGATGTTATCCTCCCCTTCTCAACCAGACAACTCAGCTCACCATACTCAGCGAAGTGGCTCTGGTGGCCGCCACCTCCAATCCAGCGAACGTGGTGCTTCCCACTTTCTCTGCTCTCACTGTGGCCGCACCGGCCATACAGTTGATCGCTGCTGGAAGAAGCATCCTCATCTTTGACCATTTGGGGACGCTTCCACTTCTTCGAAGTCATCCGCCTCCGTGGTCACATCTTCAGGTAGTGCCCACCTCGCTACTCAAGGTAAATGACTGATCGACTCTGGTGCTACCAATCATATGACCGGCAATCCGCATTATTTTTCTCTCCTAGAACAGCATGACTTGTTTCCCCCGGTCCTTGTTGCGGACTACTCTCCCTCACCAGTCTATGGAACGTGTGTTGTTCAAGTCACTCCGTCTCTTCGCTTGGCGGACACCCTCTACGTGCCCAAGTTCCCTTGCAACTTGTTATATGTTACCTCTCTTTACAAGCAACTACAATGCTCCATCACATTCACTTCTACTACTTGTTCTTTTCAGGATCTGGGCTCCAAGCGGATGATTGCTACTGGGACATAGAGCGGCGGCCTCTACTTCCTCGACAATGTTTCTGTACTGTCCGCCTTCTCGTCATTTTCTACTGATCTTATCCAGTGGCAACTTCGTCGTGGTCATCCTCCTCCACGACTTCTTCGTCAGCTTCTGCCACATCTTCCACCGCTCGTCCTTCCCACTGAAGTAAGGTCATGGATCTTTCGGGCTGTTTGAACTTGTTCACTTCGACATCTGGGGTCCTGCTCCTACCCTCACCATCAGTCGGGGTAGTTCATATTTTGTAACGTTTATTGATGATTTCTCCAGGTGTACGTGGGTGTGTCTTTTAAAGGATCGCTCTGAACAATTTTCAGTATTGACATAATTTTATAATATGATTAAGAATAATTTTGAAACGTCTATTAAAATATTTCGCTCTGATAACACCGGGGAATATCTTAGCACTGCTTTCTCTTATTTCTATATGCAACATGGTATTATTCATCAAACTATCTATGTCTATACCTCACAACAAAATGGGGTGGTGGAAGGTAAAAACCGTCACCTCCTCGATGTCGCTTGCACTCTGATGACACACATGTAGGTTCCTCGCTCCTATTGGTGCTATGTTGTCCTCAACTATTGTTACCTCATTAATCGCATTCCGTCCATAGTTCTCCGCGGACAAACCCCATTCTTTATTCTATATCCAGGAAAGGATCCATTTCCTCTCCCTCTGCGTATGTTTGGGTGCACGGCTTTTGTACAAAATCCTTCTACCACTCATGACAAAATCGACTCACGTGCCACCAAGTGTGTCTTTTTGGGTTACTCAACTACTCAAAAAGGCTACTATTTCTTTGATCCCCTTCTTCGTAAGCAATACGTATCCGCGGATGTGACCTTCTTCGAGAATGCGTCCAATTTCTCTTCTGACCCTTCTCCCTCTCCAGTTCTTTCGTCTTCTCCCACCGTCCCCTCCACCACATCTACTCCCATTGAGATTTTCACACCATCACCTCCACTGTCTCCTCCTTCCCTCTCTCTCCCTCATCACCACTGCTCTCTCCCTCCTCTCCGCGGTTGTCTCTCTCAACTCCTGGGCCAGCTCTCTCCGCCATGGATGCTCCGGTTACTGGGGAACACACCGACCTGGATCTTCCCATTTCTCTTCACAAAGGGATGTGGACGTGTACCCAGCACCCGCTGGCTGTTATTGTTTCATATGATCGTCTCACTCCTTCTCACATGGCATTTGCATTGGCTATCTCTCTGACTGTCACTCCCCGCACCTACCAGGAAGCTCTTATTGTTCCTTATTGGAAGGCCGGCATGGATGAGAAAATTGCTACCCTCATTAAACGGGGTACCTGGACCCTTGTTCCTCCCCCTTTGGGCACTAATGTGGTTGGCTGTCAATGGGTCTTTGTTGTGAAGTTCCGTACTGATGTCAGCGTGGATCGATACAAGGCCCGCCTGGTTTTCAAAGGCTTCACTCAGACCTATCGTGTTGATTACTTTGACACCTTCTCTCCCGTTGCTTGTCTCAGTACCATTCGGGTCCTTCTCTCCGTAGTTTTCAACAGGGATTGGCCCATTTTACAGTTGGATGTTAAGAATGTTTTTCTCTATGGTGATCTGCATAAAGATGTTTACATGGAGCAACCTCCTGGGTGTGTTGTTCAGGGGGAGACACGAGTATGTCGGCTGAAGAAAGCCATCTATTGCCTAAAGCAAAGCCCTAAGGCTTGGTTTGACAAGTTTAGCGGCATTGTTGCGGCCATTAGTTTTGCAAGAAGTTCAGCCGATCACTCCTTGTTCGTTCCCAAAACCACCTCGGGTCTGGTAGCTCTTACGGTATATGTGGATAACATTCTTCTTACAAGAGATGACCAAGATGGGGTAACTTTGACAAAGAAACACCTCCGTCAACACCTAATCACAAAGGATATGGGCTCCCCAAAATACTTTCTGGAGATTGAAATCTCTAGGAAGCCCAGCTCCATGGTCCTTTCCCAACGGAATTATGCTCTTGATCTTCTAAAAGAGGTAGGGTTGATTAGTGCTAAACCTGCCTGATGTCCCATTGCTGCTGGAGAAGACAAAACAAGTACATATGTGTACAACCCCATATCCGGTCGAGCGGAATCCTCCCCAAGTGGCAGACTTGGGGCGTGCTATGAGCGACAATGTGGTGCCTCCCCGTTCAAAGTCGTGCGGGTGCTCGTGCATGCGTGTGAAGGTTTTATGTTCATGGACTTTTAATATATAAATATATATGTTTAGTTTTATAATATATATATATATATTATATTATATATATATTATATTATATATATTATATATATTATAGATTGAGAGAGATCAGCATGGAGGAAGAGAAGGGGCATGAATACGGGCAGGGGGGAAATAAAAGAGAAAGGGAGAAAAGCAACAGAGGGGGATCGGGCATTTTCTTCTCTCCACCGCTAGGGTTCGGCCTGGAGCAGCACAGCCGCCCGTCTCCCTCTCTCTCTCCTGCCGCCGCCTCAGCAAGGAGCTGCCCGCCCCCTCCCTCTATCTCTCTGCCTGGAGCAGCACAGCTGCACGTCTCCCTCTCTCTCTCTCTCTCCGTCTGCCGCCTCAGCAAGGAGCCGCCCGCCCCCTCCCTCTCTCCCATCGGCCTGGAGCAGCAACCCTCACCCCGGTCGTCTCTCTCTCTCCCTCGGCTTGGTGCAGCATAACACCGACCGCCTGTCTCTCTCTCTCTCTCGGCCTGGAGCAGCGCTACCCCGCAGGCCCGCTTTCTCTCCCTCTCCGGTAGCCTGAAGCAGCAGCTCGAGCCGCCCCTCTCCATCCTCTGTCCAGGTCATCGCCGGCAAGTGCAGCCTGAGCTCCGCTCTTCTTCATCGCAGCCGCCAGGAGCAACGACTGGCCGAGCCCCTTGATGGCGACGGCCACCACGACGGCCACTGGGTGATGAAGACGACGTCCATGGCGGTGTTGCCGTGGCAGAAGATGATGACGCTCATGGCGGTGTTGCCGTGGCAGAAGATGACGACGATGCTCCTCCAACAAAAGACTTGCGGCGCCGTAGCGGGCACAGCTACAATCTTCGCCCACGCAACAAAATTAAGAGTTAAATTTATTTTACTAGTGGTCTGCATTTATCTTTTATATGTGGTATTTGAAACTATGTTGTTTTCTATCATATCATTTCGGACAATATTTTATTTTGGGCTGCTAATAGCCACATGGTTATAAGCCTTATATAAGGCCAAATTTTCATTTCTTATAAAACTATTATTGAAATCAAGACAAAATTGCTTGCCCTAATCTCATTCCCCTCTTCCTTCTCCTCTTAGCCGTCGCCCCCCCTCTAGGCTTCCCTCTCTAGGAGTTCGGCCACCCTTCTCCTCCCTTGCTTGGCCGCCCCCTTCTACTCCTCTTTCCCTCTAATCACCTCTCGTTCTCCCACCTCTCTACCCTTTCTCCACCAACACCGTATTCAACCATTGGTATTTCTCAACCACCTTGGAGGATGGGGATCGTGTGCAAGGAAGAACCAAAGTTTTGGGAAAAACTCGTCTACGGCGAGAAAGCGAAGGAGATGAGCAAGAACTTCATCTGCGGCGCGTTTCCCGTGGGTCCAAAGGAAGAGCGGTCATCTTGGTGGATCCAAACATCTCGGATCTACACTTCCGAGCGGGGTAACGAAAATTCCTACACAAGAGATTTTCCCTCTTGATTAGTTCTTTTGGTGGACGACTTTCGCGTGATTTCTCGAATCGTTAATTTTCGCGGTGTTTCTAATAGTAGATCTGGATTTGCATTTGGTTTTTTTTCCGAAAGATCTAACGAGAGGATTGGCGCTCCTCGCTTTTGTTTTTGTTGGGATAGATCCTACCACTTTTTGAATCGTGATTTATTTTTGGGTGGATCTATTTTGGTACAACTCCAAGCTCGACCGGAATCAATACTATTCCATTTAGCCGGAAAGGATTTTGGCCTATAGCCATTCTCCGTTCCACTTGCGGATCGGCTACCCGTATGTTAGCGCGAACGATAAATAAAATTCATTGTGGTCGCTGCGTTTCGTTTGTGTGCGGGTTAGGGAGCGTTAACGTTGTAAAGGTCGTAGTCCCGCCCTTTGTGTAGGATCCCTAAGGCATAGCCTACATCAATTTTGGTATCAAATCGAGGTTCGTGTTGATTTCTCAATCGACACCTTCCTTACGCTTTCCGGTCTTAGGACGTCGACCCACACTTGGTCGTGCACGTTTCGTAGACACAAAATCTGAAAAAAATTTCCACCATCTGGTCTGCATATAACAAAAGTCAAAAAAACTTTCTGCAAACAAAATTGACAAAAAAATTCTGAATTTTCTACTCTTTTTTCTAAGCATAAAAGTCAAAAAAAATATTTTCATTCTTCAAGTCATTAAGCGTATAAAAATCCTGATTTATAAAATTCTTGTCCAAACAGTCTCTTGGCTAGGTGAGGCACCATGTATCAGTGTTGTTCATGCGCACGAGGCTTGGCACGGATTATCCTCCATCCACATCACACATGGCCGACCATCATGATGATGGTGAGCCCGCTCCTGCAACAATTGCGGCGCTTAGGGAAGAGTTTAACACTAGGTTCGATGCACTCACTCAGTTAATACAAGGGTTGGTTGTAAATCAGGCGACGCCTCAAAATCCCGGCTTTGGGATAAATCGATCAGGGCAGCCACCCCATCCCGCCAACCAACGAGAAGAGCGACAAAATCTCCCTCGTGATCCGGATTATGAGTACGCACCCCGAGCCCCTTATGAGTTCGACTTAACTAGGGCCGTTAAAATGGAATCACCATCCTACGATGGCATGGGTGAACCCCAACTCTTTCTAAACTGGATCATGGATATTGAGTGCTATTTTGAGTGTCACAACCCGACGGACGTTGAGAAGGTACGAGTAGCACGAATGAAACTTCTGGGTAGAGCCAAAACGTTCTGGTTGAATGAAGAGAGGCGTCTAGGCACCGTGAATGGAGCACCCCCAATTGGGTGGGCTGCCATGAAGGCACTCCTGCATGACCAATATGTCCCGGCGTATCACCGAACCCAAATGTTCGACGAGCTAGCCACCCTTCGTCAAGGGGGCCAATCGATAGCGGAGTACATGGGACGACTCAAGGATATGATGGTGCGTTGTGATATTCGAGAAATGCCCGAGGTCATACTATCTCGTTTCCGTAAGGGACTTAATGCGGACATCCAATGCAAGCTTTTGCGTTATGGTCACACCGACCTTAACACAACATTCAATGCGGCTTTGGATATAGAAAAGCACAATGCCTATAAGTCCAAGGGTCGAGCATTCCAGAAAGGAAAATCCATCTTAGGACCCCCACCTTCATCATCCATGCGAGACAAAGGAAAGTTCCGATTGACTGATTCAAGTTCCATAGTAATTACCGCTAAGAACAACAAAATTCCCAATGGTGAGAGAGTTCCAATAGGACGAATTAATAAGACTAATACTACCTGTTATTCGTGCGGAATTCAAGGACACTACTCTAGTGAGTGTCCTACCAAGAGTAAGCCACTAGCACTATTAGAGTCCACGTCTGAGCCTGTCGAGCTCGTCTATGAAGCTGGCGGTGAATCAGATGCCGAGCCGAGTGATATCGAAGATGAGTCTTATATGATGGTTATGAGGTGTATCTTGGACACACCGCGTGCACCGGATGAGCACAATCGGACGAACATATTTTCTTTGAATTTTAAATGTGGTGAAAAGTGGTGCAAGTTAATAATAGACAGCGGAAGTTGCATGAATCTCATTTCGGAAAATGTCGTCACTCATATGCACCTAGTCCCCGAACCACACCCCCAGCCATATAAAATAGCGTGGGTGAACAAAACGTCTATCGGAGTTTCTAAGCATTGTTTAGTGCCACTTACGTTGAAGAGCTATGTCGATAAAGTGTGGTGCGACGTCATCCCCATGGATGTATGTCATGTACTTCTAGGGCGCCCGTGGCTCTATGATTATGACGTGACCCATTTCTGGCGAGCCAACACTTACGAGTTCAAGTATAATGGTAAGACCATTGTACTGAAACCCACACCGCCCAAGGATCCTTCGGTTGCCCCCAAAGACACAATTGTGCCTGCGGAAAGAAAAATTATAAGTTTGATAAGTAAGAAGGAGTTGGAACGCGAGACCTTCTTGGACGGCGTCCTGTATGCATTAGTATGCCTACAAGCTAAGGAAGACTCGCCCATTTTAGAGAATATACCGTTATCTCTGCGCACTATATTGGAAGAGTATAAAGACGTCTATCCGGAGGACTTGCCATCTAAGTTGCCACCCATGAGAGATATTCAGCATGAGATAGATTTCATCCCGGGCTCTTCATTGCCTAACCATCCACATTATCGGCTCAACCCCTCCGCACATGAGGAGCTACAAGCTTTAATTTCGGATTTGCTAGCAAAGGGTTTTATCCGCCATAGTAAGAGCCCATGCGCCGTACCAGCACTCTTGGTTCCAAAGAAAGATAAGTCTTGGCGATTGTGTGTAGACTACCGGGCCATAAATAAAATTACGGTCAAATATAGGTTCCCCATTCCCCGTTTGGACGACTTATTAGATATGTTATCGGGCGCCGCCATGTTTTTAAAATTGGATCTCAAAAGTGGTTATCATCAAATACGGATACGGGAAGGAGATGAATGGAAGACGGCTTTTAAATCTAAGGATGGACTCTATGAGTGGTTGGTGCTTGGGGAAGGGCTCACTAACAGACCGAGTACTTTCTCTCGATTGATGACCCAAGTTTTTAAGTCATACATGGGTAAATTCGTAGTCGTATACTTTGATGATATCTTATTATTCAGCCGTTCACAAAAGGACCATGACACACATCTAAGGACAATCCTATCAACCTTGCGCCAAGAAAAGCTATATATCAATCTAAAAAAATGCTCCTTTGGTGTGACATCCGTCGAGTTTCTAGGCTACATAGTGAGTTCCGAAGGCATTCATGTTGACCCAAAGAAGGTCCAAGTGATTAAAGAATGGCCTGAACCAACAAATATTCGGGAAGTTAGAAGTTTTCACGGCTTCGCCACATTTTATCGAAGGTTCATCCAAAACTTTAGTAGTATCATGGCACCGATCACCGAATGCATGAAGAAAGGAGAATTTCATTGGACTAAAGCGCCCACTCGCGCGTTTCAAATGATTAAGGTCCGTATGTCTGAAGCCCCATTATTATGCTTGCCGGATTTTAGTAAAGTGTTTGAATTATCATGCGACGCATCGGGAATAGGGATCGGAGGAGTCTTAAGTCAAGATGGACATCCGATAGGATATTTTAGCGAAAAACTTGTCGGTCCAAAGTTAAATTATTCCAATTATGATCGTGAGTTCTATGTCGTGATCCGTTGTCTCCAACATTGGCGACACTATCTTATCTCAAAGGAATTTGTAATCTTGTCCGGTCATGAGGCATTAAGATTTGTAAACTCCCAAAGTAAGATCAGCCCTCGGTACGCCAAATGGGTCTCATACCTTCAAGAGTATACATTCATTATCAAGCACATCAAGGGTACGTTAAATCGTGTGGCGGACGCCCTTAGTCGCGTCACTCTATTACTATCTACCATGGAGGTATCGGTCATAGGATTTGAAAGAATCAAAGATGAGTATATACAGTGTCCGGATTTTAAGGAGATATATTTCGCCGCTCAGGACAATTCCCCTTCCACTATTTCTGCGTACTACATCTGTGATGGGTACCTATTTAAGCATACGCAACTATGCATCCCCCGCTCTTCGCTACGCCATTTTATTATATGGGAGTTACATAGTGGAGGACTAGGAGGACACTTCGGTCACGATAAAACGATCATACTTGTAGAGGATAAATTCTTTTGGCCGGGTCTCAAGCCAATGGTCAATAAAATCGTCGGGAGATGTCGCGTTTGTCAATTAGCCAAGGGTAACAAGACCAATGCCGGTCTTTACACACCCCTTCCAATTTCGTCTGCCCCATGGGTGGATGTTAGCATGGACTTCATTTTGGGCCTTCCACCGACATTTAGGCGTCACGATTCCATCTTGGTCGTAGTGGACCGATTCTCAAAAATGGCTTATTTTATCGCTTGTCATAGCACCAACGATGCTTCACACGTCGCTAAGTTGTATTTTAAGGAGGTCGTGGCACATCGGGGTGTCCCCAAAACCATCGTGACTGATAGAGATGTTAAGTTTACTAGCTACTTTTGGAAGACACTATGGAAGTTGTTGGGCACTCGACTTATTTTTTCGTCGGCCTATCATCCACAAACGGATGGGCAAACGGAAGTTGTTAACCGGAGTTTGGGTGGGTTACTTCGTTGCTTAGTAGGTGATCATAAGGGTACATGGGACCTTATTCTTCCTCACGCTCAACTAGCCTACAATAATTCTAAGAATAGGTCCACCAGGTTATCGCCAAATGAGATAGTGCATGGATATAAGGCGCACGTGCCTCTTGACTTGATTCCGTTACCATCATCATTTAAATCAAGTCAATTTGCACAGGACTTTGCCTCACACGTTCACACTCTCCATGAGCACATAGGCAAGATGTTAGCTAAACAATATGCTATTTATCAATCGAATGCTAACCTACATAAGCGAGCAGTCCCCTTAAATATTGCCGATTTGGTAATGGTATGTCTTATCCCTGAACGGATGCCTTCGGGCACCATAAAAAATTAGCGAATAGGAGAGCCGGTCCTTTTCGGGTTTTGAAGAAGCTAGGTGAAATGCATATTTATTAAAGTTACCCGCTGATTGGGGAATCTCCCCTGTTTTTAACATTTTGGATTTAACGCTCTATGTCGCTCCGCCACCTGAACTGTCAGTCTCTCCGTTTCATATTTCCACTATACCGTCTAAAGGGGTGGGGGGTGAGAATATTTCTAGACCGCTCTCCCTTTCGGATCCTTCGGGAGGTACGTTGCCTATTGATGATGCAACTTGTTTTTCTTCTGCGCCTAACGCTTTTCCAAGGTTCCCCCTGGACCGATTTCTTGCCTGACAAGATTTTGCAGGATGCGGTGTTTTCTACCCCCGACGGCGACGTTCACAGGTTTTTTGTCAGATGGCGAGGTCGTCCAGCTTCGGACGAATCTTGGGTTTCTTCGGCAGAGCTGGCTCTTCTTGATGCAGATCTCCTCCACCGTTACCATCCAGCCCACTCATCGGCGATGAGTCATTTTGAGAGCGGGAGGATTGATGGCGACGGCCACCACGACGGCCAACTGGGTGATGAAGACGACGTCCATGGCGGTGTTGCCGTGGCAGAAGATGACGACGTCCATGGCGGTGTTGCCGTGGTAGAAGATGACCACGTCCATGGCGGTGTTGCCGTGGCAGAAGATGACGACGATGCTCCTCCAACAAAAGACTTGCGGCGTCGTAGCGGGCACGGCTACAATCTTCGCCCACGCAACAAAATTAAGAGTTAAATTTATTTTACTAGTGGTCTGCATTTATCTTTTATATGTGGTATTTGAAATTATGTTGTTTTCTATCATTTCATTTCGGACAATATTTTATTTTGGGCTGCTAATAGCCGCATGGTTCTAAGCCTTATATAAGGCCAAATTTTCATTTGTTATAAAACTATTATTGAAATCAAGACAAAATTGCTTGCCCTAATCTCATTCCCCTCTTCCTTCTCCTCTTAGCCGCCGCCCCCCTCTAGGCTTACCTCTCTAGGAGTTCGGCCACCCTTCTCCTCCCTTGCTTGGTCGCCCCCTTCTACTCCTCTTTCCCTCTAATCACCTCTCATTCTCCCACCTCTCTACCCTTTCTCCACCAACACCGTATTCAACCATTGGTATTTCTCAACCACCTTGGAGGACGGGGATCGTGTGCAAGGAAGAACCAAAGTTTTGGGGAAAACTCATCCACGGCGAGAAAGCGAAGGAGACGAGCAAGATCTTCATCTGCGGTGCGTTTCCCGTGGGTCCAAAGGAAGAGCGGTCATCTTGGTGGATCCAAACATCTCGGATCTACACTTCCGAGCGGGGTAACGAAAATTCCTACACAAGAGATTTTCCCTCTTGATTAGTTCTTTTGGTGGACGACTTTCGCGTGATTTCTCGAATCGTTAATTTTCACGGTGTTTCTAATAGTAGATCTGGATTTTCATTTGGTTTTTTTTTCCGAAAGATCTAACGAGAGGATTGGCGCTCCTCGCTTTTGTTTTTGTTGGGATAGATCCTACCACTTTTTGAATCGTGATTTATTTTTGGGTGGATCTATTTTGGTACAACTCCAAGCTCGACCGGAATCAATATTATTCCATTTAGCCGGAAAGGATTTTGGACTATAGCCATTATCCGTTCCACTTACGGATCGACTACCCGTATGTTAGCGCGAAAGATAAATAAAATTCATTGTGGTCGCTGCGTTTCGTTTGTGTGCGGGTTAGGGAGCGTTAACGTTGTAAAGGTCGTAGTCCCGCCCTTCGTGTAGGATCCCAAGGCATAGCCTACATCACCCCTCCCCCTCTCATCGTCGCCGCCGCCTAGGGCAAAGCAAGGCCGGCCAGGAGCTCCTCTCCCGGAGCCGCCTACAGCAGGGCCGGTCGGGAGCTCCTCTCCCGGCACCGCCTACAGCAAGGCCGGCCGGGAGCTCCTCTCCCGGCGCCGCCTACAGCAAGGCCGGCCGGGAGCTCCTCTCCCGGCGCCGCCTACAGCAAGGCCGACCGGGAGCTCCTCTCCCGGCGCCGCCTACAGCAAGGCCGGCAGGGAGCTCCTCTCCTGGCGCCGCCTACAATAAGGCCGGTCGGGAGCTCCTCTCCCGGCGCCGCCTACAGCGAGGCCGGCCGGGAGCTCCTCGCCCGGCGCAGCCTACAGTGAGGTCGGCCGGGAGCTCCTCTCCCGGCACCGCCTACAGCAAGGTCTGCTGGGAGCTTCTCTCCCGGCTCCGCCTGGAGCTCGAATCGGCCACCACCATGGAAAAATGGAGCTAAAGAGGGAGATTTACTTCCTCTTCCAACAAGGGCTCGACCACCAAAAATATTCAGCAAGGGTTCAATCATTAAGAGGAAGATGAGGATTTCTTACCTCTCCCAACAGGGCTCGGTCTGGAGTGGAGATCGGCCTCTGCCGCAGCTGCCCAGGCAAAGCTAGCTAGGGGCTCCTCTCCCGGCATCGCCGACAAAAAACACGCCTCAAGGGTAACGATGTTTCTACTTGTGCAGGTGAAACCTTCAGTTTACATATTTGCACGGAAGCCCCTCTCCACCAACTGGTGGTGTAAGGGAGCTCCCCGATGGGTTGACGTGTACGTCCCTGAAATTAACTGCATTAGCACTCGGAAGCGTGAGTACGGGTTTAGGCATGATGTGTGAAGCCCATCCGGACGTGTGAGCCGGGTTGGTGATGTTCTGGTGTTCCCGGAGAAGACTCCGAGGAAGTTGTATATTATCCATTTGCAGGGAATGCGCGCCGCACCCCCGAAAAAGGGGTGGGTGCAATATATTTGGTCCGCTCATGTTAGCTGACTGGTGTTTAGCTGACCGCTGCCATTTGAGATGTTGACATACAGGTGTTGCAGTACCAAGCGGGGAGTAGTGGGCTTAAGCCCAAGCTTGTGCCGGCCCTCGAAGCCCTATGAAAGTGCAGCTAGATCTGATATACTCTAGAGGGGGGTGAATAGAGTATATGGTGCTTAAAAACTTTTTACAACAATTGTTGTAATATGAGTGAGCAGGGAAGCAGTAATAAATCTAATCACAGAACTAAACTAAGAAAAAGCTAATCACAGAATAATCACAGCCAGAAACAAAAATAAAGACAAGCAAACCCAGATGACACAAGGAAATATAGTGGTTCCCCTAAACTTGGGTACATCCACTCTTCTACCACCCTAGGTAGGAATCCACTGCAGGATGAGTTGATCAGGTGTCCTGGGCACCAATGAGCTTTTGATAAGGTGCTCAAAAACTAAATCAGATTTTTTGATCAGGTGTCTTGCCACCAATGAGCTTTTGACAAGGTGCTCAAAAACAAAGTTCAAACTTTTGAGGGGAGTTTGAGAAACCCTTTACAGAGATGGGGGAGAGAGAGTGATGGAAGTCTTCTCTTTCTCAGATCAGCTGAGAAGACTATGTGGATTGATGGTGTCAAAGCTCCCCCTGAGTCCTTGAGATCTTCAGGAAGCGAAGCTTTGCTGTAGGGTGATAGGCCTTCACAAGTTGAGCTCCAGCAAAAGATGATTTCAGCAACAGCTGAAATGTTGAATGTCTGGAGTCTTGAAATATGTTGGCCTTGAACACTTGAGACAGGAGAGATCTGAAGATTTTAGTAAATTTGATCTCCTTGGATGTGTGTTCTTGAGAATTCTTTGAGACAGAATATTTTGTTCTTGTTCTGATGATTACTGATGTCTGTCTGTGTGTGTCTGTAATCTGTGTATATCTGTGAGAGATTCAAAAATTCTTCTCTTTTATTCTCTGATACAGAATGGAAAAACATTCTCTGTCAAGAATAGCTGTTGGTCTGCATTAATTGCATCCTTAATTGCACAGTCTCTTCTGGAGGAAAGTCCACAGAAATATTCCTTCAAAAACCCTTGAAACTTGCTCCAGAAATAAATGAAAACAGCTAGGAAATCTTCTGAATTAATTGCAGAATAACTCCTTAACAGATTTGAATTTGAATCTAGAAACATCCTTGAGGTTATCTGAAAACGTCGAACTGAGATCTACTATCGTTGAACTGAGCTCAGCGATATGGATTTATACAGCAGCAGAACATCGTCGATCTGAGCTCAAAGATCATCGAACTAAGCTCAGAGATAGTGATCCAAAGCTGAGTCAAGATCGTCGAACTGAGCTCACCGATCGTCGAATGGAGTTCGACGTTATGATGAAGTTGAGCTCAGCGATCGTCGAATGGAGTTCGACGATCTGTCGAAGTTGAGCTAGACGATCGTCGATCGGAGTTCGACGAATCGTCGTGCTGAGCTCGACGATATGACTTAGTCTCCAAACAGAAAATCTTGGTCTTGAGGGCAGCTTCCAAACCTAGACTTCTAACTCTTAGACTCAATTCTAATTGACCTTTTGAGCTATACAGGAGGTCAAACATTGGTTTCCTAGAGACATAGTGATCCTGACCCAAATTAGTAATAGGGTGTTCCAACACCCTATTTTTTGCTTATATTGCCAGCCTGCGTGACGAAGTATTGAATTCATATTCCTGTAATATTTTATAATATCTGTGATGCTCTATATATGTGTAGCTTTCTTCTTCGTATTAGGAGGGTGGTGTTCTCGTGAACCGCTCGCCCCGTGGGGGGCCCGAGGTATAGTTGTCGGGAAGCCCCTGATGGCCTATTGACAGCTTCTTAGAATAGCAGAATTACGCTATTAGTGGCCCAACTTGGGCAGCGTGTCGTGGAATTGCTCGGCGAGTTTGCGCCATCAGTAGGGCGGGTGAGGAGCATTTTGTGTAGACCCAAGGAGACATATCTTGATAGGAGCGAGTTGATCTCGAGATTCTCCTTAGATATTCCAGTCGGCCAAGAGCTCCCTCCGAAGGTGTCTTAGCTCAGCCTTGGGCTTGGGAGGGGAAGAGTTTGTTAGTATTCCGGGTACACGGTGGGTCCTCCATGTAGAGACCTTGGGTCTGTCCCTTTTGTTCCTAATCTTGTGCCTAGATCGTTTGCTTGATGGTAGTAGGTGCGCGGTCACCCCTCTTTTGGGACCCCGAACTCCACAAAGGTCATTTTTGGCTTCAACAAGATGACTCGCCTCTTCTATCCGATCTTACGAGGTACCGACGTCTGGTTGGCAAACTCATTTATGTCACAGTAACTAGACACGACATCTCCTATGTTATGGGCAAGGTGAGCCAATTCATGTAAGCTTCTAGGGAGTGCATCTACAATCTGCCCTGAGGATATTGAAATATGTTAAAGCAGTGCCAGGAAAAGGACTCCTTTTTCAGAAGAATGGTCACTTAAGGGTTGAAGCGTACTCAAATTATAACTATGCTAATGACAAAGGTGACCGCAAGTCAACATCAGGTTTCTGCACATTTATTGGAGGAAATCTTGTGAGCTGGAAGAGCAAGAAACAGTCTGTGGTCTCCAGGTCTAGTACAGAAGCAGAATATCGTAGCATGAATCGACCACATGTGATTTGAAATGCTTACGAGCTCTCATGCTTAACTTAGGAGAAGTCTACAAATATCCTCTTCCTATGTTCTGTGACAACAAGCCTGCGATATACATCTCCAAAAAATCTGGTCTTTCATGAGAGAATAAAACAAATAGAAGTCAATTGTCATTTTATTCGGGAAGAGATCTTGAAGAAACAGATTTGTACTCCGTTCGTCACTTCCGACAACGAGTTGGCATACATCTTCACCAAGCCAGTGTCCGCCTCCTTTTTCCATGTTGCAGAATATAGACTGGGCGGTCTGGTGACTTGGTGACCGGGCGACTTGGCGGTCTCCCTGGAGGCTTGTCATCTCCCTATGGTGGTTGTCGGGCAGTTAGCCTATTGTCTAACCGTGCGGCTTGATCAGCTTGTATTTATGTTTAACCGTATGTACATGTAATTATTTAGTCTCACATTATTTTATTGTAATCTATCTCATCTCCTCCATTCTATAAAAGGGAGGTTATAACATGTAATACACATCTTTTTGGATAATAAAGATTTCTATTATTCCAATTTCCGGCTTTTATTTTTCTGTTCGCACATGGTATCAGAGGAAACGATCTTTTTTGCCTGATTCGGTGCCTTCTCCTGTCCGCGCGGCTTTTTCTCCTTCTTGTTGTCTGTTCGCGCGACCTCTCCTCCCTTCTCTTCTTAGTCGCCGCTCTTTGTGTGCGCGACCCTCTTCTCACTCTCTTGCTTTGTGACTTGTTTACGCGGTTTCTCTGTCTCTTATTCGTGCGGTCTTCTTTCTTTCCGTCTGACTTCTTCCTCTGTATCCGATGTGGCCTCTCTTGTCCACTGCGGCCTTCTGCCTTGTCTCTGCGACCTGTTTTTCTCTAAGCTTCTCTCTACCCGCGCGGCTTCTATTTTATGGCTCTTGCCGACTCTTCTACCACCACCTCTACTCATGTGGCCAATCCGCCTCCTCCTCTCATTCCTTCTGGGAATCTTGGCACCGTCTCCAAACTTATCGGTTCCAACTACCCGGATTGGAGGGTCTCCTTCACCTTCCTTCTTCGCTCACAACACAAATGCCACCACCTCACCGATGACCCTCCTCCTCCCACTTCCGTTGAGTTTGATGACTGGGATGCTAGAGAAGCACTTGTGCGCACTTGGCTAGCCAATAGACTTTCTGATGAATGTCTTCCCGTCATCCGTCATGATGAGATGGTCAAGAAGGCTTGGCTTCATCTTGCTGCTTTGTACTCAAAGGGGGCTCAGACGTCCCGCATATATACTTTGTATGCGGACCTCTTTGCTCGTCCTTCCATGTCTCCTGCTCCGCTTAACAACAGGTTCAGGCTCTTGGGGCCCAAATTCTTCAACATCACCCCTTCTCTGCGGATTTGGCCGAACAGCACAAGCACTTCAGGAACTCCTTATTGTTTGCTATCTTCTGCGGCTCCCTGAGTCCTACGACATGATCCGCCAACAAATCTTGGGCGAGGAGGACTTTCCCACCTTGGATACAACTGCTGCGCACATTTCCGCAGTTACCTCTCTACTTCAGCATCCACTTCTGTCTTCCCCTCCTCCCAACAACTATGCTCACCAGACTCAACGGAGTGGCTCTGGTAGTCTCAACCACCATTCCGGTGGGCGTAGCTCTTCACGCTTCCTCTGCTCTCATTATGGTCGCAGCAGACATCTTGTGGATCGCTGCTGGATGAAACATCCACATCTTCGACCTTTTGGTGACTCTTTCGCCTCCTCTTCCAAGCCGTCCGGATCGGTGGTCACGTCCTCAGGTAGCGCCCACGTTGTTTGTAATGCCCCAAAACTCGGAAATTATCTGATAGCGTCTTAAGGCCAATCTGGGTCACACGGCCTTGGACACGGCCGTGTCCATGGCCGTGTCCTGCTACAAGTTTGATGATTTTTTGTGTGGTCGACGAAATGCATTCGACGATCCTTGGTGGTCGGGTACACAGCCTGAGACACGGGCGTGTCTAGGGTCGTATCCTGCTCTATGTCGGCAGGGTGGTGTTGAGTGAGGCACACGGCCTGGGACACGGGCGTGTCCCGGTCAGACAAGGGCTTGTCCCGGGCAGACACGGGCGTGTCCAGGGCTGTGTCCTTCTCTGTGTTAGTCGGGTTGTGTTGGGTGAGGAACACGGCCTGGAACACGGTCGTGTACTGGTCGACACGGGCGTGTCAAATGTTGACACAGGCATGTCTAAGCCCGTGTCCTGGTCGGGACGTCACGGTTTCCTGTGTCACTTGAGGGACACGCCCCGTGATACGGGCATGTCATAAGCTGATACGGGCGTGTCAAGTAGTACACGGGCGTGTCTGAGCTCATGTCCTATTTTATATTCAACGATCATGCTTAGATCGTGAGACACGGCATGTGACATGGGCTTGTTACAGGCCGTGTTCGGCCCAGGAAGTTGATTTTAAGTGCGAATCGTCGCTGTTCATTTCCTTCAAATGGGATCCAACAGCCCAGAGGTCTCCATGCTGTTATAAGGCCGAGAGTTGAGGGTTAAACCCTTATTTTCTCTTAGGTTTTCTCTTTCTAATGTGTTAGACAGAGGGGAGAGCAAGGAATAATGAGAAGGAGAGATCCGGCCGCCGGTGGAGCCTCGGAGCCCCAAATCACGCTTGTCGAGTCCAGATCCATGGAGGCGAGGCAATTGTGGTGCTTTCCATCGGGCTAGTTTTCCATGGCGCCAAAGCAAACCTCTAGGGCAACGATTCTCTTTTTGGACATGTGAAGTCCTCTTTCTTTCTACATAGGAAACCCGCTCTCGTGAGTATGCGGGTAGTGTGAGGTGTTCCTTCGGGTGGATATGAATAGTCCCCCTAGTTTTGCATATAGAGTCTGAAATCGAAGTACAGATAGAGGCATGGTGTGTGAAGCCTACCCGGACAAACTGGTCTGGATCGGTGATGTTTCATTATACATGAATAGCCGGAGAAGACTCCGTGTCGATGGTTGTTTTCGGGTTTTCTATGTGGTAGATTGCAGCATTGAGTCTTGGGGATTAACTCTAAGGTGCACCCGGAAATATGGGCAGAACCGAATTTCTGCTGTATCAGTGGCCTGGGAGGCAGCCATGTACATAACTGGGTTATGTACGATTGTTTGATCGATACTTTGGGACTGGGGGAAACTTGGCCCGCGCCGATGGCTAAATTGTCGTGGCGAAATGAGCAACGGGCAGGTGGAACTCTACCCACTCCATTTGCTTCGATTAAAGCAACCTAAGGTACATGGGACTTACCGATAACTTGGATAGCGAGTCTAGGCTTCGGCTGAAGGACTAATGCTCACGTTATTTGCCATCCTGGGGCGGTGGTGGAGTTGCGGGATGGACAGGGTTCGGACCGGCTTCACCGTGTAAGTACCCTGAGAGCACGGGGTGTGTGGCCGTGTGGGCCTACACCTGTGGTGAAGTGTGCTTATGCTGTACTTTCACTATACTGTTTGGCTATGCTAATAAAGTGCATGGAAGGAGCATCGCCGCCCCGGGTAAAGCGACAGGTTCGTTATAATTTGGTCAGCTTTAGCTAACAGTTGCTTTTGTTTTCCACCACTGCTGTGGAATGTTGATTACAGGTGCTAAGGAGCTTAGTGGCAAGTAACGTGCTGAAGCCCTGATGCTGAGCTGGCCCTTGAATGCCAAAGCAAATGTTTACTTTTATGTTTACGTGTGGCCGTCCTGCTTGTCGATGTTTGGAAGACATTTATTAATTAGGTAAACTCTTGTAAGGCCATAAGGCTAAGTAGTTTGTGTATTTGTACGCTCATTCCTACTTTGCAGTTTTTAGTGGACATTCATGTTGTGGCTTGGGTTCTTATAACTATTTTTAAAAAGCTTCCGCTAGAATGCTCTAAGTTAGGACGCGTGTTCTTTTGGCATTAATTTGGTATTAATTCGTAACTCCACTAACTGTCCGTGGTATATGTCGTGGGGCCCCGGCCGGACCTTCTGTTATATCTCATGTGATGGATGGGGGTATTACAATTTGGTATCAGACTATGGCTTCGGTCTTGCTTATTTGAATTCGTGGGCGAATTCTTTCAAGTGGTGGTGAGCACATGTATGTGCGTCATCATTATAACATGAAAAGAACTCATGAATGTCCACTTAGGAATGAAAATACACTTGTTTTGAGGAACCCGTGTGTTCCAATGATTGTTTTTAGCAATTTGTGTGCCGCCTAATCGTGGGTTTTTGCTACTATAGGTGACTAGGAGTAGTGCAAGACAGTTAGAGCACCCGCTTTCAGAGGCAAGCAGTGCACCTAATGACATGCCTGCAACCACTCCTTCAGCAGAAACTATAAGACTCGTAGCGGAAGTGGTGCTTGCAATGATAAATGCCCAGCCAGTAAGACAGGTACAGCACCCAGCCCCTGAGATGGAACAAGAACCACTTCGAGCGGCAGAGCCTAGAGTTAAGAAACGCGTGGCGGAAGAGCCTTTGCCGCCAAGAAGACCGACAGAAAGACAACTTAAACATGTGATGGGTTTCAGTCCACAAATATTTATAGGAGCTAGAACCCCAACTCAAGCCGAGGATTGGCTCGCTAGAGTTAAGAGAATCTTGTCGACAACAAAAACGGAGGAATGGCAGAAGACCGACATAGCCACTTTCCTGCTAGACGGCGAAGCAAGGTTATGGTGGGAAGATCTGGAGCAGCATCACTTAGTTGGGAGACAACTCGCCGACGTCTCGATCGAGGAATTCTCAAGGTTGTTCTTGGCTTGATACCTACCCTCTGCTGAGAGAATTGAGATGGAGAATCAGTTTCTGAGGTTGACGAAAGGAGTCAGTAGCGTGGATGAGTACCTCCACGAATTCACACGGTTAGGTCATTACGCCGCCCCTACGTTTGGCGATGAGGAGCATAAGACTAACAGCTTCTTTGAGGGTCTGCTCGATGACCTGAGGGTACTACTCGCTGGGCTTACAACGCAAGGTTTCCTAACCTTGGTCAGTTCAGCCCGATCAATGGAAAGAGATCTGAAGAGAATCCAAGGGAGCAAAGACTTGGGTGTGCAGAAGACGGAGTTCAAAGTGTCGAACTCCTTGAAGTCTAAGTTCCATAAGTCCATAAGTGGAACAAGAAGGCTAGGACTTCGAGTCCAGCCCCTTCTTCTGGTGGGTTTGGGGCAAGCACAGGCCGAGCGAAAGGTGTTTGCTACAACTGTGGAAAGCTGGGGCATTTTGCCCGAGAGTGTTGGAGTGGACATCCAAAGTCCGAGAGGAAGCCTGGAGCAACATACTAGGAAAAGGGGAAGGCAGTGGAGTCAACCGCATCCCACTATGCTCCAGCTCAGCCTAGACTGTACAACCTTGGCCTTCAGGAGTCCATAAAGCAGGCCGATGTGGTGACAGGTATGAGTTAATTAAAAGCAGGTAAACTTTATATATTTGTTACCCTTTTGCACGTTAGCTTATGACTGCTTGTGCTAGGCTTTGTTTTGATTTTCGATTATCCGGCGAGAGCACTGTTCGATACGTGAGCTTCGCATTCCTTTTTGTTCGAAGGATTTATATCGCGCATTAGAGTTCCTTATTCGATGGTAAGGGAAAAATTATATGTGTTGTTGCCTAATGGGTGTTCAATGCACGCGAATAAAGTTTGTTGCATAAAGATACGGATTGGGAGTCAAGAGTTTAACTTGTAAGCATCGCTATTACCGTTAGTGGTGTTCGACGTGATCTTTGGGATGGATGGGCTCTCGGAGCAGCGGGCATACATTGGTTGCAACCGTAAGGAGGTCAAATTGGGAACTGATTGTGAGACGATTTTTGCGGGCATGAAAGGGTCGAGCAAGACTTTGAAATCTGCTCTCTAGGTGGTTAAGGCTGTTCGTGCTGGTGCAGAGCTGTTTTTCACTTTAGTGGAGGCTTCGAAGCCCAAACCTAGTATGGACAGTATCCCAGTTGTGTCTGAGTATCCTGATGTGTTCCCTGACGATCTCCCTAGAGCCCCCCCTCAGCGAGAGATCGACTTCACCATTGAGCTGGTGCCAGGTGCAAAACCTATGTTACACTCTTCGTATCGGTTAGCGCCTAAGGAGATAGCAGAATTGAAAGTATAGCTTCAAGAGCTATTGGAGTAGTGGTATGTGCGTCCAAGCTCGTCGCCTTGGAGTACACTGGTCCTCTTTGTTAAGAGGAAGGACGGAATTTTACGGCTTTGTATCGATTACCAGGAGTTGAATAAGCTAACGGAGAAGAATAAGTATCCGATCCCAAGGATTGATGATCTGTTCGACCAGCTGGTGGGGTCGACTGTGTACTAAAAGTTGGATCTGAAATCCGGATAATATCAGCTGCGGATAAGGGAAAGTGACATCCCCAAGACATCTTTCAGCACACGATATGGGCATTATGAGTTCATCGTCATGCTGTTTGGGTTGACTAATGCGCCATCCGTGTTTATGGATTTGATGTACAGAACGTTCAGAGATTACCTAAACCACTTCGTGATAGTCTTCATCGACGATATATTGGTGTACTCGCAGTGCGAGGATGATCATTTCGAGCATCTGCATATGGTGTTGGAGACATTGAGGAGGAATCAACTTTATGCCAAATTCTCCAAATGCGAATTCTGGTTATCCTCGGTAGCATTCCTTGGTCATATAGTTAGAGGAGAATGGATTGCGGTAGATCCGGCAAAGATAGTTGCGATACGGGAGTGGCCTGTGTTATCTTCAGTGGTAGAAGTCCGGAGTTTCCTTGGATTTGCGGGCTACTACAGACGCTTCGTAGATAACTTCTCGCGGATAGTATTACCCCTTACGACTTTGATGAGGAAAGATCAAAAGTCTGTGTGGTCGCTAGAGTGCGCGCAAGCTTTCGAAGAACTGAAAAGTCGGTTGACCACAGCTCCTATTCTATGTTCTCCAAGTGGGACCGAAGGATTTGAGATCTACAGTGATGCTTCAGGCAATGGCTTAGGTTGTGTTCTACTACAGCATGAGAGTGTAATAGCTTATGGCTCGCGTCAGCAGAAGGTGCACGTGAGGAATTGTCCGATCTATGATTTGGAGCTAGCGGTCGTAATATTTGCCCTGAAGCAGTGGAGGCATTACCTGTACGGTGTGAAGGTTGATATCTATACGGATCATAAGGGCCTGAAGTACTTGTTGGATCAAAAGAACCTAAACATGTGGCAGCGAAGGTGGATGGAGTTCCTGGGTGATTACACATTCAAGATACATTATATGCCAATTGGTTGTCGGTTCATGATGAGCATTTGATTCGGGATTTGGAGGCAATAGAGATCTCTTGTGTTGACAAGCAGACGAGTGCTGAAGCACAATTGAACTGGACAGAGGTGCAATATGTCTTTGCTGATAGGATTCGTCAGGCTCTGGACTTGGATAGCAACATGAAGCAGACCATGGTTGAGGCTTTGGATGGGTCAAATTCCCAAATTGTTGTTGTTGATGGACTGTTATGGAGGGACATTCGTCTGTGCATCCCAAATGTGGGTAAACTGCGGGAGGAATTGATGTACGAGCCTCATCATACCAAGTACTCGATTCACCATGGGAGCACGAAAATGTATTGTGATATGAAAAAGTTATTCTGGTGGCCAGGACTTAAGAAGGACGTGACACTTTATGTGGCGAAGTGTCAAACGTACGTCTTGGTGAAGGCGGAGTGCCAAAGCCTGGAGGTTTCTTGAAGTCCTAACCTATCCCGGAGTGGAAGTTCGACGATATTTCAATGAATTTTGGGCATGGGTTTCAAAGGTCGCAGAAGGAAAATGACGCCATTTGGGTGATCATAGATCGATTGACGAAAGTGTCGCACTTCATTCCGAATAGGAAGGATGATTCAGTGGTTAAGCTAGCAAAACTCAATATAGATAACATTGTTCGACTGCACTGTGTGCCCCGCAGCATCGTGAGTGACCGAGATGGGCGCTTCACATCCAATGACTGGAGGTTGGTGCAACAAATTTTGGGAACCAAGCTGAGTTTCAGCATGGCCTTTTATCCATAGACGGATGGTCAGACCGAGAGGGTCAACAGAACGATGGAGGACATGCTTCGCATATGCGTCTTGGATTTCGGAAAGTGGTGGGAAGATCACCTGTACATGGTGGAGTTTGCTTATAACAACAGCTACCAAGCGACTATTCAAATGGCACCCTTCGATGATGCAGGCCCAAGGTTTCGACAAATGAAACTACGCGTTCTTCTGTTCGACAATTTAATTAAATATCTAGTGCGCTGTTTCTTTACTTAGTACTATCTAATACTCAGACATTAAGAGGCAAAAATTCCACAACCATCAATGCAAAGGAACGCAACCCCTTTTATAGATTGAACAAGGGCTATATGCCAATGTTCGCTCAAGCGAAAAAGACCCACATGATCCGGATAGTTAGCTATTCAAATTAGATTATGCGCAAGCAATTCACAATTCCAATAAAGAAAGTTCCAGGCTAAATTAGTGATTAAAATGATGTCCTAATTTCAATCTCAAATTAATTAAAATGAGGGTTTACCAAATCACTTGAGCACAAGGGGAAATCAAAGGTGATGAACCCGATTTCTTCAAGTGTTCATGAGATCTACTCGCTCCAAGTTATATGAAAAATATTCGGGAAATATATGCTTGAAAATTCAGATTTTATTAAGCGCTAATTTCAATATAAATCCGGATTAAAAACTAGCCTTCTAATTCCACCAAAACCTCACAAAATAAGTTAGAAGAAATCACACAAAGAGGTGTAGGAATCGTTACCCAAATCCCAAGAAAACCTTCCACAGAGATGAGTGGAGGAACACACGTTGACTGTGGTATATTCTCTATTTCCACGCAGAAATCCTCGGATCCGCACCGGACGATGAAGACGCTCGCCGTTTTTCTCCTTTTGACAAACCCTTGGAGAGGGAGGAGGAGGAGGAGGGGAGGGGGAAGGTGTCCGAGCCACTAAGATTCGGAGAGATAGAAGGACGTCGGCCAAGAGAGAAGAGAAAGGGGGAGAATTTCTCAAAGAGGAAGGAGAAAGGAGGGGGAAAATTCAAAATTTGAATTCTTAGGATTTCTTTCTTTCATTCTCTCATTATTCCTTCATAACCATGTCTATATATAGCCTACACCACTCAATCATCATCCATTCAAAATTCAAAATTCAAAAAGAAATTATGATGGTTATATGCACCCATCATAATACATGAAATGAAAATATAATACATGAAATTAAATAATTCACTAACTAAATAAAATGCATGAAATAAAGTACTTTTAAAATAGATTGCTTAAAATAAAAATTGATAAAATATATAATTATAACTATGTAATTTATAATTATATATTTTATTTATTGGTGGCGGCGGACGTCGAGCAAAAGATGTAGCGGTGGTGGCGTTGGCGAAGAAACATCGTGGTAGACTCTCATCTTCGAGCTTGCGGCAACGACCGTCCCAATCCACGAACTCTCGATGTCGTAGATCCACGGCCGCATCAGCATCGTCGCCATCAATCCTCCCCCGCTCAAAATCACTCATCACCGATGAGTGGCCCGTGAGGGGGGAACCGTCTAAAGCAGTAGCAACATGGGGCAAATATGGCCCCGCAATCTGTGTCTTCGTAGCATGAACATCCCATAGCACTGAGAACCTGTCTGGTACATATTCAACAAGACTTTCGAGAAAACTCGAAAGGGTGTCAAGCAAAAGAAAATAAACAAGAATCTTACCGACCGGTTCAAGAACCAAGGAGTCAACATGGAAAATAGACACGACAGTACTAACACTCCCCATCCCAAGAGAATATTTAGTGGTAGGAAGAGACGACGGAGAAAGGCGCTCAAGTGGAACAGAGACGTACAGTAAAAAGTCCGGAAACTTGAAATAAAGTGAAACATCATGTGCTATATAAAAATCTAAAGTAAAAGCATAAAATCCGACGTTCTTCATAATCACGGATGGGTCGGCGTTCCTACATATTAATTTATTAACGGAGCTACAAGGCATCCGCTCGGGGACTGACCAGACTAAACCCAAATCACTATATCTAGCATCAGACATTCTCAAAAAGGAGTAGAAGTACATGCGATAAAACTTAAAATGAATCACTAATGGCCTAGATACATGAGGAGAGATAATTTTTACGGGCACGACAGCCTTGTAATCAGAGATAATTTTTACGGGCTCCGACACCGCAGTCTTAATTTCAATTTTAATATTTTCACGCTTGGCATGAATATATGCCAAGGAGAACCGCGCATCATAACCAATATAGTTGGATGCCCCCGAATGTGCAAAGGTATGCGAGCGAAACAACTCAAGAGACCCAACTATAGTCGCTAACGTGGGGAAATGAGGGTCATCAAATGGCGGCGGGTAAATGCGTGCGATCGGGTGTGGTATATAAGTATGTATATGGGACACCACATCCAGAGGCACAGTCGCCAAAGAAATAGAGTCATTTGTAGTAGGCGACAGAACCGTAGACGGACATGCAAAACAAGGAGCTGCCAAAAGTGACACGTAGTCATGACTATGAGGTGCGGTGAATAGTCCAAATACTAGTGCGCACAACATAGTAATATCTACACACTGAGTCAACGTCAAAGTAGGAGCTAATAAAGTGTGCGTGACACAACAACTCAGACTAGGGATACCAGTTCCGCGTCCTAAAAAGTCATCTAAGACAGGCAAATAAATAGGGGGAAGGGTCGGTAAAATCAAACCCGGGATAAAATCCGAATCAGTAAAAATTTCACCCAACGGTTACGACATCAAAGAACTCTCATCCGGGTGTACAACCACTGAATCGTCCAAAAATACCCATCCCTTAGATGGTAACTCATCCAAAATAACACTTGGGACATCCTCACTCTCAGACTCCTCAGATAACTCAGATATAATCTCAGTGGGTGCGATCATAGGATCTAACACGATGGGGATCGTATTATGGAGAGGGCACTCAATACTAGGGTGAATAGACACAATGCTAGTAGGGCACGTAATAGGCAACATAATACTCTCACAGATCGGAACGTAATCATCCCATACATCATCTTCCAAATCACTAGGGTATCCAATCTCAATTTCAGACTCAGTAAAATCATCGGTCACTAACACACATGATGGAATACACTCACCTAGTTGGTCATCCTCAAGATCAAGAGATACCACATCTACATCAGCATCCTCATGGCTATCAGTCACTACATCAGGAGGCTTAGGCGTCAAGGATAAAGGAGTCAAAATTATAGGAGTAACATCTTTTGAGTCCAAGGCATAAGATCTAGTAAGAATGGTTTCCCTAAAGGTGGTAGTAGGTACACTAAGAGCAGGCCGACCTTTGGGGACAAATGATCTAGCATTAGGTATATAATCATTCCTATAGGCAGGTATGGGACTAGCGCCATAACGATACTCACTCACAAGCTTGGTGTTAGTAGTGCGGAGGTAGGCGGGATCAAATTGATCCGAGAGTAGACTACGCATTGCCGGCCAAGCATGTTTATAACTACCAACACGACGCTCTTCGTTTAGCCAAAACACGCAGGCTTGACTTACTAATCGATCTCGGGCTATGTTAACCTTTTGGTGGTCGTCCCATAAGTGACAATTAAAATAATTTTCTATTCCCTTAAGCGAGTCTCTAAAATTTTGGGGATACCCTAAACCGTCATAAGTAGGTGCCTCAATTCTAGTGGGAGGATGAGCGTGGGGACGGTTGGTATTCCCATGGTATGAAGGCAAGGCTGGGGTGTGTTTAGCCATGGGATTAACATACCAGTAATCTAAATGGGAAGCATAAACATCATAGGCCATAATAATGAGAATCAGAGAGAAAACTCACCCGGAACTGGTGCACATGCAATGAATAATGAACCTGACCCTATATAAAATGCAACAGATGTATTTGTTCCCGCTTAATAACTAAGGCAAGAAAATATTTTTTGTGATTTTCTTACTGACAATAAATGAAAGATTATTAAAATATTTTTTTGATATTTTTTTGCTAAAAAAATAAAAATATAGACCGGTATTGTTGGCAGACCAAATTTAAAAATTAATTTATATGTTGTGCAATGAAACGGGCAAGTGCGTGTCGGCGTGCTAAAGAAATATTTCCTAGGATGGTACTATTTAAGAAATTAGCACAACCTCGCTTTGATACCAAATTGATGCAGGCCCAAGGTTTCCACAAATTAAACTACGCGTTCTTCTATTCGACAATTTAATTAAATATCTAGTGTGTGGTTTCTCTACTTAGTACTATCAAATACTCAAACATTAAGAGGCAAAAATTCCACAACCATCAACGCAAAGGGACGCAACCCCTTCTATAGATTGAACAAGGGCTATAGGCCAATGTTCGCTCAAGCGAAAAGGACCCACACGATCCAGACAGTTAGCTATTCAAATTAGATTATGCGCAAGCAATTCACAATTCCAATAAAGAAAGTTCCAGGCTAAATTAGTGATTAAAATGAAGTCCTAATTTCAATCCCAAATTAATTAAAATGAGGGTTTACCAAATCACTTGAGCACAAGGGGAAATCAAAGGTGATGAACCCGATTTCATCAAGTGTTCACGAGATCTACCCGCTCCAAGTTATATGAAAAATATTCGGGAAATATATGCTTGAAAATTCAGATTTTATTAAGCGCTAATTTCAATATAAATCCGGACTAAAAACTAGCCTTCTAATTCCACCAAAACCTCACAAAATAAGTTAGAAGAAATCACACAAAGAGGTGTAGGAATCGTTACCCAAATCCCAAGAAAACCTTCCACAGAGATGAGTGGAGGAACACATGTTGACGGTGGTATATTCTCTATTTCCACGCAGAAATCCTCGGATTCGCACCGGACGATGAAGACGCTCGCAGTTTTTCTCCTTTTGACAAACCCTTGTAGAGGGAGGAGGAGGAGGAGGGGAGGGGGAAGGTTGCCGAGCCACTAAGAGTCGGAGAGATAGAAGGCCGGCGGCCAAGAGAGAAGAGAAAGGGGGAGAATTTCTCAAAGAGGAAGGAGAAAGGAGGGGGAAAATTCAAAATTTGAATGCTTAGGATTTCTTTCTTTCATTCTCTCATTATTCCTTCATAACCATGACTATATATAGCCTACATTACTCAATCGTCATCCATTCAAAATTCAAAATTCAAAAAGAAATTATGATGGTTATATGCACACATCATAATACATGAAATGAAAATACAATACATGAAATTAAATAATTCACTAACTAAATAAAATGCATGAAATAAAGTACTTTTAAAATAGATTGCTTAAAATAAAAATTGATAAAATATATAATTATAATTATGTAATTTATAATTATATATTTTATTTACTGGTGGCGGCGAACGTCGAGCAAAACATGTAGTGGTGGTGGCATTGGCGAAGAAACATCGTGGTAGACTCTCATCTTCGAGCTTGCGGCAACGACCATCCCAATCCACGAACTCTCGATGTCGTAGATCCACGGCCGCATCAGAATCGTCGCCATCATTCGAGGTCGTTTACAGTAGAAAAATGTTGCACGACATTATCTTGGTTAGAGACAGGTGAGTTGAAGCTGTACAAATGACAAGAAGTGGAAGGCGCCACTTTGTTTGTATAAATAATATGAGAACGATTGCTGATCGCTCAGGAAAGGCAGGGTAAGAACTATAATGTCAAGCATAGGAACGTTGAGTTCACTGTTGGTGACTGGGTATATTTGAAAATTAAGCCGTTCAAGGGTGTCTCGCGGGTACGATGCTTGAAGAAGCTGAGTCCGAGGTACCATGTACCGTTTGAGATTTTAGAGCAAATTGGTGAAGTGGCCTATCGATAGAAGTTATCAGTGGAATTGAGTGGTCTAAACGACGTATTCCACATATCGGTGTTCCGGAAGTCGGTGCAACAGCCTGCGCATGTGATTGCGGTCGATCAGGTACCTGTTGATAGTGGGTTGACGACAAAGGTCAAGCCCGTTCGCATTGAGGACTCTAAAGTCAAGCGACATCGTAACAAAGACATCAAGATGGTCAAGGTCCGATGGGACAACTGCGGTTATGAGGAGCTTTCTTGGGAGCGGGAGCAGACCATGTTTGAGGAGTATCCCGAGCTCTTCTACTCAGGTACTGATTAAGTTTAAGTACTTTTCATTCTATAATTTCGGGACGAAATTCTTTAAGGGGGAGAATTATAACACCCCAAAACTCGGAAATGATTTGGTAGCGTCTTAAGGACAATCTGGGTCACACAGCCTTGGACACGGGGGTGTCCATGGTTGTGTCCTGCTACGAGTTCGACGATTTTTCGTGTGGTCGACGAAATGCATTCGACGATCCTTGGGGGTTGGGTACACGGCCTGAGACACGGGCGTGTCCAGGGCCGTGTCCTGCTCTATGTCAGTAGGTGGTGTTGAGTGAGGCACACGACCTGTGACACGGGCGTGTCCCGATCGGACACAGGGCGTGTCTAGTGCGGACACAGGCGTGTCCAGGGTCGTGTCCTTCTCTGTGTTAGTCGGGCTGTGTTGGGTGAGGAACACGGCCTGGAACACGGGCATGTACTGGTCGACACAGGCGTGTCAAATGTTGACACGGGCATGTCTAAGCCCGTGTCCTAGTCAGGACGTGACGGTTTCCTATGTAACTTGATGGACATGCCCCGTGACACGGGCGTGTCATAAGCTGACACAGGTGTGTCAAGCAGTACACGGGCGTGCCGGAGCCCATATCCTATTCTGCATTCGACGATCATGTTCAGATCGTGAGATACGGCCTATGAAACGGGTGTTCATGCACGAAAATGGAAAGGGAGTTGAGCACCACCAGCTAACGGTTCAAGCACGGGGGAATAGAATGGGAAAGAGAGACTTCGAGTAGAAATCTACTAAGCAGACGAGAGCAGAAAGAACAGCGTGGCCATGAGCCACAGGAACAACTGACTTCGTCCTTTGCGGCCTGAATTCCTCTCTAGCGACGGGCTTTCCTTTGATTGAAGAAGGGTTTGATTACAAGTGGAGTAAAGAAAAAAGGCAAGAGCTGAGCAAGCTGGAGTCCGCAAAGCTTGAGATTCGAGTCCACAGCCTTTAATAAGTAGGCTCCTGGGCACGAGTCAGCGTGCTTTGGGTGCACCACCTCGTCCCCTGTTTATAGGATGGGGGCCTGCCCAAACGGGCAGGGCTAAAATAACCGGCTCCTCGGGGTACAGGAGAACCGGGCAATGGTGACGGGAAGCAAAAAGAAAGAACACGCCAGTCCGCGCAAAAGGGGCGGACTGGGCTCGCGGGCTGGAGCATCCATCTGCTGCTGCAAGGCGTGATCCTGCTAGAGGACGATGGCCTAGGCAGACGGGACAGTGCGTCCACTGAATTGGAAACAATCTAGGAGATCCAAAGGCATGGCGAACTGGGCGGACGAAGCATTGAGTCCGCCGCTGGGGGGATCAACCTTGGGACGGCTGAATGCTGCTGCTCTGCCGAGCTTGGCGGACTGCCAAAACGAGTCCGCCTATGACAAGCCAGGGACCTTGAAACTATGCTGAGGGATCGCTGGGCCAGGCGGACTGCCAAATTGAGTCCGCGGATAACGAAGTTGGTGACCTTGGAATCTTGTACGTATTGCGTACTGAGGTGAAAACTTCGAAAATGTTTGCCTAACCGCCGAGTCCGCAAATCTCTTTAATGTTGTCAGCGCTATAAATATCGCTGGAGGGGCTAGAATCATCAAAGGTTTCATCGACATGGGGCGTTATTCACATCTTGTAGTCTCAACTTTGCAGTCTAGCATGGCGAGACTCAGCGCTTTCTTCACAAGCCTTACTGCAAAGAGTGAAAAGCCAATAATGCCAATGAAAACTAAGAAAGTGATAAAGAGAGTGACGAGAGGGGAGCCTGTCCGCTCTACTGCAGAGAGCTCTCATAGTAAGAAGCTTGCTGAGGAAGCAGCTCGCCATGCTGATGTGCCTATGCGCGAGGAGGACGCCACCGCATCTCACTCTAAACAGCCGTTAAAAAGTGCGGATAAGACATTGAATCCGTCAGCGACTGGCCACACTCATAAAACTGCGAACTCGGCTGACACGGTTTGCGCATATAACAAAACTGAAGTATCATCCCCAAACGCCCAGCAGCCCATCGTTAACCTTGATGAAGATACGCGGTCTGTCGAAGATGAAGTTGAGGAAGATGTGCCTTCAAAGGCATTGGTTGCTTCAAACTTTGAGTCAGTCCGCGAGAACCAGCCAAACTTAGGGAAGGTTGCCGCAGACTCTACTGAAAAAAGGCCCCTTCTGGAAAGAAGAGGAAAAGGGACAAGTCCACTGTGGCCGAGCGGGTTGGAAAGAAGCTGCGAGTGATGAAAAAGAAATATATCTCCGTGCGGACTAGGGATGCGGACTTGTAGCACAGGCCGCGTGAAAAAGAAGTTCCTGAAAGCAGCGTAGTTACACTGGAGGCCCAAGTCCGGGGAGACAATTCCCTCTCCACGGTCAGTTTGTTAACTGAAGAGATACTAAATTCCATAGATGTCGAGTAACTCGATCTCATCAACAAATCCTTGCTGGATGTGCTACATCCTGAGGTCCAAATCCTGGGAGTTAAGATCGGCGATCTCCCCTCTTTATCCGCTGCCGAGGAAAAAGAGAAGGAAAAACTGAAAGAGAAGATAGCTGAGGAGAAGAAGCAAATCGCCGTCCATGTGGCTACGGTCGAGGCGGCCTCGAAGCAGGCTACGGCGGACAAAGACGCTGAAGATCTACAGACTTCTACAGAGCTGCTGCGGTCAGGTAAACTCCAACCGGCCCCTAAATACTTTAAGCGTCAGTGGCTTTACAGGTTTCCGCAGCGAAAGTCGAGGCCGATCAAAATCATCACCGAGACCAATGACATTGTTGTTTCCACAAGATCTGCGGTTGAAAAGAGAATCAAAGTCCATCGTGAATGGAAGAAACATCTAAACGCCTTTGACCCGGAGCGGGCAAGGCAGCCTATATTCGATAGCCGGCAACTCGCTGCTGCTTTTACCAAACGTGATCCTTTCTCTCCAAACTTTGAGTCCGCGGCGGACTGTATTTGAATATGGCATTGACCTTCTTTGTTGCAGGCAGGAAGTCTCCACCGGGATCTATCGAGAGTGGGGAGATTGCAACTACGCTGAATACTGGAGTTGACGCGGGCTCGCATGATGAGTCCGCAAGAGGCGAGCAGCCCAGCCTGGATAACATCACAGAGTTAGAAAAGAAGTTTCAGGCCGAAATTCAAAAAATTAGAACAGAGTTAAGGAAGGCGGAAGAGCGCGAGAAGGCATCAGTGGAGCGTGAGAAAACCTTGAAGGACCAGATCACCAGCATCTCAAGGGTGCTGGAGAGGTCTGACAGAGAAAAGAAAAGACTTGCTGATGATGTCCGCTTCTACAAAGGAAAGCACTTGGCGATGGCACGGGAAGAGAAAGGCAAGCGGGCTACAGAGGTCGCCGAGTAGAGATCGCGATTGCCAGCTCGCGTTGCTCTCGAGCAAGTAGCACCAGTAGAGGGTATCCAGCACGCCGCAGACGTGGAGCTGAGGCCAGCAACGGAGCCGATGATTCCCCTGAGTCGGGTAGACCTGGAGTCCACTCACATGCATCAGACCATTAACTCCATTCATCATCACATTTGTCGCTTGTATAGCGAAGTTCTTCAGATAAGTGACTAGGCAGCGCATTTGTGCCGGGACAGGATGGAGATGTCAGCGTGAACTGAAAATAGAGACCGCTGAGTCCGCAAAACTGCAAACTATTTGATTTGTTGATGTATAATTATTTGTGTTTTAAACAATGCTCTATGTTGTGGCTTGTGATGAACTGTACTGTGCTTCTTGCGTACTAAATACTATATCCGCGTATTCTGTCGTTTGATTGCTCTTATTTCTCCTACTGTGCTGTGACGAACTGTGCGGACAGATGCTGTGTCCACTTCTCAGAATTTAACTTATGAATGTTTGCAGGTGGGAAGTATTGCGAGCTGGGCGGACTGAAGCTGTGTCCTCTTTATTTTGTGCTTTGAACTTTTCTTGGCAGGTATTCCAGAGACTGGAAATAGCAAAGAGAGCGGACTCGAGTTTTGTGTCCGCGTTGTTTTTATTTTTGCTGCATGAAAAAGCTGTGGTGCGAACTTTGCGGACTTGATAGTCGAGCTGCGCGGCCTGGCCAAAAAGCTGTCAGGCCTTCGCTATTATAAATATTGCCCCGTTGTTTCTTCTATGCAGGAAAGTAGCTGTAACAGAGCATCCTGCGGCCTGTAGACATGGTGTCCGCCAGAACTGATGTTGTGGTTGCTTTCCACTCTGCCGATCACAGAAAATACACTGTGACGGAGACTGACCTTGAGGCCTTCGTTGAGAGACATATGGAGTACTCGAGTCTACTTGTCCGCCTTCCTGTGCATGAAGAAAGATTAAACTTTTCGACAGCGACTTAGATCGCTGTACCTATCGACCACTTCGATAGCGGGTTTAGATTCCCACTACTATGGGAGATGTTAGATATATTTGAACACTACGGGATGGTGCCAGACCAGCTCGCGCCCAACACCCTCGCTGCCATTTATAGTTTCCTTTCTTACCTGCGGTCTGAGAAGATCACTTTCTCCCTTAACATCTTCTGCAAGATCTTCTCAGATCGCTAAATAACTCTGTTTGGAGGCCGCCCTTACAAATGGGTGATCTATTTCTACTGCAGAGGTATGAAGGTCATGGTTCTGCCTAACAAGATCCATAACTAGACCTCAAGGTTTTTGATCTTCGAGGGCGACCTCGGGTTTGTTCAAACCTATCCGCAGGAGCGCGCGGACTCCAACTTCAAGATTGTCCGGCTTGATGCGGTGGAGCTCGCCATTGTCGAGTTCCGTGATGGAGCCAGGTCGGACATAGAGCACTACATCCTGCCACTGGCGAGCTTGGGTGATGTAAATCGCGAAGAAAGTAAGCTTCTGCGGACTCATTCTTGTATCCGTCGCGACCTGTGTGCTAACACGTTCTTTTTCTTCCAAAAACCTTGGTCGTGCCCGCAAACTTGCCACAAACGCCAAGCGGGTTTACCCCTACATAGAGGGAGAGAAAGCAGGAAGTCGCAAGAAAAAGGAAAGAAGAGGGGGATCCTGCGGCGGACTGCTCCTCTTCTGAAACCTTTACGATGCAGGGCTTTGGCATCCGCCAGAAGGATTTGAGGGGTAACCCGATGATCCACTGGCACAATAAGAACAAGCATGTACGCCTGTCAACAGCACTTCCATCATGGAAGACTTCGAAGATAATTAGACACGCTCATGTCACGATCTCCGCGCTATACTGGAAGCGCAACTTGAGTGACTTGAAGAAGATTGTTGCTGCCAAGCTGCCTCTGTTGGCCACCCAGGCAAGCGCGAACAGCGCGGTGACAAACCATTTTGTTTGTTCCCTGGCCAGAGACCTGCTAAGACAAAATGAGCAACTTCAGGAAGAAAAAAGGGTGATCAAGGAAAGAAACGTGCGATTAGGGAAAAGGGTCGCTCAGCAGAAAGAAGAGCTGGCGGTAAGTTATATTTGCAGCGGTCTAAGTTTGAAGTTCGCCACGAACTGATGTTTTTTCCTTTGTTTCTCGCAGGTCGCCTATGACTTGGAAAATGATAGCTTCCAGTCCGTCATGCTCCCCTTTGTGAAAGAAACCGTTGAGATCGCTATCGAGCGATTTATCCGCGCTAGCTTTGCAAAAGAAGGGGTGGATGGCGTCCCTTTCCTGTAGCTCTTCCCCGAGTTGAAGGAGCAGGTCGCGGCAATGGAGCGGACTGCCAAAGGAAAAGAAGTCATTGTTGAGGAAGAAGAGGACGAAGGAGAAGAAGGAGAAGAAGAAGAAGAAGAAAACGAAGAAGGCGGAGAAGCCAAGACAATTGCCGACGACACTGGTTCGAACCAGCAAGGCGGAGATCAATCTGCCGAGTCCGATGCCTCTGCATCTTCCCCTGCTGGAGAGAGCTCGCATAGTGAGTCTGCGGCCAGCACCGGTTCAGATGGCAGTAGTGGAAGTGGCTCGAAGGGCTATTCTCCAGAGGTTGATGTTGAATGCCTAAGCCCTCCTGCAGAGAAGAAACAGAAGATTGCCGAAGCAGAATAATGTACTTTTTGTTTTTAACATTTTTATAAAGAGAGCGGACTTAAGTTTGGAGTCCGCCATATACACAAAAGATGTAACTTGATTTTTGATTAAATAGAAAAAGATATCCCAGTATCAGTGTGTCTTCCGCGCAATGCAAATATTGTCCGCACTGTATAAGTTTCTGACTTGCTAATTAGGAAATGTTATTAAATAATTTGACCACTGTTCGCCGCAAAAAGAATGAGACTAAAGTTTAGTTGGTTGTCGAAGTAAAAAAATCAAGCGGACTCTGACGAGTTCCAATAATAGTCCGTGATTCTCTTTGTCAACAAACCTCTTAAGCTTAATGATAAAAAGCATTGCGGCCTTATATTTACTGTCAAACTGTGAGCTAAAAAGACCAACCGGAGACTAATCCTGCGGACTGGGCGGCTATAATTTCACAGTTCGCACACATTTTAATAGAAATGATCTATAGCTTGTGGCCAAGTGGGCAGGTGCGGCCGGAGCGGCATTACTTTTCACACCGGGCCACATGCTATACGATCAACCCAAGAGAAACTGCGGACTGAGCGGATACCATAATGCAGTCCGTACTGAATAGAGAAATAATCTATAGCTTGCGACCAAGCGGGCAGGTGAGGCCGGAGCGGCATAACTTTTCACATTGGGCCACAAGCTATACGATCAACCCAAGAAAACTGCGGACTGAGCGGATACCATAATGCAGTCCGCGCTCAATAGAGAACTGATCTATAGCTTGCGACCAAGCGGGCAGGTTCGGCCGGAGCGGCATAACTTTTCACACCGGGCCACAAGCTATACGATCAACCCAAGAGAAACTGCGGACTGAGCGGATACCATAATGCAGTTCGCACTGAATAGAGAAATGATATATAGCTTATGACCAAGCGGGCAGGTGCGGCCGGATTGGCATAACTTTTTACACCGGGCCACAAGCTATACGATCAACCCAAGAAAACTGCGGACTGAGCGGATACCATAATGCAGTCCGCATTGAATAGAGAAATGATCTATAGCTTGCGACCAAGCGGGCAGGTGCGACCGGAGCGGCATAACTTTTCACACCGGGCCACTAGCTATATGATTAACCCAAGAAAACTGCGGACTAAGCGGATACCATAATGCAGTCCGCACTGAATAGAGAAATGATCTATAGCTTACGGCCAAGCAGGCAGGTACGGCAGGAGCGGCATAACTTTTCACACCGGGCCACAAGCTATACGATCAACCCAAGAAAACTGCGGACTAAGCGGATACCATAATGCAGTCCGCACTGAATAGAGAAATGATCTATAGCTTGTGACCAAGCGGGCAGGTGCGGCCAGAGCGGCATAACTTTTCACACCGGGCCACAAGCTATAAGATCAACCCAAGAAAACTGGCGGACTGAGCGGATACAATAATGCAGTCCGCACTGAATAGATTCCCTGTGAAGAGTAAGCTACAGACTTGTGATCAAGTGGGAAGGTGCGGCCGGAGCGGCATTGCTTTTCACACCGGGCCTCAAGGTTTGCACACTCAACAGAATGGACCACTTCCCTCTTACGTGGAGTATAGTCTGAGTTGATCTTTTTGGCAGGTGCGGACGGAGAGGCATTACTTTTCTCCAAGATCAACCAGGTTGTGGGTCTCCTGCAGGCACTACTTGAGGGTACCACGGACTGTTCGAGGGTTACAAACTAAGATGACCCGTGGGCAGGTGCGGCCGGAGCGGCATAACTTTTCACACGCGATGATCGAAGTTGTAATGATATCCCTAAAGTGGCATGGTAGAGCTTAACTCCCACCCTGTCCCTCCTTAATGCAGAGGCGGTCAGGTACTTGCCGGGATCCGAAGTTCAGTATCCTACCGCACTAGAATCTGCAAGCTCCCACTACACGGTGTGAAATATCCTCGCAACACGTGGTCTTTGTGGTGTTACGCTAATGACAACGGCTCTAGGGGAGGTTTGCTGAACTCTGCGATGTCTCCTGGTATCAGACAACTGTTATTG
This sequence comes from Platanthera guangdongensis, assembly GCA_039583875.1. Taxonomy (NCBI): domain Eukaryota; kingdom Viridiplantae; phylum Streptophyta; class Magnoliopsida; order Asparagales; family Orchidaceae; genus Platanthera; species Platanthera guangdongensis. The sequence goes on along the minus strand of CM077163.1, from coordinate 125,532,405 downwards.
ATGTTCGGGAGAGAAGGAGAAAACAATAGAAAAAGTGTTAGTATGAATTCTTTGATTAATGAGAAGCTATTGTAAAGTTATCATAAGAGAGAAAAGAGAGTTCAAAGATAGAACCATTTTGGAATCTTCCTTGCTCAATGTGCTAACTGTTACTATTCAATAAACACTTGAAGAAATGTCAGCAAGCAGCTTTTACTCATAATGATTCTTGAAGAAATTACATAGAAAGGAAATAAAAGGAGGAGGTTCAGGAATAGAACCGTTTGAGATCATCTCCACTCCATGTATGTGGCATATCCTCTCCCTCATATGTTTGCAAGTGGTAAGCGCCGCTCTTTAACACTTCTTTGACAATGAAGGGACCGACCCAAATCGGATTAAGCTTTCCTACTGTGTGGCTCTTGTAGCGGCGTCAACTTTTTTAAGAACCAGATCTCCCACTTGAAAGTGTTTGATCCTTACGTCCTTATCAAAGTATCGGGCCATCCTTCTCTTGACCTCTTCCTGTCTTATTGCTGCTTTGTCTCTGATTTCCTCAATGTGCTCCAGGCTGAACTTCATCTCTTCATTATTCAGCTCAAGCCAGTCCTCAAAACCTTGCCTTGCAAGCAGAACTCTAGGTGATGGAACTTCAAACTTAACTGGAATGAGGGCCTCTGAGCCATGAGAAAGTTTGAACGGGGTTTCACCAGTTGCGGATTAAGGTGTTGTTCTTAAGGACCAGAGGACCGATGGAAGTTGATCGGCCCAGCTGCCTTTTAGATTCTGCAATTTCTTTTTAAGTAAATTGAGGACCTGCTTGTTGGCTGCTTCAACTTGGCCATTGCTTCTGGGATGATGGACTGATGCAAACCGCAGTTCTGTTCTAATCTGCTTGCAAAAATCAATCATCTCTGCATTGTTGAACTGTTGCATGTTGTCGGTGATTATTGTCATTGGTATTTCGTGCTGGAAGACAATCTCTCCCCAAATGAAATTCTTGACGACCTGAGTTGTTGTCTTTGCCAATGCATTTGCTTCAATCCACTTGCTGAAGTAATCAATCATCACTATGATAAAGCGCCGTTGTCTGCTTGCCATGGGAAAAGGACCAATGAGATCCATCCCCCAAACTGCAAAGGGCCAAGGGGTTGCAATGGATCTGAGTGACTAAGCAGCTTGATGTTGAAGTGGAGCAAACTTCTGGCACTGAACACACTTTCTGGCATAAGCCTCAGAATCTCTCTTCATGGTAGGCTAGAAATATCCCTGTCGCAGGATTCATCTTTCTAGCATTCTTGCTCCTGAGTGACTTCCACACTTACTAGAATGAACTTCTTGCAAAACAGCAGGAGCTTCTTCTTCTGAAACACACCTTGCCATAGCATATAGGAAAGTTTTTTGTAGAGGACTCCTGCCACCAAGTAATTGTGAGCTGCTTTTATTCTGAACTTTCTCTGATCTTTGATTGAATGATGAAAGTTCCATGTTGATAGATAAAGAATGAATGGATCCATCCAGGAGGGATGCTGATCAATCTGCATCAACTCTTCTTCAACCACTGCCGGGCGGAAGAGTTCGGAAGTTGTTCCTCCTGATGGCAGTCCATTCTTGGCAAGAACATTTGCCTCCTCATTTTTCGTTCTAGGGATATGCTCATTGGTAAAGCTTTGGAATTTGCCGACTTCTATTTTCACAAGAGCAAGATATCTCTTCAAGATTGGCGCTCTGGTCTCAAAGTTACCAAGGACTTGTGATGCCATCACTAGAGAATCAGTCTTGATGTGAACATGATCAATTCCAAGTTCTCTTGCAAGCCTCAAGCTTGCTAGCAAAGCTTCATACTCGGCCTGGTTATTGGTCACTGGAAAGTAGAACTTGATTGTCTGCACAAGTTTGATGTCGTTTGGGTTGATCAGAACCACTCCTGCTCTAGAAGAATTTCGGCCTGAGGCACCATCAACATAGATGGTCCAAGACAAAGGAGATCTTCTGCCTGATCAGAACTGGACTCTGCTGTGTCAATCAAGAAGTTTGCTAGAACTTGAGCTTTGATAGCTGTCCTGGGCACATAAGAAATTTCAAATTCACTCAATTCTATTGCCCATTTGGCTAATATGCCAGAATGCTCTGGTTTCTCCAACACACTTTTCAAAGGTTGATCAGTAATAACTTGAATTGAGTGCGCATGGAAGTACTGATGTAGGCCACTCCCTAACAGTAACTAAGACACAAAAAAGAAAAAAAGGACTCAAAAGGGGAATTTAAACTAACACGTGGTGTGCGCGCAAAAACTCAAAATTTTGGCAGAGTTTCATTAAAAATATCGCGATCTCACAAGGGAAAAAAACTCTCATCCAAACCTGCACGAACATAGACATACACTAACATCATAACCTAACCATACATCTAGCATCGCATCACAACAATTTCCATCCACATGCAGAGTGATCCGGACTAAAGCTTCGATTCGGAAAATAGTCCAAATACAACCATCAAAACAAAACCGAACTAGGATATACCAAATCCTCTTGATCCATTCGAAACAAAAGGCTACACAAACCCTGGTTTGCAAATGTCCAAAGGGACCTACCCTTGCAAAATCTTCGCGGAAAATTCGGATAAACACAATACAAATTTCAGATTTTATAAGTGCAAATTGAATCAATAATTAGGATAAAATATGAAATCATAAGTCTCTACTGATTCACCAATTCAAGAAGAAGTTCACACAAGTTTAGGGGAAGAAAACTGTTACCAAGAAACCAGAAATTAGAGAGGAGGTGAGGAGGAGGAGCAAGATAGGGGTTGAAGAGTCGCACTTCCACGGGACACCGGAGTCACACCGGATGAGGGAGAACCGAACCGCCTTCTTCGGAGTCACACCGGAGGGGGTAGGAGGTCGTCGGAGCAGCAACAGTACACCCAACGAGGGGCGGTAGCAGCAGCCGAGCGGCGTTTCCTGGAGGAATCGGGTGCGGGTTTCGGCCAGGCCGAGAGAGGGGCTGGGAAAACCGTGAGCCGGCTTTAGGGTTCTTTTTTTTCTCTTCTTTTCATTCCCTTATCCCACTCCACATACATATATATATATTGAGATTACACCACTCCTCCACCCTTCATCCAAAACAAAAGCAAATCCTAGCCTCTAAAGTTTAACAAAATTAAAATAATAGGACGACATTAAAATAAGCTTATAAATTTATAACCTCTAAATTATAAATCTATAAACTTATAAAATGATAATTAGGGAATTAGGATTATAATATTATTTCAAAAATGAAATAACCACGAACATGTAGCGGCGGCGGCGACGACGACGGTTGCGGCAACGACCATCAATGTCCACGAACATGTAGCGGCGGCGATCCAAATGGAGATCCATGTCGGCACGGGCAAATGGCGGGGCATCCCCGCCATCAATCCTCCCCCGCTCAAAATCACTCATCTCCGATGAGTGGCCAGGGAGAGAATAGCAGGAGACAGCAACATCCACAGGTAGCATAGCAAGAGCGGACATCCACGGGGCAGGACAAGCAGTGCGGGCGTCCGTAATAGAACAGAATCTGTCATGAGCAAGAACAACAGAAAACCTCATAGATGTGTCAGCATAAAGAAAAACAGTACGAATCTTACCATCCAATGTGAAAACCAGGAAACACAAATGGAAGCGTGACACGGAAAGAATCTCACCTCTCAACCCAAGAGACTCTGAAGTGGAAGAGAGAAACGTCGAAGAAAAGCGCTCATGTGGAGACCAGATTTGCAAAATTCAATCCAAAAAATTGAGACACGGTGAAAAACCGAGTGCATCGTAAAAATCCAAAAGAATTGCATTAATCCCAAAATTCTTGAAAATCATGAAAGGATCGGCGCTCCAATGTAATAATTTTATTACGGAACCCGAAGGTATCCACTCGGGAGCTAACCAGACTAAATTAGAATCAACAATTCTGCAGTCAGAAGCTCTCGAAGGTGAACGGACGTGAAAGTGATGCAACTCATAGACACTGGCATAAGGCAACGACATGTGTACATGCAGTTCGTACCAGGATGGACAAAAGATATGTGCAATTTGATTTGGCGGGTAACAATGTCGTGAGGACACCAAATCAATAGGCACAGTCGCCATGAAATCATATGCAGTCGCAAATGAAAACATGCCTGCCGGCAGATTCTCACTAATACATAGCCCACTAGTCATATCAAACGGAGGTGCTGATAACGACGGTTTAACCAAGTGGATCGGACTAGGTAAAATCAATTCGTGTCCTAACACGTCCGCTAATCGATCCAAAAGTACGGCTCCCTCACAAGGTAAATCTTCCAACTCAGTAGGTACGTCAGCTAACTCTGGGCCATCGTACGGTTCCTCAACTATCATAGGAGACGGGCCTGAAATATGGTCGAGGGGAGGTGGGTTAATCCCAGGGAGGGATACCTCAAAGGAGACATCATCATCCAGGTCACTAGGATATCCAATCTCCTCATCGTCACTACAGTCGTCAGAACAATTGGCATCGCCCACAGTGGCGGGCTCAGACGTCGAAGCTAAAAGAGCCAAAGTCCTAGGCTTTGAGGGGCACTCCACATCATAGTGGCCAATCACTCCACAAGCATAACATGTAGCGTTCTCCTTGCAACTCTTAACTATTTTCCTAGGCATAATCTGCGGTTTTATAGCATCCCTAGTAGAGACAACGACAGGTGGCGGGACAGAGGACCTAACCTTTTCCTTCTCACGAACGGTAGGTGTACAAGTGCTCGAAATAGTCAGATCTTGGCGGAGCAAGGATCTAGCGTGAGGCTTATAGCCACTCCTATGGTCAGAAATGGGTATAGTGCCCTGGCAGGGAGGAATAAGAACATGAGATGTCCTAGTACGGGAGTATGGGGGGACGTACTGGTTTGATGTAAGCAAAACCTTAGGCGGCGATTCACTCAGATAATCGGAAGACTGAGAGTGGCAGTAAGGAGGGTAATACTCATCCATTAAATAATTCTTCATAATCTGCCAACCTATACGTAAGTCATCGAGGGGCGCCCCAAAGCGTCTCTCCACATTGAGCCAGAAAGTATGAGCTCGACCAAATAATTGAAGTCTCGCAACGGGAATCCTGTGGGGGTCCACAAGACGATATTGCTCAAAATAACGCTCCATATCCTTCACCCAACATAAAAACACTCGCGGTTCACCTAACCCATCATAGGTCGGAGCAGGAATTCTAACAGGCCTAGAGGTGCGCGGTGGTGGTGACATAATCGCTTGACTAACCTTCGAACTAGGAACATGGGTCCTAAGCTGTTGCTTGGGGGGGCTCAAGATGAGGCGTCAGTAGCTGACCTCTAAGTTGCGCTATCAAACCCTTTATGTCTTCACATTGGTGGTTCATCTCCTTGCGAAGTGCACCAACCGAGGAAAGTGAGGGAAGGGGACTCCGAATGTGCGTTATAACGGACCAACGGAAAACTCAAACTAAGTAGAAACATAAAACATTTTTTTTATATAACTAAAAATAAAAATTTTAAAACCAACGAAACATGCCTAAGTGCAAGTGAGGGGTAGCGTGGAAAGAGCGGATCGTTGCCAAGTTGAGAAATTGACAAACCTCGCTTTGATACCAAATTGATGTAAACAACTCCCTAACAGTAACTAAGACACGAAAAAGAAAAAAGGACTCCTAAGGGGAATTTAAACTAACACGTGGTGTGCGCGCAAAAAACTCAAAATTTCGGCAGAGTTTCTTTAAAAATATCGCGATCTCACAAGGGGAAAAAACTCCCATCCAAACCTGCACGAACATAGACATACACTAACATCATAACCTAACCATACATCTAGCATCACATCACAACAATTTCCATCCACATGGAGAGTGATCCGGACTAAAGCTTCGATTCGGAAAATAGTCCAAATACAACCCTCAAAACAAAACCGAACTAGGATATACCAAATCCTCTTGATCCATTCGAAACCAAAGGCTACACAAACCCCGGTTTGCAAATGTCCAAAGGGACCTACCCTTGCAAAATCTTCGCGGAAAATTCGGATAAACACAACACAAATTTCAGATTTTATAAGTGCAAATTGAATCAATAATTAGGATAAAATATGAAATCACAAGTCTCCACTGATTCACCAATTCAAGAAGAAGATCACACAAGTTTAGGGGAAGAAAACCGTTACCAGGAAACCAGAAATTAGAGAGGAGGTGAGGAGGAGGAGGAGCGAGATAGGGGTGGAAGAGTCGCACTTCCACGGGCCACCGGAGTCACACCGGATGAGGGAGAACTGAACCGCCTTCTTCGGAGTCACACAGTAGGTGGTAGGAGGTCGTCGGAGCAGCAACAGTACACCCAACGAGGGGCGGCAGCAGCAGCCGAGCGGCGTTTCCTGGAGGAATCGGGTGCGGGTTTCGACCAGGCCGAGAGAGGGGCTGGGCAAACCGTGAGCCGGCTTTAGGGTTCTTTTTTTTATCTTATTTTCATTCCCTTATCCCACTCCACATACATATATATATATATATATATATATATATATATATATATATATATATATATATATATATATATATATATATATATATATATATATATATATATATATATATATATGAGGTTACACCACTCCTCCACCCTTCATCCAAAACAAAAGTAAATCCTAGCCTCTAAAGTTTAACAAAATTAAAATAACAGGACAACATAAAAATAAGCTTATAAATTTATAACCTCTAAATTATAAATCTATAAACTTATAAAATGATAATTAGGGAATTAGGATTATAATATTATTTCAAAAATTAAATAACCACGAACATGTAGCGGCGGAGGCGGCGGCGGAGATGATGGTTGCGGCAACGACCATCAATGTCCACGAACATGGAGCGTCGGCGATCCAAATGGAGATCCATGTCGGCACGGGGAAATGGCGGGGCATCCCCGCCATCAGGTACGGATGGAGTTTGCGAGCAGACATAACTACTGCCAAGGCTAACTTTTCCAGAATCGGATATCGTGTCTCTACACTTTTCAGAATATGACTAACATAATAAACTGGGATCTGTTTCCTACTCTCTTCTTGAAGAAGAACATAGCTGACCGCCTCAGGGCCAACTCCTAAGTACAAGAAAAGCATCTCCCCTGACCGGGGACTTTGGAGCAAAGGAGTTGAAGTCAGCTGCTTCTTTAACTACTCAAAGGCCTGAGAACACTCTTCTGTCCACTCAAATTTGGACGCTCCTCGAAGAGTTTTAAAGAAAGAAGCACTCTTGTCTCCAACCCGAGAGAGGAACCTCCTGAGACCTGCTAACCTCCCCCCTGACTGTTGAACTTCCTTAGGCGATCGGGGGGGCGCCATATCAAGAATAGCTTTTACTTTTTCTGGATTGGGGCTAAGCCCCTCTAGAGTAAGGAGGTGACCAAGGAACTTCCCCTTACTCGCCACAAAAGTGCACTTCGACGGGTTGAGCATCATCTTATATCTACGCAGAGTAGCGAATGTCTCTGCTATATCTTGCAGGTGCAGTGAAGAAGACTTGCTTTTAATCAAGAGATCGTCTACGTACACTTCTAGGTTTTTTCCTTTCTGTTGCTTAAATACATGGTCCATCATACGTTGTTAGGTTGCACCAGGATTTTAAAGCCCAAAGGGAATCATAAGGTAACAGTAGCAACCATCATTGGTAATGAATGGCGTATGAGGAATGTCAGGTTTATGCATTATTATTTGGTGGTAACTAGAAAATGCATCTAAAAAACTCATAAATGAGTAACCTACCGCAGAATCAACTAAAGAATCTATCCGAGGCAAGGGGTAACAATCTTTCGGGCACGCTTTATTAAGCTTTGTAAAATCTACACACATGTGCCACTTCCCTCCTGGTTTTTTAACTATTACAACATTGGATATCTAGGTAGGGTATTGAATTTCACAAATAAAATTTGCCTTGAGGAGCTTCGCGACCTCCTCTCTTATTGGTTCAGCAAGCTTCGTTTCCACATCTCTTTTCTTCTGCTGCACAGGCTTGAAGTTGGGATGAACATTAAGGTGGTGTCAAGCAACATCCGGATCCACGCCTGGCATGTCCTCCACTGACCAGGCGAAGACATACAGGTTCTTCAGTAAACAGGAGATCAACTCGGCCTTCTGATCCTCAGGCAATTCTGAGTTGATGGAGAGCTTCCTCTCCTCCCCCCTCAGCGATGGGGACTGCTTGCATCACCTGGGCAGGTTCCAGGTGAGCTCCTTCATCTGCAGCAGTTTCTGAACTTGGAGAGGCTTTTGTAGCTGCTGCTGGAGCAATGGGAGGACTGACTTCAGCCATGTTGACAGTGCGAACATAACATTCCCTTGCTCTCCTTGGGTCACTCCTGACCCTGCACATCCGTCCATCGGCAAAAAACTTGATCGCGAGGTGGTAAGTTGAGACCACCGCTTGATACTTGTTCAACAAGGGTCTGTCGAAGATGGCGTGATAACTGCTGGGTGCGTCAACCACTATGAATAAACCTGCTTGGTTGCTCCTCCAAGCTTTACCGGTAGGGTGACGCTTCCTTCAACTTCTTTTTTCTCGCCAGAGAAGCCGTAGAGTGGCCCTTCGGTGGAAAGAAGGGGCTTTCCAATCTTTAGGGCCTCAAAAGTTGATTTAAACAGCAGGTTGACTGAGCTACCAGTATCAATGAGATCCTGTCAACCGTAAAATATCCAATAACAGCCTTAATCACGACTGCATCATCAAATGGATTGGCCGTTTGAGGCAGATCAGCTTGGACAAAAGTGATGTACTCCCGTGATGGAACAGAGGAAGAGGAAGAGGCAACCTCTACTCGAGTGACCCTGTAAATTGAGAACTTCAGAGTAGACTCGGTTCCTATACCATCATGAATGAAGAAGAGTCGCCCCAGGACTCCTTCATCATCCACATCAAATCATTCAACGGAACTTTGATTGGCCCCAGACGGCCTTCATCTTCTACCTCCACACACTCCTGATAGGCTTCAGCTACCTTCTTGCCCTTGGAGGTAGATGGCTTCGAAGAAGAGCCTTTCTTATTCAAAATCAATCTTGACCTCAACAAGCAGTTTTTCTATCAGCAGACGAAGGGCCTTGCAATCTTTGGTCAATTGACCCTTCTCTTTGAGAAACTGGCAGAAATGTGCGTTGTTCCTTGGCCTCCACTCTCTTTGAGGCCCTTGTTTCTTCTCTTCTAAGTTCTTCTGCAAGATCTGGATGACTTCGTCAAGATCCAGACCTGTAATCTCCTCCACGGAGTTGGTATCACAATGACTTGGAGCAGGAAGGGCTGCTTGCTGAAGGATGGGAAGCGCTTGCAGTGGTACGGCGAGAGTGGCGACCAACGGAAGTCTCTGATCTTGAAACTGTTGATGGCTGAGAAAGGGTTTCTTGTTGAGGAAATTCCGGCCCCTTTGAGAAGGAGGCTGGAAATCAGGGCGAGGAGGTTTGTTGTGATGGTGGTTATTATGAGAAGAAGAGTCGAAAGCATCCCTTCCATTAGCCTTAGCTGTCAGGGATGAGACATAGGTGTGGTTGGCGTTCTCGCCTTCAATGAAGTGATTAACCATAGCTATCAACTCCTGGTATGTTGCTGGTGCCTTCGTTGTTGCTTTAAACTTTAAGGGGCCTTCCCGGAGGCCATGAATCAAGACAACCTTGTTGTAGCCGGGGTTCACATTCCTTACCCCCTGAATCTCTTTCTGGAAACGATCAACGAACCGTGCAACTGATTCGTTGTCCCTTTCCTTGATCTCGAAGAGAGCATCCGGTCCATCTTTTCTCTTTTTTGAGGTAGCAAACCTCAGCAACAGTTCGCTGTGAAGCTCAGCGAAGGAAGAAATCGTGCCTGAAGGCACCTCATAAAACCACTCTCTCGCCTGTCCTTCGAGAGTGGTAACCAAAAGCTTGCACTTGATGGCGTCGGAGAGGCATCTTAGTGCAACTGCCCCTTCGAACGCTTGGAGATGGGCGACTGGATCAGTCTCCCATGAGTAGAATAGAAGACATGGTTCCCTGAAGTTACTTGGAGCCGACACCCATCGGATTCGATCGACGAAGTGAGACGGAGTCTCAAACTCAGCAGGGTAAAAAGGGCGAACTGAAGCTGGGGAGTCCGCGAGCTTGGCGGACTGGTGATCAGTGAAATGGATCTGGTGGGCAGGAGTGCCCCCGGCTGCCTCCCTAAAGAAATTCATGAAGGAGACGAACTGCTGCTCCTGAGGGAGCAGAGGAGCGGCAAACTGAGCAGGATGGTGAGGAGTGACTGTGGATTCCCAATGCGGAGTTGACGAGCTGGGGTCTGGCGGACTGGCGAGTCTGCAGGCTCTGCTCCGGCCTGGGGAGCAAGCTGCTGAGTCAACACAAGCAAGGCCTGGCTGATTGCATCAAGATGGTAATCAGTCTGTCTGCGAGATTGCACAACATCAAAACGAGCCTGCTTGATGGCATCCCAAAGAGAATCTTCTGAAGAGCTGGAGCGGTCTGTGTAGTGAGCTCGGCGGTCTGACATGTCTGTCCGTTGTTATCGAAATACTACTTGAATCTGAAGGTCGCGTGTTAACTGTTGATGCACGAAAATGGAAAGGGAGTCGAGCACCACCAGCTAACGGTTCGAGCACGGGGGAATAGAAAGGGAAAGAGAGACTACGAGTAATAATCTACTAAGCAGACGAGAGCAGAAAGACCAGAAGGGTCATGAGCCACGACAACAACAGACTTCGCCCAACACGGCCTGAATGCCTCTCTAGCGACGGGCTTTCCTTTGATTGAAGAAGGGTTTGATTACAAGTGGAGTAAAGGAAAAAGTCAAGAGCTGAGCAAGTTGTAGTCCGCAAAGCCTGAGATTCGAGTCCACAGCCTTTAACAAGTAAGCTCCTTGGCACGAGTCAGCGTGCTTTGGGTGCACCACCTCCCCCCTATTTATAGGATGGGGGCCTACCCAAATGGGAAGGGCTAAAATAACTGGCTGCCCGGGGTGCAGGAGAACCGGGAAATAATGACGGGAAGCAAAAAGAAAGAACACTCCAGTCCGCGCAAAAGGGGAGGACTGGGCTCGCGGGCTGGAGCTTCCATCTGCTGCTGCAAGGCGTGATCCTGCTGGAAGACGGCGGCATAGGCGGACGGGACAGTGCGTCCTCCGAAGTGGAAACAATCCAGGAGATCCAAAGACATGGCGAATTGGGCGGACGAAGCATTGAGTCCGCCGCTGGGGGGATCAGCCTTGGGACGGCTGAATGTTGCTGCTCTGCCGAGCTTGGCGGATTGCCAAAACGAGTCCGCCTATGACAAGCCAGGGACCTTGAAACTATGATGAGGCATCGCCCGACCAGGTGGACTACCAAATTGAGTCCGTGGATAACAAATTTGGTGACCTTGGAATCTTGTACGTGTTGCAAACTGAGGAGTTAACAACAGGCGAGTCACAAGCCGTGTTCGGCCGAGGAAGTTGATTTTAAGTGTGAATCGTGGTCGTTCATTTCCTTCAAATGGGATCCAATGTCCTAGAGGTCTCCCTACTGTTATAAGGCCCGGAGTTGAGGGTTAAACCCTCTCTCTTAGGTTTTCTCTTTATAATGTGTTAGAGAGGGGAGAGCAAGGAATAAGGAGAAGGAGAGATTCGGCCACCGGTGGAGCCTCGGAGCCCCAAATTGCGTGTTGAGTCCAGATCCGTGGAGGCGAGGCCGTTGCGGTGCTTTCCATCTGGCTAGTTTTTCATGGCGCCAAAGCGAACCTCTAGGGTAACGATTCTCTTCTTGTACATGTGAAGTCCTCTTTCTTTCTGCATAGGAACCCGCTCTCGCGAGTATGCAGGGAGTGTGAGGTGTTCCTTCTGGTGGATATGAATAGTCCCCCTAGTTTTGCATATAGAGTCCGGAATCGAAGTACGGACATAGGCATGGTGTGTGAAGCCTACCCGGACAAGTTGGTCTGGATCGGTTATGTTTCATTATGCATGATTAGCCGGAGAAGACTTTATGTCGATGGTTGTTTTCGGGTTTTCTACGTGGTAGATTACAACAGAGAGTCTTGGGGATTAACTCCAAGGTGCACCCGGAAATATGGGCAGAAGCGAATTTCTGCCGTATCGGTGGCCTAGGAGCCAGCCGTGTACATAACCAGGTTATTTACGATTGTTTGTTCAATACTTTGGGACTGGGGAAACTTGTCCCACGCCGATGGCTAAATTGTCGTGGCGAAGTGAGCAACGGGCAGGTGGAACTCTACCCACTCCATTTGCTTCAGTTAAAGGGACCTAAGGTACATGGGACTTACCGATAACTTGGAGAGCGAGTCTAGGCTTCGGCTGAAAGGACTAATGCTCACATTATTTGCCGTCCTGGGGGCGGTGGTGGAGTTGCGGGACGGACTGGGTTCGGACCGGCTTCACCGTGTAAGTGTATCTACTTCCTTGACAATGTTTCTGCTCTATCGACCTTCTCCTCCTCCTCTACAGACCTTCTACAATGGCATCTCCGCCTTGTGCATCCTCCTCCACGACTTCTTTGTTAGCTTCTGTCCTACCTCCCTCTACACAGCTCTCCTCTCAACTACTACGCCTGTCAGCTTGGCAAGCATCGCTGTTCCTCCTTCCCGCCGAAGCAATATCGTGGTTCTACCCGTCCATTTGATCTCATTCACTCTGACATCTGGGGTCCTGCTCCTACCCTCACCATTTGTCGGGGTAGTTCTTATTTTGTTACTTTCATTGATGACTTCTCTCGATGTACTTGGGTGTATCTCTTACGAGAATGCTCCGAACTATTTGATGTATGGCAATCTTTTTTTCATTTAATTAAAAATCAATTTGGTCTTTTCATTAAAATCTTACGCTCTGATAATATTAAATGATATGTTAGTCAAGCTTTTTCTTCTTTCTGTATGCAACATGGGACATTCATCAAACAAGTTGTGTCTATTCCTCACAACAATATGGAGTGGCGGAACGCAAAAACCGTCACCTCCTTGATGTCGCTCGCACTCTGCTAATGCAAATGCATGTCCCTCACTCCTACCGGGGCTATGCAGTTCTTATTTCTTGTTATATCATCAATCGCATTCCCTCCACGGTTCTCCATGGTCAAACCTCTTTCTCCATTCTCTATTCGAGTAAGGATCCTTTTTCCCTCCCTCTACGAATCTTTTGGTGCACTGCCTTTGTGCACGCTCCCTCCTCTACCCGTGATAAACTCTCCCCTCGCTCCACCAAATGTGTCTTTCTGGGATATTCTACCACTCAGAAAGGCTATTGTTGTTTTGACCCCATTCTTCGCAAGCTGTTCGTCTCCGTGGACGTTATCTTGTTCGAGAATGCTCCATATTTCTCTAACGAAACCTCTCCTCTCCTTGTGGCTTCCAATTCTCCTCATGTTGCCTCCAGTCCATCGATACCTACCGAGGTATTTCCTCCTCCATCGTATCCATCATCTCCTCCTCTCTCTTCACCTCTGCTATCTCCGCCACCGTCTCCCTCTACTCCCAGGCCAGCTCTCACCACCACGGATGCTCCGGATACTGAGGAACCTGCTGACCTGGACCTTCCCATTTCTCTTCGCAAAGTAGTTGGGAGTGTACCAAGCACCCACTTGCTGCTATTATTTCTTATGATCGTTTAACCCCTGCTCACAGGGGGTTTGTGCTGGCTATCTCTGCCACTTCCACACCCCGTTTCTATCAGGAGGCCCTTACTGTTCCGTATTGGACGGCTGTCATGGATGAAGAGATTGCTACTCTCACTAAACGGGGCACCTGGACCTTGGTTCCTCCTTCCTTCGGTACAGATGTTATTGGCAATCGCTGGGTATTTGTGGTGAAGTTCCGCCCAGACGGTAGTGTGGATCGTTATAAGGCTCGACTTATTGTCAAGGGCTTTACCTAGACTTATGGGGTTGACGAACAAGTCCAAGATTTCTTATGGGAAATCTTGTGAGCAAGAAAAGCAAAAAACAGTCTGTCGTCTCCAGGTCCAGTGTAGAACCAGAATATCAAAGTATGGCATCAACTACGTGTGACTTGAAGTGGTTACGGGCTCTCATGCTTGACCTAGGAGACGTCTACAACCATCCTTTACCTATGTTTTGTGACAATAAGGTCATTATATACATCTCCAAAAATCCGGCCTTCCATGAGAGAACAAAGCACATTAAAGTCAACTGCCACTTCATTCGGGAAGAGATTCTAAAGGAACAAATTTGTACTCCGTTCGTCACCTTAGACAAAGAGTTGGCTGATATTTTCACCAAGCCGGTATCTGCCTCTTTTCATCACATTTGCGACAAGCTGGGCATGATCGACATATATGCTCCAACTTGAGGGGGAGTGTTGCAGAATAGAGACCGTGCGGTCTGGCAACTTGGAGACCTGACGGTCTCCCTGGCAGCTTGTCCTCTCCCTCTGGTGGTTGTCGGACGGTTAGCCTATTCGTCTAACCGCACGGCTTGATCGGCTTGTATTTATGTTTAACCGCTTGTACATGTAATTTTTTAGTCTCACATTGTTTTATTGTAATCTCTCGCATCTCCTCCATTCTATAAATGGGAGGTTATACCATGTAATACACACCGTTTTTGGATAATAAAGATTTCTATTATTCCAATTTCTGGCTTCTCTTTTTCTATTCGCACATTCCACATTTGCGACAAGCTGGGCAAGATTGATATCTATGCTTCAGCCTGCACTCACTCCCCGGCAACGGCGCCAAAAACTTGATGCGTCGTTGGCAAGTATACTGGTCGCTGTCAAGTAATTATTTTTGAATAGCTTCCCCAAATGTCGATCTCGAGGGAATGCAGGAAGCGTACGTGATAGCGTCGTGTGAAGATCATTACTAAGAGTTAAAATAAACAACAAGTGGTTGGTTTTTGGTTTCCTAAGGCTAAAGAACACAGAGAAAACTATTGCTAGTCACCCGCACCGATTCGTTTGGAGGTAGGAGTGAGTGCAGGCCGCTATGCCGTGCTTCGTTTGGCGGATGGATGGAGAGCAAGTGCGGAGTGTGAGGGTCGTAATCACCTCTTCATCCAATAACTCTAACCTTTGCTAGAGTGGTTCAAGTGCGCGAGTGAGTGGATGTGAGCGGAGGAGAATGCATCACAACTAACAAATTGAATGTAAATAACCCAAGCACACTTCATTCATAGACAAATAAAGAAAATTTTAGGTTCATTACAAGCTTAAGAATACAATCCACAAAGAGAAAAGGTAGAATAAACCTCAAGGGGATCCACTTATTCTTCTCCATCTTCTTTCCCTTACTTCAATCCTTTCTTCTCTTTGTCCAGAGGAATAATACCAAAAGCTCTCGTCGCTCGCTGCTGGTGGACAGGAGCTCTCCGAAGGTTGAGGATGGCTTCGGATGGCCGGAGAATGCTTCTCAGAGGGTGGAGATGAGTGGAGGACTTGTGGAGGAGAGGAACGGCACTACGCACGCAGCTGTCGGGCAGAAAAATGACAAAACATGCCCTAATTTGTGGAACAGAGCATTATATATGGAAGCAGAATAATCAGAGTGCACTATCAGTGGCGCACGACCAGTGGTCGTGCGCACTATCGGTTGATGATCGTGCGCTCAATTCCCAGAGAAACCTGCACATTGATAGAAAAAATACTATATATGTGCACGATCAGTGGTGCAATACCAGTGGTCGTGTGCACAATATCCCATGATCATACGATTATAAAAGACAGAACTCAAGAAAAGATGGTATAGCGCGCACGAGCAGTGGCGCACGACCGGTGGTCGTGCGCTATAGGTCCCATGCTCGTGCATATGCCCAGACAGAATTTGGAAAACGGGGAGTAGTGGGCACGATCAGTGGCTCACGACCCATGGTCATGCGCTGTAGGTCCAATGATCGTGCATAGTGTACTTGGACTGTTTGGGAATATGATGATGTTGGGTACATTGGTTTAAATGTACCTGATTTGAAGAAGCCTCAACCAACTCAATGATATACATCAAAATGTATTTGATGTATTTTGAGTTACTTGTGCACGTTAAGTATTTGCAGGACTGAAGCAAAAAGTTTCTAAGTACATGTGTCGACACCCAGAGGGAAAGTGTCGACACTTAAGAAGACTTGTGTCGACACCCAGGCAAGCAGTGTCGACACTTGGAGTCATTGTGTCGACACCAGGGATTCTGAGTCGACACCAGACAAAAAGTGTCGACACAAGGAGCTGTGTCGACACTCAATGAAGAAAAGCCAGTAAAGCTGTGTCGACACTTAACAGTTGTGTCGACACCCAGTGAAGCAGTGTCTACATCAGAAAGTGTCGACACTTGGAGCTGTGTCGACACTCAGCAAAAGTCAGCAAAGACTAAGTACAAGTGTCGACACTCAGAACAATGTGTCGACACTTAGCAGAAGAGTCAACACTGTAAGTAAGTGTCGACAACCAGAACAATGTGTCGACACTTAGCTGAAGACTCAACACTTGAAGAAAGTGTCGACACAAGGAGCTGTGTCGACACTTAGCAAAGAACAGCAAAGTTCAAAAATATTCTAAGTACAAGTGTCGACACTAAGGGAAAGTGTCGACACTCAGCCAAAGTCTCGACTGAAGATGTAAGTGTCGACACCCAAAGCAATGTGTCGACACTCAACAAGTATCAACATGAAGATGTGTCGACACCAAGAAGCAGTGTCGACACTTAACAGATACAACACATGAAGATGTGTCGACACTTAGAAGAATTCAGCAAAATTCTGAAGAACAAGTACTTGTGTCGACACCCAATTTCAGTGTCGACACATGAAGGAGAAGCAGTGTCGAGCTAAAAAATCAACAATACAAGGAGTTGTGTCGACACCTTGTAGACTAGTGTCGACACTTAGACAACATGTGTCGACACTTGGTCTATAAGTGTCGACACTTAAAGACAGAAAGTCATGACACTTACAGACAGTTACATTTATTTCAAGAACTGACTGGATGACTTGACAGCTGCCATTCCAGCCGGTCTACAGCACCTGTCAGAGTTGTCAGAATTCAGTTATGGACCGGACTAGCCGGTTACCATGAAGAAGGCCTATAAATAGGCCTATGCTGTCTACAGAAGTGATTGATCAACAAGTTATTGAAGAGATTGAACACAAGTCTAGTTCAGATTTAAAGAAGATCTAGCTATAAAGTGAAGATCTAAGAAGTTGGAGAGAGAGAGCTCCATCCAAGAAATCAGCCATTGGAACTAGGCTGAGAAGAAGGGTTCAGATTTATTCTGGATCTTAAGAAGCCGAGATCAAGGATCAACTACAGAAGGAGTCAGTCTTATTGAGTTCTACTTTCAAGAAGCTTTGAAGAAAGCTAAGTCAGATTGATTCCAGCTGAGTTCTTCCAAGAACTCATCAAGAAACTCACAACTCCCCTCTCTTGTCTTTGGGTTGCTGAGTTAACAATTGTATAATCATTTTTATCTTGTAGGATCCTTTGGATCTGAGTTTTGTAAGCCTATAATTATAAAGGCTGAGTGTAGGGATTGAGAGCCTGAGTGTAGGAGATTGAAATCTCTGAGTGTAGTCCTGGGTGGCTGAGTGTAGGCCTTTGTGCTGAGTGTAGGCTTTGTGGAAAAGCTGAGTTGTAGGGCCTTGGGCCTGAGGTGTAGGAACCAGTTTGGGTTCTGAGATAGTGGAGAAGTTTGGCCGAATCTAGTACACTGCTAGATAGGCGAAGGGGGAAAGTGGATGTACCCAAAGCTTGGGGAACCACTATAAAACTGTGTGTCTTCTGTGTGCTGTGATTTGCTGTGAATGCTGTGTGATTGATGTGCAAAAGTAGATTAGATTCTGTGTTTAAAACTGATTGCTGCCATTAAAGTTTAAAAAGAATTTGGTCACCTATTCACCCCCCCCCCTAGGTGTTTAGGTACTATATCTTTCAAGTGGTATCAGAGGGAGGTTCCTCAAAAAGGACTAATAGTCTGAGGAGATCCTGATTGGCAGATTCAGTCTAAGTCAACTTACAGATTCAAGAAAATCAAGAACCATGGGTTCCTCTGAGAATCACAAGGAATTGGGATCCATGAAATTACCTCTATGTAGGAAAGAGATATTTGGGATCTGGAAGGAAAGGGTAAGGCTGTTTATGGAAGCCTCAGACCCTAGGATTTACATCACAGTAAAAGAGGGGCCATATGTGCCCATGAAGATATCAGTTCTAGATGCAAATCAGAGAACACCAAAGGATTTCTCTGAAATGACAAAGGATGAGATTGTCCTAGCCACCATGGACAAAAGGGCACAAAATATTATAGTGAGTGACATAGATGATGCAACTTTTCAGAATCTTATACACTGTAAGACAGCCAAAGAGATGTGGGATACCCTTATTGTGTATATGGAAGGATCTGAAGAAGTTAGGCAAGACAGAACATCCTTGCTAAATCAAGAGTATGAAAGTTTTAGACAAGGAAAGGGTGATAGCATAACTGAGTGCTATAAGAAGTTCTATAGAATAGTGAATGAACTCATGTCTTATGGAAGAGAGTTCAGTAATTATGAACTAAATGACAAGTTCCTAAGGTTCCTAACTAAAGATTGGGACACCAAGATCTGTGCCATTAGAGAAATGACTAAGTTGGGAGAAATTCCTCCACCTACACTGTTTGGCAAATTGCTGTCATATGAAATGCAGTTGACAGTGAGGAAAGAGGAGGAGAAATCAACAAGAAATGAACATAAGGAAAGAACTGTAGCTTTCAAGACAGAAGCCCCCAGAAAGTACAGGAATAAGTCACCAACTCCACCTCCAAAGGTAGTTGAATCAGAGTCAGATGAGTCTGTCAGCACAAAGTCTGAAAGCAGTGAAAGTGATGAAGACTTTGCTGCCTTCACTAGACATTTTCAGAAGTTCTTGAAGAAGAAACAGTGGAGGACAAGGCCCTCTACTTCACAGGGAAAAGAAGACTTCTATCAGAACAAAAAGGCTTCAAAGAAGGACAGGAAGAGGACTAAATCTAGCAAGGCAACTGTTTCAAAAATAGTGTGCTATTGCTGCAACAGACAAGGCCATGTTGTTGCAGATTGTCCAGAAAAGAGAAAGGAGTCTAATGACAGGAAGAAGACTCATTTTAAAGGCAAGAAAGAAAAGTCATTTGTTGCCAAAAAGGAGAAGACCCTGTCAGATATCTCTTCTTCAGAAACTGAGTCAGATGCTGAGGCATACATAGGGCTGTTTGCTGAAGAAGAAGAAGAAGAAGAAGAGTTCATGCAGATTTTGGAGTCTATATATGAACAAGAAGACAGTCAATGTCAAGGGCTAATGGCATTGACAGAAGGTGACAAAATCCTGGAACAGCCAAGACCCAGTAAGGTGAGTCCAAGTTGTCATGCCCCAATATGGTACTTGGACAGTGGATGTTCCAGACATATGACTGGAACTAGGGGACTACTAAAGGACTACATTCCAATCAAAGATGGTCCAAAAGTCACCTTTGGTGGTTCTGAAAAAGGAATCATCAAAGGATTTGGTAACATTTCTAGCAACTTGGTTACCATTACTCAAGTGGCTTATGTTAAAGGGTTGAAACACAACCTAATAAGTATAAGTCAATTAAGTGATGTAGGGTATGACATCTCATTTGTTAAGGATGGTTGTCATATTAAGAGGTCAAATGATCAAGAGATCATTTTGACTGGCTATAGAAAGAGGAATGTCTACTGCCTAGACATTATGTGTGAGACCAATGGTTCTCAAGTGTGTCTTGTAGCTGATGAGACAGTCTCTCATTGTGTCAAATGGCACAAGAGGCTAGCTCATCTAAATTACAAGACACTTGGCAAACTCTTTAGCAAAGAGTTAGTGAGGAATGGTCCTCAAGTTAAGTGTGTTAAAGATGGTCTTTGCTCAGCTTGTCAAAAGGGCAAGCAGACTAGATCCACTTTTAGAAGCATAGAAAACAAAGATGTTGTGAGGTGTTTATACCTCTTGCATATGGATCTTTTTGGTCCAATGCCAGTTCACAGCCTAGGTAGGAAGGTCTATACCTTTGTAGTTGTAGATGACTACTCAAGGTTTTCCTGGGTGTTCTTCTTAAGACAGAAATCTGAAACACCTAATGTCTTCTATAGCTTTGTCAAGCAAATTCAAAATGAACTAAATAGTACAGTGGTCAAGATTAGAAGTGACCATGGTACTGAATTTCAGTCTGATAGCATGACAAAACTATGTGAAGACTTTGGGATATTTCAAGAGTTTTCTTCACCTAGAACACCTCAGCAAAATGGCATTGCTAAGAGGAAGAATAGGACCTTGATAGAGGCTGGTAGGACCCTATTAAGTGATACATCACTGCCAGAGTATTTCTGGGCTGAAGCAGTTAACACTGCATGCCATGTTATAAATAGGGCTACCATCACTAAATGCCTCAACAAGACCCCCTATGAGGTTGTGAAAGGCAGGAAACCAAACCTATCATACTTCAGGATCTTTGGTTGCAAATGCTTCATACTTAACAATGGAAAGTCTTACTTGACTAAGTTTGCTGCCAAGTCCCAAGAGGGAATTTTTGTTGGGTACAACAATAACAGTAAGACTTATAGAGTCTACAACTTGTCTACACAAGTTGTAGAAGAATCTGTACATGTAGTTTTTGATGAGACTAAACTTATTAACAATGAGTTGTCTAGTAGTGTATGCAGCCCCACAGGTTTAACAAAGAAGATGGACAAGCTTACTATAGAAGAAGTACCTACTTCAAGACAGCAAGTAGAAGACAGTGGCTGTTGTCCAGGGGGAGAACTACATGTACCAATTGCTGATGA
The DNA here is from genome assembly GCA_039583875.1 of Platanthera guangdongensis. Lineage (NCBI taxonomy): Eukaryota > Viridiplantae > Streptophyta > Magnoliopsida > Asparagales > Orchidaceae > Platanthera > Platanthera guangdongensis. Next base: position 125,511,657 of record CM077163.1, on the reverse strand, counting down.
AGTTCAAGGAGTACAGCATGATGGAGATGCTGAAGAGGTTCAACCAGAAGTCAGGATGCCTCCAGTCAATAGGAATCTTAGAGATCATCCAGTAGAGCAGATTATTGGAGATCCAAGACAAGGGGTACAAACAAGGAGCAGAAATCTGAATGCAGCAATCTACTCCAGTTTTCTATCTCAAGTTGAACCAAAGAAGTTTGAAGAAGCCATTCTAGATCCACAATGGACTGAAGCAATGCAAGAAGAGCTGAATCAGTTCAAGAGGTGCAAGGTCTGGGAACTGGTTCCTAAACCTAAAGACCACAATATAATAGGAACCAAGTGGATCTACAGGAATAAGTTGGATGAACAAGGTGTCATCATTAAGAATAAAGCAAGATTAGTTGCTAAAGGATATAGACAGGAAGAAGGTATTGACTTTGATCAAACCTTTGCTCCAGTAGCCAGACTGGAAGCCATAATGATGTTCCTGGCCTATGCAATTTTTCAAGGATTCAAAGTGTACCAAATGGATGTCAAGTCAGCATTTCTAAATGGTAATCTTAAAGAAGAAGTCTATGTGGAACAACCCTCAGGTTTTGTTGATTCTACTTTACCTAATCATGTCTATAGACTTAGGAAAGCTTTATATGGGTTAAAGCAAGCCCCTAGGGCTTGGTATGAAACCCTATCTAGTTTCCTCATTGAGAACAAGTTCTCAAGGGGGAAAATAGATAAGACTCTATTCCTTAGGGAATCTAGAGGCAAAGTCATACTAGTCCAAATATATGTAGATGACATTATATTTGGGTCTACTGAAAGTAGCCTTTGCAAAAAGTTTGCAAAGCTAATGCAAAGTCAATTTGAGATGAGTAGTATGGGAGAGCTGAAGTTTTTCTTGGGTCTCCAAGTTAAACAGACTGAGAATGGTTTATCCATATGTCAGTCCAAGTTCACCCTAGAACTCATAAGGAAGTATGGTATGGATTCATCCAGCACCATGAAGACTCCTATGGGGGTCAAGTATGTCTCTTAGCAAGGATGATGCAGGGAAACCTGTAGATGAAACCTTGTATAGAGGGATAGTTGGCTCCCTATTATACTTGACTGCAAGTAGACCAGATATCATGTATGCTACATGTGTCTGTGCAAGGTATCAAGCCTGCCCTAAAGAGTCTCATTTGACTGCAGTCAAAAGAATATTGAGATATCTAAAGGGCACTCCCTATCTAGGCCTCTGGTACCCTAGAAATGGGGATTTTGATCTAACAGGTTATTCAGATGCAGACTTTGCAGGATGCAAAGAAGATAGAAAAAGCACTACTGGAACCTATCAATTCCTAGGTGGGAGACTAATTTCATGGAGTAGCAAAAAGCAAACAAGTGTGGCTATCTCCACTGCAGAGTCAGAGTATGTGGCTGCAGGAAGTTGCTGTGCTCAACTTCTGTGGATACAACATCAGCTGGAGGACTATGGAATTCAGGTAAGTAGAACTCCACTCTTTTGTGATTCTACTAGTGCTATTTCAATAGCTAATAATCCTGTATCCCATAGTAGAACAAAACATATTGAAATTAAATATCATTTTCTTAGGGAGCATGTAGAAATAGAAGATATTTTACTTGAATATGTTAAAACAGATGAACAATTAGCTGATATGTATACTAAGCCCCTAGAAGAAGCTAAGTTCAATAGGTTTAAGATTGAACTAGGAATGATAAACTTAGAGTAAGTTTATAGTATTGAAATTGGCTAAGTAAAAAGGTGTCGACACATAGAGATTTCTGTGTCGACACAGATAGTAAGTGTCGACACTTCAGGAAAAAGGTGTCGACACATCTAGGAAGTTGGTGTCGACACTTCTGAATATTTGTGTCGACACATGTCTAGTAGGTGTCGACACATCCAAAGTGGTGTCGACACTTAAGTTTTACTCAGAATTCTCTAAGTAAAGTCTCGACTATGTGTCGAGTTATGTAGTGTCGACACATAAACAAGTGTCGACACATAAAATCTGTTGACTAAACTTGTGTCGACACATATGTGTCGAGACATTATAAGTCAGTGTCGACACTTATTGTGTAACAGCCCAAATTTCTGAAACAGGAAATTTTTGGGTGACACGGCCGGGGACACGGGCGTGTCCCAGGGCGTGTCAGCGGACACGGCCTGCGACACGGGCGTGTCCCAGGGCGTGTCAGCGGACACGGCCTGCGACACGGGCGTGTCGCAGGGCGTGTCGAGGTTGTGTCGACGATCGGCCTTTGTCTCGACGATTTTTCTCTCGACGATGCGTCGAGAGGCGGCACACGGCCCAGGACACGGGCGTGTCCAAGGCCGTGTTGTATGCTCGACGATTGTTACTCGACGATCGTCGAGTGTCGAGACGTGAGTGTTGAATGTTGAACACGGCCTGTGACACGGGCGTGTCACAGGGCGTGTCAAATCAGCTCGACGAACTCAGCCCGCCGAAAGATTTCGACAGGGCGTGTCTTTGTGCCGTGTCTGGGCACACGGCCTGGGACACGGGCGTGTCACAGGCCGTGTGAAGTCTCGGGATGTTTTGGGATTTTTTTTTTCACCCAGGTACACCGCCACAGAAACGGGCGTGTCTGAAGGCGTGTTGGTGACACGGCCCATGATACAGGCGTGTCCCATGGGCGTGTCACAGGTTTGGATAAGTCGGTTGACCACCGCTTGAGGCACACGGCCTGGCACACGGCCGTGTCAGAGGCCGTGTCGGGTCAAAATCAGTGATTTTGGCAGAATCGTGGCCGTCCATTCCTTCAGCTGGGATCCAAGGGCTGAAGCTTCTTCCTCTTTTTCCTTAAAGGCCGAAATCAGAGAAGAATTCTCATTTTTCCTTGGCCTTGAGTTTCTTCAAGTTAAGAGAGAAAGAGAGAGAGAAAGGAGGAGGAAGAAGGAAAGGGGGCTGTTGTCGGTGGTGCTGCGGTTTACCGACAAGAGGTCCGAAGCCGTCGTTGCGGAGGAAACGCTTTTGCGAGTCTTGCAAGCTAGCTTGGAGGTCATGGCACCGAAGCGGTCGTCAAGAGTAACGACTTTTCTTCCTAGCCATGTGAAGGCTTCCTTTTTGGCATATCTTGTGATTTCCCCCACCAAGAGGTGGCTGGTTTTGGGAATTTTGGGTGGATGCTTGAAATCCCCTTTGTTAGCATATAGATCCGGAAATGGAGTACGGAATAGGCATGCTGTGTGAAGCCCATCTGGACAGGTTGGTCTGGATTGGTGATGTTGCATACGAACCGGAGAAGACTCCGTGATAAACGTGTAGTGTAAGTAGTCTACGGGTTATACCTGCGAAAAGGAGTAGCAGGAAGTACTGGAGTGGTAGCCCAGGAAAAATAGTCATGTGATGTTTTGGGTCCAACCTATGAATGAGGCACAGGAAGTACTGGTGTGACCAGGAAAGGCCCTTTTTGTGATGCTTGATGTCGTAGGGTGTCCACCTGTGAAGCGAGTAACAGGAAGTACTAGCATGATAGCTAGGAAAGACCCCTGACATTTGTGCCGGTGCGGTGTCCACCTGTGGAGAGAGTCACAGGAAGTACTGGTGTGCCCAGGAAAGACCCGCTGTTGCTGTGAGAGAAATGGGTATAGAGAAATACCCAGGCTTGAATGCCAAGAACAGGATTGGTGAGACCGACCCGCGCCTTTGATATAGCCATGAGTACGCTGTACTCGGAGAAGGCAAGGCGATTTGAGCAACGGGGGGTGGAGGATCCGACCTGCGCTATGTCCGTCCGACGTGAGACCAAAAAGTGCGGTCTGTTGGAGTGCATAGCAAGAGTCTTCGGCCTGCGCGCCATGACACAATGGGGGGCTACGGGCCATCCCGGTGTAGGAAGACTAACTCCGGCTGCACGCCATGGAGTAAATGCTCAAGAGAGTTACCGTTGGGTTGTAACCCTGATACGGTGGTGGGCAAGAGGTTGTCAGAACGCCAAGAATGTGCCCTGAGTGCACGGACCGTTGGGCCGGGTGGCGAACGGTTGTGATGGCTTGTGTGCGTGAAAGCACATTTTGATGATATAGCTTGCCATACTTGTGATCTAATATGCCTGCAGGGAAGAATACCGCTGCCCCGAGAGAAGGGGTAGGGTCGTTATAATTTGGTCAGCTGAACGCTGACCGTTGCTTTTGTTTGCCACCGGTGGGTGGATTGCCCCTTTACAGGTGCTGGAGAGCCGAGCGGGACGCATAGAGGTTGATGTTCCTGCTGGTGTTGCTGCGATTGCTGCTAGCCCTCGAAGGCTAAATGTGTTACTTTTGTGTGTTTTCTTTTATTGTGGCCGGCCTGCGCGCCAATTTGTTTAGGCCATTGTTTGAAAGCCATGTAAGGCCATAAGGCCAGCTCTTTGGACTTGTTGTAAGACATTCCTATAGTATATAAAATGTGGAGTTTTATGTTTGGACATTCATGAGGAGTTCCAGTTGTAGTCTATGCTTCCGCTAGAATGCTTTGCTTTAGGTGCGATGCGCGACTCTGGTATCGTCATGTACCTTCACCGACTGTTTTGTGCTATATCCTGTGGGGCCCCGGCCGGACCTTCTAGAATATATCATATGAACGGATGGGGTTGTTACATTTTTGGTATCGGTCGTCTTGGTCGTTCCCTCTCGAAGTCATGGCCGACTTCTTTTGTGGGGTGGCGAGCACGTGTTTGTGCACACCAAAGTCTACGAATGAACTCCTGAATGTCCATGATAGGAATGCATATTTGTGTGTTTGAGGAACCTGTGTGTTCTGATTTTGTGTTGATTGCTTGGGTACGACCGCTAATGTGTGTGTCTTATCCACCTTTAGGTGACACGAAGTGGAGCTGGTCCGTCTGAGTCCCAGCGTTCTGATGAAAGTACGACACCAGCCGTGGTGCCTACACCTCCACCGTCTACGGAACATGTGCGATTAGTTGCGGAGGCTTTATTTACCATGATCCAAGGCCAGCCCCTTAGGCAGGAACAAGCGGCTGTGAGGCCAGAACAGGTGGCGGAAAGGCCTGAACCTGTCGTGGATGTGGCTCCTCGAGCGGCTGAGAAGCAACTAACGCGGTTTATGAGTTTCCATCCGCCTACGTTCTCGGGCGCGGGAACCTCGACGCAGGCTGAGGCTTGGCTATAGCGCGTCAAGCGAGTGATGACGGCGATAGGAACGGCGGAGCATCAGAAAGTTACCTTAGCCACCTTCTTGCTTGAAGGAGAAGCTCGATTATGGTGGGATAAGATGGAGTTGCATCACTTGGCGGGTCGTCCGTTAACCCAAGTATCGATGGAAGAATTCTCCAGACTCTTCCTAGCGAAGCACCTTCCTGTGGCTCAACGGATAGCCATGGAAAATGAATTCCAACGGTTGACTCAAGGTGATGGCAGTGTTGACGCATACTTGCATGAATTTACTCGCTTGGGGCGGTATGCGGGTTCTATATTCGCTGATGAACAGAGGAAGACTAATCGGTTCTATGAAGGACTGAGGGACGAGCTGAGGTTCCTTGTGTCAAGTTCTGTGAACCAAGGTTTCCAAGCGTTGGTTGACACCGCGACCGCGTTGGAAAAGGATATGAAAAGGGTGCAAGGGAAGAGAGCTTTGGCTGTGACGCAACCGGAGTGGAAGGCGCCCCGATCGAGAAAACCATTTTATAAGAAGAGATGGGGTAAGAAGTCCAAGCCTAGTGGACAAGCTCCTTCATCAGTTGCAACGGGAGCAACATCAGGGGCGACCTCCAAGCCAGACACTCGTATCTGCTTCAATTGTGGCCGGATGGGACATATTGCGCGAGATTGTCGGATGCCGCCAAAGAGTGAAAAGAAGGCGGGAGCATCTTATGCGGAGAAAGGAAAGGCAGTGGTGGATTCCTCTGCCTCGCAGGCGTAACCCCGGGTCTACAATCTTGGCCTGCAAGAGGCAATCAAGCAGAGTGACGTGGTCACAGGTATGAGTTTAGTTTTGCATATGATATTGTTTGTATGTTTTACTTAGTACTCCTATGTTTGCGGTTTGTGTGTGTGTGACATGTTTGTCATAGGCTTTGTGATGATTCGGGACACGCTGGAGCGAGCACTGTTTGATACAGGTGCATCGCATTATTTTCTATCTAGTGAGTTTCTGACGCGGCTTGGAATACCCAGTCGTGCAAAGACAGATAGCGTCAGAGTGGTGTTGCCGAATGGCTGTTGGATGTGTGCGGATCAAGCTTGCGATGTGGCGGTTCAGTTAGGAAGTCGGGATTTTTGTTTAACTGCATTTGTTTTGCCAATATCGGAATTCGACGTGATTTTTGGGATGGATTGGCTTGTGGAGCAGCATGCTATGATTGATTGCCAGTCCAAAGCAATCACGTTGGGCCAGAATACCGAACAGGAGACCAAGTTCGCGGGTATGCGAGGAGTAGGCGGGACGTTGATGTCTGCACTCCAGGTGGTCAAAGCTGTTCGGAAAGGTGCGGAGTGTTACTTTGCACTGATTCAGGCTGTTGAGCCTAAGGCCAGTGTGTGTGAGGTTCCGATTGTGGCAGAATTTACAGATGTGTTTCCCGCGGATCTCCCTGGGCTACCACCCCAGCGAGAGATTGACTTCACAATTGAGTTGGTGCCAGGTGCAAAACCTGTGGCCCGCTCGCCATATCGCGTTGCGCCTAAAGAGATGGTTGAGTTGAAGGTTCAACTATAAGAAATGCTAGATCAAGGTTATATCCGCCCAAGTATGTCACCTTGGAGCGCACCTGCACTTTTTGTAAAGAAGAAAGATGGTGGATTGCGGTTGTGTATTGATTATCGTGAACTGAATAAGCTGACCGAGAAGAATAAGTATCCGATACCCCGGATTGATGAGTTATTCGATCAGCTGGTGGGCTCGACCGTCTATTCGAAGTTGGACCTGAAGTCTGGTTATTACCAGTTAAGAATTCGGGAAGGTGACATTCCCAAAACCGCATTTGGAACGCGTTATGGGCACTATGAGTTCACAGTCATGCCCTTTGGATTGTGCAATGCGCCCTCGGTGTTTATGGATCTGATGCATCGTATTTTTCGTGAGTACCTGGATCTGTTTGTGATAGTGTTCATTGATGATATCTTGGTGTACTCGAAGTCCAAAGCCGAGCATGAGATTCACTTGCGGTTGGTGTTGAACACGTTGAGGCAAAATCAGCTATATGCCATGTTCTCGAAGTGCGAGTTTTGGCTATCGTCAGTGGCATTTTTGGGCCATGTGGTGAGTGGAGCGGGCATTGCAGTGGATCCAGCGAAGATAAGAGCCATACAAGAGTGGCCAATGTTGTCTTCCGTGGCCGAGGTCAGGAGTTTCCTTGGACTTGCGGGCTACTATAGAAGATTTGTGGAGAACTTCTTGCGGATCGCTTTGCCGCTAACCACACTGACGCGAAAAGATCAGAAGTTCGTTTGGACGCCAGAGTGCGCACGAGCTTTTGAAGAGCTGAAGGTCCGGTTGACCACGGTGCCGGTGTTGTCTTCGCCACGTGGAACCGATGGCTTTGTGATTTACAGTGATGCCTCAGGGAGCGGCTTAGGTTGCGTTCTGCTGCAGAGCGAAAAGGTGATTGCTTATGGCTCACGCCAGCTAAAGGTGCACGAGCGAAACTATCCCGTCCATGATTTGGAATTAGCGGCGGTGATTTTTGCACTCAAGTTGTGGCGACACTACCTTTATGGAGTGAAAGTGGAGATCTATACCGATCATAAGAGCCTAAAGTATCTTTTGGAGCAGAAAGACTTGAACATGTGACAACGAAGGTGGTTGGAGTTCCTTGGGGACTACACTTTCGAGATTCACTATACGCCCGGGAAGGGGAATGTTATCGCGGATGCCTTGAGTCGGCGAGTTCCGGCTAGAGCAAATTGGTTGCAAAGGCATGATGAACGTCTTATCCAGGAACTGGAGGCATTGGAGATCTATTGTGTTGACAAGAATTCCACTGCCATTGCATGTTTGAACTGGACTGAGGTGCAATGTGACCTTGCAGACCGAGTTCGACGGGCAACGGAGTTGGATGAAGATCTCTTGCGCTATGTGAATGAAGGGCCAGAAGGCAAATTCACCTGGAATGACGGTCTTTTGCGAAAAGAGGGCCGTTTGTGCGTCCCGAATGTGGGGAAATTGAGGGAAGAACTGCTATATGAAGCGCATTATACAAAATATTCCATTCACCCCGGGAGCACAAAGATGTTCAACGATATGAAGAAGCTTTTCTGGTGGCCAGGGCTCAAGAAAGATGTTGCCCTTTATGTTTCCAAATGCCAAACATGTGCGATGGTGAAGGCGGAATGCCAAAAGCCAGGCGGTTATTTGAAGTCACTACCGATCCCAGAGTGGAAATTTGATGATATTTCCATGGATTTTGTGCATGGGTTGCCAAGATCGCAGCGAGGAAATGATTCCATTTGGGTGATTGTTGACCGGCTAACGAAAGTAGCACATTTTCTCCCGAACAGGCGGGATGATTCAGTAGAAAGTTTGGCAAAGTTATATGTTGACCAGATTGTGCGGCTTCACGGTGTTCCGCGGAGCATCGTAAGTGATCAAGATGGGCGATTCACGTCAAATGATTGGAGGCTAGTTCACCGACTGTTGGGCACGAAGTTGACTTTCAGTACGGCCTTTCATCCCCAAACGGATGGCCAAACTGAACGTACCAACAGAACAATGGAGGACATGCTCCGAATGTGCGCCCTTGACTTCGGAAGGAGATGGGAAGATCATCTCTATATGATAGAGTTTGCATATAATAACAGCTACCAGGCGAGCATTGGGATGGCACCATATGAAGCTCTATATGGAAGGAAGTGTCGTACTCCATTGGCTTGGGTAGAAGCGGGCGAAGCTCGGGTTGTTAAACCAAATGAGGTTGAGGAAGCAAACTCAACCATACGGACTATTCGAGAGAGATTGCTTATTGCTCAAGATCGACAAGCGAAGTACTACAACGCCAAGCACCGGAACGTAGAATTTGCGGTTGGCGATTGGGTCTACTTGAAGATCAAGCCTTTCAAAGGTGTCTCCAGGATTCGACGATTGAAAAAGTTGAGTCCAAGATATTTGGGTCCTTTTGAAGTGGTTGTGCGAGTTGGCGAAGCGGCTTATCGGCTAGCTCTGTCGGCGGACTTGGGTGGGTTACATGATGTCTTTCACATCTCGGTGCTTCGGAAGGCAGTGAAAGATCCAGCTCAAGTGATCGCGGATGATCGTGTGCCGGTGGAGTATGGGCTAACAACGAAAGTTAGACCCATTCAGATCGAAGATCGAGCCGAGAAATAGTTGCGGAACAAGACAGTCGGTATGGTAAAAGTCCGGTGGGACAACTGCGGCCGTGAAGAACTGACATGGGAGCGAGAGCAAACCATGCGAGAAGAGTTCCCTGAGCTGTTTTTGTAATCTGTAGCAAGAATGTTGTAACATAACATTTTATATGTTGTCACATTTTTCTTGCTGATTTTTGTTGCCTTTCATATGTCTGAATTTCGAGGACGAAATTTCTTGTAAGAGGGGAGGATTGTAACAGCCCAAATTTCTGAAACAGGAAATTTTTGGGTGACACGGCCTGGGACACGGGCGTGTCCCAGGGCGTGTCAGCGGACACGGCCTGCGACACGGGCGTGTCGCAGGGCGTGTCGAGGTTGTGTCGACGATCGGCCTTTGTCTCGACGATTTTTCTCTCGACAATGCGTCGAAAGGGGGCACACGGCCCAGGACACGGGCGTGTCCATGGCCGTGTTGTATGCTCGACGATTGTTACTCGACGATCGTCGAGTGTCGAGACGTGAGTGTTGAATGTCGAACACAGCCTGTGACACGGGCGTGTCACAGGGCGTGTCAAATCAGCTCGACGAACTCAGCCCGCCGAAAGATTTCGACAGGGCGTGTCTTTGTGCCGTGTCTGGGCACACGGCCTGGGACACGGGCGTGTCACAGGCCGTGTGAAGTCTCGGGATGTTTTGGGATTTTTTTTTTCACCCAGGTACACGGCCACAGACACGGGCGTGTCTGAAGGCGTGTTGGTGACATGGCCCATGACACGGGCGTGTCCCATGGGCGTGTCACTAGTTTGGATAAGTCGGTTGACCACCGCTTGAGGCACACGGCCTGGCACACGGCCGTGTCAGAGGCCGTGTCGGGTCAAAATCAGTGATTTTGGCAGAATCGTGGCCGTCCATTCCTTCAGCTGGGATCCAAGGGCTGAAGCTTCTTCCTCTTTTTCCTTAAAGGCCGAAATCAGAGAAGAATTCTCATTTTTCCTTGGGCTTGAGTTTCTTCAAGTTAAGAGAGAAAGAGAGAGAGAAAGGAGGAGGAAGAAGGAAAGGGGGCTGCTGATGGTGGTGCTGCGGTTTACCGACAAGAGGTCCGAAGCCGTCGTTGCGGAGGAAACGCTTTTGCGAGTCTTGCAAGCTAGCTTGGAGGTCATGGCACCGAAGCGGTCGTCAAGGGTAACGACTTTTCTTCCTAGCCATGTGAAGGCTTCCTTTTTGGCATATCTTGTCATTTCCCCCACCAAGAGGTGGCTGGTTTTGGGAATTTTGGGTGGATGCTTGAAATCCCCTTTGTTAGCATATAGATCCGGAAATGGAGTACGGAATAGGCATGCTGTGTGAAGCCCATCTGGACAGGTTGGTCTGGATTGGTGATGTTGCATACGAACCGGAGAAGACTCCGTGATAAACGTGTAGTGTAAGTAGTCTACGGGTTATACCTGCAAAAAGGAGTAGCAGGAAGTACTGGAGTGGTAGCCCAGGAAAAATAGCCATGTGATGTTTTGGGTCCAACCTGTGAATGAGGCACAGGAAGTACTGGTGTGACCAGGAAAGGCCCTTTTTGTGATGCTTGATGCCGTAGGGTGTCCACCTGTGAAGCGAGTAACAGGAAGTACTGGCATGATAGTTAGGAAAGACCCCTAACATTTATGCTGGTGAGGTGTCCACCTGTGGAGAGAGTCACAGGAAGTACTGGTGTGCCCAGGAAAGACCCGCTGTTGCTGTGAGAAAAATGGGTATAGAGAAATACCCAGGCTTGAATGCCAAGAACAGGATTGGTGAGACCGACCCGCGCCTTTGATATAGACATGAGTACGCTGTACTCGGAGAAGGCAAGGCGATTTGAGCAACGGGGGGTGGAGGATCCGACCTGCGCTATGTCCGTCCGACGTGAGACCAAAAAGTGCGGTCTGTTGGAGCGCATAGCAAGAGTCTTCGGCCTGCGCGCCATGACACAATGGGGGGCTGCGGGCCATCCCGGTGTAGGAAGACTAACTCCGGCTGCACGCAATGGAGTAAATGCTCAAGAGAGTTACCGTTGGGTTATAACCCTGATACGGTGGTGGGCAAGAGGTTGCCAGAACGCCAAGAATGTGCCCTGAGTGCACGGACCGTTGGGCCGGGTGGCGAACGGTTGTGATGGCTTGTGTGCGTGAAAGCACATTTTGATGATATAGCTTGCCATAATTGTGATCTAATATGCCTGCAGGGAAGAATACCGCTGCCCCGAGAGAAGGGGTAGGGTCGTTATAATTTGGTCAGCTGAACGCTGACCGTTGCTTTTGTTTGCCACCGGTGGGTGGATTGTCCCTTTACAGGTGCTGGAGAGCCGAGCGGGACACATAGAGGTTGATGTTCCTGCTAGTGTTGCTGCGATTGCTGCTAGCCCTCGAAGGCTAAATGTGTTACTTTTGTGTGTTTTCTTTTATTGTGGCCGGCCTGCGCGCCAATTTATTTAGGCCGTTGTTTGAAAGCCATGTAAGGCCATAAGGCCAACTCTTTGGACTTGTTGTAAGACATTCCTATAGTATATAAAATGTGGAGTTTTATGTTTGGACATTCATGAGGAGTTCCAATTGTAGTCTAGGCTTCCGCTAGAATGCTTTGCGTTAGGTGCGATGCGCGACTCTGGTATCGTCCTGTACCTTCACCGACTGTTTTGTGCTATATCCTGTGGGGCCCCGGCCGGACCTTCTAGAATATATCATATGAACAGGATGGGGTTGTTACATATTGCCAGTGTCGACACAATTTAAGTTAGATGTCCCGCCTGTTCATCTTCAAAATTAGAAAGGTATAAATAGGGTTTTGACTTAGTCTGTCGACACGCTTTCAAAAGTTTCGAGACCAAAACTTCTGTGTCGACATCTCTCTCCTCTCAAGTCAAATTCTTCAACCCTAATGGCGCCTAAGCTAGAGGAGAATGCCAATGAAGGATACGAGCTGGTGCGCGGTGCTTTTAAGGATGCCAATCAAGAAATTAAGGCTGTTGTAACCCTAGTAGTCGATTCAGGATTAGAATATCTTGTTTCTGAACCTACTAAAATCTGGAAGAAAGAGGTACTAGAATTTCTCAGTGGAGCTAAGATAGACGAAACTGGATTCAAAATCAAATCCAAGGTTCATGGTGAGAAGGTGAAGGTGTCACCTAAAAGTCTGAGGAAGATTCTACAGCTACCAAGAATTCAAGAGGAAGATGAGGTTACAGCTACAAAGACCAGGGAAGCTCTAACCTGGTGTGGACTGGATCCTAAGATGAAGCTTGGATCAGTGTTTCTCAGGAAGGGAATGAACAATCAAGGGAAATTCCTCTCTGAGATTGTTGGCAAAGTCATACTCAGCAAGCCAGGAGGGCATGACAGAGTGTCTGCCCATATGTTTAGTATAATGACAAGGATAATCTTCTCTCTGTAAACTGACTGGTCTATGGTAGTTTATGAGAAGATTAAGGAAAGCTTGAAGAAGCCCAACCTGGGCAGAATTTTAAGTCTATACCTAGCTGGTACCATACCGGAAGTTATGCATCAGGCTGCTGGAAGCAAGATAAACCATATGAGGAAGATGGATTTAAGAATATTCTCTAGATGGGACAGGGTGTTGACTAAGGAGATGCCAACCCCTGAGAAGATAGTTTCTGAGAAAGAAATTCCACCAAAGAAGAAGAGGAAAACTGCTCTAGTGGCTCAAGTGTCCACTAGCAGCTCAGACAGTGAAGAACAAGTTGTCTTCACACCAGATGAGAATGAGGAAGAGCCTGCTGTGAAATCTCCACCTCCTCAAGAGGATGCTGAGATCCAGGGGGAGCTACCTCAAGCTAGCCCCATCCACAAGGATCAAAGCCAGGGGGAGCTTCCAGTTGTAGATGAACCCACTACACTGGAAAGTGAACAAGCAACCAGCATTATCCTAGAGGTAATCACTGAACTCAATACTTTAGAATTTCCTATGGAAGATACTGATTTGTCTGATGTTCATCAGCAAACTCAGCTGGATAACCAAGTCCCAGATGCTGTCATAGAAGACACATCTGCTATTGTTCAAGATGTTACTGATCCAGTGGTTGAAGAGCCAAGAATTTCTTCAGCTCAGTCTCCAACAGAATATACCATGGAAGATCTTTTCTTGAATCTGGATCAAGCAGATTTTGACAAGGAAACTGATGTTGTTGAGAGGGAGAATGCTCCAGTTGAGGGGGAGCAAGTATTATTTGTTGAAGAGCCTGCAAGGCATGAGACTGATAAGCCCCCAAGCCCTAAGGAGAGGGTAGATATAGCCAGCTCCTCAGCATCTGAAGATGAGGAGGCTGCAAGGGCTAGGAAAAAGAAAATTTATGTCTTCAAAAGAAGGAGCCAAAGTTATAAGAAGGCTTTGCAAACTGTAGCTCCACAACCTATAGTTCAGCCAGCCCCATCAATAGACTATAGTGATCTGATGGTTGCCATGCAGCTCAAGTTAGATGAGCATAGAAAAGCACTAGAGACTTATGTGGATGTAGGGAAGAAATCATTGCAATTTGATCTGGCCCAGGACATAAAATCTATAAGGTTTGAAATGAACCAAAATAAGAATGAGATGACTGACTGCTTCCACAAGGGTGGAAATGTAGTGGTGTATTTGGCTACACACCAGGAGAAAATAAAAGCACAAGTTGATGACATAGCTGTGAAGCAAGGTTATGTACTTGAAAATCAACTCAGGATGAATGACAATCTGACAACATCTCATAATGCAATTGTCACAGAATTAAAGAATATAGGTGCTGGACCTTCTACCTCTACTGCTGCTGTTAAAGTTGAATTTGACAAAGTATTTCAAGAAGAAATCACTGCAGTTAAGACTGCCATTCAAGACTCCCAGAAGGCCATATCTGAACAACTTACAAAGCTCAAACCTTTCTTTAAAGATGGAGTCAGATACTTGGATAGTCAAATCAGATTCCAAAAGGATAATGTCAGAGATCACATGGCTAGAGAAGTTATAAAGGGGGAGAGAGTTTTAGTCAAAGCTAGCTCTGATCATGCCAAATGGATATCTAATTCCATCAGAGCTACACTAGGCTATCCTCCTCTTTGTGATGATGACAATGTAGCAAAATCTGGAATTAACCCTGCCTATCTTGGAGGTGAGCAACCAGAAGTAGCTCAAGTGATCTATCCTCCACCAGATTTTGACATGGTGCAAGCTGATATTCATCACATGTATAGCCCAACTGAAGGGAAGTCCAATGTCATTCTTGAGAAAGTGGTTCAGCCTATATCTGAAGCCATGCAAGAGGCACTGCAGAAAGAAGAAGAGACAAGATTGTCTAAGAAGAGGTTTAGGGAACAAGCTGAACAAAGGCCAGACTTTGAACAGTGGAGCCCTACCTCAAGAAATATCATTTTGACTGCCTGGAAAGCTGCCAAGGATAACATTCAAGACAGGAACAAATGGTTTTCTGAAACTGAATGGAGGAAACATGAATCAAGACAGGAGGCAATAGTTCAATGCAGAAGGAAGGCCAAGATGGGAAAGCTACCTCCTACTGCTCAGGAGCCTAACAAGTACTTTCCAAAGCCATACCATTACTTTGAAAGACAAAAGATCAAAGCAGAAGAGCTTAAGAAGAAAGACTTGAAAGGCAAGAAGCCTGCTGATGCTGAAGTTGCTGATGCTCCTGTTCAAGCTAAAGTTCAAGTTGGCAAAGGAATAGTGATTAAGGAGCCAGAACAGAAATAGAATTAGAATTTTCTTGAAGTTTACTTTGTAATCTTTTTGATGTAAAACATTTTGTGAACTTCTGAAAATGAATATGACAGATATTAGAACAATGTATTATATGTTAAATCTATTTCATATTTGTTCTGTGATGATGTCTATGTCTATTTCATATTTGTTCTGTGATGATGTATATGTATACATGTGTGATTGATACATGTTTATGTTTACCCTGCTGTATATAATCCTGCTGTACATCATTTTGTAATTTTATTATGAATGGTGTATATCATTGACTAAGGGTTATGACTTCTCCAAATAGGGGGAGATTGTTGGGTACATTGGTTTAAATGTACCTGATTTGAAGAAGCCTCACCCAACTCAATGATATACATCAAAATGTATTTGATGTATTTTGAGTTACTTGTGCAGGTTAAGTATTTGCAGGACTGAAGCAAAAAGTTTCTAAGTACATGTGTCGACACCCAGAGGGAAAGTGTCGACACTTAAGAAGACTTGTGTCGACACCCAGGCAAGCAGTGTCGACACTTGGAGTCATTGTGTCGACACCAGGGATGCTGAGTCGACACCAGACAGAAAGTGTCGACACAAGGAGCTGTGTCAACACTCAATGAAGAAAAGCCAGTAAAGCTGTGTCGACACTTAACAGTTGTGTCGACACCCAGTGAAGCAGTGTCTACATCAGAAAGTGTCGACACTTGGAGCTGTGTCGACACTCAGCAAAAGTCAGCAGAGACTAAGTACAAGTGTCGACACTCAGAACAATGTGTCGACACTTAGCAGAAGAGTCAACACTGGAAGTAAGTGTCGACACCCAGAACAATGTGTCGACACTTATCTGAAGACTCAACACTTGAAGAAAGTGTCGACACAAGGAGCTGTGTCGACACTTAGCAAAGAACAGCAAAGTTCAAAAATATTCTAAGTACAAGTGTCGACACTAAGGGAAAGTGTCGACACTCAGCCAGAGTCTCGACTGAAGATGTAAGTGTCGACACCCAAAGCAATGTGTCGACACTCAACAAGTATCAACATGAAGATGTGTCGACACCAAGAAGCAGTGTCGACACTTAACAGATACAACACATGAAGATGTGTCGACACAAAGGTGTTGTGTCGACACTTAGAAGAATTCAGCAAAATTCTGAAGAACAAGTACTTGTGTCGACACACAATTTCAGTGTCGACACATGAAGGAGAAGCAGTGTCGAGATAAAGAATCAACAACACAAGGAGTTGTGTCGACACCTTGTAGACTAGTGTCGACACTTAGACAACATGTGTCGACACTTGGTGTATGAGTGTCGACACTTAAAGACAGAAAGTCTCGACACTTACAGACAGTTACAGTTATTTCAAGAACTGACTGGATGACTTGACAGCTGCCATTCCAGCCGGTCTACAGCACCTGTCAGAGTTGTCAGAATTCAGTTATGGACCGGACCAGCCGGTTACCATGAAGAAGGCCTATAAATAGGCCTATGCTGTCTACAGAAGTGATTGATCAACAAGTTATTGAAGAGATTGAACACAAGTCCAGTTCAGATTTAAAGAAGATCTAGCTATCAAGTGAAGATCTAAGAAGTTGGAGAGAGAGAGCTCCATCCAAGAAATCAGCCATTGGAACTAGGCTGAGAAGAAGGGTTCAGATTTATTCTGGATCTTAAGAAGCAGAGATCAAGGATCAACTGCAGAAGGAGTCAGTCTTACTGAGTTCTACTTTCAAGAAGCTTTGAAGAAAGCTAAGTCAGATTGATTCCGCTGAGTTCTTCCAAGAACTCATCAAGAAACTCACAACTCCCCTCTCTTGTCTTTGGGTTGATGAGTTAACAATTGTATAATCATTTTTATCTTGTAGGATCCTTTGGATCTGAGTTTTGTAAGCTTATAATTATAAAGGCTGAGTGTAGGGCTTGAGAGCCTGAGTGTAGGAGATTGAGATCTCTGAGTGTAGGCCTGGGTGGCTGAGTGTAGGCCTTTGTGGTTGAGTGTAGGCTTTGTGGAAAAGCTGAGTTGTAGGGCCTTGGGCCTGAGGTGTAGGAACCAGTTTGGGTTCTGAGATAGTGGAGAAGTTTGGCCGAATCTAGTACACTGCTAGATAGGCGAAGGGGGAAAGTGGATGTACCCAAAGCTTGGGGAACCACTATAAAACTGTGTGTCTTCTATGTGCTGTGATTTGCTGTGAATGCTGTGTGATTGCTGTGCAAAAGTAGATTAGATTCTGTGTTTAAAACTGATTGCTGCCATTAAAGTTTAAAAAGAATTTGGTCACCTATTCACCCCCCCCCCCCTCTAGGTGTTTAGGTACTATATCTTTCAGATGAGCAGGACACGCACGACCATTGATCGTGCGTTAAGGAGTCCACTGATCGTCCGCGTGTTAAAAACGCACGACCAGTGGCCCTTAGGTAGAAAACTCCCCAAAACATTTTCGGATAATGCACGCGACCGGCAATGTATCAAAACACCAAGTAGGGCACAAGAATAATAACTAAGAAAGTCACACTGAAAGCGGGACAAAAGTGCACTAATCATGAAATGGACATAATAACAAATATGAACAAATATGGCTCTAAAGTGTAGTGCATCGACGAGAAAACTAGCCTAGATGAGTCCAAAAATATGTGTATAACTTGGACTCATCACACCCACAGTCTTACCCATTTGCGCGTCCCGAGCAAATCATCACTCCGTGGACTAGAAAACAGCTAGTTGGCACAGCAATTTCAAAATAAAGTAAGACGAGAAATCAAATGCATCATGTGCATAGAATATATAATAGAAAAACTTTTTAATTATACTACGAAGTTTAAACTATTCGACAGGCGTAAATAAATATTGTATTTACTCAAGATTAGAATTCTGGAGAATCGTTCGGTCATATGTAGGAAGAAAGTAGGCAGGCCACTAAGGTGAGCATTGCCAAAGACCCAGGCTCATGATCACCTCCAAAGATATCCATCAGTGTTAGGGACCATACGCTTGCCCGTTCACACTCTCTCCACGGCGCGATTTAGACTCCAGCGTGAATCGGTAGGACTTGTAGGATAGAATGGGGCTTAGGATAAGGTTTGGTAGTCAATGATAAACTTGAAGGCTACACGCAACCAAAGCGAGCGAACAATAAGCTAAACCAATACAACCACTTAGAGATGCACGTGTGACACACCCCCAGACTTAACTTGAAAACCGGGCGTGTACACGGCCTAACCCGACCAATATCAAGATAAACAGATGGGGATACATTTCTCATTGTAATTCTTTTAGATTTTTCTTTTTCAATTTTTTTCTTTTTCTTTTCTTCTTTTGCAATCCCCAAATTTAGCAAGTAAATTTTTTTGAATTCATCACCACATCACACGAATTCCACGTATCACAACATCATTAAAATATTAAATTGAATCAAGCTCAAGGATTTGGTTGTGACAGTAGGTTTGGCTTTAGGCTTTGGTGAATGGAGGTAGAGCTGAATCAAAGGAGGGGGAGGCACAAATTTGGCTTGCAACGGTTAATAGCTTGGACTAGGTAAACAAAGCTCAAACTAGCCAAAATGATGGCCTATATCACGCTCACTCTTGACTAACCGGGCACCAATGCTTCGAGAGTAGCTTGGGGCAATTTCTTAGCCACTGAGAAAGATGATCCTTCATCCAGACTCGAGCAATACGAGTCTAGTGGCGGCTATACACATTCCTACACTACCGTTCGATTACTCCAGATTCACATGTTTGAGTAGTACAAACAATATTTACATCTGCAGAAAAATATAAATCTACGAGCATAAAGAAAAAGTAAATCTATATTATTTCTACACAAACCATGACTACTCGATTAGGAGCACTGCATGAGTTTTGAACTACTTTATCCTGAAATCCTAAGCCAGCGCCACTATTTTAAAGTTTACACAAAAACAATGCGTTTAACTCGAGCCCGCGCATGGCTGAGAGCATGCTCGTATGGGTGATTCAGTGTGTGCTACAGATATTATGAAATAAATAAATAACAGATTGGTATGCAATAAAATGTGTTGTGTAGTGACCACAGACATGCTGTCCCCCCGGACTTGAATGTGACAACTAGTAAAAAAAGCATTACGAATAAGATAAAGAGCTAGGGGTAAGAAGTACCTATGCTCAAAATTGAGCATACCGGTCGTACAGCAAGATTGTCCAATAGCGGCTGGGTTGTCGCGCCTCAAACATTTCCCGCAGCTGCGAATTAGATATCTACGCAAAACAAGAACATAGAAATATATATATATAAAAGAAAATACAGCACACAACAGGACCAAGTGGTCCAACTTGGGTTGTCTCCCAAGAGCCCTTTTGTTTACTGTCCTTAAGGTGGACCAAATACCTGTATTAGCATGATATAGAGTTTTATGTCCTTAACAACTAAATAAACAAAAAAACTAAGCAAGTCCACCGGCAGATACTAGCAGAACTATCCAACAGAATATCAACTAAACGCAGATTTATGATAGAGCTCCCCACAGGAGTGAAAAAGGCTAGGGTTTGGAGCTTTAAGTTTCATGTTGGTTTTACCAAACCGGCGCCAAGCCCCTAGCTTCTCACCCTAGAGAGCAACAGAACAAGCGGATCACAATAAACGTTCATTTTTCTTTTTCTCCACAGTGGAAGAACGCCACTTAGCGCAATCAACTAACTCCCCATCAAAAGTTTCGGGTTTCATCGTCTCCGACGCCATAGTCGCAACTGGATCCATCCACGAAACCTTACGATTAAATTGTTTATTCATAAATTCAGAATGAGGAGAACCATGCTCCCCTATAAATCTAGACTCAGGAATTTCATCAGCAGCCTCTTCACGAACCAATAGCTCCTTCTTCTCTTCCTCATCGCTATGCTTTTATTCAGACGTACTTCTTTTCTCCTTCTGTTTCCACATTTCCTATTTGTCTCTGTCATCCATGTTACTAAACAATTCATCAGTGATAAAATTAGGAGGGGGTACAGAGGTTCAGTCACGGAGTTAGGTGAGCACAGCGGTTTCACAACATTTGGTACAACCACCTACCCCTTGGAAAAGTCCAAGATGGCGCTGCTCTCCCTCAAAAATGGGACTCCCAAGATTGGGATCGAAGAATTTTTGATAGGCCCCAATACTTGGAAATCCGCTACAACCTTGGTTCTGTCCACCGTAACTTCAACATCTTTCACCTCTCCTTCAGTCTCCACTAGAAATCTGTCAGCTAGAACAAGAGAGGTACGGTCATCCGGATTAAATTTTAAATCAAACTTCTTGACGTCTTGCAAAGCGAGATCGTTTCTAGAAGATCTGGAATCATAAAGTGCGGAGGTCTTGATGTTGTTGATTGTACAAGCGATCACTAGATCACCAAACACCCCCTCTTCCTTCTCAGCGATACTACTCCCCTAGTCTACGGGGTTCTTCTCTGTGTTGCTTGGAAGACTTCCTTGGGGATGCTCAGCTAGAACCTGGGCCAATTGTCCCAGTTGCACTTCCAGATTCTGCATAGATGCGGTCTGATTAGCCATATTCATTTGAGTGACCGCAACGAACTTCTCCATCATTTCTTCCAAATTACTCTTCTTCGGTGCCATAGGGGTCTGATTATAACCCGTATTAGGTGGCCTCGGTTGGCTCCCAGAGGCTGAAGCATCGAATTGATGTTGCCCTGGTTGCCATCATTGGCCACCAGCATTTTGGTTCCACGAAAAGTTGGGGTTATATCTCACCCCAGTGTTATACGCATTCCCATACGGCACACCCCTATTTTAGTTTGCAATAAAATTCATAGATTCGTTCATATTTAAATTATACAGCTCACCAGACAGTTCGACTCCCGGGCATTCATATGTGTGATGGTCATCCCCGCCGCATCCTTGACAAGAGATAGCCATGACAGGTGTTGTAGTGGGAACAGCTGATCCAAGACCAAAGATTTCCCGGGGGTTCCTTTGGGTATTTCTCCCAGTAGTCCAATATATGCTATGTGAGACTGTATCTTGCAAACGGCTCATAGACTCCTCAGGTGTAAGGTTCATCAATGATCCTACTGTGGTGGCGTCAATCATGGCCCTATAATTGGGCTCGATGATAAAATAGAACTGTCCCACCAAATTCCAAGGCTGGAACTCATGGTTTGGGCACTTCCGCAGCAAATCATTGAAGCGCAACCACACCTTTGCTAGGCTCTCCTGATCAAACTGGTGGAAGTTAACTATCTCTCGACGCAGGTTCACTATCTTGTCTACCGGATTGAACTTCTTCAGGAATCGCGTAGTTAAGGCATCCCACGTTGTAGCAATTCCCGGAGGTAAGCTGTGTAGCCACGCCTAGGCTTTATCACGTTGTGAAAACGGAAATAGCTTCATCTTCACCGTATCATCGGGTATTCCACCGTAACAGATGGTCCTGTATATCTCAGAAAATTCCGAAAGATGCATGTGTGGGTCGTCGCTGGGCAACTCGGAGAACTAAGCGTTGTTGCGTATCATGTTTACAATAGCCGGTTTGATTTCAAATTGTTGGTTAGGGATGGCCGGCCCAAAATCTGGATGTTGAAGTTGGTGATCGAGCGGTCTGGCGGTCTGGCTTGGCGGGTTGATGACTGCGCGGTTTTGTTGTTACTCTTCAGCAGTTTGGTTGATGTGTGTTGCTGTTTAAGGTCCAAGCGGTCTAGCGGTTTGTCTCTGGCGACTTGGAGACCGGGCGGTCTAGCGGTCTCCTATGACGATCTCTCTCTCTCTCTCTGTGGTAGTAGCCGAGTGGTTAGCCCTTCTGTCTAACCGTGCGGCTTGTGCGGTTTGTGTCTGTATAGTCCGCTTGTGTCCTATAAATTTTTAGTCCCACATCTCTTATTTGTTCTCTCCTCTCTACTCCATTCTATATAAGGGAGGTCATACCTTTGTAATAGATAAATTTTTCGGATAATAAAGTTTCAGTTAAACCACTTCCGGTTTGTTTCTGTTCGGTTTTTACATGTTTCTGTTCGGCTTTTACATGGTATCAGAGGAGTCGATATTCTCCTCCCGATTCTGTGCGCCTTCCCTGTCCGCGCGGCTTGCTTTGCCCGTATGTGCCCTGTCCGCGCGGCTTCTTTCTCTCCTTGTCGTTTCCCTCTGTGTGTGCGACCTCTTTGTTACATGTGCTAAGTCGCCGCTTCCTATCGTCGCGACCTGTTGTCGTGTGTGCCTTGTTGGTCTTTGCTTCTGTTCGAGCGGACTATCTTCTAGTCGCTCGACTTCTATCCCTATACTTGGGTCTGCGGCTTGGTCGTGGCTTTTCTGGTCGCTGGTGTCTGCCCTCATGACCGCTGCAGCTCTTCTTCTTCCTATCCACGCGGATTGTTTCCTAACCGTACGGCTTCCCGTTGTTTGGTCCTATGGCTCTTTCTAATGCTTCTACTGCCACCACTCCTGCCACCACCCCTGTAGCCAATCCAGCTCCGCCTCTTCCTCCTACTCCTTCCGGGAACCTTGGCACAGTTTCCAAGCTTGTCGGCTCCAACTACCCAGACTGGAGCGTCTCTTTCACCTTTCTCCTCTGCTCGCAATGCAAACGCCACCATCTCGTTGATGACCCTCCTCCTACCACTTCACCTCTCTTTGATGACTGGGATGCGAGTGACGTGCTTGTGCGTACTTGGCTCGCTAACAGCCTATCCGATGAGTGCCTTCCCGTCATCCGTCATGATGAGACGGTCAAGGCCGCTTGGCTTCATCTTGCCGCTCTGTACTCCAAGGGGGCTCAGACGTCCCGCATCTATACGTTGTATGCAGATCTCTTTGCCCGTCCTACCTTATCTTCTGCTGCTGCCTACCAACAGGTTCAGGCTCTTGGGGCTGAGATTCTTCAGAATCGCCCCTTTTCTTCGGATTTGGCTCAACAACACAAGCACTTCCAGGAGCTTCTGGTTGTGTGTTATCTGCTCCGGCTTCCTGATACTTATGACATGATCCGCCAGCAAATTCTGGGTGAGGCGGAATCTCCTACCTTAGATGCCACCGCTGCCCGCATCGCCGCTGTCACCTCTCCCCTTCAGCGCCCTCTTCTGCCCGCTCCTCCTCCACCAGACCACTATGCTCATCAAACTTAGTGGAGTCGCTCTGGTAGCCGCAGTCACCAGTACGGCGGACGTGCTTCTTCCCGCTACCTTTGCTCTCACTGTGGCCGCACCGGACATACTTCCGAACGCTGCTGGACGAAGCATCCCCATCTTCGCCCCTCCGGTGACTCTTTCGCCTCCTCTTCCAAGCCGTGTGCCTCTGTTGTCACCTCCTCAGGTAGTGCCCATGTGGTAACTCAAGGTAAATGGCTCATCGACTCTGGTGCAACTAATCACATGACGGGCAATCCTCAGTGCTTCTCTATACTCAAACAGCATGATCGGTTGCCCCCGGTCCTCGTTGCAGACGGTTCTCCCTCCCCGGTTCATGGGTCGGGAGTGGTTCATGTTACTTCATCCCTTCGACTGGCGGACACTCTCTATGTGCCCAAGTTTCCGTGCAATTTATTGTTGGTTACCTCTTTATTCAAGCAGCTTCAGTGTTCTGTGATGTTTACTCCGACTTCTTATTCTTTTCAGGATCCGAGCTCCCAACGGACGATTGCTACTGGGACTGAGAGCGGCGGCCTCTACTTCCTCGACAAAGTTCGCACCTTGTCAGCCTTCTTATCTTCTTGTACGGATCTTCTCCAATGGCATATCTGCCTCAGTCATCCTCCACCACGGCTTCTACATCAGCTTCTGCCCCACCTCCCTCCCTCTAGTACTCCTCTCCACTGCGACGCTTGTCAACTCGGCAAGCATCACCGTTCCTCCTTCCCACCGAAGCAAGGTCGGGGCTCTACTCGTCTATTTGATCTTGTCCACTCCGATGTCTGGGGACCTGCTCCTACCCTCACCATTGGTCGGGGTAGTTCTTATTTTGTAACTTTTATTGATGATTTTTCTAGATGTACTTGGGTGTATCTCTTACGAGATGGCTCTGAACTTTTCGATGTATGGTTCTCTTTTTATCAGTTAATTAAAACTCAGTTTGGTGTTTGTAATAAAACCTTTCGCTCCGACAATGCTAAAGAATATTTGAGTCATGCTTTTACCTCTTTTTGTGTGCAACATGGCATTATTCATCAGACCAGCTGTGTTTATACCTCCCAACAAAATGGGGTGGCGGAATGCAAAAACCGTCACCTCCTCGATGTCGCTCGCACATTAATGACCCAGATGCATGTCTCTCGCTCATATTAGGGCTATGCTGTTCTCCTTACCTGTTACCTCATCAATCGCCTTCCCTCCACAGTTCTCCACGGGAAAACCCCATTCTCCATTCTGTATCCGGGTAAGGAGCCTTTTCCTCTCCCTCTTCGAATCTTTGGGTGCACTGCATTTGTGCATGCCCCATCTGCCACCTGTGATAAGCTATCCCCTCGCTCCACCAAATGTGTCTTTCTGGGGTACTCCACCACTCAGAAAGGCTACTGTTGCTTTAACCCCGTTCTTCGTCAGCAGTTCGTCTCCGCTGACGTTACCTTCTTCGAGAATGCCTCCTACTACTCGGATGACTCCTCTTCTCTTCCCCCAGCTTGCTCTCCTCTTCCCCCAGCTTCTGATTCTCCTGCTATTCCCTTCGTTCCCTCATCTCCTACTGCGATATCCACCCCTACACCATCCCCGTCCCCTCCTCTCCCTCCGCCTCTCTCTCCCACTTCTCCGCCACCGTCTCCCTCATCTCCACCGCCGTCGCTCTCTCCTCCCAGGCCAGCTCTCTCTTCCACGGATGCTCCGGATGCCGAGGGCGCCGCCGACCTGGACCTTCATGTAGCTCTTCGCAAAGGGGTGCGGACGTGTACCCTACACCCCCTTGCTGCTGTTGTTTCATATGATCGTCTTACCTATTCTCGCAGGGCCTTTGCGCTGGCTATCTCTTCCACTGCCACACCTCGTTCCTACCAGGAGGCCCTTGTTATTCCTCATTGGAAGATGGCCATGGATGAGGAAATGGCGACCCTCATGGAGCGGGATACCTGGACTCTTGTTCCTCCTCCCTTCGGTACTGATGTTGTTGGCTGTCGCTGGGTCTTTGTGGTCAAATTTGTCCCGGACGGCACGGTGGACCGTTATAAAGCTCGCCTTGTTGCTAAGGGCTTTACTCAGACATATGGCGTTGATTACTTTGACACTTTCTCCCCCGTGGCTCGTCTCAGCACTATATGAGTCCTTCTCTCTGTGGCGGTCAATCGAGAGTGGCTGATTTCCCAGCTGGATGTAAAGAATGCCTTCCTTTATGGTGATCTTCAGGAGGTCGTCTACAAGGAGCAACCTCCTGGGTATGTTGCTCAGGGGGAGACACGAGTATGTCGGCTGAAGAAGGCAATCTATGGCCTCAAGCAGAGCCCTCGAGCTTGGTTTGACAAGTTCAGCAGCATCGTGGCGGCCATTGGTTTTGCGCTCAGCTCTGCCGATCACTCGCTATTTATTCGCAAAACCTCCTCGAGACTGGTGGTTCTTGTTGTGTACGTTGATGATATTCTTCTCACTGGCGATGATCAGGAATGTGTAGCCTTGACAAAGCGGCATCTTCGTCAACATCTGGTCACGAAAGATATGAGCTCTCTGAAGTACTTTTTGGGGATCAAAATCTCTCAGAAGCCCAACTCCTTAGTCGTCTCCCAGCGTAAGTATGCCCTTGATCTACTAAAAGAAGCAGGATTGACTGGAGCCAAACCTGCCCGATGCCCCATGGAAATTGGAGAAGACAAAACCTGGACAGATGATTCGCCGCTTCTTTCAGATACTACGCGGTATAGGTGTCTAGTTGGTAAGCTCATATATCTCACAGTGACCAGGCCCGAAATTTCCTATGTTGTGGGCAAGGTGAATCAATTCATGCAAGCACCTAGGGAGTTCCATCTACAGTCCGCCTTGCGGATCTTGGAGTATGTCAAAGCAGCGCCTGGGAAAGGACTACTCTTTCAGAAGAATGGTCATCTGAGGGTTGAAGCATACTCAGATGCGAGTTACGCTGATGACAAAGGGGATCGCAAATCTACCTCCGGTTTCTGCACCTTTGTTGGGGGAAATCTGGTAAGCTCGAAGAGCAAGAAGCAGTCTGTTGTTTCCAGGTCCAGTGCTGAATCATAGTATCGGAGTATGGCATCAACCACTTGTGAGTTAAAATGGCTTCGGGCTCTCATGCTGGATTTAGGAGAGGTCTACAACCATCCTATACCTATGTTCTGTGACAATAAGGCTGCCATATACATCTCCAAAAATCCGGTCTTCCATGAAAGAACCAAGCACATTGAGGTCGACTGTCATTTTATTCGTGAAGAGATTTTGAAAGAACAAATTTGCACTCCCTTCATCACTTCTGATAAAGAGCTGGCTGACATCTTCACCAAGCTAGTATATGCCTCACTTCTTCATATTTGTGACAAGCTCGACATGATCGATATATATGCTCCAGCTTGAGGGAGAGTGCTGAAGTTGGTGATCGGGCGGTCTGGCGGTCTGGCTTGGTAGGTTGATGACCGCACAGTTTTGCTGTTACTCTTCAGTGGTTTGGTTGCTGTGTGTTGCTGTCTGAGGTCCAAGTGGTCTAGCAGTTTGTCTCTGGCGACTTGGAGACTGGGCGGTCTAGCGGTCCCCCATGGCGATCTCTCTCTCTCTCTATGGTAGTAGCCGAGCGGTTAGCCCTTCTGTCTAACCACGCGGCTTGTGCGGTTTGTGTCTGTATAGTCCGCTTGTGTCCTGTAATTTTTTAGTCTCACATCTCTTATTTGTTTTCTCTCATCTCTCCTCTATTCTATATAAGGGAGGTCATACCTTTGTAATAGATACTTTTTTCAGATAATAAAGTTTCAGTTAAACCACTTCCGGTTTGTTTCTGTTCGGTTTTTACATGTTTCTATTCGGCTTTTACACTGGTTACACACTCCCAACAGTTGGGGTGGTGTAATCTCTCATCATGCGAGGTCTCGCCCTATTCACCTCATTCTCAAAGAGAAAAGGTAGAATAAACCGCAAGGGGGAAAAGCGTAGCCGTGGTTCTTGGTCGGGGTGGTGGGCTGTCAATCCACTTCACGACTATGTTCGTGGCCGCTACGGGATGCAAATGGGTCGTCAATCCACTTGTTCTTCTCCGTGTTCTTTCCCTTCCTTCAATCCTTTCTTCCCTTTGTCCAGAGGAATAGCACCAAAAGCTCTCGTTCCTCGCTGCTGGTGGCCAGGAGCTCTCTGAAGGTTGAGGATGGCTTCGGATTGCCGGAGAATGCTTCCCGGAGGGTGGAGATGAGTGGAGGACCTGTGGAGGAGAGGAACAGCGCTTCGCGCGCAGTTGTCGGGCAGAAAAATGATAAAACGTGCACTAATTCGTGGAGCATGGCCTTATATACGGAAGTAGAATAATCAGAGCACACGATCTATGACGCATAACCAATGGTCGTGCGCACTGTTGGTTGATGATCGTTCGCTCAGTTCCCAGAGAAACCTGCATTTTGACAGAAAAAATAATATATATATGTGCACTATCGGTGGCGCACTACCAGTGACCGTGCGCACAATATCCCATGATCGTGCGCAAAATATCCCATGATCGTGCGATTAGAAAAGATAGAACTCAAGAAAAGCTGGTATAGCACGCACGAGCAGTGGCGCATGACCGGTGGTCGTGCGCTATAGGTCCCATGCTCATGTGTATGCCCAGACAGAACTTGGAAAATGGGGGTAGTGCACACGATCAGTGGCTCACGACCCGTGGTCGTACGTTGTAGGTCCAATGATCGTGCACAGTGTACCAGGACTGTTTGGGAATATGATGAGTAGGCCGCGCACGACCATTGGTCGTGCATTAAGGAGTCCACTAATCGTGCGCATGTTAAAAACGCACGACCAGTGGCCCTTAGGCAGAAAACTCCCCAAAACATTCCTGGATCATGCATGCAACCCTTGTACCTGAAGCAAAAACAACAGAGCCACCGAGACGTGCGTACTAAAGTCTCCAAATGTAGCAAAACACCAAGTAGGGCACAAGAATAATAACTAAGAAAATCACACTGAAAGCGGGCCAAAAGTGCACTAATCATAGAATTGACATAATAACAAATATGAACAAATATGGCTCTAAATTGTAGTGCATTGACGAGAAAAGTAGCCCAGATGAGTCCAAAAATATGTGTATAACTTGGACTCATCAAGGCGGAGCGCTCTGTTGTTGTTCGGAGTCCGGGCAGTCTGACGGTTTATCCCAACGGCTTGTCTGTCAGGCTGTTGCTGTTTGGTGTCCCAGCGGTCTGGCGGTTTGTCTCAGGCAACTTGGAGACCGGCGGTCTAGCGGTCTAGCGGTCTCCTGCGGCGGCTTGTTCTCTGTGGCAACTTGTTCTCTCCTTCTGGTGGTGGTTGAGCGGTTAGCCGGCTTGTCTAACCACGTGAAATGTTCGGTTTGTTTATTTGTAAAGCCGTATATACTTGTAATTATTTAGTCCCACATTGCTTATTTATAATATCTCTCATCTCCTCCATTCTATAAAAGGGAGCCTATACCTTTGTGATACAATTTTCTGCCTATTTGTTTTATGTTCGCACAGACTTAAGTTTTTTTGTCAAGCAGGTTTAGGCGTTGAATGTAACCTTAGCACTAAAACCCAGTTTTTAGCCTAAGTCCAAAAGCGTTGAGTGAGTTAACTTCACTCAACATGACGTTGAGTGTGTTGAATGCACTCAACGCCATGCTATGTGTTTGTGTGGCTAAGTAAAAAATCGTTGAGTGAGCTGACTTCACTCAACGCGGTGTTGAGTGTGTGGAAGACACACAACACCATCACTTAATTTGTTAAGTAAGAAAGCATTGAGTGAATGGACTTCACAAAACGTGGTGTTGAGTCGTTTGGTTTTTCGTTGTGTTTAGCTGGATGGCATCGAGTGCGTTGACTGCACTCGACGCGGCGTCGAGCATACTCGACGCTTTTCAGTACACTTAGAATTATTTCACCGATTCTTGTCTGATTCATTGGGAATGGGCCTTAGGGTGAATTTGGGGTTTTCAACCTCATTTTACGAGAATAAACCAGTGTTGGTTGAAGTTTTTTCGGTTCATGGATGTTAGGGCCTTTGGTGCGCAGTTTTGTGCATCATTACCCTTTATGGGTTGGTGGCTGCTGGTGTGTTGAGTAGGTCCCTTCCACTATGGGTTTGTGACTGTTGGTGTGTTGGGTAGGTCCTTTCCATCTTAGGTACCGGTTTTTCCCCGGTTTTGGGTGTGTCGAGGAATGAGACCACCTTTTCTTGGGCCCCGTGAAGTTTTACTATTACTGTGTTGGGTTAGTCCCTTACACCGTGGTGTGTTGGGTAGGTTCCTTCCACTGCTTGTGCCGGACTTTTTAGGTGTTTTTTTTTGCTCTCTAATGGTGAATTGACCAATTTTTCTTTCATTTATGTATGTATTTGAAAGTTATTTAACTCAAGGTTAGGTAATCACCTAGAGGGGGGTGAATATGTCTTTGATGTTTTCTTAATTCTTTTGCTATTTTCAATCAACCTATACTATCTAGAGCTTAACCTTAGCACCTGTAATTAAAACAGAAAACAAGCACACAACAAACACAAGGATTTATAGAGGTTCCCCAATTGGGTACATCCACTTTCCCTCCCACCTATCCAACTTATTTGTTCGACTCGGCACAAACTACTCCACTATGCTCCTCAGAGCTTACACCTAAGGCCCTCGTCCTATTACATAGATTATTCATAGAATCCAACTCAGAACCTCAAGGGTTCCTGAGAGTTATTTAACTTTAGGTTAGCTAATCACCTAGAGGTGGGGGTGAATAGGTCTTTGATCTTTTAATATATCTTTTGTTGTTTTCAAATTATACAAACTAGAGCTTGTCCTTAAGTCCTGCAATCAAAGAGAAAAACAAGCAAACACATCAAACAACATAATTTATAGTGGTTCCCCAATTGGGTACATCTACTTTCCCTCTCCACCTATCCAAGCTTATTTATTGGACTCGGCACAACATCTCCAAACTGCTCCTAAGAGCTTACACCTCAGATCCTGCAGGATCTTCAAGTCTCCTCCAAGACTCACTTCTCAGCCACAAGGGCCTACACTCGGTGGTCAACAGACCACCTACCTCTGGTTATTAAGCCCTACACTCAGACTAGGAGGACAGCCCTACCTTAGATCCCAAAGTATCCTACCTCAGAGCTCGTAGTGCTCCTATACTCAGTGACCCGCAAGCCATCTACCTCAGCCTTATCTCTAAGCCCTACATCTCAGGCTTTTCAGCCCTACAACTTCAGGCACAAGGCCCTACTCTTATAGTGTTACATCACTCCTACAACTCAGTACCCCTCCAGGTACCTACCTCAGAGCCCCTCCACGCACCTACAACTCAGTGACAAGCTTGTCACCTACATCAGGAACAAAGGCCCTACACTTAGAGAGCAGCACTCTCCTACCTCAGGCACTTAAGCCCTACAGCTCAGATCCCCACTTGGATCCTACCTCAGTGCCCCTCCAGGCACCTACCTCAATGACAAATTTGCCACCTACAGCTCAGGCACAAAGTGCCCTACTCTTAAATTCAGGAAACCTGAATCCTACAGGAAATAAATACAGAGTTGAAGAAAATAAAATTACTGACTCAGAGAATAAACTCTGAGTCAACTTTGCTATACTGAACAGATTTCAGTCCAGCTCACCTACTGTAGAAGGAATCAGCCTTCTTCTACAGCTATCACTTATTACTGCTACACTGATGAGCAGCTTCCACCATGCTGAGAGATGAATCAGCTAAACTGTTCTATAGAGAACAACCTTACTGAGCTTGAAGAGTAGTAGCTATCCTTTCTTGCCTTCAGGCTATCCTGGTTGGACTTCATCTTTCAAGCTAGATCGGAAAATAAATGTCCAGTCGTCACTTTCAGTTTCTCTTTTTGTTCCATTGATTCGTTAACCCTAATCCTTTACTGTTTTCCCTTTTATATGCGGTTATTTGAATCAACGACACCATAGTATGTGGGCATACAAAGGATTGGTGAGCGCCAACTCCATCAGAAAGGGACAAAACATATTTCGATGTTGTAGCAGCTTTTCCGCAACGGCTTCCTACAGTTTTGACTTTGATGATGTCAGCAGTGGTCGCCAACCTCTGGACTTAGAAAATTTTTCTGAATCCCATCAAGCGTTGAGTGATGTTGAGACACTCAATGCCATCAACCTTGGCTTTCAGCTCTTCTGGACTTTATCAAAATTCATGGCTTTGTCTAAGTGGTTTTGGCTTAGCTGTCTCAGCGGTATCAGCGGTTTTCCATTATTAGCTGAGACAAGCTTTTATCTCAGCACTTTCCTCTTACCTGCTATCTCAGCGGTTTTTTGCACTTTAACTATCTCAACGGATTTATCTCAACGGCCTCAGCAGTTTTTCATTTATAAGCTGATATAATTATTTGTTTGAGAGCTTTCCTCTTCATTAGAAGCGTTGAGTGAACCTGCTTCACTCAACGCTTCTGGACTTAGAAAATCCCAGCTAATTTTGTTCTCAACTGTTTACCTCTTGACTGTCTCAGCGCTTCCTGCGTTATTTAGAAGCGTTGAGTGAATTTGCTTCACTCAACGCTTCTGGACTTAGAAAGTTTCTAGCTAACTTTGTCTCTATTATCTCAACTATCTCAACGCCATCTTCTCAGCTATCTCAGCTTGTGTCAATGTCATCTTCTCAGCTGTGTCAGTAGTCTCAACACTATCTTCTCAGATGTCTCAGATGTCT
This sequence comes from Platanthera guangdongensis, assembly GCA_039583875.1. Taxonomy (NCBI): domain Eukaryota; kingdom Viridiplantae; phylum Streptophyta; class Magnoliopsida; order Asparagales; family Orchidaceae; genus Platanthera; species Platanthera guangdongensis. The sequence goes on along the minus strand of CM077163.1, from coordinate 125,479,919 downwards.
CAATACCATCTTCTCACATGTCTCAGCAATCTCAGCGGTCTTAACGTCTTCTTCTCAGTGGTCTCAGCGCTTATGCCTTAGATAGATTTTCTGGCTTTAGCTTGACAGGCTTTGAGCTGAGCTCGATGAACCACAAACTGAGCTCGACGAACTTTGATCTTCTCAGTGCTCTCAACGCTTTTTTCCTTAGTCAATTTGCTCTTGCTTTAACTTGTCAAGCGTTGGGCTGAGCTCGACGATCTGTAACTTGAGCTCGACAAACTTCGATCTAACTTCGACGAATTTTGTATCCTGATTTCTTAAGCTTATGTTGAATTGAGCTCGACGAACAGCAAGCTGATTTTGTCGAACTATGAGCCGAGTTTGACGGAATTTGATTTTACTGCCCAACTCATTTTTCTTTACTTGTACAATCATGGACAACCTGCATGCATGAACTAAAGCACACATTAAATACATTATGTGTGTATGTCATTTACCCGTTTGACTTCTTACAAATCTGTGATATTGGGATCAATAGACCCGACAATCACCCCCAATTTGAAGAAGTCAAAACAATACAGGTCATTGACAACACAACATTTCATCATAACAAAATTTAATAGTAGAAGTAGAAGTGTTATCATTTCTCCAGCCTGTGGAGAATTACTTACTCCCCCTGGCATGCTGCTATCCTTACAGTTCCACTTGGTTGTGCTTCTCAGCCCTTGACTTCTTTCCTCCCCATTTTGACTTCTGCAAAAGGGAGCATACTGATAGGTTGTTATCCCCCTATCTATATCATTTGTTGGGCTAGCTCCCCCTCAACAGTTGCACACCATATTCAGTATCTGGAGGAAGAGCATGTTCTACCTGCAAAATAAGCAATGCAGCATATGGTAGAAGAGAGAATTGAAGCTACACAAGATTCAACATGCCCAATTCAAATTTGAAGGTGTTGAACTTAGCTTCATCTAGTGGCTTAGTGAAGATATCAGCCACTTGCTTGTCTGTGGAGACAAACTCAAGGGAAATGTCTTCCCTTTCCACATGTTCTCTAATGAAATGATAGCTAATTCCTAAATGCTTAGTCCTGCTATGGGTGACAGGATTCGTAGTTATAGAAATTGCACTAGTCGAATCACAAAAGAGTGGAGTTCTACTTATCTGAACATTGTAGTCTTGAAGTTGATGCTGAATCCACAACAACTGAGCACAGCAACTTCCAGCTGAAATATACTCTGACTCTACTATTGAGATAGCTACACTTATCTCTTTTTGGCTACCCCAAGAGACAAGCCTTCCACCTAAAAACTGATAGGAGCCTGAAATGCTCTTCCTGTCCTCCTTGCAGCCTGCAAAATCTGCATCTGAATAGCCAGTTAGTTCAAATTCCCCATTCCTGGGGTACCATAGGCCAAGATCTGGGGTGCCCTTAAGATATCTCAAGATTCTTTTCACATCAGTATAGTGAGACTCTTTAGGGCATGCCTGATACCTAGCACAGACACTTGTTGCATATGTAATATCAGGCCTGCTTGCTGTGAGGTAGAGAAGGGAGTCAACTATACCTCTATACAGAGTTTGATCAATAGGAATCCCTGGATCATCTTTGCCTATAGGCATACTTGAGCTCATGGGAGTTCTTATGGTGGAAGCATTCTCAATTCCATATTTCTTAATTATCTCCCTGGTGAATTTTTACTGGGATATGGATAGTCCATCATCAGTCTGTTTTACTTGGAGTTCCAAGAAAAACTTCAATTCACCGATACTACTCATCTTAAACTTCCCCTGCATAAGTTTTGCAAACTTCCGGCAGAGGTTGTCATCAGTAAAGCCAAATATTATGTCATCAACATAAATCTGGACTAGGATGATCTTGTCCTTAGATTCCCTTAGGAATAAGGTCTTGTCTATCTTCCCCCTTGAGAATTTGTTCTCAATGAGAAAGGTAGACAATGTCTCATACCATGCTCTTGGGGCTTGCTTAAGCCCATAAAGAGCTTTTCTAAGTCTATATACAGAAGAAGGAGAGTTAGAGTCAATAAAACCTGGAGGATGCTCTACATAAACTTCTTCCTTCAAGTCTCCATTCAGGAAGGATGACTTGACATCCATCTGGAATACCTTGAATCCCTGGAAGGCTGCAAATGCAAGGAACAGTCTGATTACTTCCAACTTTGCAACTGGGGCAAAGGTTTGATCATAAACAATCCCTTCTTCCTGTCTATACTCTTTGGCCACCAGTCTGGTTTTATTCTTGATTACAATGCCATTTTCATCAAGTTTATTCCTGAAAAGCCACTTGAATTCAATGATATTGAGTCCATTTGGTCTGCGAACCAACTTCCAGACTTTGCACCTTTTGAAGTGGTTCAGTTCTTCCTGCATTGCACAAATCCAGAATAGATCTTGATTTGCTTCTTCAAATTTCTTGGGCTCTTCTTGTGATAGGAAGTTGAAATAGAGGGCTGTGTTGAGACTCTTGCTTCTTCTCTATACACCTTGGCTAGCCTCACCTATTATCTACTCTGGAGGATGATCTCCAAGATATTTGACTACTGGGGGTAGTCTGACTGCTTCCTTCTGATTATCATTTTTTAAAGCGGGTTGGTCTTCATTTTCAGCTTGACTGTCGTGTGCTTCCTCTAAACAGCATCCCTCACCACAATCTTCTTACAAAGCTGGGTCTTTATCTCTGATGGAGAGCTTTTCCATCATTACTTATGTTCCTACAGAGCTAGGCAAAGAGCTTGACAGCTCACTGTCAAACATGCATGAATCATCAAACACTACATGGACAGACTCTTCTACAACTTGATTTGTCAAGTTATAGACTCTATATGCCCTACTATTGTTTCTGTACCCAATAAATAAACCCTCATGGGATTTGGCAGCAACCTTAGTCATTTTTGACTTACCATTGTCCAAGATGAAACACTTGCAATCAAAGATCCTGAAGTAGTATGTGTTTGGTTTTCTGCCCTTTAAGATATCATAGGGAGTCTTCTTGTGGCCTTTGGTGATAGAAGCCCTATTGAGCACATGACATGTAGTGTTAACTGCCTCAGCCCAAAAATATTCAGGGAGAGAAGTGTCACTCAATAGTGTTCTCCCAGCTTCTATAAGAGTCCTGTTTTTCCTCTCAGCTAACCCATTTTGCTTGGGTGTTCTTGGAAAGGATAACTCTTGATGAATCTCATGCTCTTCATAGAATGTAGTCATAGTAGCAGAATGAAACTAAGTTCCATGTTCACTTCTCATTCTGACCACAGAGCGTGCAAGCTCATTCTGAATTTGCCTGACAAAATTTATGAAGAATTCAAGGATTTCATCCTTTCTTCTAAGGAAGAACACCCACAAGTAAATCTGGAATAGTCATCAACATCCACATCGGTGTAGACCTTCCTACCTAGACTATGAATAGCATAGGACCAAACAAATCCATATGCAGGAGATATAAGCATCTCAAAGATTCCTTTGCCCCAATGCTCTTAAAAGAGGTCTGAGTCTGCTTACCCTTTTAGCAAGCAACACAGATACCCTCCTTGGAGTATTTTATTTTGGGACCATTACTAACAAGCTCATCACTGAAAGCTGACCAATGGTCTTATAATTCAGATGAGCCAGTCTCTTGTGCCACTGGACACAATATGAGACTTTTTCATCTGCAACTAGGCATATAGGGGAACTATTTTCTAAGCAAGAAAAATTCAAGCAATAAACATTCCCACTCCTAGTGTATGTTAAGATGACACTTTGGTCACTTAACCTCTTGATGTGACACTTATCCTTGTGGAAGGAAATGTCATAACCAAGATCACATAGTTGGCTTATGCATATGAGGTTGTGTTGCAACCCCTCCACATAATCCACCTTTGTGATGGTGATTATGCCATTTGAGATGTTACCATAGCCTCTGGTTATCCCCTTGTCTGAGCCTCCAAAAATGACCTTGAGTCCATTCTTTACTGGAGTGTACTCCTTCAATATCTCCTTTGTTCCAGTCATGTGCCTGGAACATCCACTGTCTAAGTACCATTTAGGGGATTTGGTACTTGAACTAACCTTTAAAGAATGCAAGTCACCTTACCTTAAGACCCCAATTTCTATTGGGTCCTAGGTTCACATTAGCCTTGAAATAACCCTGCCTTCCTGCAGAATTCCTGACAGGTTGGCAACCTCTGGACACTGAGGGATTCTGCCAGAAATCCACAGTATAGTGGCCCACTTTGCCACAACACCAGCACTCATAAATATTATATCTCCTTTTCTATTTGGGATCAGCATTTGACCGTACTGCTTCATGAACAGTGGGGAGATGTGTTGCACTATACTTCTGCCTTCTTTCAGTAGTAATTTGACTGAAGGACAGTATTTCAGCAGGTTGTGTCGGCCTTCTCTAAGAACCATCAGTTGCATGTCTCTTTTCAACTAATATCTGATAGCTTCTGAGATGGCCATTCCATCCCTGCCATAAGACTCTCCTTGGGTCACAACTTATGTTGTATGATTTAGATTTTTAGTAGCAACAATATCTTTGAGTTTTGGGGCTGGAGCACCAAAAATAAATGGTCCAAGTTGGGCCATTTGGATTTCCTCATGGGCAGCCTTAAAGGATTTCACATGGTTGTACCTTCCACCATGGCTGGGGCCACAATGGTCCATACCAGTGGATCTGCCATTCTCCCAGTGACCATAACAACTTTCGTGATCATACCTGTTTGAAGGCAACAATACTTTCTGAAAAGAAATTTGAGGCAGTGAGGCTAGAAGCACAACAGGTGCCTTCCCTTTTCCCTTTCCTCTTGGATTGGAAGGTCTAGCAAGTCCCTTAAATCCTAAACCTTTCCTACCAGCTTGGGTAAGGTGGGTATCAATTAAGGATAGCACAGTGCTTGGCTTAGAAAATTTTGACACCAACAATTTCTCATTTAAGAGATGATTTTCAAGTTTCTGGATAAGTTTCTCATTTGAGACTATTACCACAAACTCATTGTCAATGATTTCCTTGAGCTGGCCTGCATATGCAGCCATGTCAGTGAGGGCTTTTTCTTGGTCTTCACACTTGCTTTTAAGACTAAGATGCTCTTTTACCTGCCTCTTTGAAATAGCATGCATTTCTTGAAAGCCTCACGAAGTTCTCCATACTTGGCAATTATGGAGTTTACATCATCCTCATAGTCTGAATCCCCTTCATCTCTTGATGATTGAGCTTCAGAGACTGAGTCAGCCTCATGACTAGAAATAAAAGAATGTGGTTTAGCATGTACCTGAAACTGATCAGGCTGATCCTGGCTGCTTTCTTCATCTGTCATTGCCATTAGTCCATGGCACTGAGCATCTCTTTCTTCATCTTCATCCTTCTCTGAGTCACTCTCTGGATTTGACAGGAGGGCCCTGATCCCTATTCTAGCAGTGGGAACTCTTCTTCAGCAACAGCAATAAGCCTAATGTAGGCTTCATCTTCTTCACTGTCTGACTCAGAGGAAGAGTCAGACCAAGTCTTTTTTTCTTAGCCAATAGGTACTTCTCTTTCCTCTTTCCCTTGCGGTGCTTCTTCACTCTTTCTTATTTCCTCTTTATTGGGAAGTCAGTAATTACATGCACAGGTTTGCTGCAGGAAAAACAAATAATGTTAGAGGAAGATTATTTATTATAGTTAGGAGGATACCTGTTCTCCTTAGAGGATTTCCTTCTATGCTGAGAAGAGGAAGAAGGTCTTATATTCTTCCAATGCCCCTTCTTCATGAATTTTTGAAATTGTATGGATAAGGCAGCAAGGTCCTCATCAGATGTATGGATGTCAGATGAGCTGGACTTGGAGCTCTCAGATTCTGACACAGTAGTTCTTCTCACTGGAGAGATCTTCCTTCTGCTCCTGGTTGAAGCATCAGCTTTGAAAGCCACAGATTTCTCCTTGCTCTGTGACTTGATGGTCTTTTCTTCTTCTTCCTTCCTTGTATCAAGCTGCATCTCATAGGACAGTAGCTTTTCGAACAGGGTTGGAGGTGGTGTGTCTGTTAGTCTGCCCATCTCCCTGATGACACAGATCTTTGTGTACCAATCCTTAGTGAGGGACCTGAGAAATTTGTCATTAAACTCATAGGTGTTTAAGACTAGTCCATAAGTTCACAGTTCATTAACAGTTCAGAAAAATCTTTCAAAACTTTCAACAATATACTAAGACTTTCCTTGTCTGAAGGCTTCATACTACTGGTTGAGCATGGATTTCCTGTCATCTCTCACCTCTTATGAGCCCTCCATGAACACCACTAGGGTATACCACATCTCCTTGGAGGTCTTCCAGTGCACCATATTTTGGAGTGTTGGATCATCTACTGCACTAGTAATGAAATTTTGAGCTCTCTTGTCCATGGAGGCAAGGAGGACCTCATCCTTATTCATTTCTTCATATGATTTGGGAATTTGGATGTTGGCATCCAGAATTGAGATCTTCATGGGTATGAAAGGTCCCTCTTTCACTATGATGAAGATCCTAGGGTCAGCAGCTTCCATGAACATCCTAACCCTTTCCTTCCAAATCCCAAACCCTTCCTTTCTGCAGATTGACAACTTCATGACTCCTAATTCCTTGTAATTTACACCAGACCCCATTTCTTATCTTTTAGCTAACCTTGGAGGTATACTCAGATTGTTAAATCCTTTTTGAGTAACCTCCCTCTGATATCACTTGAAAGTTATTTAACTTTAGGTTAGCTAATGTAACACCCCAAATCCCAAATTTGGGTTCAAGCTTGGCAACACGTCCTGAGACAGGGGTGTGTCACAGGCCGTGTCCTTCTCTGCTGAGCAGCCTTTCGAGTGCTCGACAAAATACACTCGACGAGTTCTCGAGAGGGAACACGCCCTGTGACACGGGCATATCCGAGTGTGTGTCCTCCTCTAGTCGGCGAACGCCACTCGAGTAGATGCGCTCGACGAATTCTCGAGAGAGAGAGAACATGGCCTGTGACACGGGCGTGTCACATGGATGTGTCCTGCTCTATATACTCGAGTAGGTCTCGAGGGTGGTCTCAAGTGGGTCTTGAGTGTGTCTCGAGTGGGGCACACGGCCTAGGACACGGGTGTGTCAGAGGCCGTGTCCTGTTCTGTGCACTCGAGTGGGTCTCTCGAGTGGGTCTCGAGTGTGTCTCGAGTGGGGCACACGGGCTAGACACGGGCATGTCTGAAGGAGTGTCAGGGTAGCTGGCCTGTGACACGGGCGTGTCACATGGCCTTGTTCTGTTATGGATAAGTCGATTCGTGCGCCGCTTAAGGTACACGGCCTATGACACGGGCGTGTTACGGGCCGTGTCAGCCAAAAATTAGACTTTTGTGGGCGATTTGTAGTCGTTCATTTCCTTTAGCTGGGATCTAATGGCCCAGGCTTCTCCCTGCTGGTTAATAGCCAGAAATGAGAAAGAGATTCTCATTTTAACTTGTGTCATTCTCTTTCAAAAAGAGCTAGAGAGAAGGAAGAGGAAGGAGGAGGAGGAGAAAAGGATCCGGCCACCGGTGGAGCTTCAGCGTTCCAAACTAAGGTCTGAGGCCAGAATTGTGGAGGCAAGGCTGCTGCGGTGCTTTCCAACTGACTAGATTTCCATGGCTCCAAAGAGGTCGTCAAGGTCAATGATCTTACTTCATGGACATGTGAAGTCCTTTTTTGGCATGTGTATGGATTTCCCCCACCAGAGGGTGGATTGCGAAGGGATTTCCCTTGGGTTGATTCTTGGAATCCCCAATAGTCTTGCATATAGATCCGAAAATGTGTAGTACGGAATAGGCATGCTGTGTGAAGCCCATCTGGACAGGTTGGTCTGGATTGGTGATGTTTTATTTGCACACCAGAGAAGACTTTGTGGTTAAACATGTAGTTTGTAGAGTCGATGGGTTGGACCTATGAAGGGCAGCAGCAGGAAGTACTGGAGTGGTAGTCAAGGAAAATACCCTTGTGATGCTTGTGCTTTGTACTATGGCAAGACCAGTTTTCTGGCACTGCAGGATGCTGCAGGGTTTGGGAAGAGTTGGGTGCAGAAAGTGAGTTCTGCGGAACCCGATAAGCGATCGTGAAGGATGCTAGCATGAACTCCCTTTGTTGATTGTGAAGCCAGTCCTTGGTGGACAGTATGGCTATTGTAACCTTGATGAGATCTTGAAAAGGCCTCGTGCCGAACAGGAAAGATGAAACAGACTCGTGCCTTAAATTTAGCTTCGAGTACGTTGGTATTTGGTGATGGCAAGGCGACTTGAGCAATGGGGGGTGGCTGATCCGTACCTGCGTTATGTCCGTCCGACTTAGAGACCTGAAAGTGCGGTCAGTTGGAGCTCATAATGACAGTCTTAGGCCTGCATGCTGGAAAGACTAAATGCTCAATTTTATTGTCGGGTTTCGGACCTGGAACGGTGGTGTGACCTTGGTTCACTGGTACACCAAGAATGTTCCCTAAGTGCATGGATCGTCGGGCCGCGTGGCTGATGGTTGTGATGGATTGTTTGTGCGTGAGAGCACAATGTGTGATAGATATATATCTGCCTATGAATTGCTATGCCTGGAGGGATGGAATACCACTGCCCCGGGAAAGGGCTAGTGTCGTTATAAATTGGTCAGCTGAATGCTGACTGTTGCCTTATTTGCCACCGTTTGGTGGGATGTCCTTGTACATATGCTGGAGAGCCGAGTGGGACACATAAGGGCTGAAGTCCCTGCTGTTGCTGTTGATAGCCCTTGAAGACTAAACAAAGATTGTTGTTTTGTTCATGTGTGGCCGGACTGCACGGCGATGTTTGAATTCCACACTTATAAAGAGTAACTGTAAGGCCATAAGGCCAAACAATATTGTATTTGTTGTACATTCCTATTTGAGTTGATATAAAAATGTGGATGTATATATATAGTGGACATTCATGGTTGGGGTTCAATATTATTATTAAAATCTTCCACTAGCATGCTCTATGTTAGGATGTGATTGTGTTTTGGTATTAACCTGTAACCTCCCCGCCTGTTTGTGGCATATGGTGTGGGGCACCGGCCGGACCTTCTATTATATGCTATATGAATGGTTGGAGTCGTTATATTTTGGTATCAGCTTGTCTCGGTCTTCCTCTTTCGAATGCGTGGTCGCATTCTTTTATGGGGTGGCGAGCACGTGTCAGTGTGAACCGCGTTAACACGAATGAACTCTTGAATGTCCACTTAGGAATGCAAATACACTTGTTTGAGGAACTTGCATGTTCCTATATTATTGTTATTGCTTGTGTGAGGTCGCTAATATGTGTCTTGTTCACCTATAGGTGACTCGTAGTGGTGCTGGGCAGTCAGAGCCCCAGCGTTTTGATAAGAGTACGGCACCAGCTGAGGTTCCTACACCTCCCCCTTCTGCGGAAACCGCCCGCTTAGTTACTGAGGCGCTGTTTGCAATGTTTCAAGCACAGCCTGGTAGGCAAGCACAGCCGGCAGTGGTGTTGGAAAAGGTTGAGGCAAGGCCAGAACCTGTTACGGCTGTGGATCCTCAAGCAACTGAATGGCAACTGAAGCAGTTCATGAGCTTCAATCCCCCTACGTTTACGGGTGTGGGATCCCCAACGCAGGCAGAGGATTGGTTGTCGCGCGTCAAGTGTATATTGACGGTGATCAGGACGGAGGAAGATCAGAAGGTCACCTTGGCCACCTTCTTATTGGAAGGAGAGGCTCGCCTATTGTGGGACAAGATAGATTTACACCACTTAGCGGGCAGGCAGTTAACACAAGTCTCGATTGAGGAATTCTCGCGACTAGTCCTGGCAAAGCACCTACCAGCAGCACAACGCATTGCCATGGAAAATGAGTTCCAACGGCTCATGCAAGGAGAAAGTACTGTTGAGACTTACCTACATGAGTTCACAAGGTTGGGATGTTATGCGTGATCCATCTTCGCCAATGAGCAGCGGAAAACTAATAAGTTCTACGAAGGATTGCGGGATGATTCTTGCTCTCGTGTTTCGTGAACCAAGGGTTTTAAGCGTTGGTCATACTGCATGTGCACTAGAGAATGATATAAAGTGGGTGCAAGGAAAAAGGGCCTTGGCTATGACAAAGCCAGAGTTCAAGGCGCCCCGACCTGGGAAATCGTATTATCAAAAGAAGTGGGGCAAGAGGTCCAAACCTTCTGGGCAAGCTCCTTCAACAGTTCTGTCGGGGCCACTACGAGGCCAGAGACTCGTACCTGCTTTACTTGTGATAGAGTGGGGCATATCGCTCGTGACTGTCGGACTTGTTTATCAAAGGGTGAAAAGAAGATGGGAGCTTCTTATGCTGAGAAGGGAAAGGCATTGGTGGAGTTCTCTGCCTCCCAGGAGCAGCCTCGTGTCTATAATCTTGGCCAGCAGGAGGCCATAAAAGCAAAGTGACGTCATCACAGGTACGATTTGCGTTATTGATTGCTTTTTCTTATTGCATGCTTTGTGTGTAGCTTGTGTGTGATGTGCATGCCACAGGTTTTGTTATGATTCAAAACACGCTAGCGAGGGCACTATTTGATACAGGTGCTTCGCATTCATTTCTGTCTAAGGACTTTGTACATTGAATTGGAATACCTAGTCATGTGAAGACAGAGAGCGTAAAGGTGCTATTACCGAATGGATGCTTGATGTTTGCGGATAGGGCTTGCGATGTGGAAGTTCAAATAGGAAGTCGGGATTTCTGTTTGAACGCATTTGTGCTGCGGATATCAAAGTTTGTTGTGATCTTTGGTATGGATTGGCTCTCGGAGCAGCGTGCCTTTACTGATTGTAATTCAAAGAGATCACATTGGGCAAAAATACCGAGCTTGAGACTAAGTTCGCTGGTATGCGAGGAGTGAGCGAGACCTTGATGTGCACTCCAAATCGTCAATGCTGTTCGGAAGGGCGCGGAGTTATTCTTCATGCTGATTCAGGCTGTTGAGCCAAAGACCAATGTGAGTTATGTTCCGAATGTATCGGAGTTTGCTGATGTGTTTCCTAAGGATCTTCCTGGGCTACCACCCCAGCAGGATATCGACTTCACTATTGAGTTGGTGCCATGTGTGAAACATATGGCCCGCTTGTCATATCACGTCGCGTCAAAGGAAGTGGCTGAATTGAAAGTCCAATTGCAAGAGTTACTGGAGCAGGGATATATACGCCCAAGTATGTCACCTTGGAGCACACCTGTTCTTTTTGTGAAAAAGAAGGACGGTGGTTTGCGGTTATGTATTGACTACCGTGAATTGAATAAGCTGACAGAGAAGAACAAGTATCCGATTCCACAAATAGATGAACTGTTCGATCAGCTCGTAGGATCAACCGTCTATTCCAAATTGGATTTGAAATCTGGATATTACCAATTGATGATTCGGGAAGGTGACATTTCCAAGACCGCATTTGGAACACGATATGGTCATTATGAGTTTACCGTTATGCTGTTTGGGCTATGTAATGCGCCATCGGTGTTCATGGATCTAATGCACCGAACGTTCTGAGAGTACTTGGACCTGTTTGTGATTGTATTCATTGACGATATCTTAGTGTACTCTAAATCGGAAGCTGATCATGCAAACCACTTGCGGTTGGTGTTGCATACCTTGCGAAGGAATAAGCTCTATGCCAAATTCTCAAAGTGTGAGTTTTGGTTGTCGTCAGTGGATTTTCTTGGTCATGTGGTAAGTGGAGAGGGCATAGCAGTGGATCTGTCAAAGATAAAAGCCATACAGGAGTGGTCGGTGTTGTCTTTCGTGGCCGAAGTCAGGAGTTTCCTTAGACTGGCAGGCTACAATAGACGTTTTGTAGAAAACTTCTCGCGGATCGCATTGTCTCTGACCACATGATGCATGTAAATCGGCAAGCGCACCGGTCGCACAAGTAATAAAGTTTTGGGAATAAATTCCCGAGTGTCAGTCTCTTGAGGAATGCAATTAGCGTAGAGCAGCAACAGTACAGAAAATATTGAAATGAGAGTTATAAATAGAAAAAAAAAGTAAAAAGAGGACTTGGGATATTGTGGATGTTTGATCTACTAAACTAGTAAAAGCTATGCGGGTCGAAGGCACCGCTTCGCAAGGTGGAGTGGGTATTTCGGCCGCGATGCCGAACTTCGGTTGGGCGAGTGGACGGAAAGATAATGGATTGAAGTGTTCTTGTGTGGAGTGCAATCGGGTGAGACACGGGAACGGAGTGGACGTGGGGTGAGCGAGGCGCATTCACAGACACTACTCACAAGCATAAGAAAAATACTAACATCACATTAGATATAAAATAAACTTGATATTCATTACAATGTTTAAACCATTCCATACTACAGAGGAAGGGGAAGAGGAGTAAACCAAAAGAGAGTGAAGATCCATCGTGGGTCATGGCCGGAGTAGCGAGTTGTCAATCCGCTTTCGGGCTCAGTCCAAGGAGGCTTCCGATACCAACGAGCTGTCACCTCGAAGGCCTTTAAGTCCATTCTCTAGGTTGTCTTCTTCGCCAACTCCGGTGGAAAGCTTGGAGTTGTAGTCTTCAATGGCCGAGGGCTTTGCCGGAGAGTTTGAAAAGCTTAGGAGTAGTTGGCTATGGCCTCCCTACTAAGGTGGAGGTGGTGGAGCAGCTGGAGAAGTGATGGCGATTCCCGCGGACTCCCCGATCACAGCAAATGACGGGCGTTGACCTAAATCACGGAGCAGGGCCTTAAATATGGAGGCAGCAAAAGCAGAGCGCACGATCAGTGGCGCACGACCAGTGGTCGTGCGCACTGTCGGTCGATGATCGTGCACCATTTCCAATTAGACCTGCAACCTGGATAGAAACATCAGCATATATGCGCATGATCAGTGGCGCACGAGCAATGGTCGTGCGCACTACGACCAGTGCTCGTGCGATTACCCGGACAGGATTAGGAAAATGAGAATGTAATGCGCATGATCGGTGGCGCACGACCAGTGGTCGTGCGCAATAAGTCTAGTGGTCGTGCGTAGTATTCCTGCATCGGCGGGGTCTCCCGAGTGGTTCCGGAGCATGCACACGAACTCTGCACCAGCAAAAGAGGCAGATAGGCCACCAAACGTGCACACCACATTCCCAAGATAGGGTTAAAGAACAATAAAAACAAAGAAACACAAGAAGCACACAGAAATGGGCCTATAGTGCACTAAATCGTGAAATAGGCACATAAGCAAATATAAGCAATAATGGCTCTCAAGTGTAGTGCTTAGACGATAAAACTGGCCCAGATGAGTCCAAAGATCAGTGTAAAATGTGGACTCATCACACCCCCAGACTTAATCATTTGCACGTCCCGAGCAAATCATCACTCCGTGGACTAGAAAATACCTAGCTGGCTCCGAAATTTCACAAAGAAGTAAAACGAGAAATCAAATACATCATGGGTATAGAAGATATAATAGAAAAACTTTTTAATTATACGACGTAGTTTAAACTATTCGACAGACGTAAATAAATATTGTAATTACTCAAAATTAGAATTCTGGAGAATCTTGTGATCGTGTGTAGGAAGAAAGTAAGCAGGCCACTAAGGCGAGCATTGCCAAAGTTCGGGACTCAGGATCACCTCCAAAGGAATCCACCAATGTCGGGGACCATATGCTTGCACGTTCACACTCTCTCCACAGCGCGGGTTAGACTCAAGCATGAAGTAGTAGGACTTGTAGGCTAAAATGGGGCTTAGGAGAAGGCTTGGTAGTCAATGATAAACATGAAGGCTACACGCAACCAAAGCAAGCTAATAAAAACTGAAACCAATACAGCCACTTAGAAATGAATGGGGAACACACCCCCAGACTGAGCTTGAAAACCGGGCGTGAACACGGCCTATGCCGACCAAAATCAATAAAGAGGATGGGGTTAGAATTCTCAATGCAATTCTTTCAGATTTTTCTCTCTTGTGCGCTTATCTGCTTTATATTTTTTTTTATTTCTGCGCTTGCAATCCCCAAACGTAGCAATCAAAACGTGAATAAATTTAGCACCACAAAAAACGATGTCCACATATCACAACCTTGGCAAAACAGTAAATACAAATCAGCTCAAGCATTTTATTGCGATGGTGGAATTAGCTTCAGGCCTTGGTGAATGTGAGTGGAGCTGGATCAAAGAAGGGGTAGGCACAAATTTGGCATGCAACGGTTAACAGGTAGGAAAGGCTAAACAAGGCTCAAACTAGCCAAAATGAAGGCCTACGTCATGCGCACGCTTGACTAACCGGGCACCAATGCTTCGAGAGTAGCTTAGGGCAAGTTCTTATCCACCGAGAAAGATGATCCTTCCTCTCGACTCGAGCAATACGAGCCTAGTGGCGGCTACACACATTCCTACATTATCGTTCGATTACTCCAGATTCAGATTTTTAGTAGTACAAACAATATTTACGTTTGTAGAAAAATATAAAGCTACAAGCATAAAGAAAAATTAATTCTATCCTAGTTCTACACAAACCATAAGTACTCGATTAGGAGCACTGCATGAGTTTCGAACTACTCAATCCTGAAATCCTAAGCCAGCACCACTATTTTAAAGTTTACACAAAAACAATACATTTGACTCGGGTTGTGCGCATAGATAGGAGCACACTCGTGTGGGTGATTCAGTGTGTGCAACAGAGATCAAGAAATAATTAAACAAGAAACTGGTATGCAACAGAATGTGAGGTGTAGTGACCACAGGCACGCTCTTCCCCCCAGACTTAAAGTCGACAACTAGTAAAAATAAGCAGTCCAAAGATGATAAAAAAAGCTAGGGTAGTAAGTACCTATGCTCAAAATTCAACATACCAGTCGTGCAATGAGATGTTCAAGTGCGGCCAAGTTGTCTCGCCTCAAATATTCCTGCACCTGCGATTGAAGTATGCACGCCAAATAAAATATGGACATATATATATATATATATGAATAAATAAATAGAACTCAAAACACAGCATAGGACCAAACGGTCCAACTTGGGTTGTCTCCTGAAAGCCCTTTTGTTTACCGTCCTTAAGGTGGACCAAATACCTGTATTAGCAGTTCAAATAGAGAGTTCTTGGCAGTAGAAAAAGGAAAAAAATTAAAAGTAGAGCAACCAGCATTCAAAAAGTATCGAGAAAGAGGATGGAAAGAGGAATGAGGGTGGTGCAATCAGCTATAAGCAGATTTATGGTAAGTCTCTCCGGTGGAATGCAAGAGGACAGCAGATTGTCTTTTTGCATTGGGGGTAGGCATTGTCCCTTTGCTTCGAGTGCACTCTTTCTCGCGCCGGAAGGCAGCGTAGCGCTCTTCGCGTAAACGCTTTGCCTCTTTCAGTTTCTCCACCGTGGGAGACTTCCAATGGAGGTAGGCTGTGGGGTTTCCTGGTGTCGTGGTTTGTGGCATCCTGTCCGGCACCGTGATGGCAACCGGATCTGCCCAAGCTACAGATCGTTTAACAGAGTTATACAAATTAGTGTCTAGGGATTTCTCCCGAATAAAACTTGGTTCGCCATGCTCAGCAACATAGTTGGCTGGAAGTAGAAAGGCAGCCGTGGCTTTGGTACAATTGATCTTGTCGTGGACCAGCAGCACTTGATTCTCATCGACTTCCTGAGAGGGGCCTTTCTTTGGCGTCTCCTCCATATGTGCTTCCAATGTTGGGATACCTGAATCCATCTTGGTATCTGGGACACTCAGAGAATAATTATTTTGGATGGGAGAGAATGTATGGATGTGTTATCGAGGGTGGACTCTTAGTTTGGCCAAGTGACACGGCCTTTAGAAAAGTCGAGGGATGCGCCACTGGCTGTCAGGAATGGGACTCCTAATATAGGAATAGAGTTATTGTCCTTTGGTCCCAAAACCTGGAAGTCAGTGGTGATACTTTTGCCGTTAACCTCGATTTCAACTTCCCGAACACCTCCCTCAGTGTCAACCAAATTGTCATTCTCTAAGATAAGCGATTTCTGATTTTCAATGTCGACTTGTAGCTGCATCTTCGCAACATCTTGCAAAGTGAGGATGTTGCTGGACGCCCCGGAATCGCATAATGCTGGAGTTTCGATGTTATTGATTTTACAATTGATGACAAGTTCGTTGCGGTTTCCCAAATTGTCCTCCCCAAGGCGCTTACCTTGTTCATGGGGTTCTTTTCGGTGTTACTAGGTAAGGTGTCTTGGGTGCGTTCGGAAACCACTTGGGCCAATTGGCCCAATTATGCCTCCAGTTTGCGCATCGAGGAGGCCTGATTTGTCATGTTGGTTTGGGAAATTTCAACGAACTTCTCGAACATCTCTTCCAAAGAACTTTTTTTACGACGGGGGTCCCTTGGGAATAATTCGGTTGAGGCGGCCTCGGTTGGCTTCCGGAGACATACGCATCATTTTTATGCTGCCCCGGTTGCCATCTTTGGCCAGATGCGTTAGGATTCCAAGAAAAGTTGGGGTGATTTCGCACCCCCGGGTTGTATGTATTCCCGTAAGGTACTCCCCTATTTTGATTGGCTATAAAATTAACTGACTCATTCATAAACAAAATTCGTCTGGTACCTCAACTCCTAAGCATTCGAAGCTGTGGTGGTCGGTGCTTCCGCACCCTTGGCATGAGATTGCCATCACTGGGGCAGTAGGAGTAGGCTTGGGGATATCCACGGCAAACACTCCACTTGTGCTTTGTGGGATGTTTCTTCCAGCGGTCCAGTAAGCGTTGTGGGTGGCGGTGTCTTGTAAGACTCTCAGAGCATCATCTGGAGCAAGATTCATGATGCTTCCTCTGGAGGTGGCATCGATCATGGCTCGGTGGTGGGGATCAATAGCGAAGTAGAAACTTTCGACGAGGTTCCACGTTTGGAATCCATGATTAGGGCACTTCCTCAGCAGCTCGTTGAAACGCTCCCAAACTTCGAATAAACTTTCTTGATCGGCTTGCCGGAAGTTGGCTATTGCGCGCCTCATGCTCACGATCCGAGCCACCGGATGGAACTTAGCTAGGAATTTTGTGGTCAAAGCCTCCCAGGTGGTGGCTGTTCCATGTGGGAGGGAGTGAAGCCATGTCTTGGCTTTGTCCCTTAATGAAAAAGGGAAGAGGCGGAGCTTGACTGTTTCGTCTGGAATTCCAGCGTATCGGAACGTGGCGCAGATTTCGTAGAATTGGGTAAGGTGAAGATGGGCGTCTTCAGTGGCCATTCCGGAGAACTGAGCGTTGTTCCGAATGATATTCAGAATTGTTAGTTTAATCTCGAACTGTGGGTTGGTGATAGCAGGTCCGAAACCGGGGTATATGCTCCCGACAGTAGGTGTAGTATAATCCCTCATGGTGCGGACCTGGGGAGGGTTCACTTCATTTTCGTCGCCATTTTTGTCGACATGAGGTATCCCTCCAACTCGGTTGCCTGCATCAATATTCAGCTGGTCTCCCATTGGGGCAAAAGTGATGTCTGCGGCGCATCTTCGTGCTAGGAGAGTACGTTCGATCTCTGGGTCGTAGGCGACAAACTCTCTTATAGCTCGGCCTTGCATTCACTGTGGCAAACACCACACATTAGAAGTAAATAGCAGTAAAAAAAACAACACTAACTCTTATAATAATATTTTAAGTCATCCTGAGTCGCTCTACAGTTGCATTCCCCGGCAACGGCACCAAAAACTTGATGCGTGTAAATCGGCAAGCGCACCGGTCGCACAAGTAATAAAGTTTTGGGAATAAATCCCCGAGTGTCGGTCTCTTGAGGAATGCAATTAGCGTAGACAAGCAACAGTACAGAAAATATTGAAATGAGAGTTATAAATAGAAACAAAAAGTAAAAAGAGGACTTGGGATATTGTGGATGTTTGATCTACTAAACTAGTAAAAGCTATGCGGGTCGAAGGCACCGCTTCGCAAGGTGGAGTGGGTGTTTCGGCCACGATGCCGAACTTCGGTTGGGCGAGTGGACGAAAAGCTAATGGATTGAAGTGATCTTGTGTGGAGTGCAATCGGGTGAGACACGGGAACGGAGTGGATGTGGGGTGAGCGAGGCGCATTCACAGACACTAATCACAAGCCTAAGAAAAATACCAACATCCCATTAGATATAAAATAAACTTGATGTTCATTACAATGTTTAAACCATTCCATACTATAGAGGAAGGGGAAGAGGAGTAAACCAAAAGAGAGTGAAGATCCACCGCGGGTCGTGGCCGGAGTAGCGAGTTGTCAATCCGCTTCCAGGCTCAGTCCAAGGAAGCTTCCGGTACCAACGAGCTGTCACCTCGAAGGCCTTTAAGTCCGTTCTCTAGGTTATCTTCTTCACCAGCTCCGGTGGAAAGCTTGGAGTTGTAGTCGTCAATGGCCGAGGGCTTCGCCGGAGAGTTTGAAAATCTTCGGAGTAGTTGGCTATGGCCTCCCGACTAAGGTGGAGGTGGTGGAGCAGCTGGAAAAGTGAAATGGTGATTCCCGCGGACTCCCCGATCACAGTAAATGATGGGCGTTCACCTAAATCGCGGAGCAGGGCCTTAAATACGGAGGCAGCAAAATCAGAGCGCACGATCAGTGGCGCACGACCAGTGGTCGTGCGCACTGTCGGTCGATGCTCGTGTGCCATTTCCAATTAGTCCTGTAACCTGGATAGAAACATCAGCATATATGCGCACGATTGGTGGCGCACGACCAGTGGTCGTGCGCACTACGGCCAATGCTCGTGCGATTACACGGACAGGATTAGGAAAATGAGAATGTAATGCGCACGATCGGTGGAGCACGACCAGTGGTCGTGCGCAATAAGTCCAGTGGTCGTGCGCAGTATTCCTGCATCGTCGGGGTCTCCTGAGCGGTTCTGTAGCACGCACACGAACCCTGCACCAGTAGAAGAGGTAGATAGGCCACCAAACGTGCACACCACATTCCCAAGACAGGGTCAAAGAATAATAAAAACAAAGAAACACAAGAAGCACACAGAAACGGGCCTATAGTGCACTTAATCGTGAAATAGGCACATAAGCAAAGATAAGCAATAATGGCTCTCAACTGTAGTGCTTAGACAATAAAACTGTCCCAGATGAGTCCAAACATCAGTGTAAAATGTGGACTCATCACCACATTGACGAGGAAGGATCATAAGTTCGTTTGGACGCCAGAGTGCGCACAAGCTTTTGAAGAGCTAAAGAGTCGTTTGACCACGGCGCATGTGTTGACGTCGTCATGTGGTGCAGATGGCTATGAGCTCTATAGTGATGCTTCAGGGAGAGGCTTAGGCTGTGTTCTTCTGTAGTTTGGAAAGGTGATTGCATATGGCTCACGCTCGTTGAAACTACATGAGTGAAATTATCTCATCCATGACTTGCAGTTGGCGGTGGTGATCTTTGCACTTAAGTTATGGCGGCATTATCTTTATGGCGTAAAAGTGGATATCTTTACAGACCATAAGATCCTAAAGTACTTGATATATCAAAAGGATCTGTATATGCGACAACGAAGGTGGATGGAGTTCCTTGGGGACTACACCTTTGATATTCATTATACTTCCGGAAGGGAAACGTGATCACTGATGCCTTGAGTCATAGGACTCCGTCAAGGGCAAATTGGTTGCAGATACATGATGAGCGTCTGATCCAGGAGTTTGAAGCGTTAGAGATTTCTTTTGTTAACAATAATTCCACAGTCGATGCATGCTTAAACTAGACTGAGGTACAATGTGACCATGCGGACAGGGTTCGACGAGCAATGGAGCTGGATGAAAGTCTCCAACGCTATGCTAAGGATGGGTTAGATGGCCAATTCTCCTGGGATAATGGACTTTTGCGGAAAGAGGGTCGTTTGTGCGTCCCGAGTATAGGTAAGTTGCGAGAAGAATTGATGTATGAAGCTCACTTCACAAAATACTCAATTCACCCTCGGAGCATAAAGATGTTCAAGGACATGAAAAAGTTGTTCTGGTGGCCAAGACTAAAGAAAGACATAGCTCAATATGTGGCTAATTGTCAAACGTATGCTTTGGTGAAAGTGGAATGCCAGAAGCTCGGAGGTTTCTTGAAATCGTTACCAATTCCGGAATGGAAGTTTGATGATATTTCAATGGATTTCATGCACGGGT
Source organism: Platanthera guangdongensis (assembly GCA_039583875.1). NCBI lineage: Eukaryota > Viridiplantae > Streptophyta > Magnoliopsida > Asparagales > Orchidaceae > Platanthera > Platanthera guangdongensis. Next base: position 125,459,930 of record CM077163.1, on the reverse strand, counting down.
TGTCGAGATCTCAATGCAGGAATGATTCAATCTGGGTGATTGTAGACCGGTTGAAGAAAGTGGCTTACTTCCTTCCGAACAAGCGGCATGATTCAGAGGAAAGTTTGGCAAAGTTCTATGTGGAGCAGATCGTATGGTTGCATGGTGTTCCCCGTAGTATCATGAGTGACCGTGATGGGTGATTCAAATCGAACGATTGGAGGCTAATCCATCAGTTGTTGGGAACGAAGCTAACATTCAGTACGTCCTTTCATCCCCAAACGGATGGCCAGACTGAGAGGACCAACAGAACAATGGAGGATATACTCTGAATGTACGCCCTGGACTTTAGTAAGAGATGGGAAGATCATCTATATATGGTAGAGTTCGCCTACAACAATAGCTAACAAGCGAGCATCGATATAGCACCGTTTGAATCTTTGTATGGTCGTAAGTGTCGTACACCGTTAGCTTGTGCAGAAGCAGGCGAATCCAAAGTCTATAAGCGTAAAGAAGTCGATGAAGCTAACTCAATGATGCGTGATATTGGGGAAAGGCTACTAATAGCCCAAGATCGACAAGCAAAGTACTACAATACCAAGCACCGGAAAGTGGAGTTCGCGGTTGGCGATTGGGTATATTCGAAGATTAAACCCTTCAAAGGTTTGTCCAGGATTCGGTGTTTGAAAAAGTTAAATCCGAGATATATTTGTCCGTTTGAAGTGGTGGAGCGAGTTGAGGAAGCTGCCTACCGGCTAGCTCTTTCGGCAGAATTGAGTGGATTATATGATGTGTTTCACATATCTGTGCTTCGGAAAGCCGTCAAACATGTAACTCAAGTGATTGCGAATGATCGTGTGTCAGTTGAGTATGGGCTAACGACGAAGGTTAGGCTCATTCGGATCGAGGATAGTACAGATAAACAGTTGTGGAACAAGACAATCAGGGTGGTCAAGGTCTGATGGGACAACTATGGCCGTGAGGAGCTAACATGGGAGTGAGAGCAGACCATACGAGCTGAATTTCCCGAGCTATTTGTGTAAACTGTTGTACAATGCATCCCTTATTGTACCATACATTTTGTGGAGATCTCACATCTTGCTTTTGTTTCCTTACTGTGTGCAAATTTCGGGACGAAATTTCTTATAAGGAGGGGAGAGTTGTAACACCCCAAATCCTAAATTTGGGTTCAGGCTGGGCAACACAGCCTAGGCCACACGAGTTTCACAGGCCGTGTCCTGCTCTGCTGAGCAGCCTGTCGAGTGCTCGATGAAATGCACTGGACGAGTTCTTGAGAGGGAACACGCCCTATGACACGGGCGTGTCCGATGGCGTATCCTCCTCTATTCGACGAACACCACTCGAGTAGATGCGCTTGACGAATTCTGGAGAGAGAGAGCACAGGGCCTGTGACACGGGCGTGTTACATGGCTGTGCACTGCTCTATATACTTGAGTGGGTCTCGAGGGGGGTATCGAGTGGGTTTCGAGTGTGTCTCAATTGGGGAACATGGCCTAGGGCACGGGCATGTCAGAGGTCGTGTCCTATTCTGTGCACTCGAGTGGGTCTCTCGAGTGGGTCTCAAGTGTGTCTCGAGTAGGCTACACGGGCTAGACACGGGTGTGTCTGAAGGCATGTCAGGACACACGGCCTATGACACGGTTGTATCACATGGTCGTGTCCTGTTTTGGATAAGTCGGTTCATGCACCGCTTAAGGTACACGGCCTGTGACACGGGCGTGTCACAGGCCGTGTCAGCCAAAAATTCGACATTTGTGGACAATTTGTAGTCGTTCATTTCCTTCAGCTGGGATCTAATGGCCCAGGCTTCTTCCTGCTGGTTAATGACAAGAAATGAGAAAGAGATTCTCATTTTAACTTGTGCCATTCTCTTTCTAAAAGAGCTAGAGAGAAGGGAGAGGAAGGAGGAGGAGGAGAAAGGGATCCGGACTCCGGTGGAGCTTCAAAGTTCCGAACTAAGGTTTGAGGCCAGATTTGTTGAGGCAAGGTCGCTGCGGTGCTTTCCAACCGGCTAGATTTTCATTGCTCCAAAGAGGCCGTCAAGGGTAACGATCTTCCTTCTTGGACATGTGAAGTCCTTCTTTTTTGGCATGTGCATGGATTTCCCCCACCAAAGGGTGGATTGCGGAGGGATTTCCCTTGGGTTGATTCTTGGAATCCCCAATAGTCTTGCGTATAGATCTGAAAATGTGTAGTGCGGAATAGGCATGCTGTGTGAAGCCCATTTGGACAGGTTGTTCTGGATTGGTGATGTTTCATTTGCACACCGGAGAAGACTTCGTGGTTAAACGTGTACTTTGTGTACTCGATGGGTTGGACCTGTGAAGGGCAGTAGCAGGAAATACTGGAGTGGTAGTCTAGAAAAATTCCCTTGTGATGCTTGTGTTGGTGCTATGGCAAGACTAGTTTTTTAGCATTGCACGATGCTACAGGATTTGCGCAGAGTTGGGTGCAGAAAGTGAGTTCTGCGGAACCCGCTAAGCGATCATGAAGGACGCTAGCATGAACTCCCCTTATTGATTATGAAGTCAGTCCTTAGTGGTCAGTATGGCTATTGTGAGCTTGATGAGCTCTTGAGAAGGCCTCGTGCCGAACAGGAAAGGTGAAATCAACCCACGCCTTAAATTTAGCCTCGATTACGTTGGTATTCGGTGATGGTAATGTGACTTGAGCAACGGGGGGTGGTTGATCCGTACCTGCGTTATGTTCGTCCGACTTAGAGACCTGAAAGTGCGGTTAGTTGGAGAGCATAATTAGAGTCTTAAGCCTGCGCGCCGGAAAGACAAAATGCTCAATTTTACTGTCGGGTTTCGAACCTGGAATGGTGGTGGGACCCTGGTTCGCCTGTACACCAAGAATGTGCCCTGAGTGCACGGATCGTGGGGCCGCGTGGCTGACGGTTGTGATGGATTATTTACGCATGAGAGTACAATGTGTGATAGATATATATCGGCCTATGAATTATTATGCCTGCAGGGATGGAATACCACTGCCCTGGGAAAGGGGTATGGTCATTATAAATTGGTCAGCTGAATGCTGACCGTTGGCTTGTTTGCCACCTTTTGGTGGGTTGTCCTTGTACAGGTGCTGGAGAGCCGAGTGGGACACATAAGGGCTGAAGTCACTGATGTTGCTGCTACTACTACTGCTAGCCCTTGAAGTCTAAGCAAAGAATGTTGTTTTGTTCATGTGTGGCTGATGAGTCCACATTTTACACTGATTTTTGGACTCATCTGGGCTAGTTTTATCGCATTAGCACTACACTTGAGAGCCTTTATTGCTTATTTGTGTTTATGTACCTATTTCACGATTAAGTGCACTGTAGGCCCGCTTCTGTGTGCTTTCTGTGTTTCCATTTCTGTTGTTATTCTTTAGCCCTATCTCGGGGATGTGGTGTGCACGTTCTGGTGGCCTTTCTGCCCCTTCTGCTGGTACAGGGGTCGTGTGCGTGTTCCGGGATTGTTGTGAAACAGGAATACTGCGCACGATCAGGGGATCTAATGCGCACGACCACTGGTCGTGCGCCCCCGATCGTGCGCACTACTCTACGTTTTCTATAGAATCAGCCTGGGGTAAGCGCACGACCACTGGACTTACTGGGCACGACCACTGGTCGTGCGCCACTGTTCGTGCGCATTACACCCCCTTTTTCATAACCCTGTCTCGGTAATCGCACGAGCACTGGCCATAGTGCGCATGACCACTGGTCATGCGCCACTGCTCGTGCGCGTATATGCTGATGCTTCTTGTCCAGGTTGCAGGTTTATTTGGAAAAGCTGCACGATCATCGACCTATAGTGCGCACGACCACTGGTCCTGCGCCACTGATCGTGCGCACTGCTTCTGCTGTCTCCGTATAAAAGGCCCTTCTCCGCGTTTTAGGTCAATGCCTGTCATTTGCTGCGATCGGAGAGTGCGCGGGAATCGCCTTTTCACTTCTCTAGCTGATCCATCACTTCCACCTTCGTCAGGAAGCCATTTCCACTTACTCAGAAGCTTTCCAACACTCCGGCGAAGCCCTCGGCCATTGATGACTTCAACTCCAAGCTTTCCTTCAGAGTTGGTGAAGTAGATAACCTAGAGAACGGACTTAAAGGCCTTCGAGGTGACAGATCGTTGGTACCGGAAGCCTCCTTAGACTGAGCCCGGAAGCGGATTGACAACTCGCTACTCCGGCCACGACCCGCGGTGGATCTTCATTCTCTTTTGGTTTACTTCTCTTCCCCTTCCTCTGTGTTATGAATGTTTTGAGCAGTGTAATGAACATTTCCATCCCTGAATATCAAGTTTACTTTCTAGTTAATGGAATGGTAGTTTCTTCTTATGTTTGTGAGTTCTGTCTGTGAATGCGCCTCACTCACCCCACATCCACTTCATTCCTGTGCCTTGTCCGATCGCAATCCACACAAGAACGCTGCAATCCATTAGTTTCCCTTCCACTCGCCCAACTGAAGTTCGGCATAGCGGCCGACAAACCCATTTCACCTTGCGAAGCGGTGCCGTCGACCCGCATAGCTTTTACTAGTTCAGTAGATCAAACATCCACAATCTCCCGAGTCCGCTATTTCCTTTTTGTTCTATTTTTAACTCTCATAACAATATTCTCGGTACTGTTGCCGTTCTACACTAATTGCATTCCTCAAGAGACCGACACTTGGGGATTTACTCCCAAAACTTTATTACTTGTGCGACTGGTGCACTTGCCGTATTACACGCATCAGGTTTTTGGCGCCGTTGCCGGGGAATGCAACTGTAGAGCGACTTCGGATGACTTCCAATATTGTTATCAGAGTTAGTATTGTTTTGTTTTGACTGCTATTTCTTCTAGTGTGTAGTGTTTGCCGCAGTGAATGCAAGGCCGAGCTACAAGAGATTTTGTCACCTACGACCCAGAGATCGAACGTACTCTCTTAGCACGAAGACGCGCCGCAGCCATTATTTTTGCTCCAATGGGAGACCAGCTGAATATTGATGCAGGCAACCGAGTTGGAGGGCTACCTCATGACGACAAAAATGAAGTGAATCCTCCCCAGGTCCGCACCATGAGGGATTATACTACACCCACTGTTGGGAGTATATACCCCGGTTTCGGACCTGCTATTACCAATCCTCAGTTCGAGATTAAACCAGCTATTCTGAATATTATTCGGAACAACGCTCAGTTCTCCGGAATGGCCACTGAAGACGCCCATCTTCACCTTATAGAATTCTCCGAGATCTGCGCCACGTTCCGCTATGCTGGAATCCCAGATGAAACAGTCAAGCTCCGTCTCTTCCCTTTTTAATTAAGAGACAAAGCCAAGACATGGCTTCACTCCCTTCCACCTGGAACAGCCCCCACCTAGGAGGCTTTGACTACAAAATTTCTAGCTAAGTTCCATCCGGTGGATCGAATCGTGAGCTTGAGGCGCGCAATAGCCAACTTCCGGCAAGCCGATCAAGAAAGTTTAGCCCAAGTTTGGGAGCGTTTTAATGAGCTGCTGAGGAAGTGCCCTAATCATGGATTCCAAACGTGGAATCTCGTCGAAAGTTTCTACTTTGCTATTGATCCCCACCACCGAGCCATGATCGATGCTGCCTCCGGAGGAACCATCATGAATCTTGCTCCAGATGATGCTCTGAAAGTCTTACAAGACACCGCAACCCACAGTGTGTACTGGACCGCTGGAAGAAACATCCCACGAAGCACTAGTGGAGTGTTTGCCTTGGATATCCCCAAGCCTGCTCTTGCCGCCCCAGTGATGGCAATCTCATGTCAAGGGTGCGGAAGCACTGATCATCACAGCTTCGAATGCTCAGGAGTTGAGGTACAAGACGAATCTTTGTTTTTGAATGAATCTGTTAATTTTGTTGTCAATCAAAATAGGGGAGTGCCATACGGGAATACTTACAACCCGAGGGTGAGAAATCACCCCAACTTTTCTTGGAATCCTAACACATCTGGCCAAAGATGGCAACCGGGGAAGCATCAAAACGATGTGTATGCTTCCGGTAGCCAACCGCGGCCGCCTCAACCGAATTATTCCCAAGGGCCCCCCATCGTTAAGAAAAATTCTTTGGAAGAAATGTTCGAGAAGTTTGTTGAGATTTCCCAGACCAACATGACAAATCAGGCTGCCTCGATGCGCAAACTGGAGGCACAATTGGGCTAATTGGCTCAAGTGGTTTCCGAGCGCACCCAAGGCACCTTACCGAGCAACACTGAAAAAAGCCCCCATGAACAGGGAAAGCGCCTTGGGGAGGACACTTCGGGAAACCGCAATGAACTTGTCATTAATTGTAAAATCAATAACATAGACACTCCAGCATTATGCGATTCCGGGGCGTCCAACAACATACTCACTTTGCAAGATGCTGCAAAGATGCAGTTACAAGTTGACATTGAAAATCGGAAATCACTTATCTTAGATAATGGCAATCTGGTTGACACGGAGGGCGGTGTGCGAGACGTTGAAATCGAGGTTAATGGCACCAGTATCACCACTGACTTTCAGGTTTTGGGACCACAGGACAATAACTCCATTCCTATATTAGGAGTCCCATTCCTAACAGCCAGTGGCGCATCCCTCGACTTTTCCAAAGGCCGTGTCACATGGCCAAACGAAGAGTCCACCCTCGATAAAACATCCATACATTTTTCTTCCATCCCAAATAACATTTCTCTGAGTGTCACAGATGTCAAGCTGGATTCAGGTCCCCCCGCATTGGAAGCACATCTGGAGGAGACGCCAAAGAACGAACTTTCTCCGGAAGTCGATGAGAAGCAGGAACTACTGGTCCACGAAGGGATTAATTGCACCAAAGCCACGACTGCCTTTCTACTGCCAGCCAACTCTGTTGTTGAGCATGGCGAACTAAGTTTTATTCTGGAGAAATCCCTGGACAATAATTTGTATAATTCTGTTAAACGATCTGTAACTTGGGCATATCCGGTTGCCGTTACGGTGCCGGATAGGCCGCCGCCAACCACGACACAAGGAAACCCCACAGCCTACCTTCATTGGAAGTCTCCCACGGTGGAGAAACTGAAAGAGGCCAAGCGCTTACGCGAAGAGCGCTACGCTGCCTTCCGGCGCGTGAAAGAGTGCACTCGCAGTAATAGGACAATGCCTACCCCGACTGCAAAAAGACACTCTGCTGTTCTCTCGCATCCCACCGGCGAGACTTACCATAAATCTGCGTATAGCTGATTGTGCCATCCTCTTTCTTGCTACTTGTTGAATGCTGGTTGCTCTATTTTTAATTTTGTTTCCTTTTGCTACTGCCAAGAACTCTCTGTTTGAACTGCTAATACAGGTATTTGGTCCACCTTAAGGACGGTAAACAAAAGGGCTTTCGGGAGACAACCCAAGTTGGACCGTTCGGTCCTATGCTGTGTTTTGATTTCGGTTTATTTCTTCATATATATATATATGTGTCCAGCTTTTGTTTGGCTTGCATCCTTTAATCGCAGGTGCAGGATTATTAGAAGCGCGGCAACGTGGCCGCACTTGGACATCTCATTGCCCGACTGGTATGCTCAATTTTGAGCATAGGTAACTTCCTACCCTAGCTATTTCTCCTCTTTGGAATGTTTATTTTTATTCGTTGTCAACTTTAAGTCTGGGGGGGGAAGTATGTCTGTGGTCACTACACCGCACTTTCTGTTGCATTCCAGTTTCTTATTTACTTATTTCTTGCTTTTTGGTTGCACACACCGAATCACCCACACGAGTGCGCTCTTACCCACGCGCACAACCCGGGTTAAATTTATTGCTTTTGTGTAAACTTTAAAATAGTGGTACTGGCTTAGGATTTCAGGATTGAGTCGTTCGGAACTCATGCAGTGCTCCTAATCGAATACTCATGGTTTGTGTAGAGTTAGGATAGAACTAATTTTTCTTTATGCTCGTAGAATTATTCTTTTCTGCTCACGTCAATATTGTTTGTACTGCTCAAAATCTGAATCTGGGATAATCAAACGATAGTGTAGGAATGTGTGTAGCCGCCACTAGACTCGTATTGCTCGAGTCGGGGGGAAGGATCATCTTTCTCGGTGGCTAAGAACTTGCCCTAAGCTACTCTCGAAGCATTGGTGCACGGTTAGTTAAGCGTGAGCATGACGTAGGCCTTCTTTTTGGCTAGTTTGAGCCTTGTTTAGCCATTCCTACCTGTTAACCATTGCATGCCAAATTTGTGTCTACCCTTCCTTTGATCCAGCTCCACTCACTTTCACCAAGGCCTGAAGCTAAACCCACCTTCACAATCAAATGCTTGAGCTGATTTGTAATTCCTGTTTTGCCGAGGTTGTGATTAGTGGACATTGTTTTTGGGGTTGCTGATTTTATTCCCGTTTTGATTGCTTCGTTTGGGGATTGCTAGCGCTGAAAAGAAAACAACAGTTTACGAAAATAAAAAGCTGATTCGCGCAATCGAAAAAACAAATATTTTTGTGAAAGAATTGCTTTGAGATTTCGATCCCCATCCTCTTTATTGAATTTGGTCGGGTTCAGCCGTGTTCACACCCGGATTTCAAGCTAAGTCTGGGGGCGTGTGCCCCATTCTTTTCTAAGTGGCTGTTTTGGTTTGGGTTGTTTTCGCTCGCTTTGGTTGCATAGAGCCTTCATGTTTATCTTTGACCACCAAGCCGTTGCCTAAGCCCCATTTCCTCCTACAAGTCCTACTGATTCACGCTTGAGTCTAACCCGCGCCGTGGAGAGAGGTGATCCTGAGTCCCGAACTTTGGCAATGCTCACCTTAGTGGCATGCCTACTTTCTTCCTGCACATGATCGCACGATTCTCCAGAATTCTAATTTTGAGCAATTACAATATTTATTTACGTCTGTCGAATAGTTTGAACTACGTTGTATAATTAAAAAGTTTTTCTATTATATCTTCTATACTCATGATATATTTGATTTCTCGTCTTACTTCTTTTTGAAATTGCTGAGCCAGTTAGCTATCTTCGAGTCCATGGAGTGATGATTTGCTCGGGACGTGCAAATGGTTAAGTCTGGGGGTGTGATGAGTCCACATTTTACACTGATTTTTGAACTCAACTGGGCTAGTTTTATCGCCTTAGCACTACACTTGAGAGCCTTTATTGCTTATTTGTGTTTATGTACCTATTTCACGATTAAGTGCACTGTAGGCCCGCTTCTGTGTGCTTTCTGTGTTTCCATTTCTGTTGTTATTCTTTAGCCCTATCTCGGGGATGTGGTGTGCACGTTCTGGTGGCCTTTCTGCCCCTTCTGCTGGTACAGGGGTCGTGTGCGTGTTCCGGGATGGTTGTGAAACAGGAATACTACGCACGATCAGGGGATCTAATGCGCACGACCACTGGTCGTGCGCCCCCGATCGTGCGCACTACTCTATGTTTTCTATAGAATCAGCCTGGGGTAAGCGCACGACCACTAGACTTTCTACGCACGACCCCTGGTCGTGCGCCACTGTTCGTGCGCATTACACCCCCTTTTTCATAACCCTGTCTCGGTAATCGAACGAGCACTGGCCATAGTGCGCACGACCAATGGTCGTGCGCCACTGCTCGTGCGCGTATATGCTGATGCTTCTTGTCTAGGTTGCAGGTTTATTTGGAAAAGCCGCACGATCATCGACCTACAGTGCGCACGACCACTGGTCGTGCGCCACTGATCGTGCGCACTACTTCTGCTGTCTCCGTATAAAAGGCCCTGCTCCGCGTTTTAGGTCAACGCCTGTCATTTGCTGCGATCGGAGAGTGCGCGGGAATCGCCTTTTCACTTCTCTAGCTGATCCATCACTTCCACCTTCTTCGGGAAGCCATTTCCACTTACTCCGAAGCTTTCCAACACTCCAGCGAAGCCCTCGGCCATTGATGACTTCAACTCCAAGCTTTCCTGCAGAGTTGGTGAAGTAGATAACCTAGAGAACGGACTTAAAGGCCTTCGAGGTGACAGATCGTTGGTACTGGAAGCCTTCTTGGACTGAGGCCGGAAGCGGATTGACAACTCGCTACTCCAGCCACGACCCGCGGTGGATCTTCATTCTCTTTTGGTTTACTCCTCTTCCCCTTCCTCTGTGTTATGAATGTTTTGAGCAGTGTAATGAACATTTCCATCCCTGAATATCAAGTTTACTTTCTAGTTAATGGAATGTTAGTTTCTTCTTATGCTTGTGAGTTCTGTCTGTGAATGCGCCTCACTCACCCGACATCCACTTCATTCCTGTGCCTTGTCCGATTGCAATCCACACAAGAACGCTGCAATCCATTAGTTTCCCTTCCACTCGCCCAACTAAAGTTCGGCATAGCGGCCTACAAACCCATTTCACCTTGCGAAGCGGTGCCGCCGACCCGCATAGCTTTTACTAGTTCAGTAGATCAAACATCCACAATCTCCCGAGTCCGCTATTTCCTTTTTGTTCTATTTTTAACTCTCATAACAATATTCTCGGTATTGTTGCCGTTCTACGCTAATTGCATTCCTCAAGAGACCGACACTTGGGGATTTACTCCCAAAACTTTATTACTTGTGCGACCGGTGCGCTTGGCGTATTAGACACATCAGTAGTCTGCTTGCGCGTCGATGTTTGAATTCCACACTTGTAAAGAGTAACTGTAAGGCCATAAGGCCAAACGATGTTGTATTTGATGTACATTCCTATTTGAGTTGATATATAAATGTGGATGTTTATATATAGTGGGCATTCATGGTTGGGGTTCAATATTATTGTTAAAATCTTCCTCTAACATGCTCTGTGTTAGGATGCGATTGTGTTTTGGTATTAACCTGTAACCTCCTCGCCTGTTTTGTGGCATATGGTGTGGGGCCCCGGCCGGACCTTCTATTTTATGATATATGAAAGGATGGAGTCGTTGCAGCTAATCACCTAGAGGGGGGGTGAATAGGTCTTTGAGCTTTTAATATATCTTTTGTTGTTTTCAAATTATGCTAACTAGAGCTTGTCCTTAAGTCATGCAATCAAAGAGAAAAACAAGCAAACATAGTAAACAACAGAATTTATAGTGGTTCCCCAATTGGGTACATCTGCTTTCCCTCTCCACATATCCAAGCTTATTTGTTGGACGCGGCACAACTTATCCAAACTGCTCCTAAGAGCTTACACCTCAAATTCTGTAGGTTCTTCAAGCCTCCTCCAAGGCTCACTTCTCAGTCACAAGGGCCTACACTCAGTGGTCAACAGACCACCTACCTCAGGCTGTTAAGCCCTACACTCAGGCTAGAAGGACAGCCCTACCTCAGATGCCAAAGGATCCTACTTCAGAGCTCTACAGTACTCCTACACTCAGTGACCTGTAAACTACCTACCTCAGCCTTATCTCTAAGGCCTACAGCTCATGCTTTTCATCCATACAACTTCAGGTATAAGGACCTACTCTCAGAGTGTTGCAGCACTCCTACAACTCAGTACCCCTCCAGGTACCTATCTTAGTGCCCCTCCAGGCACCTACAGCTCAGTGACAAGCTTGTCAGCTATCTCGGCCACAAAGGCCCTACACTCAGAGAGCAGCACTCTCCTACCTCAGGCACTTAAGCCCTACAGCTCAGATCCTCACTTGGATCCTACCTTAGTGCCCCTCCAGGCACCTATCTCAGTGACAAATTTGTCACCTACAGCTCAGGCATAAAGTGTCCTACTCTCAGATTCAGGAAACCTTAATCCTAAATAAAATAAATACATAGTTGAAGAAAATAAAATTACTGACTCAGATAATAAACTCTGAGTCAACTTTGTTGGACTGAGCATATTTCAGTCCAGCTCACCTACTATAGAAGGAATCAGCCTTCTTCGACAGCTATCACTTATTATTGCTGCACTGATGAGCAGCTTCCACCTTGATGAGAGATGAATCAACTAAATGGTTCTGCAGAGAACAACCTTGCTGAGCTTGAAGAGCTTCAGCTAACCTTTCTTGACTTCAGGCTATCCTGGCTGGACTTCAGCTTTCAAGCTAGATCGGAAAATAAATGTCCAGCCGCCACTTCCAGTTTCTCTTTTTGTTCCTTTGATTCGTTAACCCTAATCCTTTATTGTTTCCCCTTTTATATGCATTGATTTGAATCAACGACACCATAGTATATGGGCCCACCAAGAATTGGTGAGCGCCAACTCCATCAGAAATGTATAAAACATCTTTCAATGTTGCAGCAGCTTTCCCTCAACGGCTTCCTGCATTTTTTACTTTGATGACGTCAGCAGTGGTCATCAACATCTGGACTTAGAAAATTTTCCGGAATCCCATCAAGCATTGAGTGATGTTGAGACACTCAACGCCATCATCCTTGGTTCTCACCGCTTCTGGACTTAGAAATTTCCTGGCTTTGTCTCAGCGGTCTCTGCGGTCTCAGCTGTTTTTCATTATTAGCTGAGACAAGTCTTTGTCTCAGCGCTTTCCTCTTATCTGTTGTCTCAGCGGTTTTTGCACTTTAACTATCTCAGCGGATTTGTCTCAGCGGTCTCAGCGATTTTTTATTTAGGAGCTGAGACAATTCTTTGTTTCAGTGCTTTCCTCTTCATTAGAAGTGTTGAGTGAACCTGCTTCACTCAATGCTTATGGACTTAGAAAATTCCAGCTAATTTTGCACTCAGCTATTTACCTCTTGACTGTCTCAGCACTTCCTGCTTTATTTAGAAGCGTTGAGTGAACTTTCTTCACTCAATGCATCTAGACTTAGAAAGTTTCCAGCTAACTTTGTCTTTGCTATCTCAGCTATCTCAATGCCAACTTCTCAGCTATCTCAACACCATCTTCTCAGCTATCTCAGCAGTCTCAACGCCATCTTCTAAGTTGTCTCAACTATCTCAACGTCATCTTCTCAACTTCTCAGCTATCTCAGCGGTCTCAATGCCTTCTTCTCAGCAGTCTCAGTGCTTATGCCTTAGATAGATTTTTGGCTTTATCTTGAGAAGCTTTGCGCTGAGCTCGACGAACCGTAAACTGAGCTCGACGAACTTTGATCTTCTCAGTGCTCTCGGCGCTTTTTACCTTAGTCAATTTTCTCTTACTTTAGCTTGTCAAGCGTTGGGCTGAGCTTGACGATCCGTAACTTGAGCTCGACAAACTTTGATCTGAGTTCGACGAATTTTGTATCCTAATTTCTTAAGCTTATGTTGAGTTGAGCTCGACGAACAGCAAGCTGATTTTGTCGAACTCTGAGCTGAGTTTGACGAAATTTGAGTTTACTGCCCAACTCATTTTCTTTACTCGTTCAATCATGGACAACCTGCATGCATGAACTAAAGCACACATCAAATACATTGTGTGTGTATGTAATTGACCCGTTTAACTTCTTACAAACATGGGATATTTGGATCAATAGACCCAACAGTTCCTACCTCAGAGCCCTGCAGGACTCCTACAGCTCAGTGATCCACTGATCACCTACCTCAGGACTACACTCAGGCTCTTCAGCCCTACAGCTTCAGGCACACAGCCCTACTCTTAGAGTGTTGCAGCACTCCTAAAACTCAGTACCCCAACCAGGTACCTATTGCTCAGCCTCCTGCAAGGCCTACAACTCAGTGATGCACCTGTCACCAACAGCTCAGTGAATCTCCAGTCACCTACCTCAGGCACAAGGCCCTACACTCAGGCTGGGAGGACAACCCTACCTCAGATCCACACTTGGATCCTACCTTAGAGAGCAACACTCTCCTACCTCAGGCACTTAAGCCCTATAACTCAGATCCTCACTTGGATCCTATCTCAGTGCCCTAACAGGGCACCTACCTCAGTGACAAATTTGTCACCAATCTCAGACACAAAGTGCCCTACACACAGATTCAGATCTATTGAATCATACATGAAGTTAATATAGCTTGTTTAAGAAAAACAAAAAAAAACTGACTCAGAGAAGCATCTCTGAGTAACCTTTGCTGGACTGAACATATATCAGTCTAGCCCACTTACTGTAGAAGGAATCAGTCTTCTTCTATAGATCGCACTTTTCTGCTGCACAGATGAGCAGCTACCAGCTTGCTGAAGAGATGAATCAGCTACTCTGTACTGATGAGAACAAACTTGCTGAACTTCAAAGTGCTTTAGCCATCTTTCATTGCCATCAGGCTAACTTGGCTGGTCTTTAGCTTTCAAGCTCGATGGGATTAAGATGTCCAGCCTCCACTTTCTATTTCTCTTTCTATATTTTCTGCGTTTGATCTTTATGTATTCGTTAACCCTAATCCCTTTACAGTTTCCTTTTTATATGCGTTGATTTGAATTTACGGCACAATAAAATGTGGGCTCACCAAGGATTGGTGAGCGCCATCTCCATCAAAAAGGGAAAAAACATCTTTCAACGCTACAGCAGCTTTCCCGCAACAGTTTCCTGTAATTTTTACTTTGATTACGTCAGCAGTGGTCATCAACATCTGGACTTAGAAAATTTTCGAGAATTCCATCAAGTGTTGAGTGATGTTAAGACACTCAACGCCATCAGCCTTAGCTCTCAATGCTTCTGGACTTAGAAATTTCCCTGGACTTGTCTCAGCAGTTTTGTATCAACGGTCTCAGCAGTTTTTTGTTATTAGCTGAAACATGCCTTTGTCTCAGCGCTTTCTTCTTTTTAGCAGAGACAAGTTTTTGTCTCAGTGGTATCTTCACAGCTGTCTCGGCGATTCTTACTTTTAACTGTCTCAGCGCTTCATTCTTCATTCGAAGGGTTGAGTGAACCTGCTTCACTCAACGCTTTTAGACTTAGAAAAAATTCAGCTAGTTTTGTCTCAACTATTTACCTCTTAACTGGTCGCAGCGCTTCCTGCTTCATTAGAAGCATTGAGTAAATCTGCTTCACTCAATGCTTCTGGAGTTAGAGAAATCCAGCAAGTTTTGTCTCTACTATCTCAGCGGTCTCAACGCTATCTTCTCAGCTGTCTCAGTTGTCTCAGCTGTCTCAGCGGTCTCAACGCTATCTTCTCAGCTATCTCAGCTGTACCATCGCCTTCTTCTCAGCAGTCTCAGCACTTTTGCCATAGACAGATTTTCTGGCTTTAGCTGCATTCGATGATCTGTGTGCTGAGCTCGACGAACTTTAATCTTCTCAGCTGTCTCAACGTTTTTTGCCTTAGTTGATTTTTCTAGCTTTAGCTTAATAAGTGTTGAGCTGAGTTTGACGATTTGTAAGCTGATTTTGACGAACTTCAAGTTGAGCTCGACAAAATTTGAAACCTAAACTCTTGTGCATATCCCACAAAATGTTGATTTGAGCTCGATGACCAGCGAGCTAAGCTCGATGAACTTTGAGCTGAGCTCGACATAATTTGAGTTTACTACCAAACTCATTTTCTTCACATGTCCAATCATAGACTACCAGCATGCATGAACTATGGTACACATCAAATACATTATGCCCCTTAGCATGAATGGATATGCCTCTTCAAATTCTGAGGAATATTGTAGGGCACAATTCCCAACAATCTCCCCCTATTTGAAGAAGACAGAACACACATCCATATTAAGGTGCACCAACACAAGAAATATCATGATAGGTCCATGAAACATTATCATGACAACAAGCCATCCTAGAACAGGAAAACTCCCCCTAGATGAGATGCCTTAACACTATGATTGACAGATCAATGGTACAGGTTAATTAACAATTATTTACAATGTGATGGTATAATTAACAAAACAAGCTTTATTAATCATTAACAAGGTAAACATTATGATCAAGATGAACCTAATCATTAACTTAGACCAATAATAGTAGCATACTTATGATTACAGGTTTTTTATGACTGAATAACATATTTATCAATCACTGATATACACAGAGAGTTGCATTATAGATTTATCACCTCAATATGGTCAGGGCCAAAACATATTAATTTCATTGATAAAGATTTGAAATTTTTATATTGTTGATGATCATTACAAGACATAAATCAGATAGAATAAAAACTTAAGTCTTGCAGTCTTTTATCAATAAGTCTTTGAAGAACTTTCACCAGCATCCCTAGTTGTAGCAGTCTTCTTCAAGTTTTCAGTTTTTTTTCTTCTGCCCCTTGAAGTAAAGGAATGGCTTTGGAATATATCTGGAAGGTATTTTCCAGGGGTTGCTCTTCCTTACCAGATTCTCCATGAATACTCTTTCCCTTAGGGAATTTCTTTCCAAATGTTTTATCCATTCCTCAGAAGGATATACACTATCAATATTCTTTAGGATTTGTCCATAGCTTACCCAAGAATTGATAATGATGGATTCAGTGGCATCACTAAGCCGTTCATAGTCTGGATCATCTCTGTTCTCAGCTCTCCTCTTTTCCATGAACTCTTCAGCCGTTTGAGTTCCTTCCCTCTTTCTTCTGGCAGCAAGCTGTGCATCTTGTGCAATTCTAACTTGTGCTGGGAAGTCTAAGTCCTCTGGCCTTTTTTCTATCTAGGAGTGGCAAGTATAGTGTCACCCTGGTGTCTTGAATTACATTGAAGGCTTAATCTTCAATAAGTTTTGTTGCCTTAGCATGACTAGTCTCCCCATTTCTGCCTTCTTCAGATATGTACTTTTGCAGTAAGGTGGTGTTCGCTTCATTCATGCTTGATATAGATTTGAGTATTTTTTTCATTGTCAGCAAGCAGCTCATCTTTTAGGAGTAGTGCCTCCTTCACTAATTGGAAGGCAACATTGGTGACATGCTGATTTACAAGATCTACTGCACCCTTATCACCTCATCAGTTATACTGACATAATTCTTGACATATCCTATGTCAGTTGCAGAGCATTTTTTGGCTTGTGTCCAAAGATTCCATGAGGGTGGTCAGCTTGATTCCAGCAGTTCCAGTCTTGTCAAACCAGGTGGTGATCTGTTTAATTAAGTGAGATATTTCTTCTTTAGTTTCAATTACTTTAGCTGACAATTCATCCCTCAGTATGGCAACTGATTGATCAACCTACTTCTTGAGTGTTGTGGTCTAAGCATCCATGAGTGCTTTAATTTATTTTAGAAATTCCTTATTGGAGATGGAGGTAGATGAAGTTCGGCTCATAGGAGGGGGTACAGTATTCTGGGCAGGGATGTGAAAAGGCTCCCCCTCAACTATAGGACCTATAGAAGGAAACATTTCCTTAGATAAACGTGTTTTAACATTATTAATTAAGAGGAAATGAGCTTTACCTGTTGTGGGTGTAGACTCAACTACTCTATTGACAACTTGATCCAAGTATGTCAACTCCATCTGATCAAGCTCCCCCTCAGACTGAGCATCCTTCTCTGGGCTTGACCTATTAAGATAAGTATCTAAAGTCTCAGGAGGCTGCATTTTTTCTTCTGCAGCAGGGATATCTTCACTTGCTACAATACCATCTGTATCAACCATGTATGCATCAAATTCTACAGTAACCTCTTCTTCAGCAGCATTCTTTGACAGTTGTCCTGACCTTGGGCTGGCATGGATTTTATCAACATGCATAGCAGCATCCTGGAGTTGAATGTTTGCAAAGGATTGACTGAGTGATAAGTCAACCTACAGACCAGCATCAGCTGGAGAGGAAGATCCAAGCACTGGTTTAGAGTTGGAAGTTCTTTCTTCCTCAATAGGTTTCTTCCTTGTATCCTTAGAGGAGTCCTTTATTCCTGAAGGTTGGCTCATTGGTAGGACTCTAGTGAATCTGTCCAAAGTCTTTATGTCCATTATTTTTAAGTAGTGAATCTTCACCCCATGTGCCTGTGTTAAAGTGTCAGGATATGTGTTCACTAGGTATAAGAAAATAATTTTACCCATGTTTGGAGAGGATATGCAGTTTACTATTCTCTGATAGATGAGAGAAGACCATGAGGCCTTTCTGTTCTGGAAAATTTCGGTCATAACTTCAAACATGAACTTGGAAATGGTGTCATGTGATCCAGGTTTGCAAATAAGGGCTTTCCCTACAATGTCTGCTAGCAGTTTTCCTCTCTTATTGAAGAATTTCCTTTTCAGAAACCCAGATTTGGCCACATTGTATCCACACCATGTGAGAGCACTGTCTCTGTCCATGTCGGCGAGCTCATCTTCCTTGATAGGGTTGACAGAGAGTATATGGAGGGCCTTTCCTAGTCTCTTAGGGTTTAACTTTATTTTGATATTGTCAATCTTAGACCTAAGAGAGTTTTGAGAAGGGGACATTTTGATGTTTGAGAAGAATTCCACTACCTCTTTTCTAAGAATGGTGGAGGGTTCGGAAAGGGTGTATTCCAAGACTGCGACCTCAATCATCCTTAATACAGCTTTAATCTCTGAAGAGGCATGATTGAATCCATCCCTCACAATTTCATATCCATCCTGAAGCTCCTTAATGACATTTGGCGCCATCGAAACAGTGCAGAAAGACGCTGAGAAGGTTTCGGTCTCGGCGGTTAGGGTTAAGGCTTTGGAAAGTGATGTGGCTTTTCATTTCTTGTCGCCTTTATATATTTAATGAAAAGATTTAATAATTTAATTAAATTTTTCATTTGACTATTAAGTTATGTATTTTTAACTTGACGGATTGCTCGACGAATCCTGTTATGATATAGGGCACTTAGTGATTTTACTATATCTCACAGGTTTTCTTCTATTTGTTTCATGCATGTTTAATTTGTGGTTTTCCTTACCGATTGGTTGTATATTTTACATGACTTAGTAAACTTTTGTCAAGTTAAATAGAAGGGGACATAACATGTCAATGGGCCAGTTCTATTGGCACCCAATATCTGCATTGATTTACCCTAAAGCTTGCTAATAAGTTATTTGAATTTTTTTTAGTAAAGCCTACAACAATTAACAGTGTGAATAATTGAATCACTATTTTTCTATTTGATGTGCTAGATTAGATTCATCTTGAGCACAACTAACATAACTTAACAACTGGCAAACTTAATCTCTATATAAGAGGGAGAGACATAACTTGAGGCTTGCTTCCTCTAGCTTTTGAGGATTACTTACTTGACAGCCTCAACCTTTATTTATTGCTTTCTCTGGAGCATATTACAAGAGCAACTATCTTGTCCCAGTCATTTCCCTGGAACACCTATTGTCCAAATACCAAGTCTTAATTTGACAGGTACTTGGACTATCCTGCAAAACAGAATTCATTTAACCTTAGGCACCCAATGATAATTGGGTCCTAAGTTCTTGTTAGCATCATAAAACATCTGCCCCACTCTCTACATGCGCTGAGCTCCTTTTTGTCCACTAGTCACATTCAGGTTATGCCAACAATCAATGGCAGAGTGACCCACTTTTCCACAGCACCAAAATTTATGAATGTGTATCTTCTCTTTAGGACTGCACAGAATTTTTGTCCATGAGAGATGTGAGCAACACCAGACTTTGCTGTATGAGCATTGCATGATGCTGCCCCCTTCTTCCTGAGTGAAGGTACTGAGGAACTAAATACAACTAGTCCAGTATGGGCCTGATGTATTTTTGGAGCCCGACATCTAGAGGACTCTCTCATTTCCTTAGATAAAGGATATTTGGATCCAAATCTAAATAACTTCTCCTGAACTATATGGCTAGAGTGGACAGTATCACTCTTTCTTGGATCATGTGCCTTCACCCCACTAGTGGAGCACAAATTTAATTGATCCTTCTGGAGTGGCACAAACTTGGCAATTTTAGAAGGTGAATTTGCCTTCTAAAACACTATCCTATTATCAAGGAATTTAGATTTGAAATGATGATTGATATGATTAATACCCAACTTCCCAGGGACTGGGCAAGTTGCAGCTTTTGGCGACTAACCCTGTCACTGAGAAGGGTTAATCACAATTCCCAATCTCTCTATGAACTTTTGTTCCAGATATCTGATATGCTTTTTCTTCTCTTTCAGAAGAAAAGTCTGACACTCAAGACTTTTCTTGAGTTCAGACACCTCATGACTTTTCTTATAGAACTCAATAGATTTATTGGTATAAAGAGTTTTATAAGGCATTAGGACTTCTATCTCCTTGGCTTGCCTTTTGGCAAGAATTCTGCTCTTATTTAGAGCATCTAGGAGTAGTCCATACTTGTCAATCAATTGATTGACATCAGTCTCAGATTCTGAGAAATCTTTATCATAGGATGAAGATGCACCAGTGTCTGGACTGGTCTCATAATCAGAGGAAGATGCAGAGTTGAAAATAGGTTGTACCTTGATTGATTCTGAATCTGGCTGACTTCTTTCTTCTTCAGTCATTGTCATCAAACCATGACATCCATAGTCTTCTCCAACCTCCTTGTTGTCACTATCTAGTGTGACAGAGGGCCTTGATTCCTATCCTGGCAGCAGGATATTCCTTCTCTTCTCCTGGATCTACAGCAACTGATATAAGCCCTATATACTCTTCTTCCTCTTTATCTTCAGAATCTGAGGATAAAGAATCTGTCCAGCTTCTCTCCTTCTTAAGCCACAAAGGACTTTTACTCCTTGCCCTTATGGTAGTGGTGATGCTTTTTCTTCTTCTTCTCATCTTCTTCCTTTCTTTTGACTGGGAAGTCAGCAATGACATGCCCAGTCTTCCTGCAACAATAACAGATGACATTAGAAGAAATCTGTTTACTAGTTTTAGGGACATACCTGTCATCCTTGGATGACTTCCTATGATGAGAGGATGAAGATGGCCTGCTCCTCCAGTCCTTCTTCTGTATGAACTTCTGAAATTTCCTGGAGAAAGCAGTTATATCTTTATCAGACATGTAGTTGTCTGATGACCTTAGCTCAGAATTTTCTGAGCTAGATTCAGCTTCCTTCCTTGGGGGTGAGGGAGTCTTTCTTCTGCTTCTTCTTGGGGCTTCTGCCTTAAATGCCACAGACTTGTCTTTGGGTTTGAATTGGCTGCTCTTCTCCTCTTCTTGTCTAGCAGCTAGCTGCATTTCATAGGACTGCAGCATTCTAAAGAGTGTTGGTGGAGGAGTGTGTGCTAGCTTAGTCATTTCCCTAATGGCACAAATCTTGGTGTCCCAATCTCTAGTGAGAGATCTAAGGAACTTGTCATACAGCTCATAGTTGCTGAAGACCCTACCATAGGTTCTTAGTTCATTCACTGTCCTAAAGAACCTTTCAAAACAATCAGCAACTTTTTCAGACTTGCTTTGCCTGAAGGCCTCATACTCTTGATTGAGCATGAACTTTCTATAATCTCTAACTTCTTCAGAGCCTTCCATGTTGACCACAATGGTGTCTCACATTTCCTTGGAGGTCTTGCAGTGTATAAGATTTTGGAAGGTTGAGTCATCAATGGCACTAGCTATAATATTTTATGCCCTTTTGTCCAAGGTGGACAAAATCAATTCATCTTTGTCCATTTCTGAATCATAAGCACTCTTACAGTAGGATCTACGGTGGAAGCCTTTGTGGGGATAAAATGACCTTCTACTACTGTTATATTGATCCTAGGGTCAGATGCTTCCATGAACAATCTGACCCTTTGCTTCCAAAGGACAAATCCTTCCTTCCTGCAGATGGGGAACTCCATGGTCCCTGGCTCCTTATAGTCATTCTAGACCCCATAATCTTATAGCTAACATGGAGGAATACTCAGATTGTTAAATTCTTTTTGAGTAACCTCCCTCTGATAACACTTGAAAGTTATTTAACTCAAGGTTAGCTAATCACCTAGAGGGGGGGTGAATAGGTCTTTGATATTTTCTTAATTCTTTTGTTATTTTCAATCAACCTATACTATCTAGAGCTTGTCCTTAGCACAAACATAAGGATTTATAGTGGTTCCCCAATTGGGTACATCCACTTTCCGTCCCACCTATCCAACTTATTTGTTGGACTTGGCACAAACTCCTTCACTATGCTCCTCAGAGCCTACACCTCAGGCCCTCGGCCTATTACACAGATTCTTCACAGAATCCAACTCAGAACCATAAGGGTTCTTACCTCAAAGCCCTACATGACTCTTACAGCTCAGTGATCCACTGATCACCTCCCTCAGCCTTATTTCTAAGACTTATACTCAGGCTCTTTAGCCCTACAGCTTCAGGCACACAGACCTAGTCTGAGAGTGCTGCAGCACTCCTACAACTCAGTACCCCAACCAGGTACCTACAAATCAGCCTCCTCCAAGGCCTACAACGCAGTGACACACTTGTCACCAATAGCTCAGTGACTCTCCAGTCACCTACCTCAGGCACAAGGCCCTACACTCAGGTTGGGAGGACAGCCCTACCTCAGATCCACACTTGGATCCTACCTTAAAGAGCAACACTCTCCTACCTCAGTCACTTAAGCCATACATCTCATATCCTCACTTGGATCCTACCTCAGTGCCCCAATAGGGCACCTACCTCAGTGACAAATTTGTCACCTACCTTAGGTACAAAGTGTCCTACACATAGATTCAGATCTACTGAATCCTACAGGAAGTTAATACAAATTGTTTAAGAAAAACAACTGACTCAGAGAAGTATCTCTAAGTCAACTTTGCTGGACTGAGCAGATATCAGTCCAGCCCACTTGATGTAGAAGGAATCAGTCTTCTTCTATAGCTCACACTTTTCTGCTTCACAGATGAGCAGCTACCAGCTTGCTGAAGATATGAATCAGTTACTCTGTACTGATGAGAATAAACTTGCTGAACTTTGAAGTGCTTCAGCTATCTTTCTTAGCCTCCAAGCTAACTTGGCTGGACTTTAGCTTTCAAGCTTGATTGGATGAAGATGTCCATCCACCACTTTCTATTTCTCTTTCTAAATTTTTTGCATTTGATCCTTATGTATTTGTTAACCCTAATCCCTTTACAGTTTCCTTTTTATATGCATTGATTTGAATCAACGAAATAATAGAATGTGGGCCCACAAAGGATTGGTGAGCGCCATCTCCATCAGAAAGGGACAAAACATCTTTCGGCACTGCAGTAGCTATCCCGCAATGGCTTCCTGTAATTTTGACTTTGATGACGTCAGTAGTGGTCATCAACATCTAGAATTAGAAAAGTTCCCAGAATTCCATCAAACATTGAGTGATATTAAGACACTCAACGCCATCAGCCTTGGCTCTCAATGCTTCTGGACTTAGAAATTTTCCTGGTCTTGTCTCAGTGGTTTTGTCTCAGTAGTCTCGACGGATTTTCATTATTAGCTGAGACATGCCTTTGTCTCAGCACTTTCTTCTTTTTAGGTGAGATAAGTTTCTGTCTCAGCGGTATCTTTACAGCTGTCTCAGCGGTTCTTACTTTTAACTATCTCAGTGCTTCCTTCTTCATTAGAAGAGTTGAGTGAACCTGCTTCACTCAACGCTTCTGGACTTAGAAAAAATCCAACTAGTTTTGTCTCAGCTGTTTACCTCTTAACTGTCTCAGCGCTTCCTGCTTTATTAGAAGCATTGAGTGAATCTACTTCACTCAATGCTTCTGTACTTAGAGAAATCCAGTCAGTTTTGTCTATGTTGTCTCAACGGTCTCAACGTTATCTTCTCAGCTGTCTCAACTATCTCAGCGGTCTCAATACTATCTTCTCATTTATCTCAGCGGTCTCAACGCCTTCTTCTTAGCGGTCTCAGTTCTTTTGCCTTAAACAGATTTTTTATCTTTAGTAGCATTCGACGATTTGTGGGTTGAGCTCGAATCTTCTCATTGGTCTCAGCGCTTTTTGCCTTAGTTAATTTTTCTGGCTTTAGCTTAACAAGTGTTGAGTTGAGTTCGACGATTTGTAAGCTGAGTTCGATGAACTTCAAGCTGAGCTCGACGAAATTTGAAACCTGAACTCTTATGCATATCCCACGGAATGTTGAGTTGAGCTCGACGACCAGCGAGCTGAGCTCGACGAACTTCGAGCTGAGTTCGACGAAATTTGAGTTTACTACCTAACTCATTTTCTTCACCTGTCCAGTCATGGACTACCTACATGCATGAACTTATGGTACACATCAAATACAATATGACCATTAGCATGAATGGAGTTGCCTCTTCAAATTCTGAGGAACATTGTAGGGAACAATTCCCAACAGTATTTATGCTTATGTTAATTAAGCTTTGATCTTTATAACACTTGGTGCAATTTGGGATGCTTTACCCGTATGAGTTTCATCTTCCCTTTTTCCTTGGGCTTAAATGTTGATGATTCCTTATAATTATCTACTCATGGGTTGGTAACCCTTTTGACATTTTATTATCTATTGATTGAATTCTATTGTCACTTGTATTTTCTTGCTGAGGTGTTCTTTTTTTGAATGTCTCAGGTTTAGGGCAGTAGCCGGGTGAGCAGCTAGTTTTGGAAGTTTGGAAGTGGACTGTCATTCTGCAGAGGTTTTCCTCACAGTAGTGAGGTAGTGTTTCGTTGTTTTTAGGTTAGTACAGACATACATGCTCTCTAGTGGGTTCGTGTGAGGTTGTTGACGTTCACTGGGGTTTTTCTTTTGAAATGTTAATTACTTTGCTAAGCTGCCAAGTTGGCTTATTTTGTGGTTGTATTTACTTGCTCTCTGGGAGTGGTTATGCTAGGTTGCATGTTAAGTATTTTAACTTATAAATGCATTACTACTAGTATTTCATGCATGTCATCTTTCTAAAATTAAAATGCTATTTTCTAACTAACGTAAAGACTATTTCTATATTTATAATAAATCTAGAGTCTTGCATACTGTTAGTTTCCCTTTGGGGATATTTATCTCGTGTAGGATGTTAATCCAACATAGTCAAAGTAATTCCGCAGCATATAACTATACTTTTCCTCGTTCACTAGCTACTCCACTGTGTCGAGGGATACGGCCATCTAAACTTAAACTGGTTTTTACTTGATAACTTATGGATTTCATATAAACTGTAGTGTTTGGAGTCTTTCCTGAGGGCCTGCAGTTATCCCCTGCACGGCATGGCATCAAGGCGTCTATTTTCTCTTACTCAGATATAACTTAAATGTTGAGAAAATACGGGTTGTGACAGTTGGTATCAGAGGGATGGGTTGTTAGACAATTGGTCAAGCAACCGTCTCTAGTTAGGCTTAGCTGTCTAGTGTCATTTCGTACACACACCAACGTGTCATCAGTATATCTTGGCTGAAGCATGAACACTACACTCATAGCATGAAAAGAAGTATACATGGCATATTATGTAGTATGGGATGCATAATATGTGTTGTATATGGATCCACCATAGGTGGCAACATGTGACGGTTATATAGTATAGGATGCATAACCACCATCACATGGGTGCCCATTAGCACATTTTCTCTTTTCATTGCACGTGATGTTTTGTAGTATGGGATGCATAACATTTCATGTGTACGCCGCTCATAACATGCATTAAGGCTTTTTATAGAATGCATAGCACAACATGCATAGCATAACATAACATCAGCACACGTGGCAAGCTGAAGATTTACATGATGACACATGTACACACATGGTTTTTGGGTCAAAAAAAATAAGAATTCATGCATTCATGGTCTATGCACATAAGTTAATAGGATGATGGTATATCATCCTACGTTTAAGCATTTCATCATATATAAAATTCCCAAAGAAAGTTAGTAGCATGAGCAAGTACTTATATATGTTTTGGCTGTACCAAGTTGTTTGGTTCTAGCAGTTAAGCTAGGTTTTGACTAGTTGTTTGTTGTGATTATTAAAATGTCGAGACGTCCTATGATGAGGTCAACTCCCCAGTCAGAGGGTGAGTCGTCTGGTGCTCAAAATGAGGCCGTGATAGAAGGATTGCGGCAAAGCAATGAAGCTTTATCTAGGGAAATGTTGGAGATACAGTCGCAGATCCAAGCCTTGTTGATTGTCGTTGCAGGACAGGCGCTTAGAGTTCAGGACCCGGTTGTGGGTCAAGGTGTCCTGGTTCCTCCTAATCCTCTGGTGCCCCCAGTTATGCTGCCAACAAAGATGAATTTCATCTTGCATTTCCAGCGATTATGACCCCCTACCTATGATGGTAGGGCAGACTTCATGGCGTTGGATGACTGGATTATAGCCATCGAGGAGATGTTCTCTTACTTCAGAGTTTTAGCTGACCAGAGAATGATGGTCGCAGCTTACCAGGTCAAGGGACTTGCAAATTGTTGGTGGCTGAGAGAAAAGGAAAACTTGAAGGATGGATGCTCATAGGAAGCCTTCAAGGAGCTTTTGCTGAAGAAGTTTCTACCGTCGGTCGAGCGAGACCATTTGTTAAATGATTTCCTGCACTTAAAGTAGAGGCAGCTCATGATGAGTGAGTATGGGGAGGATTTTTGTAAGATGAGCCGGTTCACCCCGAATTTAGTAGTTTCTGAAGCCAGCAGAGTCAAATGCTTTCTGGGTGGTCTAAAGAGTGACATCCAGCAGTTGTCCAGTGCTTATAGATCAGTGAGTTATGCTGAGGCAGTTGAAGCAGCTCTTAAGGTGGAGGCGATCGACAATGGCAAGAACCGAGGAAAACAAATGAGAAAAGATAAGAGGAAGACTGGTGAGAGTAAGAGTTCCCAAGAATCTGGTGCTGCCTCAAGAAAGAGAAGCAAAGAAATATGCAGTTTCTATGGTCGGCTGGGTCATCCGTTACGAGAAAATATTTCAAAAGAATAGGAGCTCAGAAGCAGGAGCAGGTTCATGCAATTCAGGGTGCTCCTAAAGGAGATTTGGTTTGTACTTCGTGCAAATGAAGGGGGTACGATGTTTCCCACTATAGGGGTAAGGATTGGGGTTGCTTTCTATATAGACAGAAAGGACATTTCAAGTCAAAGTGCTCGCAATCTCAGCCCCTGTTGCAACTAATTCCACTTCAGGCTTTGCCACCGCCGCAGCATTTGTACAGGGCAAAGGGGAAGATGGACATGGTGTCCCTTGAGGAAGCCTAGATGTCTACTCAGGTTATTTTAGGTAGATCCTAATCTAGTATAGCTTTTAATTCAAAGCTATAGGTTCAATGTTTGTCCTCTTAGTCGCATATGCGATTATTTTTATAGGAAGATTTAAGGTAAAGAACTGTTGGGCACGAGTTCTTTTTGATTGTGATGCTACCCACTCATTTGTATCTAGGTCCTTTGTTGAGCATCATCGGTTGACTCTGGATCAAGTTGGCGATGTGTTTCATGTCAAGTTTCCCTCTTGTGATTCAGTGGTATCAGATCAAGGCATTTAAAGTTGTCTGATTCCGTTAGGTGATTTTCTAGTAGTTGTTGATTTGAAGGTGATAGACCTGGAAGATTTTGATGTCATATTGGGCATGGACTGGTTGTCCAGATATGATGTTGTTATCTTGTGCAAGGTTAAGCACTTGGACTTCAAGATGCAGAACGGTCAACCCATGAGTGTTTATGGTTATCCGCGCCAGAGTTCTCCGATTATTTCTGCGGTATGTGCTCGGAAGCTTTTAGATTCCGGATGTTTTGTTTGTTTGGTTTCAATTTTGGAAACCAAGGTTGGTTTGTCTTGTTTAGAGGAGATCCCCGTGATGCATGAGTTTCCTGATGTATTTCTTGATAATCTTCCTAGTCTTCCACCTGAGAGATATGTAGAGTTTATGATAGATTTGGAGTTGGGTACTCGTCCTATTGCTAATGAACCGTACTGAATGGCCCCTCGTTTGTTGGAGGAGTTGCGCACCCAGCTAGTTGACTTGTTGCAAAGCAGATTTATTAGGCCGAGTTCTTCACCTTGGGGAGCCCCCGTGCTGTTTGTGAAGAAAAAGGATGGATTAATGAGACTTTGCATTGAATATAGAGAATTGAACTAGGTCACCATCAAGAACAAATATCCTTTTCCGAGAATTGATGATTTGTTTGATCAGTTGTGTTGTAGTTCTGTGTTTTCAAAGATTGACCTTCATTCAGGCTACCATCAGTTGAGGATCCATAAATCAGATATTCCACGGACTGTCTTTCGTTCCCGGCACGATCATTTTGAATTCTTGGTGATATCTTTTGGTTTGACGAATGCACCCTCTGCCTTTATGGATATGATGAACAGAGTGTTCAAGGATTTCCCTAACCATTTTGTGGTCGTATTTATAGACGATATTCTAGTTTATTCCCACAGTGCTGATGAGCATGCCCAGTACTTGTGTTTAGTTTTGTCTGCTTTGAGGGACCATAAGCTTTTTGCTAACCTGAGCAAGTGTGATTTTTGATTGCCTTAGGTTTCTTTCTTGGGCCATGTGGTATGTAAAGATGGAATTTCAGTTGACCCTGAGAAGATAGCTGATGTTAAGGATTGGAATAGGCTAACCACACCCAAGGAGATAAGGAGCTTCCTAGGGTTGGCTGATTATTATAGAAGGTTTGTTGAGGGTTTCTCTACGTTGTCTGTGTCACAGACTAAATTGACGCAGAAGAATGCAGCTTTTGTCTGGAGCGGTAAGTGTGAGAAAGCTTTTCTAGAATTGAAGAGGAGACTATGTACTGCTCTGGTGTTGACCTTACCTACGGAAGGAATAGAATATGATGTATATGTAGATGCATCATACTTTGCACTTGGTTGTGTGCTGATGCAAGAAGGAAAGGTAATTACGTATGGGTCTAGGAAGTTAAAGATTCATGAAAGGAATTACCCTATGCATGATCTAGAGTTTGCAGTTGTGATATATGCATTGAAGCTGTGGAGGAACTTGTCGTATGGCTCATTATGCAAGATTTACACGGATCATAAAAGTTTAAAATACGTTTTCACTCAATGGGAGTTGAATTTGCGCCAGCGGAGATGGTTAGAGTATGTTATTGATTATGATGTTGAGATTCAATACCATCCGGGCAAAGCTAATGTTATAGTTAATGCCTTGGGCAGGAAGACAGCTAATATTTTTAATCTTTCTGTGGATTCTCTGGTTGGGGAGTTTGTAATGATGAACATTTCTATTGGAAGTTGTAACTCGTCAAGTAGTTTGGAGGTAGCTGAGCTTTCATGGATTACACTCACAAGACTGCATCAAATGGAAGATCCTGATTTGTTGTACCTTTATAAGAGAACTGAGAAAAAAGAGTTACCAGATTTTTTGATCGATGGTGCGGGTACCTTGAAGTACCACGATAGATTTTGTATCCCTGTTGTTGAGGACATTCGATTTAAGTTGTGCAGTGAGGCATACAGTTCTAGTATTTTCTACCACCCAGGTTCTACAAAGATGTATCAAGACCTAAAGCAGATTGTCTGGTGGTTTGGAATGAAGGGTGATATATCTAGGTTTGTTTTTGAATGTTTTACATGCAAGCGTGTTAAGGCCAACCATAGAAGGCCTAGTGGCAAGTTGATGCCTTTGGATATTCCAAGCTGGAAATGGGACAGTATTTTCATGGACTTCATTACGGGTTTACCGAGATCTCCCCGAGGTTACGATTCTATTTGTGTGATAATAGATCGACTGACGAAGTGTGCTCACTTTGTGTTATTTAAGATTAACTACTCCATGAAGAAGATAGCTTAACTATATTTAGATGAAGTCATCATATTGCATGGAGTACCAGTTAGCATTGTATCAGATCGAGACTCTAGGTTTACATCTCGCTTTTGGAAAAACATACAAGAAGGGTTGGGTACCGATCTGAGGTATTCCACCGCTTATCATCCGCAGACTAATGGTCAAACAGAGAGAGTAAATCAGATCATGGAGGATATGATCATATGTTATATTTTGGACCAAGGACGTGCGTGGGATGAGCGACACAGATAGATGGATTTTACTTATAATAATAGTTATCAAGAAAGTTTGCAGATGGCCCCATTTGAGGCCTTGTATGGGAAGCGATGTAGAACTCGCTTGTTTTGGGCCAAGGTCGTTGAGAGACCGTTATTAGGTCCTCTAGAGTTAGAAGAAATGAATATTTTTGTGAAGCATATCAGTGAAAAGCTCTGTATAACTCAGGAGCGTTATGAGAAGAACGCTAACCATCGAAGGACTGATTTGGAGTTTGCGGTTGGAGACCTAGTTTTTCTAAAGTGTTGGGTACATTGTAAATTACGTACCAGATTTGGGGAAGTCTCACATAACTTAATGATATATGT